>CAWUFW010002553.1:618750-1237500 GCA_963921515.1 Calotriton arnoldi | reverse complement strand
TGGAAAGCATTGCGCGTGACCAGATGGCCGAGGGGAAAGGCATGACCAGATGGCCGGGCCCGAAGGATGCCCATCTGCCCGCCCGAGCCTTCGTGGGCGGGCTCCCGCCTGCCCTCTGGAGGGCTCGAGGGCTCTACTTCCCCGGGGCTCAGAGACCCCGGCTGGGCCTCAGGCACGGGGAGGACTGCAGGAGCTCTCGGGCCCGGACTGCCCAGGACATATGGAGCCCGTCCCGGGCACTTTGCCATGCCGTGGCTGGAGGAGGGAGCCCCGGATGGTGGGGAGGTGTTGTCCGGGCATAGCCCATCTAGTCCCTGGCTGAGAACTGCCAGCCCGAGAGGGGTTCTGACATACCCTGCCCCTAGTAATCCAGAGGAAAGCTACCCCTGTTTCTGGTAACCCGTGCGCACCGCGAGACTTAGGGGACCCTAGGCGCGGACGCGCCCAACCTCCTGGAGCCCTGGCTGGGATCGGGGAGGCAAATGAGCCCTCATCGGGACTTTCAGGGCAGCCCGGCCATCTGGTCGCCCCATTGGAAAGCATTGCGTGCGACCAGATGGCCAAGGGGAAAGGCGCGACCAGACGCCCATCTGGCTGACCTGAGCCCTCGTGGGAGGGCTTCCGCCTGCCCTCTGGAGGGCTCGAGGCTCTGCTTCCCGGGGTCTCGGAGACCCCGGCTGAGCCTCAGGCACGGGGAGGCCCGCAGGAGCTCTGGGGCCCAGATGCCTGGGGAAGGACTCCCCAGGACTGATGGAGCCCGTCCCGGGCACTGTGCCATGCCGCGGGCCGTAGGAGGGAGCCCCGGACGGTGGGGAGGTGTTGTCCGGGCCTAGCCCATCTGGTCCCCGGCTGAGAACCGCCAGCCCGAGAGGGGTTCCGGCATACCCTGCCCCTAGTAATCCAGAGGAAGGCTACCCCTCTTTCTGGTAACCTGTGCGCACCGAGTGACGGAGGGGACCCAGGGCGCGGAGTCGCCCGACCTCCTGGAGCCCTGGCTGGGATCTGGGGAGGCAGACGAGCCCTCATCGGGACTTCCAGGCCGGCCGAGCAATCTGGTCGCCCCATTGGAAAGCATTGCGCGCGACCAGATGGCCGAGGGGAAAAGGCGCGTTCAGATGGCCGGGACCGAAGGACGCCTATCTGCCCGCCTGAGCCTTCGCCAGAGGGCTCCCGCCTGCCCTTTGGAGGGCTCGGGGGCTCTGCACCAGGCACCCTTGTCCCGGTCAGACGGACCCTTGGCAGGCCACAGGATGGGGGCTCCCACACCCCAGGCCCTGCCCGAAACCCAGGCCCCGGTCCCTGCTTCTCAACCCAGCCAGTCCGGGGAGATCTGGGAGCCTGCCCAGGCACGAGGGACCCCCGTCCCGGGCACACGGACCCTCGGCTGGCCGCAGGACGTGGGCTCCTGTTCCACACATTTTTTCCATAACTCCGTTGAACTCCGCGTAGTGGCGCTACGCCAACTCTGCCCACCCCTACCCAAAATCCACAGGCCCAACATGAAGGTCGAAATGCATCAGCATGCACTAATCAGAGGTCAAAAGGAAGTAACACTTACCTGACGGCGATTTGAGGAATGAAGCCTCTATGAACTACTGAGCACTCTCCAACCACCAAATAGGGCCATTAGGTATCGTTTGAACCCTGAATTCCTTTTGAGGGTCAGAATCATGTCCCAGTTAAAAGAAAAACTAACTTTAAATGTTTAAAAATACAAGACACTTTTTATGTGATTGTAATCATAGGTGTTTCATTAATGTAATGTTGTCACGTTGAATTGTGTATATTGTGTCTACATTATATTTAATGTGATATGTATGTAAATAATTGATTCTATGTATGTTATATATGTGTATTGCACAAAATCAAAGATTTTGCAGATGTTGATTTGAAGTAAAATCACTCTAATCAAAAAAGAATCACCTTCTTTCTATAAACCCTATGCTTCTTTACCCATGCAAAATGATGGTGCAGAAGCTCAGATGTGTGAGGATTGGATGGAAACCTAGTGGTCAAAGATGAGTAAAAAGAGAATAACTTGTAGCCTTATTTGACATTCACGGATACGATCAACTGATGTATCTTGTTAAAAATCACATTGAGATCTATGGTATAGGGGGTACTTCTCTTTTAGTATAGAAGGCCCACTAGTAGCAATTAATTTACAGGACCTGGATACAAGTAGTGCCTTTTTACTAGGAACTTACAAGTTAATGAAATTTGTCAATTGGGTATGAGCCAACCTAACATGTTTTAAGGAGAGAGCACAAGCACTTTAGCACTGGTTAGCAGTGGTAAAGTGTGCAGAGTCCCAAGGCCAGCAAAGATGAAGTCAACAAAACCAGGAGGTTTGAAGGCCAAAAGTTAGGGGCATCCATGCCAAGGATTCCATGTCTAACAATACTTCTTAATACTCAGAAAATTAAGTGTCCCTTGGCAGTAATACCATTAGATGCAAAAAAGCTTTTGATAATGTATGCTGCGATTTCAATACTATATCTCTGAAATTGCAGGTAGTAGGTGCAGAATTTATAAATCTAGTTTCTTTGTTATATAACTCAACGAAAGCTTTTTTTTCGTTAACAGATCTTCCCTGCCTTATTTTACATTATATAGGTGATCTAGACTTTAATGTCAATTATTTCCTTTATTATTTATTCTAAAACTTGAAAAATGTCTTATCCAAATTTGGCAAAATAATGATATTTGTGGTTTTCAATATAGGCGTACTAAGGTTAAAACATCTTTTACTGAATGTTGACAAGATGGTGTACCAAAATAAAATATTTGGTTATATGGCTCTACAAATCATTGGAAGACACCAAATGTAATTTAGATTATGTCTCACTAAATGTACTTCTCTGGGACAACAATTGAAAGTATTATTTTTTTATCATGGTGGGGTAATTTGGGGTCAAAATAATAATAACTTCTATAATTTGATACCCTTTATTAATAATTCCATTGACTGTTTCTAAAACTTTCTCTAAAAATAGGTACAATTCTTTGATTTTTTGTGAAATGATATGAAAGGTCGTATAGCTCTAACTATGCTAAGCTAAACAAAATTTGAGGGAGGAATCAATTTTCTGGATTTTATAATTGATCCAAAATCATTTAGTCTTATGCAGGCATCTTTTTGGTTATTGAAAGATGACTTTATTACTTGGCCTGTATATGTTAATATAGAAAATCATTACCCTACACTGTTTTCATGCAAACATTATTTCATGTTTAACCAAACACCACGTTCAATGTATTTATGAATAACTAAAAAATATTTGAAATATTTTGGTAAATGTTTGAATAGTGAAGATAGAGATTGTGTTTTGCTTTTGTCTATATGTTTAATAAACTCCTACTTTAAATAAATTAATATTTGCCTGCCTTGGAGACAAAGGGAGATAATGAGGCTTCATCAACTCATTGATCAAGACATCATCATCTCATTCTATTTGTTGCAGAGCAATGTTGGCCTTTATAACTCAGCTATAAATAATTACTTTAAACATGCTGATGCTCATGCGAAAATCTTAATTTGGTTAGGAGGGTAAGTTACACATTCATTCCATAAGGTGGAATTTCTTGAATCTCTCTGAAGAAGTCACAAGGCATACTCAGTTTATAAAACCTTGAGAGAGACTAAACAGGAAAGGTCAAAATTAACAGCCATGCTTTCATGAGAAAATTATTTAAAGGTTACTTGCATTGTTATGTTTGGAAATAGGTTCTAACCATAAACTATTAATGAGTATGTATTTTGCAGCTAGACGATAAGGTGTCTGAAAAGCTAGTCATTCATTTTATTGTTTACATAGCAGTTACATGTTTTTCTCAGAAGCTTGCTACTCTCTTACCTACTGTGACGGCCATAACACTTTTTAATCTCACAGTTCAACTGCAATAACTTGCTATTCTTATTACAAGTAAGTAGTGATGTTATAACTAGACAGTAATAGTAAAATTAAAGTCAGGTTTTATACATTGATTAAAGGTTTTCACGTATTACAAGTAGAATATCTCAACACATCTAACATTGTGCATCCCTCTACTACTTTCTCATGTTCTGTTCACTATTAGGAGCAATGTATTTTCTTGCCCACTGTAAGAAAATGGGTTTTTAGTTGGGAAGATGTGAGTCCTTCCTAGATGTAAGTGATTTCCAAGTAATAAGTTCGAAATCTTGACAGACCATCTTACAAGTTCAAAAAACATACCAGTGCTCAACCCCTGGTAGCTACAGAACAGAGTAGACAGATGTAACTTAAGGAAAAATTTACCAAAAAAGTACAAAAAACAGCCCATCCAGGAGTATGTCAAGGAAAGTGAGCAGTCCCCTATGGGCCTTCCCACCCACTGGGATGGTGCCAGTATGGCTACACTGTGACCTCGGATTAAAAGGCTTCCTTTCCCTAGGTTTCACTTCAGCCTTAACTAGGAATGAGTAGGCCTCACCCATGCCCCTTTCATTTTAATGGTGTTCCTGAGCCCTCTGTAATCGCATTTACTGAGAGAGGATGAGTCACATACCTTACCAACAGATGCTGCAGTCCGCAGGTGACATTTCAATTTCCATGACATTCCTGTATTTTCCTTCACCACCTACTCTGGCCATACTGGAAAGTTCTATATTCCAGCTGGAGATTAGGCATCTTGACCATATTTTATTGGTCAGAGGACCTACATTGGGGACCAGACAGCAGTTACTCAGTGTGCAGAGTTCAGGAATACCAATTAGCAAACATTCACCATGAAAAAAGCATTTTCTAACACGTCCCTACTTTTTCCCTGCTGTGATACAGGAATGTGAGGATGCCCTGCCTAAATCCAGCAGATACATAAATGAGACAAGTTATGACAATATTAACTCCGTCAGTTTATTAATCATCGTGTATTTATAAGAACCAATGCCAGTGAAGATAACAATTAAAAACATGATTTTGTAGGCAACCCAGGACAACAGAGAAAATCAAGACAATCAAAATGCATTTCCATGGCAACTATATATAACAACACGTAGAACACTGAAGGTTTGCTGAATATTTTGACCAAAATATCTTCAAAGATTCATTTCCATTGGGGACAAGAGTACGGTATTATTGTGTTAAATGTTACATCTCACACCGTGACGCATGCTTCCCTTGTTATGTGTCTTTGTAGGCTGAACTGGGGGAAATCGTGGATGCGCTGATCTGTTCTGAAAGCATGGTCTGTCAATACTGGAAAAGAAGAGACCCAGGGAGAGCTTAAAGGGGTTGCTAAAGGAACTCCCCTTTAGTTCATACTTTCACTCACATTAGCCATATCTTGCAGGCTGTTGTAGCCTTGTCCCTGTTGATCTCCCTTCCTTCCATTATCTATGGTGACATCCCTCTTCAGCATGCTCACAATAGTATGAAGAAAAAACAGTGATAGGAGGACACAAGCAGCATAGGAAAGTATACTGCCCACCCTTGGCACATAGGTGCATCACATGACAAAAACAACACAAGTCCTACTGAGAGGACCCATCAAACTCTGGTCCTACTGACAAAGCCAATCACCTCTTGTGAAAACTTTACATCTACATAGCCGCTATAAGTGAAGCAATCTAAAATAAATGTGCTATGCAAGTAAAATATACAGGGTTGCCAATGATATTGGTGTTTCTTCCTTAAAGCATAGTCAGGGGAAAAATGTTTTATGTACGTCTTGTTAATTTGTTTCTTCACTTCAGAAGTTGCTAGAGCTTCATGCGATTCGAAGTCTGTCTTTTTTACTGTGGGACACATGCAGTGCTTCGGCAGTCACACTCATCCACAGTGATGTAGGTGTAGTCGATGCTGCTGCCATCTGGACAGGATAGCTGTTCCGTCTTCTGACTAGTCCTTACCTCCTGGCAGCAGGTGCATTTCTGCTCCATCTTTCCCTTCATGCTAGAGTACCTTACAAGGAAAGGAACACAAGGCATGCAGCATAGGTTAGAGAACACCAGGTAACACCCCTATTTTCCATAGAGCAAAATGGCTGCTTTGGTTTCACATTTATTTCCCCATGATAGGTATTGAAACAGCAAATAATGTCCCCTAGATGCAAACTTTGATGAGGACTCCTAAAATGGAACTAAACATGGCTCTCTGAGATAAAGTTAAGCTGGAACTCCATGGACAGGTGTTTCATCTTGCTCCAAAAGGCCTGCACAGACCTATACTTTACCCTCTAACACAAGAGCTTGCACAGTGAGTGAAAGGTAACTTGACTGTGCAATGTCAGATCTTTTCTAGGCAAAATATTAAAACGTTCAAACCACTAGATATCTGTAGCAAAATATTTGAATTAAATTTCCACGACCTGTGCCCATTTGGTGTAGATGTAAGAGGAATGGATAATTGATTGTATTTTCAATAGACAACATAATTTGTTGTTGGCTAGGTGGTAGACGTGTACAGAATTGTGTTATAGTAAAACTGCTTGGTAGAACATTTTTGCAGGATTAAATCACCCTGCTTTCGAGAAGAGATTTTTTTAGATGGAGTCAGAAAAGAGTACAGCACCAGTAGCATAAAAAAAGTGACAATTTGTCTTTACAGTTATTTGCCCTCTAAACAATACGTTTCCGAAATTAGACTTTATTGAATTACATTTTATGTAATAAACATCATGGTTAGCTCTCATTACTAGAATTACAGTATATCCTAGCAGCTGCCATACTATATATATATATATATATATATATATATATATATATATATATATATATATATATATATATATATGCGCTCCGTGTTCCTGCCAATGGTCTCCGCACTCGTTAACGGGTGCTCCTGGTCCAGTGGCGGCAGCGCCGCTACAATATCCGCTCCTCACTCCAAAAGCAAAAAGACCAGCACTCTTGTTGGGTGCTGGTCTTTTGCTTTTTGGAGTGAGGAGCGGGATATATATATATATATTCACTGAAAAAACCATAGGTTTTAGGGACAGTTATAGTTACTTGGACATTGCACTCGTACAAAACCCGTGAAATTCCCCCGTTATAGTTAGTTCAGCTAACTATAACTTGCGCCCCCGAAATGCACTGCTGATGACGTCACATATTACATCACTCATGACATGGTCAGTGACATCACTGATGACATCACTGATGACATCTCAAATGACATCACTGATGACATCATCCAGTGACTATGTGTTTCTGTAAAGTTTAAATATGTTTAATATATATAGGGAAAGGCGTATTGAAGAGTGAGTGGGTGTATAAGTGTCTGAATGGATGATTTAGTAGGTGCGTGACTAACTGTATAAGTGAGTGATTAAACGTATCTTACTGAATGCATGGGTTAGTGACTAAACTGGGTGAATGTCTGTATCCGTCTGTCTGTTGCTGTGTAAGTGGCTGCATGGGTTTGTGAATAGCTACATGAGTGTCTATATGAGTTATTGATTGGTTGTCTGAGTATCTGTATGGGTGCCTGAGTGTTTGTGTGGGTGGGGTGTGTGCGACTCTGTACATAGATGTGTGAGTGGGTGATTCACTGGGTGCATGATTTGAAGAGTGCGTCTGTGATGGACTGCTTGGGTGGGTGAGTGTGTGTATGGGTGTGTTAGTGAGTGAATGTATATCTCAGTGGTACATGTGCGTTTAACTACATATGTAAAAGGAAGTATATATGTGTGTTAGAGTATTTAAAAGGCTATACGTGAGAGTGTGTGACTGTGAGAGTGGCTGTATGGATGCGTGTGTGCTTGTATCAGTTATTGTATAAGAGCGTAAGAATGTGCTAGTATTTGTATGAGTTATTGAGCTGGTGTGTGTATAACTCTATAGGTGAGTAAATGGGTGTGTGATTAATTTTTTGCATGACTGACTAGGTGTGTGAGTACCTCTATGGATGAGTGGCGGTGTGTCAGTGTTTATATAGGTGTATGAGTGCATATGATAGTCCTGTACTGAGTGACTGTAAGTATGAGTGACTGTACGGGTGAGTGAGTGGATGTATGTGTAGACCTAAGAATCAGTGAGTTGGTATGTAGTTATTGGTATTGGAGTGTCTATGGTTTTGAGAATGGCAGTCTGTAATTTAGAGTGGGTGTATCAAAAGTTATATTAGGGTGTGAGAAGATGCATGAAATTATCACATGGATGATGTCATCAGTGATGTCATTTGAGATGTCATCAGTGATGTCATCAGTGATGTCACTGACCATGTCATGAGTGATGTAATATGTGACGTCATCAGCAGTGCATTGCGAGGCGCGAGTTATAGTTAGCTGAACTAACTATAACGGGGAATTTCACGGGTTTTGTACGAGTGCAATGTCCAAGTAACTATAACTGTCCCTAAAACCTATGGTTTTTTCAGTGAATTTGTAAGGTTTTTTAAATGCTAATTTCTAACTATAACGTGCCTGAAACCTATGGTTTTTTCAGTGAATTTCAAAGGTTTTTTAAATGCTAATTTCTAACTATAACATGTCTGAAACCTATGGTTTTTTCAGTGAATTTCAAAGGTTTTTTAAATGCTAATTCCTAACTATAACATGTCTGAAACCTATGGTTTTTTTCAGTGAATTTCAAAGGTTTTGTAAATGCCAATTTTTAAATGTATTAATTGTTATTTTTATTTTTTTCATACTGATTTACTACATTTTTTTAAACTATTTATTTTTAGATATTTTATTTTTAAATTACATTGTAATTACATTATACATTACATTACAAAATATACTTTCTCAGAATGAATTAATTTACTTTAAATACTTTGCAAATAGGCAATAGACTTTTAAGTACAGTAGTTACAGTTGTTGCAATGGGCAACACAATTTCAAACACAATGCAACATTGAGCTCAATGTGAATTTCTAGCTAAATGCAATTAGTTACTTTATGGATTACTTTTCTAACCACAGGACTGAATCCTAGATTCAGTCCTGGGACATCTCCTGTAAACAGTTGAGTAAAAGCGTTTTGGTTACAGTAGTGATTTTTAAGGAATATTATTGTATTTTAAAAGTTGACACTTAGAAACTTTTTCAAATAGAATCACCAATGTTATCCTATGGGAGGAAATTCACTTAGCAGGTAAGTAGTGTTATCGTGACTTTTTCACACTCAGTGGTGGATCCTGGATCCAGCACTGGTGCATCTCCTGTAAACAGTTGAAAGAATGCGTTTAAGTCATACAGGCGATTTTTAAGGAATATTTGTAGTTTGTGAAAATCGACACTTTGAAACTTTTCTGCTGAAAACCAGACAATGGATTCCTATGGAAGGAAATACAAGTTACTGGTAAGTACGGTTAAAATTTCTTTTCAGGGTCAGTGCTGGGCTAAAAGATGCAGCACTGGGTTCTCTCCTGATAACAGGTGAGTAAATCGGAATTCGTATTTCGGCTGATTTTAGAGGAATATTTGTATGTTTCAAAAATCGACACTTAGAAACTTTTTCAGCAAAAAGCAGGCAATGATATCCTATGGAAGGAAATTCAAGTTACTGGTAAGTACGGTTAAAATTACTTTTCAGGATCAGTACTGGGCTGAAAGATGCAGCACTGAGGTCTCTCCTGATAACAGGTGAGTAAATCGGAATTCGTATTTCGGCTGATTTTAGAGGAATATTTGTATGTTTCAAAAATCGACACTTAGAAACTTTTTCAGCAAAAAGCAGGCAATGATATCCTATGGAAGGAAATTCAAGTTACTGGTAAGTACGGTTAAAATTACTTTTCAGGATCAGTACTGGGCTGAAAGATGCAGCACTGAGGTCTCTCCTGATAACAGGTGAGTAAATCGGAACTCGTATTTCGGCTGATTTTAGAGGAATATTTGCACAATGGTGAAGGGAGGGGGCGGGGCCTGAGGTGACATCTGTGCAAATGCGCCCGTGGCGCGTTTTAAGTTGGGGATTAAGTCCCCTTTAATCATGAGGGTCCCTGGGGGCCAACTAGCCCACCAGGAACCTCCAGTATGCGCCAGGGGTCTGCGTTGCAGAGACGTGTACAGAGGCCACACCCCTTTACACCTCTCTGCAAGGCAGCTCTGTGGCGCTTTTGGAAGTACATGGTGGGCTAGTTGGACTCCAGGGACCCTCAGGATTCAAGGGGACTTAATCCCCCATCTTAAAACACGCCACGGGGCCTGTTTGCACACATGTCACCTGAAGCCCCGCCCCTCCCTTCACCACTGTGCAAACGCGCCCGTGGCGTGTTTTAAGTCGGGGGATTAACTCCCCTTGAATCCTGAGGGTCCCTGGGGGCCAACTAGCCCAACAGGTATACTCCAAAAGCGCCACAGAGCTGCGTTGCAGAGAGGTGTAAAAGGGGCGTGGCCTCTGTACACCTCTCTGCAACGCAGCCCCTGGCGCATACTGGAGGTTCCTGGTGGGCTAGTTGGCCCCCAGGGACCCCCAGTATTGAAGGGGAATTACTTCCCATCTGCAAACGCGCCAGGGGGCGTGTTTGCAGAGTGGTGAAGGAAGGGGCGGGGCCTGCGGCCCGATCGTTTTTATTTTATTTTCTCTCTGAAGGGGGCTGTGTGGCCCCCTTCCTTTTCCTATTTTGGGCCCTGGGGACCCCATCCCCCAGGGCCTTATCCCTTTTTTTTTTTTTTTATTAAACGGGAAGGGGGCCGCGTGGCCCCCTCCCTGGCCGAATCCTACCCCGGGGACCCCATCCCCGGGCATGGCCACACTTTTACATTAATTTTAAGGAGGGGGCTGCGTGGCCCCCTCCTCAGGCCTCCTTTAGCCCCGGGGACCCCATCCCCCGGCGCAGGCCTTTTTTTTTTATTTAATTTAAAAAAAGAATTTCTGGGGAGGGGGGCCATGTGGCCCCCCTCCCGGGCCACTACTTTCCCCGGGGACCCCATCCCCCGGGGCCTGGCCTCTGGTTGGGGACTGTGGGGGGGTCCCCAAACCCCACACAGTCCCGCCTGCTCCCCGTGTCCTACGGGAGCCGGCATTGATTTTCCACATGGGGAGCAGCTAACATGCTGCTCCCCGTGTGGAAAAGCAATTGTCTTTGGATATTGGAAGCGAGAGCAGGTTTCCTGCTCTCTCTTCCAATATCCAAAGCAGTTTGCAATGACAGGACGGGAGCCGCGAGGCTCCCGTCCTGTCATTGCAAACAGCAGTGTCCCGGGGGTAGGCACCCCGGGTCACTGCAGGAGCCGGCCCTGGGGGTGGCGGTCCCCAGGGCCACCACAGGCTCCAGGAGGGGGCCGCGCGGCCCCCTCCCATCCAAATGCACAGCCCCGGGAGGTGGTGGTCCTCGGGGCTCGGGGGTCCTTAACGGACCCCCATTTTCAATTCTGTTAGTGCCCCGGGGAGGTGGTGGTCCCCGGGGCGTGTGAGGGCTGGAGCCCCCACACATGTTAATTTAAAAATAAAGAAGCCCCGGGAGGTGGTGGTCCCCGGGGCTGCGGGAGGGCTCAGAGCCCTCCCGCTACTTTCTTCAAATAAAGCCCCGGGGGTGGCGGTCCCCGGGCTTAGGGGGCCCTTAGAGGCCCCCATACATAAAATAAACCCCCCAGCATGCCCCCGGGACTTGGCCCACCCGGGGGCAAATTAACAACGAAGCGCAGGAGACCGCGCTTCGATTTTTTTTTTATCGGCAGGATCCGCGCACCCTGAGCGCATCCTGCTGATTTTTTAAAACAAAAAAATGCTTTTTTGCCCAGGGGGTCCTTGTGGGACCCCTGAGCAGACCTAGGGGGTCAGGGTGTTTCTACCATGCCCCTTTGTGCGTTTTGCGCACTTTTTTACTGCTTTCTTGTTCCTCGGTTCTACCGAGGAATAAGATGGCTGCCAACACTTCCTGGTTTGGAGTGTTGACAGCCAATTAGCAGACAGCTCGTGATCGGGAGGGTGCGCGGATCCTCCGTGCCCATAGATATATATGTACTTTTACTTTTGATTTTCTCAGCAACTACTGAACGGATTTACACCATTTAACAAAAAGGGTTCTTTCTGAACCAAGAACTACCTCTTTGCCAAATTTGGTGTAATTCCGTTCAGCAGTTCGGGCTGTAGCCGTGTCTAAAGTTTCCTATGGAAAAATGAATGGGGAAAATGCGTTTTGGGACCCCCTTTTTCTCGGCCACCGCTTAACGAATCACCCCGAGACTTTCAGGGTAGGAGCGGACCGGAGCGCCCCACAAAGTTTGAAAATTTCGCGAAGATACGTCAACCGGCAAGAGAGTTATTTCAAATAGAATGTCGCGGATTTCCTATGGAAAATAGGTCCTAACTATAACTATCTACTGGCGACCGCCAGTAGATTATATATATATATATATATATATATATATATATATATATATATATATATATATATATATTCACTGAAAAACCATAGATTTCAGGGACGTTATAGTCAGAAATTAGCATTTAAAAAACCTTAGAAATTCACTGAAAAAAACACAGGTTTCAGGGACGTTATAGTTAGTTGGACATTTCACTCGTACAAAACCAGAGAAATTCGGCCATTATAGTTAGTTGAGCTAACAATAACTTGCGCCCCCGCAATGCACTGCTGATGACGTCATATATTACATAATTCCTGACATGGTCAGTGACATTACTGATGACATCACTGATGACATCACTGATGACATCTCAAATGACATCACTGATGACATCATCCAGTGACTGTGTGTTTCTGTAAAGTTTAAATATATTTTATATATATGTATGCCAAGGTGTATTGAAGAATGAGTGGGTGTATAAGTGTCTAAATGGATGATTTAGTAGGTGCGTGACTGACTGTATAAGTGAGTAATTAAACATGTCTTACTGAATGCATGGGTTAGTGACTAAACTGTGTGAATGTCTGTATCAGTCTGTCAGTTGGTGTGTAAGCGGCTGCATGGGTTGGTGAGTAGCTACATGAGTGTCTATATGGGTTATTGATTGGTTGTCTAAGTATCTGTATGGGTGCCTGAGTGTCTGTGTGGGTGGGTGTGGGGTGTGTGACTCTGTGCATAGATGTGTGAGTGGGTGATTCACTGGGTGTATGGGTTCAAGAGTGCATCCGTGAAGGACTGTATGGGTGGGTGAGTGTGTGTATGGGTGTGTTGGTGAGTGAACGGATGTCTCAGTGGTACATGTGTGTGTAACTACATATGTGAAAGGCAGTATATGTGAGTGCTGGAGTATATAAATGACTATATGTGAGAGTGAGTGATTGTGAGAGTGGCTGTATGGATGAGTGTGTGCTTGTATCAGTGATTGTATAAGAGAGTAAGTATGTGTTAGTATCTGTATGAGTAAGTGAGGTGGTGTGTGTATAACTGTATAGGTGAGTAAATGGGAGTTTGATTGATTCTTTGCATGACTGACTAGGTGTGTGAGTAACTCTATGGATGAGTGGAGGTGTGTTAGTGTCTGTATAAGTGTATGAGTGCATGTGATAGTGCTGTATTGATGAGTGACTGCATGTATGAGTGACTGTATGGGTGAATGAGTGGATGTGTGTGTAGACCTAGGAATCAGTGAGTGGGTATGTAGTAACTGGTATTGGTGTGTCTATGGTTTCAAAAATGGTAGTCTGTATTTTAGAGTGGGTGTATCAAAGGTTATATTAGGGTGTGAGGAGGTGCATCAGATTATCACATGGATGATGTCATCAGTGATGTCATTTGAGATGTCATCAGTGATGTCACTGACCAGGTCATGAATGATGTAATATGTGACATCATCAGCAGTGCATTGCGGGGGCGCGAGTTATAGTTAGCTCAACTAACTATAAAAGCCGAATTTCTCTGGTTTTGTACGAGTGAAATGTCCAACTAACTATTACGTCCCTGAAACCTGTGGTTTTTTTCAGTGAATTTCTAAGGTTTTTTAAATGCCAATTTCTAACTATAACGTCCCTAAAACCTATGGTTTTTTCAGTGAATCTCAAAGGTTTTTTAAATGCTAATTTCTAACTATAACGTCCCTGAAACCTATGGTTTTTTCAGTGAATTTCAAAGGTTTTTTAAATGCTAATCCCTAAACATAACGTCCCTGAAACCTATGTTTTTTTCAGTGAATTTCTAAGGTTTTTTAAATGGTAATTTCTAACTATGCCTACAGAGGTAGGACATGTGCAGAAAGAGGAAGAAAGGCGCAGAAAGAAGCAAGTGAAATGCAGAAAGAGGCAACATAAGTCCAAAAAGAGGAAGAAAGGTGCAGACAGAAGAAAGAGATATGCAGAAAGAACCAACAGAGGTGCAGAAAGAGGCCTTGTTGCAAAGTTATCCTGTGCCCTGGGCACCCCCCAACTTTTTGCTGACTGGTGCTGGTGGTAACTGACTCTGTCTGACCCTGGGCTCTGCCTAACCAGGCCCGGAACCAGTGCTATGCTGAAAGAGACTTAGAATACAGTGAAAACACCTACATGCACTAGGGTACACTATGGGTTGGGGTACCTCTGTGATTGGCATGACCTCCCCTGTAAGGCCCTAGTACATAATAGGACGGGGGGATTAAAACTACCTCTAAGTCCCTAGCATATAATAGGGCATGGCAGTTTAGAGGGCAGCAGCCCTTTTCTGCACTTGCATGTGTGCACTGCTGAGCCTGAGGTCAGTTTAAAAGTAGCCCTGTGTGTGCAGAAAGAGGCAAGAGAGGTGCAGAAAGAAGCAAGAGAGGTGCAGAAAGAAGCAAGAGAAGTACAGAAAGAAGCAACATAGGTGCAGAAAGAGGGAAGAGGGGTGCAGAAAGAGGCAAGAGAAGTGCAGAAAGAAGCAACAGAGGTGCAGAAAGAGGCAAGAGAAGTTCAGAAAGAGGCAGCAGAGGTGCAGAAACAGGGAGAAGAGGTGAAGAAAGAGGGAACAGGGGTGAAGAAAGAGAGAAGAGGGGTGCTGAAAGAGGCAAGAGGGGTACAGAAGTTTGCAAGGGAGGTGCAGAAAGAAGCAAGAGCAGTGCAGTAACAACAGAGGTGCAGAAAGAGGCAAGAGGGGTGCAGAAAGAGGCAAGAGAAGTGCAGAAAGGAGCAAAAGAGGTGCAGAAATAGGCAAGAGGGGTGCAGAAAGAGGCAAGAGCAGTGCAGAAAGAACCAAGAGACCTGTAGGAAAGGGAAGAAGGGTGCAGAAAGAGGCACGAGGGGTGCAGAGAGAAGCAAGAGAGGTGTAGAAGGAAGCAAGAGAAGTGCAGAAAGAAGCAAAAGAGGTGCAGAAAGAGGCAAGAGGGGTGCGGATAAAGGCAAGACAAGTGCAGAAGGAACCAACAGAGGTGCAGAAAGAGGCAAGAGAGTTACAGAAACAGGCAAAAGAGGTGCACAAAGAGGGAACAGGGGTGCACACAGAAGCAATAGAGGTACAGAAAGGACCAACAGAGGTGCAGAAAGAGGCAAGAGGGGTGCAAAAATGTGCAAGAGAGTAGCAGATAGAAGCAAAAGCAGTGCAGAAAGAACCAACAGAGGTGCAGAAAGAGGCAAGAGGGGTGCATAAAGAGGCAAGAGAAGTGCAGAAGAAAGCAAAAGAGGTGCAGAAAGAGGCAAGAGGGGTACACAAAGAGGCAAGAGAGAAGCAGAAAGAGGCAAGAGAGGTGCACACAGAGGCACGAGGGGTGCAGACATTTGCAAGAGAGGTGCAGAAAGAAGCAAGAGAAGTGCAGAAAGAAGCAACAGAGGTGCAGAAAGAGGCAAGAGGAGTGCAGAAAGAAGCAAGAGAAGTACAGAAAGAAGAAACAGAGGTGCAGAAAGAGGCAAGAGGGGTGCAGACAGTGGGAAGAGAGGTGCAGAAAGTGGGAAGAGGGGTACAGAAAGAGGCAAGAGGGGTGCAGAAAGTTCCAAGACAGGTGCAGAAAGAAACAAGAGCAGTACAGAAACAACCAAGAGAGGTGCAGAAAGAGGCAAGAGGGGTGCGTAAACAGGCAAGAGAAGTGCAGAAAGAAGCAACAGAGGTGCAGAAAGAGACAAGAGAACTGTAGAAAGAGGCAGGAGAGTTGCAGAAACAGGCAAGAGATGTGCAGAAGGAGGGAACAGGGGTGCAGAAAGAGGCAAGAGAGGTGTAGAAAGAGGGAAGAGAGGTGTAGAAAGAGGGAAGAAGGGTGCAGAAAGAGGCAAGAGGGGTGCAGAATGAAGCAACAGAAGTGTTAGAAAGAAGCAAGAGAAGTGCAGAAAGAAGCGACAGAGGTGCAGAAAGAGGCAAGAGAGGTGCAGAAAGAGGAAGAGAAGGGCAAAAAAGAAGCAACAAAGGTGGAGAAGGATGCAAGAGAAGTGCAGAAAGAGGCAAGAGAGTTGCAGAAAGAGACAAAAGAGGTGCAGAAAGAAGCAACAGCAGTGCAGAAAGAACCAACAGAGGTGCAGAAGGAGGCAAGAGGGGTGCAGAAAGAGGCAAGAGGGGTGCAGAAATTTGCAAGAGGGGTGCAGTTAGAGGCAAGAGCAGTGCAGAAAGAAGGAAGAGAAGTGCGGAAAGAAGCAGCAGAGGTGCTGAAAGAGGCATGAAGGGTGCAGAAAGAGGCAAGAGAAGTGCAGAAAGAAGCAACAGAGGTACAGAAAGAGGCAAGAGTGGTGCAGAAAGAGGGAAGAGAGGTAAAGAAAGAGGCAAGAGAGTTGCACAAAGAGGGAAGAGATGTACAGAAAGAGGGAAGACGAGTGCAGAAAGAGGCAAGACAGATGCAGAAAGTGGAAGAGATGAGCACAAAGAGGCAAAAGAAGTGCAGAAAAAGAAAGAAAGGTGCAGAAAGAAGCAACAGAAATACAGAAAGAGGCAAGAGAGGCGCAGAAAGAAGCAAGAGTGGTTTGCACACCATTAGTACCAATTTAATACCCACATTTAGCAATAAGTAACAGGTGACCATTCTAGCTTTGCAAAGGGCCTTCCACCACGCTGTAACACTTGTCGCTGCATTTTTGGTAACATTTGAGCCATTTGAGCTAGAAACAAGTTTTTTTTGTTCAAATCTGCAGATTATGCAGCAGATGATGGATTACCACACAATTACTCTCCATAACACATAATCCCACTCTACATAATTCCTATACACTAAATACCACATACTTTCTATCCACATAATTTCACTACACAGCATACCACATAATTCCACTACACACAACCTACATCCAGTCCACTCCAAGAAAATTAATAAAACACTTTTACATTCACAACGCCAATAGCTCTAACTCTCATAAATGCGAAACCTATTACATTGCAAATGCTTCTTTAACTAGTAGTCGCGTTTCCAGAGAGGTGGAGAAAGGGGCTGGGCCTCCAACCACCGCTCAGGAATTCTGCTGCATAGGACTTACAGGAGGTACCAGGAGGGCTTCTTGGCCCCTGTTGGACTTGGCCCTTTTTGGCAGGTTCACCCCTAAACTTTTTGCCTTTTTCTGTGACCTGGTGTTGGTGGTTTTAGGCTTCTGGGCACTTTCGCACTGTGGTCCAGTGAAACGTGCGTGCGCTCTCTGTGTTACATTGGTGAGCTTGGCCTGCCCTCCCATAGGAATGCATTGGGGATTCCCTGATCAGTGTGTGTCAGTGGTAATTCCTGGTATGAGAGGAGCAGCCGGGTCAAGTCTGGTATGTATGAAATCGTGAGAATAAATGCTGCGCAATGGTATGCGCAGATTTATGATGACTGGTGGAGAAATGCCACTTTTAGAAGTTGGCATTTCTGTGTGCTATGTGTCTGCCTGCCTAATGTGAATTGCATGTCTGACTTGTGAGTGACAGGGGCTGGGAGGTGTGTGTGGCTCCAGGAGGGGCAGGGTGAGTCAGCGCTGGGCTGAATAGGACCTCTGGACTGGGGGTTGTGGGAGGAGTAATCCCCTGACTCTGAATAGGAGTGTGCCTGCCCTGTACAATGCTGGCTCAGCCCCCTGTGGTGTATCTGATCACCTAGCCCCCACCTGACAAAGGGTAAGAGGAGCTTGCCAAACAAAGTGCTCCAAATCCCCCCTGAACCAGTTGCATCTGGTTCCCACATGCCCTGGTCTACAGACAAAGGAAATCTGGGTATACATGTAGGGGCTGTGACCCCATGAAAAGGTTCTCTCTTCTGTTCCTGAAACCTGCGGGGGCGTGCTGGGGCCCAGGAGGAACCGCCATGAGGGCTTGCCTCCCTGGGCCCTGCATTGCCCCCTTGATCTCCATGGACTTATTCTTTTTTTAGGCAGGACCTTTTCTGCATCTAGTGCCTTGTGAGCACTGTACCTTCTTTGCCAGGAGGGAGGAGCTGCTTCACCTGCAGCGTGAGGCTGTGAGGGAATCCCGGCGTGTGGGATTCCCCCTGCGCTGCTTATTTGAAGCGGGAGCCCACCCCCCATGACTGCAGTGCAGCGCCGTGCTGCGTGCCGTTTCCTGGAGGGAAACCCGGCGTGAGGGGTTCCCAAGAGCTGGGGGAATCGCGGGTGCCCACCCCGCATTGCCGATTTTATTTTGGAGAGCGGGTGCCCACCCCGCTCTCAGGTTAGTTTAAATGCGGGTGCCCACCCCGCTTATTCGTTTATTTTTATTGTGGGTGCCCACCCCGCATTATGGAGGGATCACCGCCGCGGCCCGAGCCGCTAAAGAAATCTTCCCGGGCCGCTGCTCAGCGCGACCCGGAAGTCAGGCGGCCTTGCTTGGTTGTGGGCAGGCCTCCTACTGGCGGCCGGAAGTCTGCGCGGGGCTCCCGTGAGCATGGAGAGAGCCCCGCATGCGAGGAAGAGAGGAGACCGGGAGACAGGAAATGCCCCGCGGGGCTCCCGTGAGCTGTTGGGAGCCCTGGAGCCGACAGGAGCAGAGAGGTCCCGGTGAGCACCGTCCCACCGAGGAGACCAGAGGAGTCCTGCCTGCAGTCCCGGTGAGTGGGGGCTTCTTCCTTGTGTTTAGTGCCACTCGAGGCACAGTATCAGTGCATGGGTGGTCCCGCGAGAGAGCGGGCCGCCCCAACGATGGGCAAATTGGTTGCAGGAGGCCCAGAGGGGCCCGTGCCTATGATTTTTCAGTTGCCCCGCTTGACAGTGGGCTACTGCAACGATGTGGGGCCAATTTTGTGTAAAGAGGCCCAGTGGGGCCCCGAGGGCACAGTGGTGCCAGGGCCCCTTTACCGGATTCACAGCTGCACCGCACCAGCGCGGGTAGCTGCCACGTTTGGCGCCTATTTGTTCTAGGGCACAGTGAGTACCCTGGCCCACGTTTTGCATCACAGCTGCACAGCAATTAGCGTCAGCTGCAACGTTTAGGCCACAGTTCTTTGGGGGCATGTTTGAAGGAGACAGGAGTGAGATGCACTCCTCTGCCCCAGCGCAATGGCGCACTTTGGATTCCGCTGCCTTGGCAGCAGCCCTGACTTTGGAACATAGGGCATTTGAGCCCCTTTGAGGAGGCCAGTTGGCCAGGGGGACTGTTGGGTTCATAGGGCGCCAGGCCCTAATATGATTTATGTGGTGCTAGGAAATGTGATTCATGTACTATGATTTACGCACCCTGTTTTATGCCTCTAACTGTGGTTTATGTGTGAGGTTATTTGCATATTGTGGGTTATGCTAGTGAGATTATTCTCTACTGTGAGTTATGCACCTAATGTGAGTTATGCTTAGGAGGTTATTGTCTAATGCGTTTAGACTTATGAGATGATTGCATAATGTGTTTATGCTGGTGAGGTTGGCGGAGAATATATTTCATGCCTAATGTGATACTGTGCATAATAGGGTTTATGTTACAGGATAATGCTGAGTACAGTGTTTGCCAGTAATTACTGGTTGTGTTCTACATTTATTATATGTTCTACAGTTACTAAGTTCACTTTGTGATGATTCTGACAGTGGTCCAATTGGCCCTGTCATGTGTATATAATCCCCTGTAAATATTGCCCAGTGCCAGGTGGCACAGTGTATATGGTGTGATTACTATTCTAATGTGTTTTATGATAATACAAAGGCTATTTTTGATATAACCTTGTGTGGAGTTCCTTTTGTGGTGTGCCTAGTATGTTGTTGCTGTGTGCGTGTTGCGCAAACGCTTTACACATTGCCTCCGGGATAAGCCTGACTGCACGTGCCAAGCTACCAAGGGGGTGAGCAGGGGTTATCTTTGGCGTGTAACTCCCTCGCCCTGACTAGAGTGGTGGTCTCTGCCTGGCTTTGGCGCAAGCCTTAGCCAACCAGAGATCCCATTTCTAACATTGGTTGTCAGCGGTGAGGATAGGACTTGCGTTTGCGCAGTACCACAGCGACAACTGGTTACACTACAAGCTCTGCATTTTAGATAGTCACATGGATGGAGATTATTGTTTCTAAGTTTGTTTTAAGTATCATTTCATTGAAATGTATTTTAGTGTTGCACTATGAGTTGGGGGTCCTGCCAAGGACAGAAACCAGAGAATCTGGAGGAGTTTTGTACTGCCCTTGTGCAGACTGCTATTCCTGGGGTGGCCCTGCAGCGCAAGCTGGAGGAGGTAACTGCCCCTGTGCTGTCTGCTATTTCTAGGGTTGGCCTACAGGGTTAACTTAATTGGCATGGAGTAACTAGCTCGGGGGGGTAGATTATCCCCTAAGTGCAGTTTTAGTTTCTGGAATACCCAGTAAGGGTGGGATCCAGTGGTGGCAGCAATATGTAGTCCAGTGCAGGAAGTCCCATTCCCAGTTCCCAGAGTATGGTACCTGGTTCCCGGTTAAGAGGGGGACAGGTTGTGTTTCAGGGGCAGTAAGATGCTGTCTCACCAGTCTCGTGGGGGGAGTGTGGATGAGTGTTCTGGTGCACTGGACGTTTTGGGTGATTGGTTAGCACGGTAAATGGTGTTAAAGGGCTGTTCAATCTGTTTTGTCAGAGAGAACCTGCCCCGTAATTGTTTTCCGGAGTCGCGCCAACACCCGTTGGAGTGTGTGAGTTCTTTTGGTTATAAGGAGCTTGCATTGGGGAGTGAGACTAGAAGAATGGTGCAGGTGTCTTCCAACCCAGAGTGGTGGAAGTGGTTCAGAGTAGCCCAGCTAGGTACCCTTATAGTGAGAAGGTTGCAAGGCCTCACATCCTATCTCGCAGGGGAAGGTGTGAGACTGGGACGTATTCCGAGCCTCAACCTCAGTCTCCAGTACTGGATGGTTCTTAGAGGGAACACCAGGTAGGGAGCCAAGTCTGTCCTGTTGGACCGTTCTTCGAGGGGGATCTCCCTGTGTTAGGTGAGCTGGGAGTGTCTGTAATCAGGCCTCCATCAGTTCTAGTGTCTGGCAGTGCCACTCCTAAGTGGAGGGTGCAGAAGTCCAGATTGAGGGGTGAGAGGGGGAAAGAGTCCCCAGTGGAAGAACCATTGGGTCAGGGGCCAGCCAGAAGGGCTGAGTCACCAAGGATTGGCCATGGTGACACCACTTCTGTCCTGGGGCATCTTCGCGCACTGTCAGTGACAGGAGGTCGCGAGCTCTGCGCCAGGCAGACTGTCACACGACACATTAGTTATGTGTCACCCTCAGGGGGGGGGCATGCGTGCTCCCCATGAAGTCCTGGTTCGCCGGGCATCTGACCAAAGGGTACTGTCCCTGGGTTGGGGAGCCAGGAGCAGGTGTTTCCTGACCTGGACGGCAGGGCAACTGTAATCAGTGTCCTGACCGGTTTGCCTTCTAGGGGTACCACTCCAGTTGGGGGGGTATAGGGCTCTGGAAGGGGTGCAGAGGGAGGGAGTCCTCGCCTCTGACCCCGGTGCATCCGGTGAATTTGGATCCCAGGTGGTAGACCAGTTGATGGAGAGAGGTCCTGAACTGGTGGGAGAGTTGTGTTCTGGTGGGTGCTTCTCCTGGGAGAGCGCAGAACCCCAGAAGTAGAGGTAGGGTGAGGAGACACTTCTCCCGTGACCTCTGGTCAGCCTGAGGGTGCGGACCCTAGGTTGGAGGATCAGTGGTAGTTTGGAACTACACTGAGAGGAAGAGTGGAGAATGGCTATTATGTGCAAGGGGTTACTGCCCCCCACTCTGTGGATTGGCAAGGGCCAGTGGCATCTGGGTGGCCTAGGGCCTGGCCCTGGCCGTGGACAACTAGGGAGTACCAGTGGGGTAGCCTAGTTGGGCCTGAGAGTTTTTTTGTCAGAGGGAACCACATGGGTTCAGAGTGGCGTAGAACCGGAGGGTGTCCCTGCAGTGAGGGCCCGCTTCTGTGTTCTATCGCCCGAAGCAGGGAAGCCCATCAAGGGAGTGATTGGTCTACCCTGCATTTTGGCTGGAAGGGGGTTGTGTTGGACTTGGCCCTTTTTGGCAGGTTCACCCCTAAACTTTTGCCTTTTTCTGTGACCTGGTGTTGGTGGTTTTAGGCCTCTGGGCACTTTCGCACTGTGGTCCAGTGGAAAGTGCGTGCGCTCTCTGTGTTACATTGGTGAGCTTGGCCTGCCCTCCCATAGGAATGCATTGGGGATTCCCTGATCAGTGTGTGTCAGTGGTAATTCCTGGTATGAGAGGAGCAGACGGGTCAAGTCTGTTATGTATGAAATCGTGAGAATAAATGCTGCGCAATGGTGTGCGCAGATTTATGATGACTGGTGGAGAAATGCCACTTTTAGAAGTTGGCATTTCTGTGTGCTATGTGTCTGCCTGCCTGATGTGAATTGCATGTCTGGCTTGTGAGTGACAGGGGCTGGGAGGTGTGTGTGGCTCCAGGAGGGGCAGGGTGAGTCAGCGCTGGGCTGAATAGGACCTCTGGGCTGGGGGTAGTGGGAGGAGTAATCCCCTGAGTCTGAAAAGGAGTGTGCCTGCCCTGTACAATGCTGGCTCCGCACCCTGTGGTGTATCTGATCACCTAGCCCCCACCTGAGAAAGGGGAAGAGGAGCTTGCAAAACAAAGTGCTCCAAATCCCCCCTGAACCAGTTGCATCTGGTTCCCCCATGCCCTGCTCTACAGACAAAGGAAATCTGGGTATAAATGTAGGGGCTGTGACCCCATGAAAAGGTTCTCTCTTCTGTTCCTGAAACCTGCGGGGGCATGCTGCTGCTGGGGCCCAGGAGGAACCGCCATGAGGGCTTGCCTCCCTGGGCCCTGCATTGCCCCCTTGATCTCCATGGACTTATTCTTTTTTTAGGCAGGACCTTTTCTGCATCTAGTGCCTTGTGAGCACTGTACCTTCTTTGCCAGGAGGGAGGAGCTGCTTCACCTGCAGCGTGAGGCTGTGAGGGAATCCCTGCGTGTGGGATTCCCCCTGCACTGCTTATTTGAAGCGGGAGCCCACCCCGCATGACTGCAGTGCAGCGCCGTGCTGCGTGCCGTTTCCTGGAGGGAACCCCGGTGTGAGGGGTTCCCCCGAGCTGGGGGAATCGCGGGTGCCCACCCCGCATTGCCAATTTTATTTTGGAGAGCGGGTGCCCACCCCGCTCTCAGGTTAGTTTAAATGCGGGTGCCCACCCCGCGTATGCGTTTATTTTTATTGCGGTTGCCCACCCCGCATTATGGAGGGATCACCGCCACGGCCCGAGCCGCTAAAGAAATCTTCCCGGGCCGCTGCTCAGTGCGACCCGGAAGTCAGGCGGCCTTGCCTGGTTGTGGGCGGGGCCTCCTACTGGCGGCCGGAAGTCTGCGCGGGGCTCCCGTGAGCATGGAGAGAGCCCCACATGCGAGGAAGAGAGGAGACCGGGAGACAGGAAATGCCCCGCGGGGCTCCCGTGAGCTGTTGGGAGCCCCGGAGCCGACAGGAGTAGAGAGGTCCCGGTGAGTACTGTCCCGCCGAGGAGACCAGAGGAGTCCTGCCCGCAGTCCCGGTGAGTGGGGGCTCCTTCCTTGTGTTTAGTGCCACTCGAGGCACAGTATCAGTGCATGGGCGGTCCCGCGAGAGAGCGGGCCGCCACAATGATGGGCAAATTGGTTGCAGGAGGCCCAGAGGGGCCCATGCCTATGATTTTACAGTTGCCCCGCTTGACAGTGGGCAACTGCAACGATGTGGGGCCAATTTTGTGTAAAGAGGCCCAGTGGGGCCCCGAGGGCACAGTGGTGCCAGGGCCCCTTTACCAGATTCACAGCTGCGCCGCACCAGCGCGGCCAGCTGCCACGTTTGGCGCCTATTTGTTCTAGGGCACAGTGAGTACCCAGGCCCACGTTTTGCATCACAGCTGCACGCAATTAGCATCAGCTGCAACGTTTAGGCCACAGTTCTTTGGGGGCATGTTTGAAGAAGACAGGAGTGAGATGCACTCTTCTGCCCCAGCGCAATGGCGCACTTTGGATTCCGCTGGCTTGGCAGCAGCCCTGACTTTGGGATATAGGGCATTTGAGCCCCTTTGAGGAGGCCAGTTGGCCAGGGGGACTGTTGGGTTTATAGGACGCCAGGCCCTAATGTGTTTTATGTGGTGCTAGGAAATGTGATTCATGTACTATGATTTACGCACCCTGTTTTATGCCTCTAACTGTGGTTTATGTGTGAGGTTATTTGCATATTGTGGGTTATGCTAGTGAGATTATTCTCTACTGTGAGTTATGCACCTAATGTGAGTTATGCTTAGGAGGTTATTGTCTAATGCGTTTAGACTTATGAGATGATTGCATAATGTGTTTATGCTGGTGAGGTTGGCGGAGAATATATTTAACGCTTAATGTGATACTGTGCATAATAGGGTTTAGGTTACAGGATAATGCTGAGTACAGTGTTTGCCAGTAATTACTGGTTGTGTTCTACATTTATTATATGTTCTACAGTTACTAAGTTCACTTTGTGATGATTCTGACAGTGGTCCAATTGGCCCTGTCATGTGTATATAATCCCCTGTAAATATTGCCCAGTGCCAGGTGGCAAAGTGTATATGGTGTGATTACTATTCTAATGTGTTTTATGATAATACAAAGGCTATTTTTGATATAACCTTGTGTGGAGGTCCTTTTGTGGTGTGACTAGTATGTTGTTGATGTGTGCGTGTTGCGCAAACGCTTTACACATTGCCTCCGGGATAAGTCTGACTGCTCGTGCCAAGCTACCAAGGGGGTGAGCAGGGGTTATCTTTGGCGTGTAACTCCCTCGCCCTGACTAGAGTGGTGGTCTCTGCCTGGCTTTGGCGCAAGCCTTAGCCAACCAGAGATCCCATTTCTAACAGCCCCCAAAGTCCCTCAGGAGAAAAGCGGACTTCATCCCCCAACCTGTAGTGTGCCAGGAGGCGCATTTGCAGAGTCGTGGAGAAAGGGGGGCATGGCCTCCGAAGACCCCTTAGCAATCCCACAGTGTGGGACTTACTGGAGGTAACAGGAGGGATAGTTGGCCCCCAAGGACAATCTTGGGGGCCAACTACCCCTCCTATTACCTCTAGTAAGTCCCACACAGCAGCATTGGTAAGTTCTCATAGCAGGCCACGCCCCCTTTGCCCACCAGTCTGTAAACGTGCTCCCTGGCGCACTCTTGGATGGAGAGTGAAGTCCCCTTCGCTGCTGGGGGTGGTTAGGGGCCAACTAGCCTACCTGTTACCTCCAGTAAGCCCCACACAGTGGGATTGCTGAGAGGTGGACACAGGCCATGCCCCCTTTGACCACCACTCTGCAAACGTGCCTCCTGGCGTGCTCTTGGTTGGGGAAGGAAGTCCCCTTACCTCCTGAGGGTCCCTGGGGGCCAACTAGCCCTCCTGTTACCTCCAGTAAGCCCCACACAGCTGGATTTCTGAGAGTGGTCCGAGGCCACGCCCCCTTTTTACCACCTGGCGCACTGCTGCTCGGGAGATGAACAATTACAAGAATAATTTGATCCGCACACATTAAAGGTAAAGGATTAGTTCCACCAAGTATTGTGATTCACACATTCCTTTATTGGAAGAGAAGCGTTTGTCTTATTGTTTCCTTATATAATTCATGGCAAAGTGTCCCTCTGTCAGCGTCCAGCACCGCCAAAACTATACAGAGTTGACAGAGGGACACTTTGCCCGGAACTCATTCAATGATTCACGAGTCAACATTGACCACAGATTACTTAAGGAGCTATACTGTATAAATATCACCTGACTACGGATTCTGAACAAAGATGCACAGCTACTGAAGCTGCTATTACTCACGTCATGAATTATATAAGGAAACAATAAGACAAACGCTTCTCTTACTGGAGATTCCAATATCACAGAGATACAGCCCTGAAGAAGTCCTTAAATAGGACGAAACGCGTTGGCTACTGTTAAGAGAGGAGAACAAAATTTAAAGAATAAAGGAATGTGTGAATCACAATACTTGGTGGAACTAATTCTTTACCTTTAATGTGTGAGGATCAAATTATTCTTGTAATTGTTTTCACACACTAGGAAACTATGGGGTCTTGTTTCCTTTGATCATCGCACCATATGCCAACAAATTCCCGAAACTCAAATAAGTGCGGTACTGTATCCTAGACCTCTTTTGTAAATCATTTTGCTCGGGAGATAAAGTCTACTTCAGTCCTGAGGTCTTCAGGACATAAGAGGACCTCATCACCCCACCAGCAGTGCGCCAAGAGGCGCGTTTGCAGAGTGGTGTAAAAAGGGGCGTGGCCCCGGACCACCTCTCAGCAATCCCACTGTGTGGGGCTTACTGGAGGTACCTTGTGGGCTAGTTGGCCCCTAAGGACCCTTACGATTTGAGGGGACTCAATCCCCCAACTCATAACGCGCCAGGAGGCGTGTTTGCAGAGTGGTGCAGGGAGGGGGCAGGGCCTCCGGCGAGATGCCGGTTTTTCTTAACTTTTGATATTTTTAGAAGGGGGGCTGTGTGGCCCCCCTTCTCTTACTATTTTTTGGGCTCTGGGGATCCCATCCCCCAGAGCCTGTGCCATTTTTAAAACTTTTTTTTTAAACAAAAAATGGGAAGGGGGCCGCGTGGCCCCCCTCAAACATATTTTTAAAGCCCCGGGGAGGTGGTGTACCCCGGGGCTGGGGGTCCGCTACGGACCCCCAAATTGAAATTACTGTATGCCCGGGGAGGTGGTGGTCCCTGGGGCAGTGTGGGGGGAAGCAGCCCCCCCCCGCCCACACTTCTTTTCTTTTTTTTTTTAGAAAGCCCTGGGGAGGTGACGGTCCCCGGGGCTGCGGGAGTGGGGGCGTGAGGCCCCCCGCAATTAAAGTCAAAAGCCCCGGGGAGGTGGCGGTCCCCGGTGCTGCCGGTGGGGCCACGTGCCCCCTGCATAATATAAATAAGGCCCTGGGGAGGTGGTGGTCCCTGGGGCAGCAGGGGCCCCCGCGGGCCCCGCACCATTATTACATATTGCCCCCGGGACCTGACCCACCCAGGGGCTTTAAGAAAATGAAGTGCGGGAGACCGCACTTTGTTTTTATTTTCTTCCGGATTCGCGCACCCAGCATGACTCCGGCCGAAAATTTAAAAAGAAAATGCTTTTTTTTTGGGCCGGGGTGTCCCTGTGGGACCCCCTGAGCAGGCCTAGGGGGTCAAGGTGTTTCTACCCTGCCAACACTTCCTGGTTTGGAGTGTTGGCAGCCAATCAGAATGAAGCTAGGGAGGGTTCGCGAATCCTCCTTGGTGCTCAGATATCGATATTTTTTATTTTTAAATTTCTCTCGAACTACTGAACGGATTTACACCATTTAAAGCAAAGAGTTCACTCTGGACCAAGAGCTACCTCTCTGCCAAATGTGGTGTAATTCTGTTCAGCAGTTCGGGCTGTAGCGGCGACAAAAGTTCCTATGGAAGTTAACATGGAGAAAACGCGTTTTGGGATCCCCCTTTTTTCTCGGCCCCTGCTTGACGAATCACCCGGGAACTTTCAAGACAGGAGCTGACCGGAGCGCCCCATTAGTTTTGAAAATTTCGCGAAGATTCGTCAAACGGTGCCAAAGATATTGGCAAATCAAAAACGCTTTTCCTATGGAAACTAGGTCCTGCCTATAACTACCTACTGGCGACCGCCAGTAGGTTATATATATATATATATATAACCAAAAACGCCCAGAAGCTTGAGGCCGCACATATATATATATATATATATCACAGACCACCACTCTCCACGAATCTCCACTAAACTTTGCAAACTTGTCCCTTTTTCTACATTTGCAGATAATGCAAGGTTTCGTGGTGATTCGTTAAGTGGGTGCAAATAAAAAAGGGGGGGCCCAAAGCATGTTTTTCCACCCATGCACTTTCCATAGATTTTGTACAAGAACAAAGCTGCAAAACGGCTCAACTTATTTTCATGAAATTTGTCACAAAACTAGTGTGGAAATAATCCTATTTGCTATTTTATGAAAATCCGTTCAGTTGTCATTTAATAATATGAGACAAAAACTTAGTGATGTATTGGGCTGCAGTTTACCAGTAACACTGTGGTATACTGTGGTACATGGTGATGACAAAACACAATATAATTGGTTAATGACTGCCCTTACAAAATGAAGAAGCAGCCATATTGTTTTGTACACACTTTGTGAGTGTTCTGTGTTTCATTAATGTACATGTAGAATATTTTTCCCATCCCTAGGAAGACATGAGGGAGCTTGGCAAACTTCGCACAGGTAATAAAAATAAATTTTTATAATCTATCCTTTACAAAAAAAGTTTATGAAGTCCCACGGTAATACTTTGAAAGTACTGCGGTACTAAAAAAAAGTAAAACCACTGCACTCTACTTTGCCACACTGTATGCCACTGCACTGTATGGCACTGTACTCTGTGCCACTGCACTCTACTGTATGCCACTGCACTCTACACCACTGCACTGTGTGCTTCTGTACTCTGCAACACTCTACTCTGCACCATTGTATACTGTATGTCACTGCACTCCGCGCCACTGCATTGTATGCCACTGCAGTTTACACAACTGCACTGCATGCTACTGCACTCTACGCCACTGCACTATACATCACTGCACTGTATACCAATGAAATCTATGCCATTGCACTCTATGCCACCATGCTGTATGCCACTACACTCTATACCACTGCACTGTATGCCACTGCCTTGTACGCCACTGTATTCTACATCACTGAACTCTTCGCTACTGCACTGTATGCCACTACAGTGTGCGCCACTGCACTCTACACCACTGCACTCTATACCACTGCACTGTACAACACTGCACAGTACGCCACTACACTGCACACCGCTCCACTGTATGCCACTACACTGTATGCCACTCCACTCCACTCCACTCTACATCACTTCACTCCACATCACTTCACTCTACACCACTCTACTATACCCCACTTCACTCTAATCCACTTCACACTACCCTCTTCACTCTATGCCACACTACTCTATGGCAGGGGCGGCTCCTCCATGTGGGGGGAGGAGCGTCGCCCCACTGCTTTCTCGCAGCGCGAGAAGCAGAAACATAAAATGGTATTATAAATACTATTTTATGCTTCTGCTTCTCGCACTGCGAGAAAGTAGAAGGGTTTGGTTGGGGGCGGGCGGATGGCCAGTCCAGCTCCAGGGCAGCGGAGGAGTGGTTTCCCCACTGTTGTGGGCGCTGACTCTTTGTTCGGCCCCAGGGCTGACCAAACCAGTCATACGCACTCTCCGTTTTCTCCATGTAGGCTGCATGCAGCCTACATGGAGAAAATGGCCTCCCCATAGGCGCCTATGTGGTCGGCGTCCCAGCCAATCACAAAGCTGCTATTGCAGCGTTGTGATTGGCTTAGGGGAGGGGAGGGAGGCTGCCTGCTTCCTGTATGGAGCAGAGAGAGAAGGAGACGCGACGGGGGACCAGACCGGGCCGACAAAGGTAAGTTAACATTATTTTTTAAAATTTTAAATTACACCCCTCCTTCCCCCTCGCGCCCCCCGTGCGCCCCCTGTCCCCCACCCGTGAGTCATGCCGGCCGCCACTGCTCTACGGGCACTCTACTGTATGCCACTCTACTCTATGCTATTCCAAACCACTGTATAAAAGAAAATACAACAATGGATTTACTTTGTGATATGGTACAAATAATGTTTAAAAAAATAAAAAGAGTATACAAATTCAATGAAAAAAACAAAGGCTAAAGTTTAGTCATAGATAGGAAAACATAAATAATTATTCCTCTACAAAATCGATTTAAACTACACAAACATTACAAATTCTTATGTTATAGTTATACCTTAAATTTATAATTTTACGCACCACCTTCAAATTACTTTAACTTTATTTATTCTTTCTATACAAACCAAACTTAAACCACACAAATATTAGACATTCTAAAGTTATACCTCAAATTTATAATCTGCGCAACACCTTCAAATTACTATAAATTGCGCACCTCCTTACACAGTGTTGTCAACTTGTTAGCCACACTACATTAACTACAACTCACTCCTTTATGAAGAAGTGCTTATACCCTTTCATATAGACCATGTGAAATCTTAGCATTCATAAACAACACTTATCTCGAATGACATAATTTGACAGAACATGGTAGAGTGGCGAGTTATAGCAGAGGGGACCAGGTCAGGTCCAGTTGGGTATGATCCACTAGAATGAAGGAAAGACCTCTGGAAGCTTGTTGATTCCCTATAGCTCAAACAGGGCAGACTTAGTCACTTCTGGGATGCTGGGTTCAAGACAAGCAGGTCAAGTCCTCCTTCTTCAGACAGCAAGGCAGACCTTCTTCTGAATCTTCTCAGGTCCAGGTGTATTCTGAAGAAAAAGTTACTTACCTTTGGTAATGCCTTATCTGGTAGAGATTATCTAGACATAGATTCCTTGTCTTAGAATATTTCCCAGGTGTCAGACTGGATCCAGAAAATTTTAAGCGGTACCTTTCAGGAGGTGACATTGATCGGCTCCATGTCGCTGTCACAGGCGTCGTCCACGCCACAAATAAAGTGCACGGTGCCTATATAGTTGCCACCCCAGTGCATTGACATCAGTTTCTTTACATGACTACTTCTGCACCAGAAGCACAGAGTCATGTCAGAAGGCTGATTGACCAGTGTGCAGACACTAAGGGCCTACAGGGATCTTTTTAGGAAGAGAAATTGGCTTGCAAAATGGGGAGGATGTGTGAGTTGGTAAGGAACCTGCAGCTAGATAGAGTCTCTACCACATAAGGTATTACCAAAGGTAAGTTACTTGTTCATATGATTGCTTACCTTAGAATAGACACCAAAGTAATACCTCCACAGAAGAGAGCGTGCAAACTGGTTCAGACAAAAAGGTCCTGGATAACCAAATGGGAAAAGTACCTTTCACGATGGAACTTACTGTCAAAGCAGGAGTGTTTGGTAAATATTTGCCATGATGCCCATGTTGCAGCCTGAAAGATGTCCAGGATGGGGACTTCGCAGGCTAACGCAGTGGTCGCAGCTTTGACTCTGGTGGAATGATCTGCAAGCATTCAGGGTGTTACCTCTTTGCTGATGCGTAGCAGATCTTAATGGAATGTACTGCCGTCCCTGCCTTTGCGCCAGTTAACACAACAGCTGATCATCCACCCGGTCTTTTTTGGTGCAATTTATTTAGAAAAACAATGCTCTTTTCAGGTCCAAGCGATGGATTCTCTGCTCCTCCTTGGAGGGATGAGACAGAGCAAAGAATGTCAGAAGTGTGATGCTTTGGCTGACTTGGAAAGGTGTATGGAGAACCAGTTTGTCTGGGAAGAAGCTGGTGTATAAAGGGTGAACGGAAAGCGCCTGCAACTCGCTGAACCTCCTGGCCTATGTGATGGCCACCAAAAACACTGTCTTGATAGTCAGAAGTCTTAGGGGGCAGCTATGCATGGGTTTAAAGGCTGAGCACATTAAGTTGGATAAAACCACGTTAAAGTCCCATTGGGGGATAACAAAAAGTGTGGGGTGAAACAAATGTTGAAGACCTTCAGAAAAGGTGTGACAGTGGGTGACTTGAACCGGGAGGGTTTATCCAGCAACCTCCAAAAAGCTGAGATGGCGAAAAACACCTTTTAACTGTGCCTAGATCAAGTCCTTGATGGGTTAACAACAAAACAAATAGCAAAACATCATACAAAAGTGCTGAAAAATGGTCAACAAGCCACAATATTGTCCCAACAACAGGTGTATAGAGTCTTTGTGGATGGAAGCCTGGCAGCCAAGATGACCTCATGGACTTTGGGAGGGTGAACAAAAACTCTCAGCCCATGCCACTCTATCTCCACGCATGAAGGCAGAGCATGCACAGGTTTGGGCGCAGAACCCTGCCCTGTTGCTGTGACAGGAGATCCTCCTGAAGCGCAGCCTAATCGGAGGACTGATGGTAATGCTCATGAGTTCAGGATACCACACTCACTGTGCCTAATCTAGAGCCACTGGGAAGACTTGGGCCTGGTCATTCTGATCTTCTTCAGAACTCGGAACAGGAGGGTTATTAGCTGGAAAGCATACAGGAGTCCGAGCATCATTCAAGACTAAAAAGATCTCTGAGTGAGAGCTGCCTTGCAAACGCCAACAAGCAGAAGTGCTTACATTGAGCATTTTCTGAGGTGGCAAATATATCTAACCAAGGGTCTCCCCAATCATGGAAGAAATCTTGTACCATCTACTGGTGAAGATTCCATTCATGTTCCGCAAGGCATAGATGGCTGAGTTTGTCCGCCCTGGCATTAAGAAATCCCACCAGGTGTTGTACGTCCAGGAAAATGTCCTGACATTCCAGCCAAATCCAGAGGTGCAGGGCCTGCTGGCACAGGGTCTAGGACCTAACCTTGCCCTGTCTTTTGCAGTGCTGCATGGTGGTGGTATTGTTTGTGGGCACCTGACCCAGCCTTCCCTTGATGGATGAAGGGAAGCCTTTCAATGCTAAGCAAATCGCTTTCAACTACAACAGGTTGATTTGGAGCTGAGACTCTGCTGGAGACCAGAATCCTCTGATCTCCACCTCTCCAAAGTAGCCGTCCTATCCCAGAAGCGATGCATCTGTCACCACTGTAAGATTTTGGTGGAAAAGGGTTAAGGGGTCTGCCGCTGACCCGATTGGGGTCTGTCAGCCACCACTGCACATCTTTTGAAAGTACCATTCGATATTTGGACCAGGTCAGAAAGATTCCCCCGATTACAAGCCCTCTGGGACTTCAGGTCCCACTGCAGAGCCCGCATTTGCCAGCAGGCATGCTTTACGGGCAGGATGCAGGAGGCCGGAAACCCAGCAGCTTAAGAGTCCGTACCACCGAAATCCAGGATAAAGGCTGAAATATCGGAATTATAGCCTGAATATCCTGGACTTACTCCTCCGAAGGATAGGCGGGGAATCGCATTGTGACCAGATGAAAGCGGACATCTGAGAGGTAGCCAGTTGCGACTTCGGCACATTTATAGTGAACCCTAGCGAATACAGAAGGTCCACTATAGTCTGGACATGGGTGGCGATTGCCTGGGACGGGACTACCTTCAACAGCCAGTCATCGAGGTAGGGGAAGACAGGAACCCCTGACCTTCGCAGATGGGCCGCAACCACCGCCATCACTTTTGTGAACACCCGAGGGGCACTGGTAAGGCTAAAGTGGAGCACAGCGAACTGAAAGTGCTTATGGCCTACCGTGAAGAGTAGGTAATGTCCGTTGGCACGGAGGACAGGTCTATGGAATTTTGCATCCTGCAACTCCAGCACCACCATCCAATCTCCGTGATCTAGGGCAAGCAGGACCTGAGCTAGACGGGAGCATTTTGAATTTCTCCTTTTTCAGGAAGTAATTGAAATGGCAAAGATCTAGGATAGGGCAGAGGGTTTGGCCCTTTACCGGCACCAAAAAGTAGTGGGAATAGCAACCACAACCTACTTCTTATGCTTTTTTCTGATTGTGTACAAGAGCAACTCTTAAACCCATGAGGCCTGGGTATCAGTCAGTAATCATACAACAATGGCTCTCAATGCTATCATTTATAAAGGTATACATTCAAGAAGCAAAATTAATTCACGTATTCAATTATCTGATTTGAAAACTGCTTCAGTCACCCACATATGAGACCATCACACTCCTTAGTTTTGCAAGTAAAAGATATTTTGTCATTTCTTTTTTTAAATAGATTCAACAAGGTAAACAAAATTGATCACAAAAAAGAAAGTCAATTGAGAAAGTACAATCAGTTCAAAGTGTCTCCAGACTGAAGAAACCAAGACAAAACAGAGACCATTGTTACAGATACAAAATGCAAAGTACTTGTATGTTTCATAACAAACAACCATCAAGGATAAATTTAAATTGGTCTATTGGCTACAGTCGATTGCCCCGTTGTTTGTTTGTTTGTTATCAATGTTGACAAAGTTTTGACCCCTTTCAATGATGCACGGGTCTCATCAGGACAATATCAATGGGGGGAACATCTGGAATTCCCAATTACGATTGTGTGGGTATTGTAACTGAGCCAATCATCCACAGAAAAAGCATGCTTTTGTAATTGCCAAAGGGAATTTTAATTCCCATGTCGATCAAGGATGCTTGGGCATTCCTAGAAAACCTAGTGGACCACAACCAGGTGTGCTGGTGAAGTGCCACTGTAGAGGCTATGGCCCTGCCTAGAGAGTCCGTGGTGTCCAGTCTCCACCTGATGGTGAACTAAGCTGCATCCCGACTGTCCACTAGTGCTTGGTTCAAGATGTCTTCTGAGAGAATAGGCAGCAGCTGTATAACCAAATCCTATGAAGCATGGAAATATTGGCACAATAGGCATGTAGTGGTCACCGGCTGCAAGGCAAAGCTGGTGAAGGAGAAGATTCTCTTCCCAAAAGTGTACAATCACTTGGATTCCTTATCCGGTGGAGAATAAGGTAATGCATTTGAGTTGACCTGCACAACCAGGTTCTCAGTGCAGAGATGCTAGGAGTGAAAGGCTGGCTCTTCCGTGATGGGACTACAATGACAGGGAATCATGCTGAGCACAGGAGCCCCTGGTTACAATAGAGCCTAGAGGGGAAAGCATGCCAGAGTCAGGGGAGGTATCCAGACCACTAGCATCGCCTGTCGCCTCATACCAGTCGTCTGTCAGGGTCCTACTTAAAAGTCAATACCCCTCTTCAACTCCCCCTCTTTCAGTAACTAAGGATGACAAGACCCAAAGTAAATAAGGCCTGGATTGTGCCGGAGTCAACATCGAGTGGCATCGGGTGGCGCTGTCTCAGAGTTGGAAATTGCAATAGGCTCATCATTCAGCAGTGTCGGTGGCGCCGGGCTGTGAGTCGGACGGACCAGCCCTGCAGCGGGTGGAGGCACCTGTGACAGTGTGGTACCAAATGTGGGAGTGGATCCAGAGGGCTAAACTGGCATCTGGGACAAACCCACCAGTGGTAACCTAGCAGCAGCACCTCTCATTTCCATGGGGCCCAAAGGCTTGCCAGAGGGGTTTGAAAGCTCAAAGATGGAATGCAAGGTTTCATAGAATTATTTTATTTGGGTGAAGGACACTTTGGGAAACTCAGGTAAGCTCAGAGCGGGGCCTGCGCCACCTCCGTTTTGGAGTGTGGGAGCAGGACCTCTAAGGATGTCAATTGGATGATGAAGCCAAAGAATCCTTCAACTTCTTTTTCTTGATTTTCTTGGAACTACCCACTTAGAGGAGGAAGTTTGGGAATGAGACAACTACTGCCCGCAGGAACGAGTCCGGGAGTGGCACTGGGATCTCCCTCTGGATTGGGACCGGCAATGATGCAGAGCTTTCTTTCACCATGCTGCCTTGGTGCAGGCCTTGGGTTCCTGGCCCTACCCCAGGCTCCTGAGACAGTCCAAATGGGGATCAGACACAGACATCTGTCTGTAAGATTCTCCACAAGGTTTGAAACCCATAGGTTTGTTAAGAGATGTGTCTTTAGCACACTGGGAGCAGAAATAAAGGAAGGAACTGATGGCAGTCATTGGGGTTGCACCTACATAGGTCAAATGCACAATATTGATGCAGAGCCGACCTCACTTACCCGCGTGCAGAGGTACTGCTCAAGATTTTCTGGATCCAGTCTGACGCCTGGGGAACAATCTAAGGTGAGGAATCTACGCTTGGAGGGCTCTATTAGAAATCCTGTATTTCATTTCACCAAACTCAAGAAGCCCTAACACAACACACAATACCCCATCTATTGTTTGATGGTTCCCAAGAATATGAGTCAGAGGTTATCATTAAGTCTAGATTACAAGAAGAAAGGAGCAGTACCTGATTGCCTGGAATGGAAATCAGGTCTCCAAAAGATCATAAACACCTGCACAATATGTTCTGATATGAGTTCCCAAAAGGGGCCACTGTAGTTCTCACCTATATTAGCATAACTGTGCACGTTGAAGGCCGTTTTGCTTTGCACATGTTACCCACAGCATGTTTGTCTTTGTGCCACAATAGTATTCTAAAGATACATTGCACATATTTTATTATTCAGTGCATCTTCCTGGGAATCAGTCTGAACATTTCATACAAGGTTGAACAATACCAAGCCCTGTTTTTCTCTGTGGTCGGTCACTAACACATTCTAACATGTAGACATAACAAAGAGACCCAGCTGCTGTTTTCGAGCATGGCATTTCTTATCATATAAGCCGGGACTTGCCATTTGGAAAACAGAGAGGAGGATTCTTTCTAAAAAAAGGTCTGGAGATGAGCGTGACAGCACTTTGCAAATTGACATGTTGATCTCTTATATATCACTGTGTTCACACAGTGAGGGTAGGCTTAGGCAGATTTATTATTCGCCACAACAGGGCTTTATATTATATATAGTTTATTAGTAATGCTACTCACACTTCTAACTTGCATATGTTTTTTTATTGCAGCACAGTTGCTTCATGATAGAGCACAATAGTTTCAATTAATATTGTAAACCTTTCTTGTGTCTCTTTTCTGTTTATTGTGGATATGCATGAGTGAGAGAATGAAAGATGATGATCTGTTACCATGGCTTCCTGGGAGGGGATTAGAGTGTTGGGTTCTGGGGTGCCAATTTACCTGTTACTCTGGAAGGTTGGGAGGACAGGTATAGCACTATGAGCTAGTCAGATTTGGCCTATAGGTACTGATGTGGTGTGGTGACTCAGTCCCTACATACTGATGTTCTGTGATCCCAGGCATAGTTCTGTTTCTAAACAGAATCCCTGCAAAAGTTCATGCCCTTAGATTAATGAAAAAATGTCATTAATGTATTTCAAAATACCCGTACCACAAAGCTCAATCCCAGGAAAGAGGTTCATAGGGTAGTGGTACTATCAGGACTCAGAGGACTCAATTACATTTAGTCTTATGCAGGTTCAGGAAAGTGGGGATAGTTTGGAGAATAAGCCTCTGGAAACTGGGTTTACATAAACACTGGACCACACAACAGTTTCCTTGCACATTCTCACTTCCTGTGTTATATTATCACTTTTGGGGCAATAGTGGAAGAACTAGTTTTTAGGTCCCTTGCTATACTCTGCTATGCTATGATATGTGGATTTATAGAGTGCGTAGCTACCTGAGGGCTTTCCAGTGCTGTGGTGAGCCATAGTGTGCACATGCGAGTTTCTAAAAGAGTGAATATTTAGGGCTAGTGCAGGTATAACCATGTTTTAAGCATTTTTCTGAAATGCGCCTCTTTCATTTTGTTCCTAAGCTCCGCAGGCATGGAGTTCCATAGCTTAGGGGACAGATGCAAGAAGAATCTGCCTCCCCATCTGACCCTTTGGATTTGAAGAACCCTAAGTAGTCGAGCATTAGAGGATCTTGAGGTCCTGCAGGGGGTGTAAGGTACCAGAAGGCCCCTTATCAAAGCGGGTCCTTTATGTTTGATTCCTGTGTGAGTCACATAGAGCACCTTGAACTTTATCCTATCCTCCACTGGAAGCCAGTTCAGGGAGGCCAGTGCAATTTTGGCTAAGGTATATTTGGTCAATTTGAGGACAGTCCTTTGCTGCCGTGTTTTGGACTACCTGGAATCTCTTAATGATGTATTTAGGTGAACCGATATTCAGGGAATTCTCATATTCCAAGCTGGAGAGAATCAATGCTTGGGCCACTATTCTCTTAGATTGTGTAGGTAGGAAGTCTAAGATTATACATAGGGTTCTGATCATGCCAAAGTAAGGTGCTGTAATATTTTTTACTTGGGCCTCCATAGATAAAGAGCTGTCCAACCACATAGCTAGGCACTTTATGGGGAAAGAAAACATTTAGGATCACACAGCCCAAAGTCTAAAGATTACAGAAATCGAATTAGTTCTTTTAAAAACTGTTGAACCTGGCCCTTGGTGGTCTCTCCCAGGTTACCACTTTCTGTTGCTGAACCTGTTTTTGTTGGCAGTAGGATTCCATGCACTTTTTCCATGCTAAGTATACGTTAAGTGCCAGTGCTCTCTCCCTACAATAAGGTACAATTTATTTCTACCTGAATGGTACATTTATTTACTATTAACTCCCTAGGAAATGGTACTACATGTACCACAGGCCTGTAAACTAAATGCTACTCGTGGGTCTGCTGCACTCATTGTGCCATCCAATAAAGTAGCCCAACGTGAAGTTCCAGCGGCGACTATCCATCACGCCTGACAGGCTCTTTCTGCTAAAGCGACCGTGCCGCTCAGCGTGCTCTTACTGGTACAGCAGAGACCAGCCTGAGACATGCCTTCCACTGATGCCTGTAGTGCAGTTTTAAACTGCCATTGTAACCTGGCAAAGGAAACCCTTTGCCAGGCCAAAACCTTCCTTTTTCATACTTCTAAGTAGGGCTCCTGGTTTTATGGTATTTATTTTCATTACATTTCAATCTGTATTTATCCATATTATTTTTGGGCAATCGTATTGGTATTAATCTATATTTATTTTGTGTTTTGTGAAGTGATGATGTGATAACTCATATTTTCCCATTCATTTGCCAAATAAACGTGCACTCATACATTGATGTTTTAGTGTATTACATAGCCAAAAATAATACAAAAATAAACCCAACTTAAAAATTAGCATAATAACACAAATATTTCGAGATATGTAGTAATTTAGGCAGATCTCATGGAGCTTTGTAACTCCCCATGCTGCCAATATGTACAGCTATTGGGCTAAAAGTCATTAATCTTAGCATGGAGAGTCACTCAAAAGAAGCCAAAATATCTGTATTTTTCCTCTTTTAAAAATAAATACAGACTGGAAAAACAATGTTTTCTGTCTGTATTTATCTGCAAAAATCAGTGAAAACAGGGAACCCTATTTTTAAACCACCACAAAGGTAGGCCCTAAAGGCTCAAAAGGGCTGGGTACATTGGTTTAAAAAGCAGGACATGTGTATATCAGTTTTACATGTCCTGGAAGTGAAAACCTCCTAAAGTCTTTTTTCGCTGCTTTAAGGCCTATCTCTCCTATTGACTAACACTGATTTACCTTATTACAATTAGTAAGTAGTAACTTTGGATTGGGTGCAGTTAGATATATTCTTTACACTCAAATGGTTTGTAATTAAAAATCCTCTTTAATGGTAAAGTCAGATTTTAAGTTGCAATTCTGGAAATGCCACTTTTATACCACATGTTGCATAAATTATTTGCATTAAAGATTGTGCGTGCACAGCTGAAAGTTCTTCAAGTGAATTACTACGTTATCCGTGCTCCTGGGTATCACTCTCTGAACCAGAGTGTGTACATCAATGAACTCAAAAGCATCCCCATTAACGTGGGGTATGTCCCCTGGGCACTGGTCAATGATCATTGACCAGTGCCCAGGGGACATACCCCACGTTAATGGGGATGCTTTTGAGTGCATAAATTATTTGCACATTGCCTTTAAGTTAAACCTGACTGCTTTGTGCCAAGCTTCCAGTGCTTTAAGCACATGATAATTTAGCAACTCTTGTGGTTCACCCTGATAAGGATTGTGGGTGTTGCCCGAGTTGGGCTTCAACCCCGTCAGCCAATTACCTGATTTCCTACATTGGACTCAGCAGTGGGATCAAGTACTTGCATTTGTTTAGTGCCACTCAGTTTGTGCGTGTAACACTAAAATCCCATATAGATAACCTGATTCCAGATTCGATTTTTTAGATCTACTTAGTCTGTGATTTGGCATTTCTTTTTCCTGATTTAAAATGTAAGCCTTGCCTCTCATCCTTTTTCCTACAGTGAAGATGTAGCTGAGCAACATTGAGAACTTCAGCAAGGATAAGCTGCAGAGGCTCTGCAAGAAGAGAGGCCTCAATGTGAGAAGGAATGCCACCAAAGTGGACCTCCAGATAGCCCTCAGAGCCTTTGAGTAGGTCAGGAAGATGCAGGCCTCACCAGAGGAGCAAAATGAGATTGACCCTGACAATGGGATGGTGGAATTGAAGGATAAGGAAGATGAGCAAAATGGCCTGGCCAAGGGTCCAGAGCTGCGGTCGCAGGAGGAATTGGGGACTTTCCCACAGTAGTGATATCCCCTACCGGGGCAGGAGCCAGGGCCCCCCCCCACAACTTGCCCCCAAGGAGATGGAACATAGGGTGCCTCAGCTCACCAAACTAAAAATGGAGGAGAGAAAGGCTGGGGCTGACAGGACCTTGAAGGAGAAGAAAACACTTTTGGCTCATGAAGTGATCCTGAGAGAGCTGGATCTGAAGGTCAAGTAACACCCAGGACCCAGCAGCAAAGGTGGCCGTGAGAGCACAGTGTCCAGTGGAGAAAGGAATGTCAACATCCCTAAAGATCTGGTGCCTAGCTATGTGGTGGGGATGACATAGCTAAATGGTTTTCAGCCTGTGATCTGGCCCTAAAGATGCTTAGAATCCCAGGGGAGGATTGAGGGGCAAGACTCTGGAACACACATGCCTACGGTGGAGAGGGAAACCATGCTGAAATTAGAGGTAGAAGACCAGATAAGGTATGCACTCATGAAAGCCATTCTATCAGCCAGATCATGGTAGGGAAGGCCTGGTTTCTCCAGATCAGTACCTGCCAGGACAGGTCTGTATCGTGAGCCAGGCACTTGGGCTGGACTTTGTCAACCCAATGGGTCTGCTACTCCTTGAATGAGGAGAGTATATGGCCCTGGGGAGGGCCATAGTTAGTCCCCAGATGCCCAATGACTGCATTCTGGGAAATGAGTTACGCCTGGTGTTAGAGGAGCTGGGAAGGGCGACAGCCCAGGCTGCCCTCAAAGCTCAGATTTGGGGGGTTACTATGCCAACAGGGAGAGTACGGAGACCCAGATGGAAAAGAAGGGGCAGGAGGTGGAGGCAGTGCGCAGTGGGAGGACTAGTGGACTAGGGGTTGCCAGCTCTGAGAACAGATTAGCCTAAGACTGACCTGGTGACACCACTTCGGATCTGTAAAAACACTGTCACAGAGGCAGGGGGCTGGAGAACTGCACCAGCCAGACCCATGCATGACACAGGCAGAGTGTGTCACCCTTGAGGGGGCGGTGGTTCCCCTGTGGAAGTCCTGGCTGCCAGGCACCTGTGTAGCTTCAAGGTACAGACCCTAGACTGAGAGGCCAGTCCCAAGTTACTACCACTGGACTGATAGGAAGGAGTGTGGAAGTAGAGAGCCTAACACCAGGGGCTGTTGCCCCCCACTCTGAAACAAATCAGAAGTCAGGGAAACCTCAGAAGCAAGTAGGAAACTCCTTGCTAGTCCCAAATCTGGAAATGAGGTCTGCCCAAGGCCACAGCTTGGAGCCTCTACCTGGCAGTGGATGGCCCGGGGATTGGCTCTTGACAATGACAACAGTGAGTGGCCTCTGTTGGTTTTTGTCTTTATGGGTAGAGTTTTCCCTGGGTCGGGGACAGAAGTCTGACCAAAGAGGTGAAATGGGCCACATCACCTTGTCAGGTCAGGAGCTTCACAGATGGGGTCTACAAATGAGAAGAAGGGTTCCCCATGGGCTGGTGTAGTGACCCCAGAGGAGAATGTCAGCGGATACAGTTAGGGTTGGATGGGCATAGAACTGATAAGTTCCACTGCAAAAGAGGGCCATTGCCCATGTTCTACTGCCTAAGCAGGGAAGTCCATCAAGGTATTGGTTAGTCTACCGTAACTTTTGGCTGGAGGGAGGTCATGTTGGACCTGGCCCTTTTTGCAAGGCCTCACACAGATTTTTGCTTTCTGTTGCTGAAGCTGTTTTTGTTGGCATTAGGACTTTTCCCTGTTAATCAGTGGTAAAGTGCTTATGCATCTCCCTAAAACATGGTACAATTGGCTTACACCTGATTGGTACATTTAATTTGCTTTTACGTCCCTAGGAAATTGTACTACATGTACCCAGAACCTGTAAATTAAATGCTACTAGTGGGCCTGCGGGGTATACCTAATTCCTAAAAGGGAAAAAGGGTAGGTCCCTAAAAAAAGGGAGGGTGGACCATTAGAAATCACACCCAAGGAAAAAATCTCATGTGTATGCTTATTAAATAAGATTTAAGAGGAGTGGGTGGCTTGGCCGAGCAAGATGGTGATTGCATTTTAGGTGCGCTCCCGGCCATCCCGACCATCTGCAGCGATCCGGCCTGCTGTGTGAGATGCTCCCACTGGGGATCCCTGCATGAACCTGCAGACACAGTGGGCTGCCTGTGAGCCCTTTCCTGGACTGCCTGGTTCCATGACTGGAGTCCTGATGCCCTCTTCCGGGGCCTCGTGGTCCATGGCCTGGTGACTGGATGCAAAGTGCTTTGGAGCCGGCTAGCAATTGATGCAGTATCTGGTCCGGAATGGGGCCCCGTCGCTGTCCCTCCCTCCCTGCACCAGAAGCTGAAATCTGGGAATGAGTAGCACCCCCTGAGCTGTTGCTGAGTTGCCGGCTGTGTATCAGTGGCTGGGCGTGTCGGGTGAGTCCCGGCTGCGCCACCACGATTATGAAGCCTGAGGGAGAAGCGAGGGTGTCAGGCTAAGGCCTGGGGGATCGCGTTTGTTTGGCCCACCCAGATATTTGACTCTCCCGGGGCCCGGGCCTGAAATGGGTCGAGCTGTTGGACTCCCTCTTGAAGGACGATGCATGGTTGCCTTCTTCCCTGTAATAGATGGCCTTTCCTGCCTGCTTGCCTGGACTTGCGGTGCCAGAACCTGCCTCCTGGGCCTTTGGGGGCACCCACATACTTTCCAGGTCTAGTTCGTCCTCATCGCTGGCCTGACCTGATGTTGATGTTGGGCCCCTCCACCTCTCCAGGGACCTGCCTGGGGGCCACTTTGCCCTGCACCTGCTCCTTGAATTTGAAACCTGTAGGGGGAGGCACACTGGCTGTAATGGAGCTAATGACTCCATCCACATGCCACGTCTGGACATTGTGCCCTTCCTATTCCTGAACCCCGACCTCAGGCCCCCTCCCCCATGCGACTGCCCGCTGGGGCTCTCAGTTGCTCTCAGTTGCTTGTGCTGCCCCTGACATCTGGGTGTAAGGCCAACTAGCACTACCGCTTTCCTCGCTGGGAGCTCCGCCTGAAGGGGGTGCGATTAGAGAGAAAGGCAGACTCTCTGGTGATTCTACAGGTGGGAGAGCAGGTGTCCCCGAGTGAGTACTCATCACATACATGCATCGAGCGGCACAGGCGAGGTGTATGATTACCGGCCCGTAACAAGGAGGCCACCATGAATCGCACCCTAAGGACTGCCACCCTCTCTTTTTAGTTGAATGTTGAGTTAGGAGCTTTTTGGGTGACAAATGCTTCAGTGGAGGAAGTATGGGATGGGGGAGTTGGTGAATGATTGTTTCTTGTTTGTATTGCTTAGTTTTGTTAGTTTAGCTACCTTCTGATCACGACACCACTACTGTTCATACAACCATGCCCAATGTCTGTTCCCATGTGTGTCTCTTTTCTGCAGGCCCGCGCCCAGATTGAGTACCTTTTCCAAGGGGGGGTGGGGAATGCTTCAATACATCATCTTAATAGAGGCCTACAAAGCCGTCACTTGGAACATCAATGGTCTCCTAGACCGCATGTAAAGAAGTGAAGTCTTGAGATCTGCCAAGCATCTCTGTCCATCAATCCTGTTGCTCCAAGAGACTCACCTTCTGGGCTCGCACTGCCTTTTCCTGAAGCCGTTTAGGTTCTACAGGGTATTTGATACTGGGTTCACCTGGAGGTCCAGGGGGTGGCCATACTTTTGCACAAGTCCTTTCGCCTTTTGGTTCCCCCCAGGATTACTGACCTGCTGGCAAGTACATGGGGTGCTAGGTTTGCTGGAGATGTGCCCCTGTAACATCCTCAGCATTTACATCCCGCCACATTTAACCACCTTGGCCTTGGAGGCCCTTGCAGACGTCCTTTCAAACTTCCCAGTCGGACTTACACTTATTGGGGGAGACTTCAGTGCTGCTCCTGATCGTCACTCCCGATCATCACCGGAGCCTTTACTTCACAACTTTCCATGTGCTCGCGGCAACTTCGGGGTGGATGGAGTTTTTTGTTCTCTGTGATATATGGAGGATCTGGCACCGTCAAGACAAAGCATACACCCACACATCTGTGTCTCAAAAGATGCTCTTGTGCATAGATATCCTTCTGGTTCCCACGACAGATGTGCAGTATGTTACCAGATGGATATCTTCTCTAGGTGTATCCCTGATCATTCTCCTATAGAACTATGCCTTAGTGGTCACAGCCCTGCAGCATGCCCCAGTTGACGCCTGAATGCCTGGTATCTCCAGGATGGAGTTCCTCGCCACTGAGTTGCAAACCTGTTTTGACGCCAATGCTGGCTTGGTGGATTCCGCAGAGATTTTTTAAGTCATGGGGAAGGCTGTCACGCAGGGGATTGCCAAGAGCTATATGAGACAGGTCGAGAGAGCCAAGACGTAGACAATGATGAACCTGGAAACCCAGATCTCAGCATTTGAACGGCAATACTCTGCCAGCCCCACCGATCCTGTGCACAGTCGGCTCGGCTTGACTAGGTCCAACCTCAGGCAGACAGCCCTGTTGGAGGCCAGTCAGTATTGGTGGGGTACTACCTGATGAGTATACGAGTTTGGGGATAAATCCAGTAAGCTCCTCTACTGGCTGGCCACCAGCAATGCGGCCACCAGAATTGTGCCCACATTCTGAGATGCCCACGGGCTCCTTCAGGTTAACTTGATCCCCATAGCAACAACTTTTGCTGACTATTACCATGGGTTGTATGCTCAGTGTCCTTGCCTCTCCCCTTAGAGTGTAGGCAGCCTCTCTTGCATTATATACCACTCCCACGACTGTCACACATCAAGGAGGCAGCCCTTGACAAACCTCTCACAGAGGAGCAGATCCAGGAAGCCATATCCGAGCTGTCTTCCAGAAAAACACTGAGCCAGATGTCTATCCGTTAGAATATTACTGGACATTTCGCAATGTCCTCATGCCTCATCTGCTCAACCTCTACACGGAAGTGGTTCGGAAGGGCGAGGTACTCCCTGAACTTGACGGAGCGACAATTGTGGTAATTCCAAAACCAGGCCATCTTCGCTGCAATGTAGCTCTTATTAACCTATCTCCCTCATTAACACGGAGATGAGGATTTTTGTGAAAATCATTGCATCTAGGATCCAGCATGTGATCTCCAGCCTGGTCCACCCGGACCACTGCGGGTTCATGCTTAATCGGAGCACTTGTCACTGTATACAGCGCTTTCACTGTCCTTTCCTGAATGCAAATATTTCCATACAACTTGCCTGTGACCCCTGATCGCAGAGTATTGGAGGAAAGTAGCACAGTCTCCAAATGAGGTCCTTCTATGGATTCTAGAAGATCTTGGCGACACCAGGGGAGAGAGGTACTTTATTGGGCTTGCCACGGTGGCGGCGAAAAGAGACATTGCTCAGGGGTGGAAATTTGCCACTGCACTATCAGTGGTGGAGTGGAGGAAGGGGATGGACCAGTGTGCAGCACATGAGGAACCTGTGTATGTGGCATGGGGTTGTCCCTCCAAATTTTATTGAATATGGGGGCTGTGGTGGGGTGATTATGGACTGAGGGTGAGTGTATAATGGTCCTGAATATGAAACTTTGGTTTATTGTCATATCGGGTGCGGATGTTCAGCAAAGGAGGTCTCTGTCTTTCTATATCATATTGTGTTTGAAATCAATAAAATTGGTTATACCTCTGTAGAAACATAATTTGATCACTCAGGCATCAGAAATCCTTAAAAGCCTATGGATGCACCACATCAAGTGCTCATGGAATCTATCGGATACTTAACTTCATGCTTGCCCTCAAAAAATATCATTTCGTGCTAAACCATATTTAGGCAGGATTATCAAAATTGGTTAGCCACCTATGTTGGGGGAAGAAGTAATTCTCAAAATCATCTGTGACAACTAAGAATAGGAGGAACTTATAAATGGTTTCAGTAAAGTTTTGTTTGAAACAGACATTTTTCACGCACTAATCCTATTGTTTTATGTCACAAGTAAATCAAACAGGATGAATGAATGAATGACGTAACTTGTAAAGCACAGAACCACTCAGAGAGTGTCCTAGCGCTGTAACATGTGAGTAGAGGAGGGTGGGGAAGAAATTACTGACTGAAGAGATGTGTTTTTAGTAATTGCGAAAAGCAGTCTCATTTGCTAGACTCCAGAGTTGAACAGGAAGGAGAATCCAAATGTTACCCATACAGACCAAAAAAAGACACGCCATCAGATCTTGTTTTTTTGAAGAGGGGGACCATTGTCAGATGAGCTTTGCTAAACCAGACCGCAGGTCGCTATTTGACTGGTAATCCTGATTTCGCTTGTTCAAATAGTGGGGGCCGGATTTATTAAAGGCACGGTGAGCAAGCATTAACCCTTTAAATATGATCCTCTTGCTGACTGGAAGCAAATTAAGTTGATTTACGTAAGGTGATGTCGGAGTGCTCTTAGGAATATAGAACAGCTGCTGTATTCTGGACTACCTGAAGTCGCCGGATTCGAAAAGTAGGTAAACCCAGATATAGAGCATTTGAGTAGTATAAACTAGATAAAATAGAAGCTTGGACTATCGTTTTTCATGCATCCCATGGAGTTAGGGATAATAATTTTTTAAGTGCCCTTAAAATCCCTAAACAGTTTTTAACTATTGTAAGAATCTGGGCCTTGAAGGAGAGTTTATCATCAAAGATTACTCTCAGGTTTCTGACAGCTTGTGTAGGAGGGCAGGTAGATTTGGACTATCAGTAGGTCTAGATCAGTTCCAACCCGAACTAGGATCAGACCCAAAGAGGAGGATTACAGTCTTGTCCGGGTTGCATTGCAGGTGGTTATGTTTGAGCCAGCCCAGAACCGCCTTCAGACATCTTGGAAAATAATCTTTTGCATTATCTATAACACCCTCATAGGAGAACATTAGCTCTGTATCATTCGCATAAGAGATAATATTAATGTCATATGATTCCATCAACCCGGCATATAGATATTGAACAATGTAGGACTCAGTGTGGATCCCTGGGATACTCCACATTTGAGGGTGTTAGCCTCGGAAAAATGTTCTACCATATAAATTTGGTCCAGACAATGTGAGTTAATGAACATATCATCAATCTTTTCAATGCTGCTACTTACTTAGAAGAACTAATGCAGGTCCCCTCACAGTAAGACAGCTCAACATTGGCCCAACACTTGTTGTGTTCAATACGTGTTGCATTGGTGTGTTTCATGCAGGCTATATCTTCTGTAAAGAAATAAAAAAAATATATATATCATGTTTAATCAATATAAACACACACAGAAACTCAAATGAATATTCAAATGCTAATTTAGGCCAATCTGGCATATTTTTCAGAGAGACAAGGGTTTGCCCGTATTTTTCAAAATTACAAAATTCCCTGAAAACATTCTTCGAGAAAATACTGTAATCGTGTACATTTGAAATAACCACATAGGCTTCTATGATGAGCAATATATTCTTATGACATGGTTTCTAGTTAAGAGGAAACATGCCATGCATTAGTTATGTTATGTTATGTTAAAGGATTTATACAGCGCATGGCTGTCCTGGCAAAAGGACGTCCCAGCGCTAAATGCAGGAGGAGAGGATGCAAGGGGGAATGCTAGATCAACAGAAAAGCCAGGTCTTCACGGCCCTTCTAAAAGACAAAAGATTGATGATGTTGCTGATAGTTTCTGATTGGTCTGACACATTAGGTTATCTACTCTCCCACGTGCTTGTAAAAGCATACATTCTTGAAATATTTAATATATCGCATTCGCGTACCCTGACCTTTAATCTGCTACTCGCATTTCCGTGATAGATGAAGAATTGGATAAATACATAATATGCCCAATGCAGCATAAGAAAGAACTTGCCCAACAAGATGGCCCTGATTATCATTGCAGCAATTATGTTGTAGATAGTCTAGACTGTCAATTAACCAGTTAGGTACTTTGATCCTGAACTTTGTTGGTGACTCTGTCCATGTGGTGCATGCAGGGTTGTTCGAGACCAAAGAGGTATGGTCTAGATACAATGACAGTATCGCAAAGCTGACTTTGAGCACCTTTGTAAAAACATGGGAGAGGAAGGTTGTTAATTTCCTGAACAAACATAATAAAAATTAAAATAATATAAAAGGGTAATTAGCTGCTATTGGGACTAATAATAGTTGCTAGAAATGATCACTTCTTGTGTGTTTGAACCCTTGCATATAATCCTATCACACATTTATCATTAGCATCTGTGGAGAATACATCTACAGGAGTAATGGATTTGTAATCCAATATTTATTTTGAGGACATACAGAGCAGTGCCTACTATGATCATTTTCAAAATCATATCTGTGAATGAGAAGTACTTACGTTTACATATTCGTATCTTGCAGCAATCATCATACTGTATCTCGTCCACACCCTTTAGTGAAGAAAATGAGAGAGATTACAAATCAATTAAGGTAGGGATATCAGGAGCTCATGAAGTGTAAGCACTTGACACATCATCAGAGACTTTTCCTCAATGGGAATTTTCCCCAAATTTTCCCAATGGAGAAAATAGTTTTCAGCACGAAGAAACCTTTCCCTACACGCCCATCAATTGTGAGTGTGTTCCCTCTTCATCCCCCTTCCCAACCTGGAAAAGGAGCTACAATGCCTGTATTAAGAGTAAAACTCTGATCTCTTCCAGAGTGGCAATGAGATGATTTTTAAATTCTCACAAACATTTAAGCTTGTGGGTGTGCTCAAATGAATAGGGCATTCAATCCCCGACTTACCTACTCCCTACCATCAGGTTCAGATTTACTCACTTGAAAATCTCTTTTCAAGTTCAAAACTCACCCGGCAGAATATAAAACTTATTTTGTATTCATAAGAAATGGCATTTAAACTTGCAAGCCAAATTTACACAAGCAAATAGTTTGAGATTTGGGTCTACAGTGTGGTTCTTGTTGGCAAAAACATTCAATTGATTTAGCTCTCTTCCCGCGGTCACTACACTCGATGCTAAGTGAAAGCTATGGGCCACATCTCAAAGTTTTCGCTGTGATTAAGCATGATATACTCTTGAAGAACTCTTGATTTCAGTAGTAAGCCAGGAGTCCTCCAAGTGTGAATCACAGCAAACATTTTGTGAATCGGCCCTATGTATACAAAGATCCACAGCATTCTCAACTCTTCATTTATTTGGTCAATGCAGACCTGAACTCGACTTTTGGATCCAAACTTTCTTTAATCCTCACTTCTGGAATAAACTTCTATATGAACTATTAATATTTTCATAATAATAACTTATTTTTATATGACTCTTGGTATCTGTTATTTTATTGCATTCTGGGCAAAATATGTGGGAGGAGATGTGATCTAATGGCTAAACTGCCAACATGGAAACACAAAACCTGTATTATAGTCCTAGTTTCAGCACCTACACAAAATCGAGTGATCCTAGGCACACTTGTGACTAGTGCATGCTCCAAGGCAGATTTACAGCTAGTGTCTAAAGTATCTGAATAATATTATCTGGGATCAAAGTAGCACACACTCCAATTAATCTACTACCAAGGATCAAGGCACAAGATTATGTGATACTGAATATTTCCTCTAAGGTTTATGACTTTAATTGAGCTTTGCTCACAGATTTATAAGTTAAAACTTGGAAGTAAAACTTGGAAGGGATTCCCTTACAAGCTGTAAACTCACACGGATGCTATTTAAAATCTTTGGAGAAAGAGCCAAAGAAAAGAGCTAATGCGTGGACAATAATAGGCAGCATTTCTGAACTAAAGCTCGTTTCATAAACATGGCCTCTTCAGAGACAGAGTGCAGTAGCAAATTTACCTGATTTCCTCTCTGTTCCGTTATATCTGCTTGCTTACAGTTCTTTACAAATGTGTTCTACTTTATGCTGAAAGCTACGAGTTTGTGCATGTTAATGTGTGTGTTTTTGTTTTCGATACTCATTTATGCATCATGCATTGGGGAATAACATACAAGCATGGGTTTTAAAGCTTTTTTGCACAGTATCCCTTTTAGCCCCTGATTACTATGGGTGTTATTTATAGCACCTGAGAAATAACGATCCCAAGGAGTACGCTATTTATCAGGTGCGATAAATAGCACCTACTACGAGTTTCTTGGGAATAACATGAGGTTTTTAGTGTTTCAGCGGTTAACATGCGGATGTTAGTGTTTAACGCACCAAAATCTGCATGATACAGTAAATAACGTATGCTTTTCTCCCGTTAAATAGGGGCAGGTTTGACCTGCTGAAATTCAACAAAGATTAAGGTATTTAAGGCATCCGATAATTATATTATATAACTTACCTTGTAATTCTGACCCTTGCGTAAACAGGGGTTTACACACAGGTTGGAACATACTGACCCACTCATAACCAGGCCCAAAGTGTGCTATTTTACTCTTGCAATGTCATCCACGATTGACCTGGTGGGAATTGAGCAACCCATGGATGAAAATGTGCATGCAAAACTTGAGACTGACAGCAATAGCAGTGATTGTATAACAGAGAAAACATATCCTGTGTGACTGATTTTAGAATTACCACTATTCCCCGGAATAAGGCTGCATGCTCCATTCACAACGCTCTGTATAATCACTTCTTGTACAAGATGAGTTGTGTGAAAGCAAGATGTACAAATAGTTTAAAGCCCTCAAACCTGAACAACATTAATAAACAATGGAGACAAGGCAGACGTACCAAATCACAGTCCTTGGGCTCATAAAGAGGACATGTTCTGTTCACTGTGATCAGCACCATGTGTCCCTCACTGCCTTTATAACATTTGTAGTGGCTGCATTTCATGTCTGGTGGACGCCATTCTTGGTCAGGCTAGAGTTTGAAAGAATTAAAACAAGTTGAAAAGTAAAAATACTGGATCTTTCCAGTCATGCATGTGAACTGATATGTAAATTATCTTGGGACCAAGGTCTACCTGAAGGATGTGAGTTGTTCCCTCAGTTGTCACTGTGCATGCAACCTGAACACACTCGCCGCAACAGAAGCCTACTTTCTTGCGGTATTCATAGCCCTGTGGTGAAAAAAGAAAAAGTGCATGAAGAGTCTGACTATGGTTTTGAAGATTAACAAGTTACACACATGGGAACATAAAGCGTTGTGGTTATGGTAAGTATTGTTTTTAAAACCTAAAATAAAGCTGGGGTAAACTCACCACTGGACACTGTGTCTGGCAGCTGGTGGCCTTACACTCCATGCGGTTTAACTGGGTCACCGGGTCCTTTTCATGGGTACAAGTGCACTCTTGGCAAGAGTCTGCAGGCATGGGAATAGACCGTCCTGGCTGTAGAAAATAAAAGAAAACATGTAGCAAAAAACCTACTTGCATTCAAAGGTATTACTACTAGCAGAAAAGTAGACTGGTGGTGTTTAATGGATCAGTAAATAAAACAAAGATAAAGATGGCATATGTGTATACATTTTTACCCCTGGCACATGTATATATTCATCCTAATTTTCCAAGTGTTCTAGCTCTGATGCTTACTAGGCTAGGTAAAAGAGAGGTTTTTAAAGTGCTAATCTGGTTTGTTATCAGTATGGAATGTCCATATGCATAGAATTTTGCAATAGGTAAAGTCACTTAAAGAGAGTTTAACAGAGTATGAGCACTGCCGTAAAACGGCAGTTATTCTGCCCCCCCAAACTTGTGTCCCGACTCTATTTAGAGTTGGGGTAGGTATTGTGCTTACACCAGTGTAAACATGGCAGCAAGTTCAAACAAGCATCGACAAAGCCAATAGGTTTCGCCTATGCAAATTCTTATGAATTTGTCAATGTTGTTTTACATATTGCACAGCAGTTGAGCTGCTGTGCAATATGGCTTGAAAAAAAATAAATAATAAAAAGCGACACAGATGCCGACAATGTTGGCCGTGTCATAAAAATAATCCACAGACAGGAACAATACTGGCCGCGTCATAGCACTTTAAAATATTTTTCAAGCCATGTTGCACAGCAGCTCAACTGTTGTGCGACATGTAAAAAAACATTGACAAAACCAATAGATTTTGTATAGTTGAAACCTATTGGCCTTGCCAATGGTTGTTTTAATTATAAGAGATTTTCCAAGCCTAGCACAAGCGAAGAGCAAGCGAAACCTAAAAATGCAGGTAAGTGCGAGAGAACGCAGGGTGTGGGTAGTCATTTTTTTCTGTAGAAAATAATTGTTCAAACAGTCAATCAACCACCAATTGGTGAACACAGTGGGATTGTTGTACGTTCTATAAATATTTAATTGCATGCTGGTCTTCCATGAACACTACCTAGAAAGCCAAGAGCCCTGTGGCTCACATGCGATTCCCAGAGCTCATTTTAATGCACGTGCATAGCTGTGGTTTAAGCTTTAGCTTGGCTCCAGGAAAGTGCTTTGTCAGAAAGAGAGTCACTGTCGAAAGAGGTATTGAGCGAATGTGTAAGCTGGTTCAGTAGTCCTTCCTCTCCATTCTTTTCTCATCTGCACATTGGCATGATTAATTATCAGGGAGCCCATTGGTGCTGCATGATGGATGGGCCAAGGCATGTTGTTTTGTAGAGAGGGCATTTATGTGACTGAAACGGAGGTGGGTGAAGCAATGGACGGGTGGAGTAGGAGGTGGTGGGTTCAAAGCTAGATCGTAAATAAAACAAGTAACAATCAAAAGGAATGAGAGGGAGGAAGGGAGACTGTCAAAAAACATGTGCACTATTATGTAGTGCTAGAACATAAATTTTTAAAAAGTACAATGAGAAGCATGCGGCCACTGGAAGGACACTGGCCGCCTGCCGGAAGCTGTACTTGTCCCAAGTTCCAGGGAACAGCTGAGGAAATAGGGAGTGAAACCTGATAACATCACCCTGATGCTGCTGACCACTGATAATCAAGAAAATGAGAGGGACCGCGAAGCCTACAAATGGTAAGTAATGGGCGGGCTGTAGAAAACGAGAGTGACTGCGAAACCTACGAATGGTAAGTAATGGCCTTTTTAATATACAATACAAGAAGTCAGTGTTGTAATATATCAAACTAAGGGCAAAACTACTAACATTTTGCATCTGGTTTGCATTACAAAAGTGACACAAACCAGCACAAAATCTTTATTTGAGATTTACTGTGCAGTGAAAGTATCCATAAAGTAAGACAAAGGAGTGGTAGCGCTGCTTTGCATTGCTTTATGTCAAGGTGGCATACCATGGGTGGTACATAGGCATTCCGTTGAACCACTCATGGTTTTTTATTCAAAATCCTATCTACTAAGATTTGTAGACAGTGCCTCTCTACAAAAAACATGCCTCTTATGACTGGTGGTAAAAAAGATAGATGTTTTGATTTCTCCCAAATTTTCTAACTTTGCTTATCTGCACACATTCAAGTTGGTTCGATTTTTACAGTTTATCTAGATATAGTATTTTGCACTGGAAGGGTACCCCTATAGTAAAAAACCCATGCTAGACTCATGCACATACCTTTGCACCGTGCAAAGATGTGTGTGTGAGACGCTGGCAATGCTTAATTTGTAAAAAACATAAGTGCCAGGTCCCTCGTCTGCAGACCAATGCAGCTTGCACCACATATTGCCCCAACCAGCTCTGCCAATAATAGTACCAGCACAACTACTAACCATCACACCTATAAGTGTGATAATTCAGACTATTCCAGGCCCCCAAAACTATAAGAATGGCTTCGGCGGGAGGTAATAGTCATTTTCAATCTATATTGAATTCATAAACAATGGTTGTATTTGTCTCTAGATTAGGCAGACAGAGCCACAAAGTGGCAGACTGTCACAAGCACCGGTGTTGAAAATTAAGTGCCGGTGCCGAGCACTGGAAACCACCAGCTCAAATTAATCCCTGGACACTAGGTTGCGTCTTTGTGGGCCAGCACTACGAAACAGAGCTGGAGTTTCATATCTTAGTAGATATGGCACTATCCTGCTTACCCTCTCACACAAGGCAGAGCAGCACAGCAACTTTGGTTGCTGAGCTTCATTGTGTGGGATCTTTGCAAAATATGCCCCTGAATGAGTTAATGATGGGGAGGTAGATAAGGACAAAGGGCCTTATTTATCAGGCCTTGCGACAGTTTTGTGCTGCCGTTGCATCACTTTTTGTGACGCATCGGCGGCGTAAAACATGCCCCTGTTGCGCCTTATTTATAAAGTGACGCATCTAAGCAGATGCATCACTTTGAAACGCCTGCGCTACATTATACCTGTATCAGGTATAATGTATGCAGGGGGGGCATTCCCACGCAAATAAGCCCCGCAGAAGTGAAGCAGTGAAATCTATGAGATTTCACTGCGCCACTTCTAGGACGCAAATGCGTCAACACCTTATGTCTGCCTCATGGCAGGCGTAAGGGTGACGCAGTGCTATATCCCTAGCCCTCCCCCCTGCATTGCTGTAGTTGCGTCACGCTTCCGACACAACTCCAGCAATGCGTCATTTTTGCACTGACTGGTACGTCAGTAAAACTGACGTGTTTGTCATTCCTTGCGACATGATGCGTCATACAGTAAATATGACGCATCCATCATGTCGCAAGGAGAGTGCAATGAAAAGTGACGCATCACTGCTTTCACGCAGCGATGCGTCACATTTCATAAATGAGGCCCAAACTACGCAAGTCGTTATGTCAACTACATCGACTGAAACCATGCTCTTCAGAGGTTATTCTTCCCAATCTTAAGAAAAAAACATCCCTAACAAACTGACAGTAGAAGCTTCCCTCTTGAGAGACTAAGACCAGATGAAATCAATTGAATCTTTCGACTCAGCGATTACAGTGCAAGGAGAATGAATGAATCCTACAATTTACTTAGATTTCAGCAAATCCTTTTCTTCCATCCTTCAAAGCACTTTCAAAAACAATGAACAAATTGAGCACCCTAAGGATAAGTGGCTGGTGTGAAACTGATTCAGGATCAGACTGAGTGAGAGAAAACAAAGCGTCTGTAAAACTGAGGACAATCTGGAAGAGAGGTGGCAAGGGGAGCAACTTGACGATCACTTTTTATACATGACTAAGCAGCCTTCTAGAGAATCGCATAGAATAATTATTTCTATCTCCAAATCAGTGGACGATCTGTTACTCCAGATGAATGGGTAAAAATGTTAATTAATAAAAACAGAACAATGGTCTACGAGGTGAAACTAATATAATTTTTTAGAAGAAATGATTTTGAATGACGTTTTTTCACTTGCACCTTTTCAGAATTTTGGGAATATTACCTGATATACCGTTTCATTCACGAGGCATATGCGTTGTGGTTCTGTTTGGAGAGAAATAAACATTTTAACTTGCAGGATACTTCTGTCAACTGTATGAACAAAAAAAAAATAAGCAGTACAGACACAACACAGAATCGTTCATCTATATTATGCTCAAGCACTTTGTGAAAGTAACAGGCCCCATACTGCAGGACTCCTGCTCATTCTTACACACACCATGGCCCTGGAATGCAACTAGGTAGGAACATAAAATGAAATTTCTACACTTGAAGGGGCACTTCACAAAACACTCTGCTCATGACTTCTCTTCATATCCACCATGCAAGTATCATTTATTCTCACAATAAAGGTTATGGAAATTGAAAAGCTGTCACACTTTTATGAACTAAACAGTAATGTGATTCATAGCAAGGCAGGGTTGGATGTCTAGGGGGAGAATTAGGTTTTACAAAAGATCCTTCTAATAGCCAAGAGACGATGTCACACTGTTAATGCACACATCCGTCAGGGTATTATACTGTGATGGAATAGAATGAGAACGTGACAGATTTCGGTTCTTGCATCTATACATGAGCCGGCACCGGGGTCTGGGCTGGTCTAGTTTATCATCCCATTGTACTGGGTCAAAAGCAGCACTCATTCAGTGGCACCTGCACATTTCCTGTGTTTGTATTCGAGTAAAGCCTGCAATTTAAGGGACATGGCAGATTCTTTACCTCTCCAGCTTGCCACCCAGCTGCGAAGAGTTCATTTCATGACCTCTCAGAAAAATCCTTTGTTTGAATTGTGTACTTCTCTGAAGCAGCTCAAACACAGCCCCACTGTAAACTAACATCTTGCTGCCAGGCGTATCAACACACCAGGCAAACAAAAAGGCATTCAGCCTTCCATCTTCCAACAGGACAAATGATAAAAGATGAGTTGAAAGCATTTTCGACTTCCGCAAACTAAGGGCCCGATTCTGATCTTGGCCGGAAGGGCTCTGAATCTGATTTGGTTTTACCTAAACCGCTCCGGAGCCCTTGTTTCCGACCGACTCGTTCCCAATTCCGAACAACCAAGTACGATGCCTGGAAACCCTTAGCGCTGACCGAATCGTTTCTGGAAGGCATACGGAGAGATAGAGCCCTCTGGAGCCGAATCGTACAGCTCTATGGAGTAGGTTTTCCAAGCGAGCAAGTAGGATGAACGATTTGGACAGCCTTTATGAGTCGTTGTGCCTGGATCGAAAAGGCTGCCCGAATCGGTCTTTGGGGGCCCATATCAGGCCCCCCTTCACCGGGGGCCCTCCATACCGTGCCTGTGGGGATACCCATGGGTCCCCCCTTTCAGACCCTGCACAGTGTGGCAGGCACCAAGGGGTGCCTGCCACAGGGTGCACGATTTTCCCCAGTCACCCCTTTCTTCAATACGAGCCTGTGTACGCGTTTGGTACACAGGCTCCCGTTGAAGTCAATGGGAGTCCGCCCGAATCGTATCCAGATGCATTCAAGTGCATCGTACTTGTTCGGTCGGACTCCCCTGACACAAGTCGTATGGAAAGCATTCCGGACATGAGTCGTTCGGTTTGCTTTCTGAACGAGATCGGAATCGGGCCCAAGTCTCTACTTAGGAAATTTAGATGGTGGATGTCAGATGTGTGCAAGGATAACAAATACAACTATATCATCACGTTAAGTAATATATAGGTTAGTAAAGATGTAGTGCTCTCAATCATCAAGGTACATAGATAGGAGTTAAGAATAGTAAAGCTATGCTTAGCTACATATATACCTATCTTTTTGATATAATGGTTGTTTGTATCACGGAATCTATATTTAGGCAGATCGATGCCCTGCACTCAATATTGTGGTAGACTACTCATTTTATCAATCTAGAAACATTAGCTATTTGCAACTGATTCATAATGCACTGCGCTATTTCATCATGACTCTATGGGCCCGATTCCGATGCGGTTTGGAAATCATTCTGACCGAATCAGTTTGGGAATGGTTTCCGACAACTCCAGATCAGGAGAGTCCGACCGACCAAGCACGATGCATCTGGATGCTTCCAGATACGATTTGGTCGGACTCCCAGTGACTTCAATGGGAGCCTATGTTTCGACCGAATGCGTGGGCTCCCATTGAAGAAAGGGGTGGCTGGGGAAAATAGGGGGTACCTGCCACACTGTGCATGGCTGGTAAGGGGGGACCCATAGGTACCCCCACGGGCCCGACTGGGAATGCTCCAGGTGCTGGGGGGCCCGATACGGGCCCCCAAATTCTGATTCCAACTGCTGATTCGATTCAGACGGCACGATTCGGAAAGGCTGTCCAAATCCTGCATCGTACTCGGTTGTTGGGAAAATCGGGCCCGTAGAGACATACGAGTCTGCTCCATACTGCTCGGTCAATCCGAATGCTGTCGGGTTCGTATTAGGATATTCCCAACGCCTAACACGCATCGTACTTGGTCGGTTGGAAACCTTTCCGATTCGGTTGGAAATACACATTTCCTAGCTGATTCAGACTGAGAAATGCCGTTAGGGGGCCTTCCTGACCGCATCGGAATCGGCCCCTATGTTGTTACCTGCGGGTTACAGAGAGCAAATCTGTGATCTAGATGTAAAATGCACTCATTTGCATCAGACCTGGTGGAGACACATAGACCTCTTTATTATATACCTTATGTCTCTAATCTTGCTTAAATGTATTCCATTTGAGACAAAATAAGCAAGTCAGGGCAGCTTTACAAGCTAGTGTGCTTGTCAATTTTTCCAATGGCAAAGCTTGTGAAAATAATCCATATGTACCGGGCAGGCTAAGTTTAGTTGATTGTGATGCTATTCGTGACACTGCACTTCATCATGACTATGGTCCTTAGGGCTCTATCCTTTTACTGTGCCCACCCATTAATTGGTGGGTTCCCAAAGAAAATATTTTACATTTCCAGAAATTTGGATAATGCTACACATTTCATTTTAAAGTCTGCAATACACCACACTATTGAAATTTGGTGAAAAAAGTGCATTAAAAGTAAATTCACTCTTCCCCCTTTGTCTGTGTCCTGCTCGGGCTCCTCATCCCTTCTTCTGTACCTGTACCCCACGCCTGTATCCTGAATATCTCTATGTGTTCTGAGCCTCTTTAGCATCTTCTTTTCCAGTTAGTCTTATAAGCTATCCTCTGCAAGTCTCGGCGTCCTTTTCACAATATGGTCCTGACTTTCTTTCATTCCTGAAGGCAGTCTATCTCTAGATCTTCCTTCCACCTCTCAAGATTGCCCTGATATTTGTCTCTAGCCACCAGCCATTAACTGCTCCACTGCCAAACCACTGTGCCATTTCAGCAGGAAAATGTGCAGTCTGTCTTCTTAATTGCATAAGGAGCAGATAATTTCCAGCATGCACTAATCTTGTGTGCAGGATCCATCTATCACCACCACCACTAATGACAATCTTTAAAGAAAAAAAAGGACCAGTGGTAGAGGAGCTGAAATGGGAATGGGAAAAGAGAAAAGAAAGACAGGACTCCACTACTCTGACTCATACCTTTTGCTGGTCAATGACATCTGCAGAATATAATCCTAGCCATACCTCTATGTAACCAAGTCTGTACTTTGATATGACTGGTAAATGCTGAAACACGAACCTTTGTCGCTATATGCTCTCTTTTGGAACATGAGTCACAGTTTCTACTTTATTTCTGTAAACTTGTGCATGAATCATTTATGCATAATCATATACATCTTAGTCCAATATAAGAATCCTTCCTTATGTCACAGGAAATTTTAGTATAAAACAAAAACGGTAGTCTTGAAAAGAACCTTAATGCAAGTGGGTTTGGGGAACTGCTACCCAAGGTGCAAGCCACACTACACAGTAAGCAGTACCTGCAGCCCTGCTTCCTGACTGTTCCCCCATCAAAATGTAGTGGGCCTCATGTTTTGTCAGGATGTCTTGCATGTAAGTCTTGCAACAAAAATGAGGCATGAAGATTGAAAGCAGGTTACAACCATCATTCCTCACGACCAAATCCCTTCCAACCCATCAAATATTACAACTTTTTCTTTACAGTTCTGGCATGTGCAATTCTGTGTACCTGATATTAATTTTCTGAATTCAACTAGCCTAGCATAGGAGTTAAGCAAGACTGTTTTGCAGAACTAGGTTTTAACAACAATCTAGGAAACACTGGATAGATTTCATGCAAAGCAAATAAGTGTGGTATACCATGTTACTGTGTATTAAGTGTCCAAGTGCCAAGGATTGATATCTCAAGTATTGTTGAAAGCATTTGATTTATTCTTTTAGCTTGCCCATCCATCTGAGGATGGTATCTAGTAGGCCTCTTTAATATCTAGTTGTTTACATAGAGTGGAACAAAATCTGGAAATAAACTAGTTAGGTCCTTGCCTCCTTGCAGTGGCTACAGTACGTGCCCTGAATTGTGCCTACAGTACACAATTGATGATATCATACAAAACATAGTAGGGGACCTTATCAATGGAGTGGTTTTCAATCTAGTTATGGATGGGTTGAAAGGTAGGTCTGCACAGAGGATGGGCCAGATGGAGTCTTAATAAGGGAAGGAATAGTCTCAGGTATTGGATTAGAGGACATATGGCACATGCAGCACCCAGATACCGGAACCTATACTTATTACTCTGCTCCAAACTACACTTATGCTAGATTGGACCATTGTCTGATCTTGCACTCACCGGGCCTGATTCACAGAACTAACTTACGTCAAAATCCTAAACTTACAACAATTTTGGTATTCACAGAATGAACTTACACATTTGGGTATTCACAGATTGAACTTACACATATGGGTATTCACAGAATGAATTTACACATATGGGTATTCACAGAATGAACTTACACATATGGGTATTCACAGAATGAACTTACACATATGGGTATTCACAGAATGAACTTACACATCCTAACTTTATGTCCGCACTCGGGCCGGAATTTCCGGCCCAGTGGCGGAGATTCCGGCACCATGGCGGAATTTCCGCCTCCGGCTCGGAATCTCCGCCTCCGGGCCGGAAACTCCGCCTCCGGGCCGGAAAGCCAGCCATTTCTCCCTTTTGAGCATTTCAAGTGCCTACCATCCCCCACCATGCTCCAGCTGAAGTCAATTAAGACCAACTGCAAAACCAGTACCACATAAAAGCAGCACACATTCAGGGCCCAGCTTTGGCCACAGAGAGTTCCTGTTTGCTTTGCTGTTCATCGCCACTGCAAAATGTACATTCAGAGGAGGAAGAAGAACTTCACAACTGAGGAGACCACCATGATTGTGGAGTTTGTTGTGAGGCACCACAAACGCCTCTATGGTCTCCCACCTTACTGCACCAGTGGCACACAGAAAGCAGCTCTCAGGCAGCAGTTAGCCACCGCTGTCACAGCATTGGGGGAGGATGTGCGCACAGTCCGTGACATAAAGAGGAAGTGGCAGGATGAAAAGATGAGTGCAAAGGAGAAGTACTCCAGGATCCAGCTGAACAGAGTTCTCCCTGCCTCACACTCTCGATCCCACCTCCGTCTCACCCCACAAGAGGAGGATATCCTCACTACAATCCACCCCCACATGCTCCATGGGCTGCCTGTGAGTGATGTCCGCAATGTGGCACCAGGTAAGTGGGATGACAAGAACAAGTATACAAAATGTATGTCTGTGTCGCACTGCCATTGTGAGTAAGGAAGTTGTCCAAATTCCATATACAAATATAGTCAGTCAGAGGCTCATGTGTTTCTCTCAGTATGCTGCACCACAAGTCCCAGAATCCTTTGTATTAGAAATGGCAAATACCTTTCACACTATGAAATACAAAGGCCAGGCCTGAAGCCGTATATACCGAACAGTGCTAAGTAGCAATTGTCAAAGTGCCCCTTCCACTAATCCAGACACGGCTGGGTCAGTCAAGAACGTAAGGGGGTGGGGGTGCAGTGCAGAGGCAAATCAACACACAACGGAATGGAGAAAATAAGTCCAAATAAACATAAAAACAACTCACCCTGGCCCTTCCAAAATCACAAAACAGAAGGTGAGAGAATCCTTATTTAAAAATGTCAGTCCCAGAATCCATTGTTTAATTCCCACCCTGCCATGCCATTACATCATCAACACCCCACCGCTCCTACCTGCACCGGCCGTGGCAGTACTTCACAATACTGTTAGCATGCAGAAGATACGAGGAAATGTCTGACAAGTGCTACATGTACATTTTCCATGTGTTGATGTGTATCTCTTCTCACCCATTTACACATTCAGCCAGAGTACAGACAGCCACAATAGCAGAGATCCCAGCATCTTCTGGGAGGAGACCTCATCCAGAGCAATGCAGACCACCCTCACTAACTGGTAAGTCAAACGTGGCAGGAGAGGGTCAAAATGCATATATAGGCAGCAGAGAACAGAGGGCGAAACATAGTGTCTGCATCTCAAAGGCAACTGGAGAGGAAAAACTAGCCTTTCTGGAGGAACAAGGAGGAAGTGAGATACATACCCCCTGCCCCAGTGCATTGCCCACCGTGGTTTTGGCTGCATTGGCAGCAAAAGGGCCAGTGGAAGGCCCCAGTACAAGCCCTGACATTATGGACAAAGGGCATTGGGCCCCCTAGAAAGGGCAGTTGGCCTGGGTTCAGCTTTATGGTGGTGATAGGGCGCAAGGCCCTAAGGAGATGTATGCACCTGGGGAGTGTCACTAAGGTGCCCTCCTAATTGTGAGTTATTGCATAATATGTTTATGCTTATGATGCCTATTGCATAGTGTGTTTATGTCTACAGAGGTTGTAATGTGATTATGCATATGAGTTTGATGCCTAATGTGATGCAGACATAATGCGTTTATGTTGCTAGAGATATTGCCAAGTACAGTATTTTACCAGTAGTCACTGGTTGTGTTTGATGTGTGCTACTAGTGCTTTCTAAAGGTTCTGACAGTGGCCCGATTGGCCCTGTCCTGGATATAATCCTCTGTAAATATTGCCTAGTGCCAGTTGGCACAGTGTATATGTGTGACTATGACTCTAATGTGTTTTGGATAATACAAAGGCTATTTTCATATAACCTTGTGTGGAGTTTCTTTGGTGGTGCGCCTAGTGTGTTGCTGCTGTATGTGTGTGTTGCACAAACGATTTACACATTGCCTCTGGGATAAGCCTGGCTGCTCGTGCCAAGCTACTAAGGGGGTCAGCAGGGGTTATCTTCAGTGTGTAACTCCCTTGCCCAGACTAGAGTGGTGGTTTCTGCCTGGCTTAGGCGCAAGCTCTAGCCAACCAGAAATCCCATTTCTAACATTAGTTGTGAGCGGTGAGGATAGGACTTGCGTGTACGCAGTACCACAGCGACAACTGGTTGCACTACAAACTCTGCATTTAGAGAAATCACATGTATAGGGATTATTTATCCTGAGTTTTATTTCTTCTTAAAAGTGTCATTTTTGAATTGTGTATTCCTGCTTCAGCTCAGACGCCTAGGTCTCTTGTGTTGCACTGTGGTTGTGTATTCTGCCAAGATGGGAGTAATCTATAATGAGGATGACCTTTGGGAGTACACCCGGGAGGAGTTAGAGGAATTCTGCAGAGAGAGGGGGATACCAATAGTGGGTAACATCCTCAGAAAGCTTTTCCTTTATGAAGCACTCCTTAGGGGAGAACCCTTAGCGTGTGGCGGGGACCTGTCTGATTATCCCTCTGCATACCAAAGTGGTGGTTTTGAGATAGGGCCTGAAGAGTCTGAAGAGGAGGAAGAAAATGACAGGGCAGGGACGCCAGTAGAGAGTGAGGACCCCATAGATAGGGAGTCCCTTGCTGGGTCCGGTGCCAGGGGGAGTGCCACATCCCTTCCTCTGTCCACAGAGGAGTGGGTGGATAGGAGGGAAGAAGGGGAGCATCAGCTGGCTTTAGAGAAGCTCCAGAAGGAGAGCCATGAGAACATGGAGGCTCAGGAATTGGAGTTGGAGAATAGGAAGTTAGCCTTAGAGGAGGAAAAGGCCTTGTTGGCCCAGGAGTTGAGTCTCAAGGCGTTGGGCCTTGAAGAGAAAAAGCTAGACATTGAGAGGGTCTTAGCGCAGGAGAGGATGGCGGAGGCAGAGAGGGCCTTCATCAGGGAGAAACTAGCTCTGGAGGGTAGATTATCCCCTGAGTACAATTTTAGTTGTCTGGATTCACCAGTGAGGGTGGGGTCCAGTGGTGGCAGCAATATGGAGTCCAGTGCAGGAAGTCCCACTCCCAGATCCCAGAGTATGGTGCCTAGTTCCCAGGAAGAGGGGTACAGGTTGAGGTTCAGGGGCAGTAGAAAACTGTCTCACCAGTCTTGGGGGAGTTTGTGGATGTGTGTTGTGATGCACTGGAGGATTGGGTGATGGGTAGCACGGCAAATGATTGTGAAGGGCTGTTCAATCTGGTTGTCAGAGAGCACATGTTCAGTAATTGTTTTCTGGGGTTGAGCCAACACCTGTTGGAGTGTGAGTTCTCTGATCCCAGGGAGCTTGCACAGGAGGCAGACCTCTGGGTGGTTACTAGAGGTTCTGAAGAGGCATTGGGGAGTGACCCTAAGAGGAGTGGCTCAGGTATCTTCCAGCCCAGAGTGGTGGAAGAGGTTCAGAGTAGCCCAGCTAGGTCCCGTTGTAGTGGGAGGGTTGTAGGGCCTCACGTCCTGTCTTCAAGGAGAGGGAGTGAGACTGGGATGCGTCCCCATAGTGCCCAACCTCAGTCTCAGGGCCTGGATGGTTCCTTAAGGGAACACCAGGTAGGGAGCCTAAGCTGTACTAGCAGTCCATTTGAGGGGGATCTCCTAGTGTCAGGAGAACGTGGAGTGTCTGTAATCAGGCCTCCATCAGTTCTGGTGTCTGGCAGTGCCACTCCTAAGTGGAGGGTGCAGAAGTCCAGATTGAGGGGTGAGAGGGGGAGAGAGTCCCCAGTGGAAGAACCAGTGGGTCAGGGGCCAGCCAGGAGGGATGAGTCTCCTAGGAGTGACCATGGTGGTCTGCATCTCAAAGGCAACTGGAGAGGTAAAACTAGCCTTACAACTATAGGAATCCTCAAAGGACATTTACCTTCAGCGAAATAGATCTGGGAATAGCAAAATAAAAATTATAACATATCTAGGCTCTTTATGTCATTGTGTGTTATGAACATTACATGTATTCCACCAACTGCTCCAGGACTGGGAACTCGATTGTGGAATTGAGTGCCAGACCAACTCCGAATGTATCCACCTCTAAATTGCAAAAATATTAGTAGACCAAATTTCAACAAATCCAATGAGAACAAATATGACAATGATGAACAAGAAGTGAGATTCATAAACCAGTAATAGAGTATGCGTCCTCTGTCCAACTTACAAAGTTCCTTTTCCATACATGAATCTGTCAAGTCCAACCAGCTGGTCATAGATGTCATAATTGTAGGGTATGTCTTCTGGTCCATTAACAAAACATGATTGTGGACCTTACGCCAGGAACTGTTGTGTCAATTTGATAGACGTTGCTACTAGGCAGTGGGGCCATAATAAGTTGAATATGGGATCACTCATCATAATTTGTGGTAGACACGTCTGCAACGGTAGTGCCCACACTGCTTGTGCTCATCCTTTGTGCCTCAAATTGAGTGCTTCACATGTGGCAGCCGGTATGTAAAGTTGCAAACACACTTAGCATTGTAGGTCCAATGATGTCCTCCCAGAGTCCAAGACACACATTGACTTCTGCTACAAGGTTGCCTGTGACATCTGGTCGGAGACCACACACTAGGCAGGTGCGGGGCCATGGTAAGGAAACTCAGGAACAATGAACCTGAATGCCCATGAATGTGCCTCTAATATCTGCTGTATGTTGTATGTGTATCACATACCTGTTTTTCTGCATCACAATATGCCTCCATATGGCATTGAAACATATACCAGGTCACACCATGGTGGCTAGTGAAAGGATGTCACAAAACATATGACAAGTGAGTGTAGAATGGACATAAAAATAGTATATAGTGTCACATGAAGTGTACTAGACACAACTGGATTGTAAATCAATGATATGATAACTCCGTAGCAGAATTCCAAAGGACAAAAACATTTTGAAATTGGTGTGGATGATGCTTGCAATGATGCCAGTCCTGTACATTTGTGATGGATGTATGGGCTGCCAAGGTGAATCATCAGGAAGTCACAGTCCAAGATCTCGTGGCTGAAAGGCCAAAACCAAATCCAGTGTAGGTGTCAACCATGAAAGATTCACAACTTAACCACAATGTGTTATCCTAATCAATTGTTGCACTCTGCTTGCCTCCTCTTCTACTGTGTCCACCTATATAATTGAGTGTATGCTGTGAGGTAAGGATGTCTGCTGTACAAAACATCATCCGTTGTCAGCTTAGTTCAACCATGATGTAGGAAATGGATAATGGGAACAGATGACACTCAAATGCTGGACATAACAAATGTGTAATCTCTCAAGCCAAAATGAGCTTTGTGAATCCATTGGTAGGGAAGCACAAATGACACACAAAATGTACGTGATTATTGCACATCTCACATATGAACTCTGCTATGCAATGTTTGAACTGATGTGCAAATGTGAAACTGCTCAGCCTGTGGATGTACACTCCTTTCAACTTGTCAACACACAACATCATACTCATGAGACATATTAGTCTTAACGGTGAAGGTGTAAGCATTGCAATATGCTGGCGTCCCGATCATTTTTCCCCTCCCTTCCTATATCAGTAACCTTCTCATATACGTTTGTCTGTTGATGTGTCATCTCATTGATGTCAGTGCTGTGTGCATGTAACAGCTGGCAACTGCTGCATGTCAGCAGGGGCACACATGTAAAGTCCATGAGGTAAACATGCTGCACATTGTCCAGGAATATCCATCAGTGGTCATTGACAATGACATATACATGTTAGCTCATAGCTATTATCTGGTGTACTGAAATATGGATATGTATGTCTCAACACAGCTTTGGAGAGAATGACGCCAGTGCAGCGTACAACATCATCCCGGGGAATGCATGACATCCTGGCTGCAGCAGTGAAACCCGCTCGCACATGTACATCAGGTAAATGTGGTGTGAAGTGTTACCCTATGTAAACCATGACAAAGATGAAAATCCCCTTCTGCAGATAACCTGCAGTTGTTGTTAACAAAGTTCCATCCATATCATAAGTGTCACATGTGCCTCTTTGTAAATTGGTAATGCAGATGATTGACATTGGTGTCACTTCCCACTACAGCTGCTGGATCGGGGACCACTTTGTCAACAAAACCTACAACAGGGGGAGCAGAAAAGGACACAAAGTTGTGGATGGAGCTGGTAAGTGTGCTTTTGAGTGTACATCTACGTCTCACACCTCAGTGCCATTGTGTGAGCTGTCACTTGTAGGGGTACCAAAACCAGGTCACATGTGCATCATCTGTCGATGCAAAGTACAGTAGAACCAACCCTTGTGTTTCACGATATCTCATACTCGGTCAATTACTTATCCTGTTGCTACCTCTGTGTTCCAGGTGATGATGACGATGAGGAGGAAGGACCTTCCACCAGTGTTGGGCGACGGGCAATTAGAGGTGAGAATCCACTGCTCCTCCAGGCAGTGATGTCAGCTGCAAGCCATGTGCAAGAGGAGGAGGAGGAGGAGGAGGAGGAACTACCTGAGGAGGATGAAGTATCGGACGATAGTGGGTGTCTGCGCATCCACTCAGGGGATGGAGAATCTGACGCCATGGACAGAAATTCACACCGATCGCCAACATTTAGCAAGGTCTCACACCCTCCCCCCAGCAAAGTGTGTCAGCCTCGTGCAATGAAAAAGGTTGCCTGTCCCCAGCATAGAGATCACCAGCCACAGTTCAGCCCCACCCCAACACAGACCTCACAGCCCTCACATCCGGGACAGACATGGTGGTTACCCTACACACTCCTCCCCAGACAGTGTATCCCAGGCATTATCCTCACCATCTGAGGGACGTACCAACCCTGCTGTGGTGCAGGCATCCCCTGGGCACCATTCACCTGTCCACAGGCTTCCACATGCCAACATCCCCCCTGCTCTTGGACCTGGTGGACTCATCCATGGCCGGGCCCTGCATGGAGGGCCTGCACATGTCCGTGGTGGCCAGTGGCAGCAGGACTTCTTCCAACAGCAGGCAGATGTGAGGCAGGACATACGTGCCATAGGGGCCACCCTGTCAGACATGTCTGAGGCCCTGCGCCAATTCCCTCAGGTGGTGGACCGACAGACCCATGTTTTGGATAGGTTGGATAGAACCTTGCAAGACATGTCCAGGAATATCAGAGACATGATATCTTTCCAAAGGGAAGAGAGTGTAAGACACCATTCCTTGGCCATGAAGAAGATGGACGGCATGATGGCAGTGTTCCAAAGTCTACCTTCACGGGCAATGCAGGGAGGGGAGCCATCACATATGCCTACAGCACATCACACCCACACACCTGTTCCACAAACTGCAAAGGACCACAGCATGGGTACACATCCACCACCGCCCCCATCCAGCCCCCCACATGCAAATCCACCACCACCCCCTGAACAGGCACTACCACCACCTGCACAACAACACCCTGTCCATGCACATACACCAAGTGTACAGACACAATCCGCCCCTGCACATGGACTCCACCCTGTACAGGCACATGCCGGAGACCAACCTGCACCTCGGCGTCAACCCAGACTTAATCCCTCACAGCGATCATCACCCCGGAAATTGCGAAGTCAAAAGCACAATCCCCAGTGACCACATCCCAGGAACTTGTTGTCCAGTGTGAATATGTTTAAATAAAAAAATATCAGATCCCAAGTAAAATCTCTGTTGTGTATCATGTCCTGATAGACTAATGTTCACCAAGTGAGTTGGCGTAGAGATGAGAGGATGTATGTGTGTGTGTGTGACACATCTGCAAGTTGAACCCTATCATTGCAGCAAGCCCTCATGTGCAGAGCAGATGAGTACCAAAATACCTTGGCATTTTTTGTACAAGACATTCACGATGAAGCAAAACAAGGTAGACAATGTATGAATAAAAATAAGTGTTTAAAGGACAAATATGTAAGGATAGAAATAAAACAACAGTCCGTCTGGAAGGGAGAAAGGAAAACAAATGATGTCCTTACTGCAGAAGGAGAAGGGAACTTGGATTGGGGTGGAGCAACATAAATATAACACGTCAGGGAGCGTCAGGGAAACCAGTCTATTTACAAGGGGAAAAGTAAATCATTGTCCAAAAACAGAGTGTCTGTCAAACTGTTCAATTGTCCTTCTGGTCATCCTCTAGGACCACAATGTCCAGATCCTGTGAATCACATGCCTGCTCCTGGCTGGTCGGTGCATGGACAGGCACCACACGGGGTCGGGATACATGAGGAGTTTGGGGGGAAAGAGTGTGGGGCAACGGACAGGGGGAGACATTGACGGTGGTGTGGGAGGGGAGTTGGGACACAACAGAAGACATGACTGCACTCAGGGAAGTAAAACCGGCAGTGAGGGTGGCCAGAGCGTGTACAATTTCCTCTCGCATCATGCGCACCTCTAGACACAGTTGCAGCAAGATGCGAGAGGACATGTCTGGCTGACCCTCACATGCCCATATCAAGTCCTCTGGTACAGCCGCAGACGGAACAACAGAGGGAGGGTTTTGGGTCGCACGTGGGAGGTGTGGTGCCTCAGGTTCGGAGTCAATGTGGGTGTCGACCTGGCAGCTATGATGAGGGGGACAGATTGCAGAGGATGCAGCTGGAGGCCCCCATCGAATGGGGGCCTCAGGAGTTAGGGAGGGGCTGAAGGCAGGACCAGGTTGCATAGTGGCCTGCCCTGTGGACACCTCGGAATAAATATGTTCGGCATGGTCCGTGGGTGAGTGGCTCTCCACCCCAGCCTGGCCAGAGGTGTCCAGTTCATCACCCCCCTTCACTGTCCTCAGCCTCCACCCGGTCTGTGGCACCAGAGTTGTCCTCATGGTCAGTCCGGGTGGGCGCAATCCCCATGCCTGCTGATGTTGAGGGTCCCGCCTCATCGTCCTCTTCCTCAGTACTGGAAAGAGGTCGTAGCCGCCGGCGCACCACAGATGTCCTGCTCCGAACCCGGTCCTCTTGGCCAGCTGAGTCCACTGAAATGTGAGACAAATCATTATGTAGTTGGTGTACACATCAGGTTAAGACACATATCAAGCGTAACGACCGCTGTGGCACTAAGAGACCTCAAGATTAATATCTCTGGTCCAAATCTTCTCCCCTTAAGCAAAGTGAATCAGGCAAAACTTATACCACCAATCAGTTATGTAAGCGAAGCTATGCGAGGGAGAGAAACTGAAAATCTGGATCTTACAATAACAAGAGCAATTCAAATGCAATTTTCGCCTACCAGGATACACATCCCCCACACAATGTAGTCTGGAGCTCGGGATACAAAGGCAAGAGCTTGCCAGCAAAGGGCCGTTCATCAAAAGTTGGATCAAATTCAAAAGGGGTCCACCTGACACACTAAACATGCATCTGTGTGAAGACCTGAACAGTAAGGTGGCATGTCCAGCCCAACGCTACTTGGACAACTCACTTAATCAACTGGGACTGCAGGAACTTTGGTAGCTACCAGCGACCATCCTCAGCTTAAAAAAAAAAGTAAATGATGTGATCACAAAAGAATCACTCATACAGGACAAAGCTGCCCTGACAGAGCGTGCTCATGGCTGGGTCACCTTGCAGACTAACAGCAAGGCAGCACCGCAAGCCTATCTTCTTACCAGCTTTTCCAGTGCAACAAATGAGAAATTCCTGGGATTCCGCCTAGTCATACTACCATCTGCATATCACATGCCGCCCTGGCTACGCCCACAGATTCCAGCAATCTGCAGACTCTGCGGGGAGGGGAAGGAGGATATAGTGCACCTGCTGACTATTTGCAAGGCCCTAAAAGGGGAATGACGGATCTTGCTAAGACCCCTCTTCAATATGACATCCATTAGAACTTGCATACAAACATTGTTAGCATCCTTTTCTGGCGAGGATGTTCAACTAACCTGCCGGCTGGTAAGATACCTATCCGATGCAGTAACTACCATAAAAAGGCAGGCCATCCAGTTAGCAGACTGCACTACAGCTGAACGGACTATGGTTCTTTGAAGGAATTCTTATTAGTCACTGCCTGTGCTGCTGCCCTATACGGGAATATTAGCATGTCAAGATTGGTATTTCACACATCTTAAAGAACTGAGCAGGCGCATTGATTAATGTCAAAGACTGGCACACCATGCACTTTCAGGGTTTTGCACCAGGCAGAAAGCCCTCTTCAACTCCCTTTTATGATGCTCAAATCACCCTCCTCCAACACCCAAAGTCCCATTATCCTACTGTAAGTCCTTGTATATATCATAGCATTTATTATCCAACAATCTCCAATTAACGCACTGTTTCCTACCCTACTGTGACATATCTGGAATACAGTATTCTCAGCACTGATCCAGCACTCAGCACTTTACTCTGCTGCTAGTTAGGCTGAAAACTGACGTCCCTCAACAACACATTGCAGATGCCTAGCACTTTCCACTTTCTATCTGCACGAAGCAACTTATCCATCTCCGCCCCTCCACTCTAACTCGCTGCCTGGCACTAGACCAACGTAGCCAGGCAACCTAAGCTGCCTTTTAAAGCATGCACTGCTCCCTTGTCTCTCTCCATAGCAAGTTCACAGCCATAGCCGCCCAGCTCTCAGCTCCCCCAAGCACCCCATGGCCCTACGTGTACATCGCTTTACTACACAGTAAAACCTCAGCAAGCAAGTGACCAGTATTCATTTTTTGCCGTTAGACAAGTAGAACACTATTGACTTTAACAAGAATCAAGCAGAGGCAACAACTGCTGCCTTGCACTCTGCACTTCACTTTCTAATTTTCTTTTTCAGCTGTTTTACATCACTTGTGGGCCACATATTATTGACATTTTATGTTGTTTTAATACTGATCTGTTTTAAGTCATAGAAAATGCCAAATAATGTAATGCATGATTGTAAAGGTGTTAATTACCTGTACAATATAATCAACTTCAACTTCAAACACATATCAAGATGAGCCAAGGTCAGACTTTGTTCTCCTCTGATCACACTATCGAGTTGTGTGTGTTTACAAACTTAAATTACGTGCATGTTCACTGTCATCTCCTGATTTGAGTCTGACATGGACACCTCACAAGATCATTGGTGGTTAGCACGTCTGTACTGCCAACCCTCAGTTATGGCATTGTTGTGACCTGTGTGTCCTGTCACTGCGACATGTGCAGGTTCTACAACACTGTCCACTAAAGGAGCTCAGAGAGAGTCCAGATGAAATTGGAAAAAGCCTGTGATATGGAGTGTCTGCACTTTCACGTCTGGACATATGTTATCTGCTGTGTAGTATTGGATGGGACAACACTAAGGCCGATTGGGGGTAACACATCCATTTAGTGTCTGGGCAAATATGTTTGTTAAGTTGTGAGTCTGAGCTTATGATATCCTCTCTCACAAGCTGACAATCCACTGCCACATATTGCCTTTGGAGGTTGAGCAGGTAGTGCTGTGCACTGATGAACAGTAGTGGCTCGTTGTTACAGCGACCTGTACATGGGAAATGGCATTCAAGCTCCTGGGGGTATGACGTGTGTCTGTGGACACACTTGTCTAGATTTGCAACACTTATGAGTGTGGCAAGGCTCTCAAAGTCTGTCTTGACTCAATGGCACATGATGATCTGTCTCTATCAGAACCCAAACTCAGCAAAAGCAATGTAAGTCACAGCATACAATTCCCATTGGCCTCACAAACACACACTGGACAGTGTCTGTAACATACATCATCCAATGCACACATCAGTCATGATTCCCTTAGTGGTGCTGGCAGTGGAACTTTCATCAGTAATCCAAATGTGTGTCTCAAATCCCCAATTGTCATGATGACACCACAAGTCCCAGGATGCACTCAGCCAAGTCCAGCAAATGGGCTACATTGAGCTTTTTGCTGCATGATGAGTGCTGCATACACACAGATTAGGAGACTGGAGGCATGGGACTCAGAATGGTACAGCTCTGTCTGCACTTGCATCATACTTCCAGACACATTTAGCCTATAATGCACTTACCATGTCTCTGCTGCTCTTGCTCCTCCAGCTGAGCATGGAGGGTCGGAAGAGCTGCACGCAAGACCCTCCTGTACAGTGGCGAGAGGCGAGGACGATGCACATGGTGCTGGGAAGACTGGCCCAGTAGCTCTTCAGCCTTGATCCGGGCCCAGCGTTTCAGGTCCTCCCAGCGCTTGCGGCATGCCCTCGCGTTCCTGGTGTGCACACCCACTGTACCGCAGCGCTCACCAATTCTGGCCCACAATCTGGTCCACGCTGCATTGCTCAGCTGTTCCTCTGGCCCCCATATAGCTGAGGATATTTCTCTATCACCCCCTCAGATAGCATGTCCAATTCCCTTTCACTGAAAGGGGTGCTTTCTCTTCATAACCCTCAGCCATTTTGGGGGAAATGAGGTTGATGAGAGCAGCAGGATGTCACAGGATCTTATCGGTGAGAGAGGATGACGCAGAATGAACACTAAATGTCTGTCATCAACTTCCTGTGATGTATTTCCTGTCCCCCACTTCCTGTATGTGATTTCCTATATGAAAATTAGGCTTCTGGTAAAATTTCGGAGTTTACGGCCCGAAAACGGACTTTCCGCATGCGCAGAGTACTCTGCGCATGCGCAGTGCTCTGCGCATGCGCAGAGTACGCAACGCTATCGCAAAGTACTCTGCGCATGCGCAGAGTACGCAACGCAATCGCCAGACAGCACAATCTCAACATTATCTCCTACGCCGACGACACTCAACTGATCCTCTCCCTCACCAAGGACCCCCTCGCCGCCAAAAGCCAATCTCCATGAAGGAATGAAGGCCGTCGCCGATTGGATGAAGATCAGCCGACTAAAGCTGAACACAGACAAGACGGAGGTCCTCATCCTCGGCTCCAACCCCTCAGCCTGGGACGACTCCTGGTGGCCAACGACGCTGGGAGCAGCCCAGACACCCACCGACCACGCACGCAACCTGGGAGTCATCCTCGACTCAACGCTCTCCATGGCCAAGCAAGTCAACGCAGTCTCCTCCTCCTGCTTCAACACCCTCCGCATGCTTCGCAAGATCTACAGGTGGATCCCGACAGACACAAGAAGAACAGTCACCCAGGCCCTCGTCAGTAGCAGACTTGACTATGGGAACGCCCTCTACGCGGGAGCCCCGGCCAAGCTCATCAAGTGACTGCAACGCATACAAAACGCCTCCGCACGCCTGATCCTCGACGTACCACGCCACAGCCACATCACCCCCACTTGAGGAACCTGCACTGGCTCCCCGTCGACAGGAGGATCACCTTCAAACTCCTCATCCACGCACACAAGGCACTCCACAACACTGGCCCAGCCTACCTCAACAGACGACTCTTCTTCTACGTCCCCAACCGCCAGCTCCGCTCCGCCGACCTCTCCCTCGCCACCGTCCCTCGCATTCGAAGAACAACCACCGGCGGCAGATCCTTCTCACATCTCGCCGCCAAGACCTGGAACACCCTTCCACTAAGCCTACGACAGACCCAAGACCTGCTGACCTTCAGGAGGCTACTCAAGACCTGGCTGTTCGACCAGTAGCAGCACCCCCCCCCTTCCCTCTCCCCAGCGCCTTGAGACCCTCGTGGGTAAGTAGTGCGCTCTACAAATTCTGTGATTGATTTATTGATTGATTGAAAGTACGCTACGCTACTGCGGAAATTGCGCTTTCGGGCCGTAAACTCCGAAAACTACCCAGAACCCAAATTTTAATTTAGGAAATCACATACAGGAAGTGGGAGACAGGAAATACATCACAGGAAGTAGTTGTCAGCCATTTTGTGTTCATTCTGAGGCATCCACAACCACAGAACAAATCCACTGCCATCCTATTATTCTGTCGCAGATAAAAATTTGATTACTGTGTAAGATTAATTATTACACATGAAACAAAAGGGAGAACAGACCATGTAATGAGATTTGGGCTGGGACAAGGGGGAGGGGGCTGGCACAACATCACACCCCAGTGTACTTCTCAAATGCTTTGCATTATGGTACATGTAGTCCATATTTAGTGATCAACACAAGAGTTGTCTGTTGTGTTACAGTGTATTAGGGGGTAGCAGTGCTGTACTACCCAGACACATAGTGGCATATTCAGCTACAATATCATCAATCACGTTGTGGGACAAACATAATTGGTGTATGCTAATCATTTGGGGGACAACTATCAGAAATCCTATAGCCATGCACTTTTACATACAGACTCCCATTGTCAAAAGGTACAGGAGGGTCTCTCAGAACATGTACATCTCATCCTCAGAGTCAATAGACTCCTTGGGAAATCCACTACACTGATTGCTGACATTGGCACATGACCTGAAGCACGGTCAATCTTTTGACTCATGTCAACAGTTGTGGCTGACATACAGTTAGTGTGGTTTGCAAAGTTGTCTCAGGATGGATTTTTTGGACAGAGTGGTAAATATCCATTTTTCATCATTGACAACAGGCAGCAAACCACATTTTGTCCATGACACATCAGGTTGCTCATGTGAAAAACGTGGCAACCAGCTGATCACGGACTTGCATACCCTGACCTCGGTTATGTGCAATGGCCCGGTTGCCTGGATTCAGAGCTAGCCGAGGTTCAAGAGGTATCTGTAAGCCATGTGTTAAAGCAATATTGTGCAACACACAACAGGCCATAATGATCTTGCACACAACTTCAGGGGAGTACGTCAGCACACCCCTGTACGGCTGAGACATCTGAAACGCGACTTCAACAGACCAAAAGTGCGCTCTATGATGGCTCGAGTTCGTATGTGTGCCCGATTGTACCTACGCTGAGGTACAGTGGTTGGATGTCTGTACGGTGTGAGGAGTTGAGGGGAGAGTGCAAAGCCAGCATCGCCTAAGGAGGGAAGATAGGGCAATAGGTTACATTTCCAAATGAAATTTGAACAGAACATGATCTTTACTTAGTACATGCAGTGTCTGTTGTGACCGTGTATGTGGCTTGGTGATTCTTATTGTAGAATGGTTGTTGATATAAGGTGGCATTCATTCATTACTGGGCTTCTTGACAGGCCCCTTGTGCCACCAGTGCGTCACTTTTCATATGTGATACAGTGACGTACTGGCAGCGCAAGGGTATTGTAACTGAGCCCTTTCATAAGCACACATCACTCTTTTTTAGTACTTGGTACTTACCCAGTAACCACATGTTGCCATATTCTCCCACAGCCAACCGCCGGGCAAGAGGTGACATACGGAATACGAAGCTGTCATGGGTACTGCCTGGAAACGCTGCATGCACATCTGAGAATCTCCCACTGGCATCACAGACAGCCTGCACATTGATGGAATACCATTGGTGTCTGTTGCAGTATATGTGTGCAATGTGGCGGGGTGGCTGAAGGGCCACATGGGTACAGTCAATTGCACCCAGCACACGTGGGAAGCCGGAGATGCCAAAGAATTCCCTAGCTGCCCTTTGTCTGCTGGCCAGTGTATGGGGTATTCGTATGTGAAGGTGGGCTCTAGAATTGATGCAGCGCAGTACCTGATGCAGGCACCGGGACTGGCTAGCCTGGGAGATGCCCACAACATCACTGGTGACCTTTTGGAATGACCCTGTAGCGAAAAAATGGAGGGCAGAAAGGACCTTCAGATAGGCTGGGATGGCATGGGAGCAGCATGTAGGCGAGTCAAGTTCCTCCTCCCAATCACATACCATCTCCAAGATGACTTCTGGAGGGAAGCGGTATCTGGCCCTTACTTCTTGAGTGGACATCCCAAATATGTTGATCCTCTGTCTGAAGATCCTCTCTCTCCTCCTCCTCCTCCTCAAGTCTTCTTGCTGCATGGCAAGGGGCAGAGCAACAAATACATTCAGCGACATGTTGAAAGTGTTTCTCTGTGTCTGCTCTGCTTTCATATGTGCAGCAGGGCTGGGATTGGCTGCAGTGTGTCAGATGATTCGTCATGGGGGATGGTAGGCAGTTGGACAGGTGTATGGCATTGAGGTAATGCTCAAACGGCCGATATGCGGATATTCCGGCCCGGGAGCGGAGATTCCGGGCCGGAGGCGGAGATTCCGGGCCGGAGGCGGAGATTCCGCCATTGTGCCGGAATCTCCGCCACTGGGCCGGAAATTCCGGCCCGAGTGCGGACATAAAGTTAGGATGTGTAAATTCATTCTGTGAATACCCATATGTGTAAGTTCATTCTGTGAATACCCATATGTGTAAGTTCATTCTGTGAATACCCATATGTGTAAGTTCAATCTGTGAATACCCAAATGTGTAATTTCATTGTGTGAATACCAAAATTGTTGTAAGTTTAGGATTTTGACGTAAGTTAGTTCTGTGAATCAGGCCCACCATTTCCAGATTACTAATTCCGGCATTGGGCATATAGCATTGACCGATCATGGCCCCTTATCTCTTATTTATCAGTGGGCACTGCTCCCAGGGGTGCCCAGTGGCGAAGGTTGAAGGAAAGGATAAGGAAGATGTAAGTGATGCCTCTCTATGGGATGCTGCCTTTGAGGAGCAAAATATGAGAAGGTAAGTGCAAATAGGTAAGTATAGATTTACTATTCTTAACTCCACATGTACATACCTTGAAGATATATATATATATATTTATATATACATACATATTTATATCTCAAAGTACATATATGTGGCGTTATATTGTAAAACATTGCTTAGCTATGCAAACTTCCCTTATCAATATTTCTTTCCTTGATATTCTTGTCACAATGTTTTGTCCGACAATATATATTTTTCCGATATTCTGTCTAAATACCCCAAGTACTAATCATAAAGATTTCAAAAATATCTGAAGGATGCAAGGTTTCACATAATATAGGCTTGTTCATGAAACTCCATAGTTCTATTAGTATTGTGTATGTAAGTGTAATTTGTATTGTATAACTTGCAGGGAAAATTTAAAACAAAGTATGCACTTATATACAAAATAGTGAGGTACGAATGCAACACACTCTCAGAGTACTGGCTTGAAAACGTTAAGCAAGGTAATCACTAGCATAACAAAACCTTGCAAAATACCAACAGTATACTGATTCAGATCGATAGTAAAAGAAACTAAGTAAGATGTGTGTTCACATGCAAAATTCTTGCAAGATTTTGAATCTAAACTAACACTCAGGAGAGAACACTATAGGAGTGCCTATGGAAGAAAAAAACAGGAAATTGCGAACTACAACTACATCAAAAAAGCGGATCTCCATGAGACCTTACATATTCTAAATTATTTCCCAAAAGTTTCCAGGCAAACCTATTTTTAGAAGTCCACAATTACTTATATACAATCTTCGAAGAGTCAAATTATTTCACACAAACTTTATTCAAGAAATACATTTCTGTATTCAAACATCCTTCCTCATTTACTATTCACATTCTAATCATGAACCTTAAAAAGCAATGCATTTTCACTAGGGTTCAGAGGTAACAGCTATATTTCTACAACACCTGCAGCATTTCAGCAAGGACCTACCCCATTTGCTAATGGATTTTGTATATATTTTTAGAGCATTCAGATCCTGTTAAGTAAACATTATATTTACAGAGCCTTAAAATCCTGTTAAATAAACATGAATACGTATGTGCCTACATGCATGTATAGACATATGCATTGATATCTGTAAGCTTGAATATAAACAGAGAGCCATGGAGTGCAGAGCATTATGATATGGAGCTGAGTCAATATTGTGATCAATTGGCAGGAGAAAATAAGGAAGTTGTCATCCTCTGTTTGGAACTTGGCTCGATGGAGACTATGACACTCTTTATTGCTGACAGAATAGATGCGCCTTGCAGAGAGGTTTGTTCACCTCCCTTCTGAACTTCAGGATTGATGGTTCAAGCATGAATGATAGTGCTCCACATTCTTGAATATAGTTCGAGAATTCGAGAAGTACTGCTTTAGAGCTTTTACCTTTTTGCAGTTCTTCACTTCCTCACACTAAGGTGGTGTTCTGTTACATTGCCCCTGAGATGTTCAACTTTTGTTATATGGAAAAAGTAATGGGCTTGAATTAATCTCAGCTACTGGTAATTACTTTGGGCAACATTTCAGCCTTAGTCCTGCTCCAATACGATCAATCCAGCCTAAACGACCCGGCCAGCTCCTGTCTGAACTGGAATAATAGAAATCCTAGACAGCTATTCCCCTATTTGTGCGTCTTCAGTAAGGTGTAGCTTGGCATCAGTGGGGCAGTGACCAAAGGACCCACTTCTGGACATACCCATTGTACATAGGATGTCTCACTAAGGAAAACACAAAAAAATGGGTGAAAAGCTTGATTGATCTCAGCCACTGTTAATTACCTTAGCCGCAATCCAGCCCCTGGAGTGTAATGCAGCCCTAAGTGATGGCCATTGCTGGGATGAATTCAAGCATTTTATTAATCACATTGTTGTTTGTAGCTGTTGACACCCTAAGTGTAACGGGTATGCCCAGACATGGGTCCCATGCTCACTGTGCAATAAAACCCAAGCTGCAGCCTACTGACGAGGTCCAAAAAAGCCAGAACCGGTCTGGGGTTGCTTGTGTTCTGTTCCAGAGGGGACCCTGCCTAGCAGTCTGAGATGTAGTGTTCCTATGAGGAGCAGGGTCAGTAGTGATTTGCATAAGGCAGTCTTCAGGGCCGGACTGGCTACCGGGCGTTTTGGTGTGCTGCCAAGCTGGGGGCTGATTTCACTGTGGTGGGGGCTAATTTCGTTGATGGGGACCTGCGTGTGCTTCTAAATAAACAAAGCAAAACAAATGGTTTTAAGCACACGCAGGTCCCCATCAACGAAATCAGCCCCCAGCTTGGCAGCACACCAAAACGCCCGGTAGCCAGTCCGGCCCTGGCAGTCTTGTCTAGTTTGGCATTGTGGGTGAAAAATGATGGACTGGAATGTGGTCTGAGCGATCACCAGTGGCTGAAATTAGTTAAGAATTCCATCCATCATATTCTATTCATCACCTCGTTTTTTGTTGTAACTTTTAATCTTGGTATAGAGGTTGCCTTGTTCATCACTGCTTTTTATGAGATGCAGCATGGCCTGAAAATGACACAGACTTTGAGGAGTCCCTAGTGTAGTGTGGTTTGTGGCCTCATTGTCTACATTGCTAAGTTAGCTTAGGCCTGGCTGCCATGATGCCTTTTTGCACACGTTACTTTGTGACTTTGTTTTTCCAGCCCCTGCTTGTGCCCGGCTATATTAGAACTGTCTGCCTTTTTGCCTTTCACCTTTTCTCCTGTTCCCTGTGGGTTTCGTCTGCACAACATGTACAAGGTCGAAAAACAACGTCCCTTGTTCTTGCTGATCTGGTTAGCCCCTCGCACTTAGACATAACACAAAATACAGCTGCAATGGAAGAATTCGTGTGCTTTTAATATTGTGAGCTTGCTGTTTGTGACACTTGGAGAAAAACCTTTCCAGGGAGAAGAGCTGTGCTTGTCTGATGAAGTAAACCCTGCATCTAGATATTGAGGTATGAGGGTCCGCCTGACAACGCCCAGAGGTCTTCTATTTTTATAATAAACTAGTTAATAGCACGGGGAGGGTGGTAAGGCCATTTAGCCCTATATCCACTGCTTTATGAAATGCTTTCCCCGTTTGTATTCTATGGAATTGTAACTATGCTTATTATTTTATCATTAGGAATTATGCTGATAGTACTGGCACGTGTACTGTATCTTAGAGCACAATAGTTGAAATAAACATTTTAAACTATACTGTGTCTCTTATTACGCAAGTTGTGGACAAGTATGAGTGAGTTATGAAAGGGTGTTCTTGCTCCCGCGAGTCCTGCGAGAGAGAGACCGTGTTCTGGGTTGTCTAATCATTGGTAGCATCGCTGCTAATGAGACGCTAAAGCTAGTCGGATTGGGATTGTGGGTACTAAGGTGCATGGTTGGTTCACCACTATACTCTGAGGTCCTACTATCCTGTGCATAGCTCTGTATATGTGCAGAATCCCTACAACATGGCGCCACCAACGTAGGGGGCTTTCTTATCTGCGAGACGCTTGAGTAGTGCTTGTGCTTGTCCACAACACCCTTCGCATACGCTTCCGGAAACGTGTGTGAGGGTGATACCTCCTATATTGACGTTTTTATAGGTTCTTTCAAGCTTGAAGTTATTAAAAGGTGTTTAAGTAAACCCTATATTGTGCTGCCTCGTATTAGGTTGTCGATCATTTCTGGTCTTAATGGTGGATATAAATATATCGGCACATAGCCGCGCTGCGCTCCGGGCTCATTTACTGGCTTATGGAGTGCCTGACGCGGGTGTCGCACTCATCTTTGTGGTGCAAGCTGACCCGGCTCACCACTTTGAGGTGTTTTACTCTTGGGTCACTTTTCCGGCGGTGGATGGAACGGATGATTTGTTCCATGAGTACACTCTCACTGCCCTACCCAATGCTTATCGGCCTTATCAGGCTCTTCAAGTACCAATTACGGCATGGCAACACCGTATTTGGTTTAATGGTGCCCTCCCACATCCGGGCACACCGGTTCGTTTAGGCCCCCTATTTATAGACGGGGCCACTTGGCCAGTTTTGGCCGGGTATACCCCACATTTGCGTTATTTGACGCTTGCGGTTGATGAACTGCGTGCATTGCATACATCTTTGATACGCGTTCACAGAGCTTTAGTACAGTATGTTACAGGCAACATCCAGGGAACCCCTCCTGGAGTTGCGGTGCATCCAGCTGGACCGGGCGGTGTAACCATAAGTCCCGTCATGGTTAATTTGGTGATGGGCAAGCGCCCACAAAATAAGGATGATTTGCCTTATTGGCTTGCAGAAAAATTTGACCAGCTGGAGGCAGTTTTTCCCAATACTTCTCCTGTGGACAAACACAGGATTTTAACGATTAGTTTGCCAAAAGACTTAGGGGCATATTATCAAGAACGGCGTTAAAAATTATCGCCGGTTTAGCGGCAGAAAACTGCCGCTAAAGCGGCGATAATGGGCTTGATAATATGCCCTGGAGAATTCCAATAGAAGTCCATGTTCTGGTGTGAACATGGGCTTCTATTGGAATTCTCCAGGGCATATTATCAAGCCCATTATCGCCGCTTTAGCGGCAGTTTTCTGCCGCTAAACCGGCGATAATTTTAACGCCGTTCTTGATAATATGCCCCTGTATTCCCGAGTTGGCAGAATGCAACAACTGGGGCAAGGTCGCAGCAGTATATACGAAGTGTTTCGGCACCCCTTCCATGACAGTTCTCCCCTCTGTAATTAAACGAGTGCAGGATGAACATGGCCCTGAAGCGGCTGTGGAATTGGGGATGAGACTGGTGGGAGTGTTCGATGTAGTGGCTGATCTGATCCTTGCGAACGTCAAGGGCGATGCAGTTAATTTTCAAGTAGCTAATGCTTTGGCTTTGGTCCCAGAACCGGACAAGCCACGCGAATTACCGAAAATGATTGCACAGGCTTATAAAACCATTGGCCTGCAATAGTCTGGGAGTTAAGCCTTTTGCTAAAACGCAAACTCAATCACAGCCACAACAAAAAACTCAGTCTGAGAAAGATGAGAAACCGTTCTTTACTAAAAAGAACTGGAGGTTGAAGAAACAGGGTAAGCAACAGAAAAAACCAGGGTCGCGTGGCGCATCCCCGGTTTCCGTATCTTCTGAACGCACTTATGATTTGCGCGACAGAGCGAGAATTAAATCTCCAGAGATTTCAAGTCCCTGATCCGCGTTCTCCTCGTTCTTCACAGGCACCATCGACCTCCCAGACTGGTGGAGGAGAACGCCAGGATAGAGGCAGGGCACCACAGGGACGAGACCAACCTTGACAACAAGTCCGAGGGAAACCAGAAGAATTTCCACGTTCTCGCCCACAGTTTCAGAAGAAGAAAGTTGCAGCTTTAACAGCGAGGTATGCCACAGACGGTGAGAACGAGACTCCTGAATTGGAAGTGGGTAGTGACGCTCATAGACAGCGCCGCGGAAGTTACCATAGTGCGGGAGGCACTACGTCCTCATGTGGAGGCGACAGCAACTGACACATTCATTACTGTCGAGACAGCTGACCCCAGAGTGGCACCCCCTGACAGACTATTTAATATTGTCCTTCAAATTGAAGGTGACATTGAGCGTGTTATAAAAGGGATTTTTTGGGAGAATCTGACCTCTTCTTATGACATTTTGTTGGCAGAGGCGGATTGGCCGCCCCCATTCGTACTTGCTGTGCGTAGAGGGGAGGAGGTAATCCTTCCGAGCTTTTCTCGTCATGTCCCCAAGGACAAAGCGGAGGCTCTCGCAGCTGAATGGGCTGGGGCCCTGGCTCCGGCGTTTTACCGTAATCACGTGGGCTGGGATGAAGATTCTCCCCCCCATGATATTCCCTTGCGGTCGCTGCCACAGCCACAACCCCAATATCCCATCCGGCGGGAAGCTAAAGGTCCAGTTTCCGACATTCTGACACAGTTGGAATATCAAGGAGTAATTGAAACATGCGTATCACCAATGAATAATCCCCTTTTTGCGGGTTCTAAACCCGATGGATCGTACCGCCTAGTTTTGGATTACCGACATTTGAACTCTCATTGTCGGACCTTTGCAGTACAAAATACCCACAGTTCTGCACTTGTAGACAGTCTTGTTTGTAAAAAATATAAAACAACACTTGACCTATCCAATGGATTTTACACGCACAACTTGTCCCCGGAGTGCAGCCAATGGAGCGCTTTCACTTCCGGTGGTAAACAATTCAAATTTCGGCGTTTGCCCATGTGCTATAAGAACAGCCCGGGTGTCTTCGCCGCCCGTGTTGTCTCTTTGTTGGACAGCATAAACCCAGATGCGTGTTCATATGTCGACGATATCTATCTGACAGATGACGAATTATGGCCGCATCTTTCACGTGTAGACCGCATTATTCTTGAATTTGCAGTCTTAGGATACAAATTTAATTTTGCTAAATCTCACATTGCTGAATTTACCGTTTTGTTTTTGGGCTATGAGTTCAACAATGAAGGTAAGGGCTTAGCACCCCATTTCTTGGAGAAGTGTGCACTTTTGCGCCCTCCAACCACCCTGAAGAAGCTTCAGTCATTACTGGGTTTTCTAAACTTCGGGCGCACTTACATTCCCGAATATGCCCAGAGTATCAAGCCTCTATATGCCTTGATACAGCCCAACTTTTCGAAGTCATGCTGGCTTCCTGAGCATTCTTCGATACTGCATTCTTTGCAGTCGGATCAACTTGAATCTAAATTCTTGTTGACTCGTGATAACCACACAAACCTGGTGATTAGAATCGTTCCGGGGGCAGTGGGTTTCACGTACTTAACCTTTAACGAAGGTGACACAGTACCGATTGCATACAAGTCACATCTTTCAGCGGAGTTGCGCTTTTCCTCTGAGGAGAAAGTTTTGACTGCAGTGCAAATGGCGATTCTGAAGGAACGCGCACTGGCACAGGGAAAACGCATTTTGGTGGTAACACCATATCCTGCCCTTGAGGCAGTGACGAAGGCAAGTGTCCCGAACTCTAAGGCTTTGCACCCCTGTTGGATACAATGGGCTACATCTCTGATGTCCCCGGATGTCACTTTTATCTTTGATTCCTCTCTTCAGACACAGGAGTTTTTACAGTATGAATTTGTTCATCCTCCTCCTCTGTCTTTGCTACCGCTTGAGGAGTACGAATGTATTATATATACCGATGGTTCGGCACAACCGGCCCCGGGTTCCAAGCATGCTTAATCCGCAGCATGTGCTATTGTTGCAGGTACCATGGTGAACGGTGAGTTCAAATCGACTGTAGTGCACACACAGGCACTAGGAGACAGTACTGCACAATTAGCCGAGCTGCGTGCTTTGGTGCTCGCACTTGAGTTCGCTAATCCAGACGTGACGACCCTTATTGTATGCGATTCTTACTATTGTGTTCAATCTTTCAATGACAATCTATTCTTTTGGTTGCAAAACGACTATAGAGATGCAAAAGGCAGCCCGATTAAGCAAAAGATGCTTTGGGTTCGAGTGGCAGATCTTAAACAATGTCTGCCTCTCACACAGGTGATTCACACTCTTGGCCACCAGCGTGTGGGTGCACACGCTGTCGGTAACAGTTTGGCAGATGAAGCTGCCAAATCAGCAGTAGCCACGTAGCAGCTGTTACAAGATCCATGACTAAAATAGACAATGATATTTTGGCAGCTATTGCTGCAACAAAGGAAGGTGCTAATTACCCGCGGGGTTTCCCTTCCAAGTACTCTTATCAAGTAGGTCTCGAACAGGTTCCTTACGTAAGAATTCCAGACGTTGGTGATCGGCTGATTCCCAATGCGGACCGCAGACCTTCCTCGATAACGGCCGCACACGAAGGCTTGGCTTCGGCCCATGCTGGCGTGTCTGCGACGGTTTCCATCTTGCAGCAGCGTTACTGGTGGCGTGGTTTATATACACAGACCCGTACTTATGTGCTTTCTTGTGACCGTTGTCAGCAAATTAAGCCTTCAACGGTTACACGACCACCACAAACACTGCTCTGCATTTCTAACAGACCTTTTGGGTGTGTTTACCTGGATCACTGCGGTCCATTTTCTTCTGACACTGCATATAAGTACATCTTGGTTGCAGTGGATTTGTGCACACGTTTCATCTCGGTTTGGCCACAACGGAGTGCTGACGCTCGAAATGTCATAAGGGATTTGCGTGTCTTTGTGGGAATTTTTGCCTGTGGCACCTTCCATTCTGACCAAGGTCCGGCGTTTGCATCTAAGGCGTACAAGGAAGCGTTGGGGTCACTGAGGGTGCGGGTGAAATTTTCGTCTCCATATCGGCCTGAGGGCAATTCGATTGTTGAACGAATGAACCGTGACTTAAAGCAATCCTTGACAGCTAGAGTCTTAGGTACTGGCAGGAACTGGCTGGCCCACTTGTATAGCGTACAACGTGCACTTAATAATCTCCCTAGAAGATCTCTGGGTGGGCGGACCCCATACGAAATGCTCTTTGGCATACGAATGTTTGTGCCCGACCTTGATGGTCTAGACATGGCGGTGAGTGCCGCAATCTTTGACGTAGATAATCATTCTACTATGTTGCAGGACTTACAAGAAGCCCATGAACAACTTGCAAACGAACATTTACCTTCAGCCACAGACACTGCGCTGCAGATTCCGGTTGCCGGCTGGCTTCCGAAGGTTGGAGATCTGGTCCGAGAGAAGGTGGAGAACAAAAAAGAATTTGGCCCCTCTTATCGTGCACCAGTTCCAGTTCTTGGCTTGAAGGGTACCCATACTGTCATCTTACCGCCGCTTCCTGGTCGCAAAGACAACAGATACATCTCAGTGGACAATGTCAAGCTACAACATCTGGCCGATCCTGAATAGTGTAACACCAGCGGTCTCCTGTCCGGCCATTTCTAGGACGAATGTTTGTGGCCCTCCAGCCCACATGGTCACTGATGTTGCCATTGAGATGGTAGATTTGCCTGATCGCCTGCTCAACTACCCGGATTCCCCCTGCAATGGAGAGACCGAGTATACATACCCCGCCAACGAGTCGGTGGCTCACCAACCAACAACGCCACTGAGCCCCACCCATTATTCCTTTGATTCGGCTTCCACCTCATCACTTATCCCGTCCAGCTTCAGTATTTGTATATCCTGGTTCAGAGACAATTTTTTGATCCCACCATGGACATACATCTGGTTGGTACTATTCCTGATTTTTCGGTTCATGTCCATTGGCTTTGTGACAGTTTTTTTCCTACTCATTAATTGTCACTATTTACCAGAACGCTCTGCAGTGAACTGTGTCGCTGGAACTTTGGCTCCGCATTCTTCTTCCCACATCATGAAGCGTGACCACACATTTGTGTACATTTCAGCTTTCCCAGTCGCTGATGGCATCGTATGGGATGCGGTAAATTTCCAAATTCATGGACGAACCGAGATTATTAATGTACCAAATGTCCTCCGTGTTTCAATGGGTGATGTCGTTAAAAGTAATATTCATTCTGACGATTGGGATGTGCATGCCGTTGAATCGTTATTTACTGATTTGAAATATTATGCTGCTTTTAATGCTGAAGATCTGTATTTAAATTCTGCAAGGTATGCTGACTTATATTGTTACCAGCATTGGGGCAACCACTTTCTCCATAAACCAAGTACTCTTCGGGGTCCTTTTAATTACACCCAATGGGAACATTGTCTGACCCCTTTGCCAGATAGCTCCCAAACTCTTAGAAGTAAATTCACTTACTTTACAGACTTTGATAGATCAAACCCTGGGTCCTATTATTTTAAATTGAACACTTCGTCCGCACAGAAGATCATGTTGTCCCACACCAAATTGCTATATTCGGGTTCCTTCTTGAACGAATTAGCAGTGGGTGGTTATGAACACTGGCAAGACACCATTGACTTAAAATCTATTTAGGGCACCAAATCGTGGCAGGTCCGAGGCACGGAAGCCTTACACCGTGCGTGCCTAATCCCGGGCCAAATTTTGTTTTTAAATCGTACGATCTATCAAACGACCTGTTGGGGTTTGGCTACTTCTAAACAATTGAATGCACCCTCCATTCCCACATTGTCTTCCACTCCCAACGACAGCTTGCGTTTTAATATTTCCCTACCCACATTGCAAGCTTTGTTTCAAAACAATTCGTTTAATACCTCTACGATTGTTCAGTCACCCTGGTTGGCTTGGCCCATAGCATCTAATGCCTGCCAACTGCGTTTTCATGACTCAGCTCCTGGTTACAAACAGGATAGGCCAGATCCGAGGTTTTCTGACACTCGCACTGTTACAACATATTCTATAGGTAAATTGTGTAAACAGTGGTTGCAGCACTCTTCATTAGATTCTGTTAAACAACATTTATCCCTCCTATCAGGCAACATTGATCTGTCCGATTTTGTTCTGGGGCCTCGTGGTCCGCGACCTAAGAGATTCATTTATGAGACTTACAATGAACTCTGGAAGCTTTCGCAAATTGAAGCTGCTTCCCGTCTTCGGGAAATCGATCAAGCAAATCTAGAAAAAGTGCTTGCTGTTGTTGACAATAGTATTAATACCCTGTCTTCCCGCATTTACACGTTAGAGAATATTGTTTGCTCTGTTGTTGATATTGTACAAGATGATGTGTCTGTGTTATATCATGGTCAAAATCAATTGCGTTCAGTGATGCAGTTTGCATGGACTTTGCAGACACTAAAAATGGGTAAAGTTCCTTGGCATTTTTTGAACACCTCTGCCTTATTTTTGCCGTTTAATTTAACTGAAAAACAGCAATTTATGTCCATGAAAGATGCAACATGCACTCTATTACATATCGAAAAGATCGATCCGTTACCGTTCTCTGTGGCGGAGTTGGAATCTGCAGTGTGGCTAGTACACGGGGTTATCGCTTTGCCTTTTTCTCTATTTGAGTTCAGTTCCTGCATGAAACATTATCCTGTTGGCCGTTTTCGGCCTTTGGGCAGTGCCTTCTTGCATGAACTTTGGTCCCTGCCTTTCATGTATAGATGCCTTAGGGATGGGAAAGAAGTTTTTATCACAGGAGAGTCATGCGATTCTACGGTGGGTCATTCCCTAATTTGTAAAAACATTAAGTTGCACGGTGCTTGTAATGTTTCGGCTCCGAATCTTGCTTGTGTTTTGAAGGGCATTCCTGCTCCTGCTATATCACCTACTTTCACTGTGCTTGCAAATGGTAGCTATCTCCTTCTGAATAATCAGGACTGCTGTGGAATGCTGGCCGGCATCCCCTATATTGTAACAGTTTCCCACCGGGTTGTGTGCTGCAAAAATGTGCTTTTTCCTCCCCCGCACGACATAATAGATAGTTCCATTTGGCCTTCCATTCCGACTTTGAAGGCAGATTTCAATAAATTGAGCAGAATAAAGGCGCTATTATTGAACCAGGAGGTTATGCTCACATCCGCTCGGGAGACATTCATCCTCCAGGTGGCTACTACCCACAGTGAAATACAGGCCCTTTTGAACACAAACCTCCCACAACATTTCGGTGAGCTGATTCACCGTGTTTTCAATGCATCACGCACAGAAGGTCTTGTGCAATTTTTTTAAGTTGTGGGCTCGGGCCTTGTTACCGCCTTTCAAACTATCTTTGGTGTAATACCGGCTTTTATTCATTCTATTTTTTTCCAGCGTCTTTGGCGGCTTTCCATTGATCCTCGCCTTAGCGGCTGGTATATTGCTTTTGGTCTGTTTGCTACGCAATGGCTGCACTTCCTGGGGGCCTCCTCGACCAAGGTCGACTCCGGATGCTCCGTGAACGCATCCTCATCGGCTTCGGCATCCTACCATTGGCGACACTCAGTGTGTCCTATAGACTCTCTTTTCGCTTTGTGTATTTCACTTGCGTGCAACCTGTGATGTCTTGCATCCGATGTCCTTTCTCTTGGTCCTTGGATTTTTGCCTTTCCCATACGTCTCTGTCGGACCCGGATTTTGGCCAGTTAATGAGTCCCTTAGAGGCCCATGAACGGGACTGTTCCGGTGATGGCTTAATGGCGCGTGCGGCTGCACTTGGAATTTTGGCGCAATGGGATGTCTGGGCGGCTGCTCAGACTCTCCTACGACAAAGTTATATTGAGTATCACGCAAGTTGTCCCGCAATGCTGATCACTGCTCCCTCTTGCGAGGAACATGAATGCAGTTTTGATTTGTTGAACTGGATGGCGTCTCTTTTTTCTGACGATTCCAACGATGTCCTCTTGGAAGGTGTGGCGTTTTTCTGCACTTACACCCTTTTGGATTAGGGGGCCTCCGCTTTCAGCGTCCTGCCTCTCTGGATTTTTTTATTGGGCCTCACTGGAACTTTTTTTATCCTGCATTTTTTTTTCCTCTCCCATTCATTGTCCTTCATTGGGGACTATTCTAAAATAGACGTTTCCATTCTGCTCCATCTATTTGAACTCTGTTTTCGCCCTATGTCTTGGCCTATGGACTGACCAGGGGAGGGTGTAGTGTGGTTTGTGGCCTCATTGTCTACATTGCTAAGTTAGCTTAGGCCTGGCTGCCATGATGCCTTTTTGCACACGTTACTTTGTGACTTTGTTTTTCCAGCCCCTGCTTGTGCCCGGCTATATTAGAACTGTCTGCCTTTTTGCCTTTCACCTTTTCTCCTGTTCCCTGTGGGTTTCGTCTGCACAACATGTACAAGGTCAAAAAACAACGTCCCTTGTTCTTGCTGATCTGGTTAGCCCCTCGCACTTAGACATAACACAAAATACAGCTGCACTGGAAGAATTCGTGTGCTTTAAATATTGTGATCTCGCTGTTTGTGACACTTGGAGAAAAACCTTTCCAGGGAGAAGAGCTGTGCTTGTCTGATGATGTAAACCTTGCATCTAGATATTGAGGTATGAGGGTCCGCCTGACAACGCCCAGAGGTCTTCTATTTTTATAATAAACTAGTTAATAGCACGGGGAGGGTGGTAAGGCCATTTAGCCCTATATCCACTGCTTTATGAAATGCTTTCCCCGTTTGTATTCTATGAAATTGTAACTATGCTTATTATTTTATCATTACGCATTATGCTGATAGTACTGGCACGTGTACTGTATCTTAGAGCACGATAGTTGAAATAAACATTTTAAACTATACTGTGTCTCTTATTACGCACGTTGTGGACAAGTATGAGTGAGTTATGAAATGGTGTTCTTGCTCCCGCGAGTCCTGAGAGAGAGAGACCGTGTTCTGGGTTGTCTAATCATTGGTAGCATCGCTGCTAATGAGACGCTAAAGCTAGTCGGATTGGGATTGTGGGTACTAAGGTGCATGGTTGGTTTACCACTATACTCCGAGGTCCTATTATCCTGTGCATAGCTCTGTATATGTGCAGAATCCCTACAACCCTAGTTAGATGTATCAGTGTGGATGAAGTGGGATCAAATATCCTCATACATTTGTTGTGAACTGAACACAATTGGAGGAAATTCCTCAATGAGGTCATAGTGGAGTCAAAAACAATGGTGAACAAGAATTTGCCAACATGTGGGTGGGAGAGCACCAATGCTCGGATGATGGTTCTGAAGAGTTTAGTTCTCATAATAAGTAGCAGTGAATGTTGGTATCAGACTGTCTGTGCTTTCTAAGCAATATGGGTTTTAAAGTCGATGATAAAACCAATGTCAATGATAAAATCAGGGAATTTTACATTTGTGTTGAATTAAGCTATGAAGCTATGTACTATGTCTTGGTTGCATTAAGCGCTGGTAAGCAACTGATATCCATTCTTCGATTTTGGGCCGACAGTATTTGAGATGGTGGGTTTTCTTGACCATGGATTCTTTCAAATACTGCATATTGTTGAGTCTTGAAACTATGGCAGTCAAGTAGCATTGTGTGTTTCGTGTATAGGTTAAGGATGCCAGATGAAAGGGTTCATTTTGTGCTACTCCACAAATCATTGATAGAGCGTTAGATCAGGAAGTACATATCTGAACAAGATGGGGCTGATCAGCCATGTAAGAAGCCACCCAATGTAATACAATACTTACAAAGTCAAGCATGCCAAGAGGATGCTCAGGAGACGTGAGTGGTCACCAATATCAAACAGGTTGAGAGGTCAATTATGACAATAAGGTGGGAGTTGCCTTTGACTAAAGCTCATCATCTGCCTCTGAATGGTGGATGTCTCCATGCTGCAGTATGACAAGAAGCCTGTTTTAGCATTTATTGAGGATGTTTCTATCCCTTCTTGGGATCTGGCATCTCCTGCATCTTGGCTCATGTCAGTGTCCATGTTTCAGGGTCCTCTAGTGATAGGTGCCAGGTGAGACAGATCTTTGCTGTAAACATACCCTTGTGGGCTCAATGAATGCATTATTCTCTTTAATCAATTGGCAAAGCGTTTCCCTACATTTGGTTGAAAAAACCAAAATGAATCCCCAGGCGAGTATTCCGTAAGCTTATAAAGTCAGACACAGCATTCACAGTCCTGGTTGTGCAATGATGATGGATAGAACTTACCACACATAAACGTGGGGCAGCAGTCATCGCCATGAAGACTCATCATCAACTGATATCCGGTGAGGCAGTTCTCTGTGGTTCTCCTGCAATGCCTGAAGTTGCACGCTGTAAAGGTGTAAAAGAAAATTAAAGCGGGTGAGATGCAAAACATGGATGCGGCACCAAGTACTTCTCTTCCTCGTTGCAAAATGTATTTAGCTCACGCAACCTCTATGTTCTCTCATTAGGGTTCTAGCATTAGAAACATAGGGAACATATGCTATTTCCTGATACTGCATGTGGGGGAAGATGAGTACAGGTGTGTTATTTAAACTGTTGCCATACTGTGTGCAGCTCTTGATTTTCCGTGCGGTAGGAATGAGAACTTCATCATGCTGTGTGTCTGAGTTTGTAACTATGATGACTGATTCCGGGCTTTTAAAAGGACCAAATGATAAATGTGTTTACATCAATTTAAATTTCAAGTACATTATAATTGTGCTTGTTGCGCACAGGGGATTAAGTTATTCTCCGATTGGAGTTGTAAGTAAATTTTTAATACATTTAATGTATTTTTAATAATTCATATTTTATGTAGCTAATTGTGACTCCGCGTTATGCCGATTTGTTCAAGGACAAAAAACAGCCTGAGCGTCTTCTGGTGATTTACAATGTGATTTGTTAACTCCAATAATTCAAAACGAATCGTTTTGTATTGTTCTTCAGTAGTTTTTTTAAAAAACTGATTATTGTTTTTGCATATGTTCTTAACATATTTAGGGGCCCATTACGATGGCGGGCGGAAGCACAACCGCCGTGCTGGCGGATGCAAAAACCACCAGTTACCGCCGGCACGCAGCAGTCCACACGCCCGCCCAATTACGATGCGAAAAGTAGGCCAAACACCGCCGGCAAGCCAGCAACACCGTCCGCCATCAAAGTGCGCCCGTACACGTAGCGGCGCAGCACAACTGACACACACCGTCCGACGAAACACGTACCGCCCGGCGCATAAATTACGATGCCGCAAACAAACGGCTCCCACGGCCAAGAGAAACCGTACGACAAACCGAAGAGGTAACACGGACGCCGAGCACGGACAACGAAGAAGCGGCTCCCCGAGCATGAATCCAGCACTGCAGGCCCTCCCCATGCTCCTGCTGATGCACCACCAAGGACGCAACGTACCGCGGAGACGCAGGTAGGCACACACACAACAAGTGCACGCAAACAGCGCACACAGTGCAAGGGCGGAAAAAGCGGACAACCCCCACCAGCGCGTGTACACTACACATCCACCATTGCATCCACATATGACACACAGGCCAAATCGTAACATCGCGTAACACATGTGTACACACCACCTGGGACTAGGAACCAACAACCCCGTCACGGCCCCAAAGCGGCGATGACGCCACCACACATGCGCACAACGCAGAGGCCAACCGCAGCGCCATGCATGCGTCGCACACAGACACAGGGACACAACCAAGCAGCACACACATCAGCCCCACCCCGAACGCACATGACACGTGACAGGCCTGCCACAGACATGTCCCCAACGCCCAATTCACGGACAACACCCAACGCCACACAACCGACGCACACATGTCAGTGAAGACACGCAACTGCAGGACACACCCCAGTGTAACAAACATGGCGTAGCACACAGCGGCGGCAACACCAACTAGGAGAAGCAGGGCCCCTTCGGGAAGAGGAACGCCAGTACCACACTGAAACACCCATACCACCCTGCACATATGAACAAGACATATAAAACGGAACACCAAAGAGCCCGGGGACCGACAACAGGTGGCCCAAGAATAACATTCACACACAAGGCCCAACGCAGAGCGGAAAGGCAGCCTGCCGCCCACACAAGGGAGAGCAGACAGCACTGAATGACCTTCCATTCCAACTCCGAAACCACAGCCCTACAACAGAAGCCGGTGAATACAGCCATTGTCCAAGAATAGACCAACACAGGCATGCCGAGGAGACCGACCACAGGGCAGATAGCGCATATCACAGAAGCACACAACGGACGGGGAAGAAAGAAGAAAACACTCCCCCATGTCGGCCACATGCAAGTTAATTGGAAGGAGTCACACATCACTGACCTTGAACTGTCTGAGAAGCATGTGGGAAGAGGGCCCGTGTCCTCCAAACAAGCCAACAGAACACAAGTCCTGTCTCCCTACGACTACACAGAGCTCACAGCAACCTCGGAGCGTGCACATTGCAGACTGCACACACAGCCGGAGCACGCCACCACAACGCACCGCTGCGAAATGGCAACCGCAACACACCTACCCAACTACGCCGAACAGCTCAAGCTGTACAAAACCAACCTGTTTCATACATTGGGATGCGATCTCCTGTCCCTGCTGAACGTAAGTTACCGACTGACTTACCGCATCACATTGTTCAGCTGCGTCATGCCCGTCTTCTACTGTCGGAGGTGTCCCTACCAGCATCCCGTGGAGATATGCCTCTCCAACCCGGCATGTCTGAAGGCGGACCTGCTACCACTACTCCTCCCTCTGGACGCACACGACAGGGCCTGCTCTGCCTATGGGGGCATGGCGTATGTGGCCAACATCGCACCCGCACTGAAATGGGACCACTGTGCCTCCACACGACGGATCATCGAGAACAGCTACATCGAATGTCACCCAGCATGCCCCATCATGGTCCTCCAAGGGACAACTTACGAACAACACCTTGACAGCCACCATCCGCTACATTGGCTGGCAAACATGTACACCACCAATGACATGGAAGCCCTGCTGGACGGCATCGCATACCTGACAACCTGTAAATTCGTCGGACCACAACGCAGGTTCCCCGATTGACCTATGATGTCCAACCCCGCACCCATGCTTAGCTTCCGCATGGACTGGCCAGTCACCACCACAACAGCCATACCAAACGACCGGCAACTGTAACCACACCATCAACGACATCGCCATGACATCGGATATGACCGGGACATGCACACTGTTCCCCATCACATCCAGGAACACCGCATGCATCGTGAGAGGCAGTGGCATGGGCTCTGTGTATCGCACCCACATGGACGGAACTGCACGAACAACCAGGACACGACATGGATCCAGCGCCCATGGACACACACACCGCTCAGTGGACATGAATAGGTCGCCTGGAGTCTGTGGGTGCTGCACCCCTCCCACCCCCGCCCCGGGAATCCCATACCAGGACCTTTGCATGGACGACAAGTGCATACAACAACAACACGACCCCAGTGACTGTGACATGTCCAGTAACCACCACAGTGCAACAACAAGTGGCACGCCGCTGCATGCACGCAAGCACATGCCCTGATGTCATCTCACATGCACGCGTGCATGAGGAACAACCGCAGCAAACCTGTCACATGGAACTGAGATGGACTGTGCCCATGATGCCAAGCGGTCTGGTAGGCTACATGTATACCGTCTGTGTCAAAGTCCGCAGCTCCGCAGCTATACGTAAATGTACATTAGCACAGCCTTGGCCAAGCAGATGTCACTCTGAAGCCCACATCCCACATGCAACAGCCAATCACATGTAACCCCACACCCTATCCCATTTGCAATCATGCTCAGTATATCCTCAACATGTATTCCGCTGCCAGTAGTGTCCACTATACTGCATCACAGAGGACAGAAGACTCAATATAATGTTTGAAACCAAAACTGTCTCCGCTGACTCATTTCACAAGTACGAATGAGAGAGGATGAGAGTATGTGAAGTACACGGCAGTCGTGACATGACCATGTAGTCCACTGGTATTGGATGTCAACGCAAATGAGTAGCACTACTGTGGAAGACACACATGTGTCGTGTGAAGTCGTATGGACGCAGTGCTCAGGTGGGTGGGTGCGACGGGTAGATGCGCACATGCCAAGTTGGAGCACGCCGTGTCGGGAGGGGTCATGAACAGTACACCACCGCTTCCCTGGGCATTGTGAGAGGACACCTGTCGGGGGGGAGTGAACACGTGTGTGCACAGCAGCCGGGCACACGTACAAAGCGGTACCAGGCGCACCTCAGCCCACCCTCTGTGGACAAGCTGGATCCTGTTGTCCGCCCGCCATGCCCCTTGACAAGGCACACACAGCCCCAGTCGACCAGGTGTAACCCCAACATAGTCAATCCGCACAGGCGATACAGGGCACGGGATGGCAGTGGAGCATGGTGTGTGAGAGGTCTCCTCGCGCTCCTCCTGGTCATATCACGCAGGCAATAGAACCTCAACGTCTAGCATGGCACAAGTCAAATGGAAGTGTAGGGGGACGCACCACAGCACGAGCAGCACTGACGTCACGGGAGGTGGCTCGCACCATCCCATCCATTGCCCATCATACCAACCACGCCACATGCCATTGCGACTAAGTGCAAGCGCGTGCGCCACCACCCCGAGCCCTCCCCAGAGAGGCCAAAGAGTGAATGTGTGGGCCATCAGCCACAGACGGACGCGGCCTGGCCGCAAGGGCAGCCACAGCCACTGGGTGTCGCAGGTGGCGGATCCGGAAGTCGAAGACTGTGATGCATAGTCCATGCAGGCCGGGTCTCCATTTGGGGCACCACGCAGGTGGACGGCGTCCCGCCACACATCATACCCTGAGACAGCCCACTCGTGCAACTGGACCCACACATACACTCCTTGCCCTCTCTGGTGCGAGCTTGGGGCTGCCTGTGCAGGCGCTAGCCTCGCAGGTGAGCATGCATATTGGGGGAGTGAGGGGAGGACATGAGGGCTGGGGCGAAGATGACTGTATCACTGTCAGTAAGTACAAGGGATGACCCAGATGTGGAAAGGAAGAGACGTGTCCCGTGTGTACTGCAACTAGTCGCCAATCCAACTACCCCCCATGTCCGGAATGTAAGCCCGCACCTAGGCCCGCCCATCCGCCACATCGAACATACCACCAGCACGACAACCTTCCCATTCGAAACACTGACTGGGGGTGGCGACCAGTGTACAATCATGTGTAGCCTACCCACGCGTACATGTGGGCCCTCCATGATCCATGTCACCTGCGGCAAAGTCATGACATGCGCAATGAGGAAGTGAGGAGAGCTGTCCGCCCCACGCGCAGAAGGTGCATCAGCTCCACAGACCCAGCAGCGAGTCCAGCAGGGGTCACATGTGCAGGGGCAGCTGTGCCTGTTGTGAAGGCACATGCATATAGACAGCACATCGACCAATGTGTAGTCTGCCCACATCTACAGTCCATCATCATGCGGACATAGGAATTGAACACAGGGCAACACATCTTCAGTTGGTGCACCCACCGTGACCAACAATGCGCAATCATCGACGTACCCGCCCTGTGCATGGCCCCCACCCAACGGAGGCACATCCAGTGCCACCATCCCACACACACAAGCCTTCCACGGAACATGCTGTGTCCAATGGTCAGTACAGAGTCAGCCCCCATCTGGTGGATCCTGAACAGGAGACACATGCACACACATGCCAGCTCCCACTATGTACGTCTGCCACCTGGCACGTGCAATGTAACCTCTCACCTGTGACGTGTGACTGCAAGCACACAGCCGTCTTGGCATGGGGCTGTCAATGTGGACACCTGTCAATGTTTCGGGAGGTGTGATCCGTACAGTGCTGTACATAGGGTGCAGTGCTGACACCTACTACTGTCTCATATCCCCTCGTGCCACAGGTCCCACTTGTTTTGGCCGCTCAGCCTGTGCCCACATCGTCGTCGTCGTGTGCCATACTCATCCAGCCGCGGAAGCAGTTCCATGCTCAGCAGACATTCATGTTGCCGTGGCGTTGCCGCTTGACGGATATGCAGTCAGTCCCCATCAGCACGCCCCGCAAGTCATTGGGGCCTAGATCCCCATGTGCATGCACATGGCAGTGGTTTGTATCACTAGCCATTGCCATTGGTGGGAGACCTGTGTAAGTGTATTGTGGCCGTGCCATCCCAGCTTGACAGCTGGGCTGTGGCTCATGTGCTTGCTCAGTCATGTCAGTGATGTGTATGCGAAATTGCTATGTGTCGTGTTGCTTTGACATGTGTCCTCTGCCATTGTCCCTAGGCGGAGACCGAACATTGACCGCCCATACCAATTGCTGGCGGACATGGACGATACAGAGGTTATTAGGAAGTTTCGGCTGGACAGGCCAACCCTGCATCGACTGTGTGCCATGTTAGAACCCCATCTCCGTCCCCGCAGGGTGTATCCGACTGCTGTCACCCCCACGGCTAAGGTGATGGCCGCCATGCATTTCTTCGCCACTGGGTCATTCCAGCACACAGTGGGCATTGGAGGAGGGATGTCCCAGCCCATGTTCAGCAAGGTGCTGAGGGATGTACTGGCAGCCATGATGCTGTACCGAAACAGGTACATCCGCTTCCCCAGGGCTCGTGAATTGGCGGCAGTGAAGGGTGCATTCTATGCCCTTGGCAGAATCCCACACGTCGTTGGAGCCATTGACTGCACACATGTCGGCCTTGTTCCACCACAGGCCACTGAGCACCTGTACCGCAACAGGAAGCACACGCACTCCCTGAATGTGCAAGTGGTGTGCCTTGCGGACATGGTGATCACCCACGTGTGTGCAAAGTTCCCAGGCTCGGCCCATGACGCACACATAATGCGCAACAGCATCTTGCCACGACTGATGTCCAATATGCAACAGGATCGTGCCTGTATTGTCGGTGAGTATGTGGAGTGGTGTAGCGTGCTGGTTGTGCGATGCTGTCCCCTGTCCAGTTGGAATTGCAACGGTTCTCTGTGTCCCTCACACCCAGGTGACTCTGCGTACCCGAATGGGGCATGGCTGCTCAGTCCATTGAGGAATCCTCGCACCCCAGCAGACGATCGCTACAATGAGGCACATGGGAGGACCAGACGTGTGGTCGAGCGTACCTTTGGCCTCTTCAAGTCCAGGTTCAGGTGCCTGGACCGCACCGAGGGTGCGCTGGCGTACTCCCCACAGAAGGTGTGCCGGATAGTGGTGGCGTGCTGCATGCTGCACAATCTGGCCATTCGGAAGCAGATCCCCCTCATCGTGGATGACGGAGATCAACCAGGGCCCCAGCCCGCAGACCAGGACAGCTCGAGTGAGGAGGACAGCGGAGAGGAGGAAGCTGGTAATGTGCGGCAGCAGCTCATCGCCCGCTACTTCACTTGACGGTGAGTGTCCATGTACGACGGCTGATGTGGCTGTATCTGTGCAGGTGTGTGTGTGCTGTGTCAGGGTGGCCGTTTGTTCACTGCGTGCTGTGTGTCAACGCTCCATGGCCAGGGTAGTATGCCACTGTTGGTGGCTGTGGCATTGTGCCCTATTGCTCTGTGTGATGTGTGTACATTGCTTGTAGTTGTTGACATGTACTGTGTGATGGGTGTGTGACACACTCATTGAATGTGCTCCTGTTCTGTCTCCCACCCCTAGGTCCCTACAGGCCCTCCGGATTCAATTGCCATGCCACGCATCAGGTGCCTTTCCGCCCAAGGTGGCCGTTGTATTCCGTACAAATAAAACACAGGGCACAAACAGCAGTTAGTGTAAAAGGTGCATTTATTACAAACTGTGACATGTGATTGTGTGTAAGGTGATGACAAAAGTGGTGCGTGCAGTGACAATGAGCTGTCGGTCATGGCTGCGTGATGCTCAGGGTGTACCCACTGGTTCTATGTCCATAGTCCAACACACACATGCCATCCAGATGGCTGTGTGGAGTGGGATCGTAGTCCAAGTCAATGCAGTGGCTGGTCAAGGAAGGCTGGCGGAAGGCTGGCTGGCTGCCTCACTTGCGTTTGGAGCGTGCGAAGTCCTCCCGGGAGATCTGTTTCCACTTCGGACGGCCCCTTCCACGTTTGCGAGGGGGTGCCTGCTTGCGACATGCTGGTGGTTGAGGTGTGCTCACTGGCTGTGGACGCAGGGGAACTGGACACTGCTGCTCCACCCTGCGCCCCGGCAGGTGGTGGCGGTGGGGGAGCTGCTGTCCCTGGCTGTGACCTCACCGCCACCACCAGCTGGCCCATGAGGTCCACGATTTGGCCCATACGGGCGTCCATGGACCTCAGCACCCCCAGCACCTCACGCGTGTCTGAAGCAGACCGGACCCATTGTCCTTGGGCCTCTTCATAGGCCCCAAGGACTCTGGCCATTTGAGGCAGGGCATGGCTCCCAGGGGAGGCTGGCGTTTCCCTGACCCTGCTCCTCCTACCAGTCCTGCTGCCACCGGCCTGCCCACTAGCCACATTGCTCACCACGGTCCTCGCTGTGGCTCCCAGGGTGGATCCAGTCGGCCGGGCCACCACCTGCGCTGGGGCTGGTGCCAGCGAAGACGTGGTGGTGGTGGCGGCGGTGGTGGTCGGTGCGGCGATGGTGGCGGTTGCGGCAGTGGTAGTGGCCACAATGACCGTGGGTGTGGCCGCAACGACAGTGGCAGCAGGGGGCTGGGAATGTTCAGCAGCCCTGGATGATGGGTTGGTGGGTAGGAGGGGTCCTGGGGAGCGGCTGGGCCCTGCCACACCAGATGGGCCTGCTTGGTGGTCCGTGTCCGAAGAGGAGGACAGATCCTCCAGATCCGTGTGTCCTCGTTGGGGGCTTGTAGGCTGGCTGTGCTGGCTGCTGGCTCCATCCCCAGCATCCAGCAGTTCGTCACCTGTGGAGAGAATGAGATTTGTTATTGTGTTGCACCTGGCGAAGTATGTATTTGTCGTCTGACATTAACAGTTCGTGCAATCTCGTACATGGGTTTCCCGGAGGCGTGTGTGTGGCTGTAGCATCTGTAGTTGTGTGTGCTTGGCAATGGGACTGTGTGCTGTGCACATGTGGCATGGGACGGATTGGCCATGCCGATGGGTGTGTTGCTGTGCCCCTACTTATTGTGACTCTGGTGTATGCGGGCTCCTGGCCCATCCTGGGTCTGGTTTGTACTTTGCTTTTGGTGTTCAGATGGGACGCTTAGGAACGCATATGGCAACATGGGGGCCATGCCCCAGATTCGCTTTGGGAGGGAATATGCTTTTGGGGTTCAAATGGAACGCTTAGGAACGCATATGGCAACATGGGGGCCATGCCCCAGATTCGCATTTGGGAGGGAATATGCTTTTGGGGTTCAAATGGAACGCTTAGGAACGCATATGGCAACATGGGGGCCATGCCCCAGATTCGCATTTGGGAGGGAATATGCTTTTGGGGTTCAAATGGAACGCTTAGGGACGCATATGGCAACATGGGGGCCATGCCCCAGATTCGCATTTGGGAGGGAATATGCTTTTGGGGTTCAAATGGAACGCTTAGGAACGCATATGGCAACATGGGGGCCATGCCCCAGATTCGCATTTGGGAGGGGATATGCTTTTGGGGTACATGCTGTGAGCCATGGGTGCCGAACGTGACATGTGTTGTGGCAGCATGACAGTGCATGGTTTGAGGTGTGTGCATGCTTGACATGGCCTGCATATTTGCTGTCTGTTGTGATTACTGGACATGGCATTGGACGCATCGTTATGAGTGAGTGATGGTTGTGTGCCAGCCAACGTATTGCAGTTGTCCCATCTCCTTGGTGTGCGTGCTGCCCTGTGCCATGTGCATCACTGCAGTGCTCGGGGGGTGTGGCCCATGTTGTGTGTTGTTGCTCACAGTGTGTCGTGCGCTTCATTGACTTCTGGCACATGGTTGGTCATGGGCATGTATCTTAGCGTGACTGCTGTATGTGTGGCAGCTGTGCGGATGACATGCCTTTCATGAGACTGGGGCTGACGGATGGGATGGATGGTATGTTGTATGTGCATGGTGTGTCTGTGTGTTTGATGGGTTCAGTGGTGTTCGTGTGCATTTATGTTGTTCCGCTCTGTTGCGTCTAGTGTTGTTTGTCTTACATAGGCGTAGTTGTGGGGTGTGTGGTTGACAGGCAGTAGGGGCTACATGGACAGGACTTCAATGGTGTTTCAGTTGTGTGTGGTGAGTTGCACAGTGGCTGCCGTGTGGTACTATATTCAGTGTGGCTTGTGCATGCAGACGTGGCTCCTTGGGTGTTGCTATGTCTGTGATGGGTCATGTGGGGTGTGAGTCTGTTGTTCATGTCCGTGTGCACATTGTTCACTTGTTCGTGACGGTGGGCGGTGCTGCGTGTTCGTCTGCTACGTGACATGTCCCATGTGTTGGTCGTGTTATGGTCCTCATGCCTCCAGTAATCCAGCCCTGTCCAGTTTCCCACCTGCAAGTTGTTCGTGCGTGCACTGTACTGGATGCCACATGGCTCTAAGCGGGGGTGCTCCATGTTGCAGGTCTGTGGGGGTGGGGGGTGTTGTGGGTCGTGGGGGTGGCTGGACACCCACTGACACCGATTGCTGTGGACCGTGATGTCTGCCTTTCGGCTGTCGTTGTGCACTGCGGTGGCTGACACGTGGCTGTGGGGTGTGGGGGATGCTCCTCCTTGCTGTGCTGTGGGACTAGGGGCCTGGTGTGTGTTGTACTTGGGCTGTCCACCGTCCCACCCACTGCACTTTGTGTTCCTGCCACTTACCTGTTACTTGTCGGTTAGTGCAGCTGTGGCGGACACATGGGTGTGGTGGGTGCTCGTTGTGGCGCTTCTGGCATATTTGGGGACCTGTTGGTGGTTACGTGGCTGGCTGAGTGTACACATGTCCCCACGTATGTTACAGTTGTTCGGTTTGGGCTGTGTGTGGTGGTGTCTGTTGCATGTGTGTGTGATGTGTTGTGTATTGTGTGCTGGACATGGGGGTGTTTGTCCCTGGGAGCTGTGGCATGGTGGTAGTGCATGTGAGTACATAGCGGTGTGCTGGTATACATTAGTTTGTACTTACCAGCCTCCACTCCCCTGCTAATCCGGCGAGGATCTCCGGATGTATTATGACGCGCACCTTCTCCTCCCACGCTTTGAAGGTCTTGAAGAGCGCGGGATTCCCTCCGCCAGTGACGGCAGCCAGCTCTCTGTTTTTGCCCTCCTTCTTCTTGACCAGGCTCTTTACGTCATTCCAACGTTTGTTTATTTCTCCTCTGTTCCTGGGCAGGGTCCCGACTGCATTGACCTGGTCTACGATCCGGTTCCACATTCTGTTTCTGGTGGCTAGTGGTGTGTGCTGGACCATGTTCCCATAGATTTGTGGGTACACCTTGATGATCTCGTCGACCATGACCGTCAGCTCAATGGGCGTGTACTTGGGCATCCTTTGTGGTGCCATGGTGTTTGTGGTGCTGGTGCGGTGTGTGTTGTGTAATGTGCAGGGGGTTTGTGGTGCAGGTGTTTGGTGGTGGTGGTGGTGGTGGTGGTGGTGGTTGTGATGTGTGCGTTTCTGTGGTGTGCTGCTGTCCTTGCTGTGTCACTGTGTCCTCTCCTCTCCTCTCTGGTTTGCAATGTAGCAAGGGGTTGTGGTCTGTGGGAGTGCTGCTTTTGTACTCACCTATGTGGGTGTGTCCTCATGGTCTGTTGTTTTCAGGTGTGTTGTGTCTGGGGTTCTGGCCTTTGTATTTTTTGTTTGTCCGGGGGGTGTTTTCGGGATGTGTACTGTGCTTGTGTATTTGTGCGTGCCTTGCTGTGTGGACTTGTTGGCCATGTTGTGTGCTATTGGTTTTGTGAGCGGATGGTTTCTGTGCAGGTACGTGGGCGCCATGGCTTCTGCCGTGTCGATTCTCATCGGCGTTGTTTGCGCTAGCGGGCGGTATATTTGTGGTTTTTCCGCGCTCATGGCGGTGCGATCGTAATTTCACGTGAGGTGTGTCGGCCGTGAGGGCGGGCGGTTTTGTGTTGTCGTGCGTGTTTCCGTCCGTGGCGGGCGGTTTGACTCCGACTCGGACGTTGGCGGGCGGTATTTTGTGTGATTTTTCCGCCAATGGCGGTTTTCGGTTTGTGTAATCGTAATGGCGTGGTCGGTGTTCAGACGGTGTGTGCGGGCGGATTTTTGCCGCTTCCATGCCTGGCGGAGTTTTTTACGCCGGGTATCGTAATGGGCCCCTTAGAGTCTAAATGTTATTCTGGACACTGAAATCCAAAATAAATGTATATATCAATTATTCTTTCACAATAGATATAAATAATAATTGGTTCAAATGCGTAAAAGCCTTTCTGCAAATACATCTATAAATGACTTGCATCTGCAAAGCTAACCTGTCAATCACGCAATATGTCATTCAGACAAATGTATGAACGTTTTCCTTTACCTGTTTCCTTAGCCTGAACCCGCCTTTCTCAGTCTAGCTGTCAAGAGCAGAAACGGAGTAGTTCGACATAGTGAAGATCCATCTGCCCCTAATGAGGTGGGCAGAGAGGGTAATACGTTGCCTTTACAATGGATTATCCTCTCCACCAACCTCTAAATCAGGCAGTATGTCTTTTAATTTCAAAATAACATATAATGTAACAACTGTTCTGATACCAATATTTCCACAAATGCCCTCTGTGAGAGTTACACCATTTGTTTTTTATATCTGTGCGTCTGCTTCTCACGCTGATGGAACTACCATAGAGACAAGATGTAATCTTGATATTGAACACATCAAATCTCTAATTATTTGGACAGACATCTTAAATGGGCACAATCTACTCCTGCTGCGAATTCACAGGAGCAATTGTAACTCTACACTTGCAGAAGTACAATTCCAAACGGGTGCACCATTATTATTTTGCCTAATTCATAAAACTCAGCAAGAGAATCCCTGGAAAGTTGCCCCAATAGCTGCTTTCCAAATTGAGTGAATTGTGTTGTTTGTAAAGCCTTCTATTTCACAAATGTGCAGTTGCACCCTTTGTTCAATTACACAGTGTGGAAAGGGAGCCCAAAATGCAACTGGGCATTTTTTATACTTTGAATTTCTCCAAGGCTAAAACATTTTTCCATCAACAGACACCCATTCTCCAGCACTGCAGCCAACCTCTGGGGTTATCCATTCATCTTACCGCCCCTGAAAGGGAGTTAGTTGCTCTAGCCCTTTATTGGAATAAAACTCCATCCATATGTAGGGCTGGAAAGGCTTGGAAAGGAATTTGTGAATTCCCCAAAACTTATGCCTCTTGGGTATTCATACACTGACAAGGCCTCTTCTCACCCCCATTCTTCCTTGTATGGGTTTACTACTGCATAATTGTACACACTGGTGGTGGAGAATTACACTGTTGTAAATCTATTTACATGCATAGCTTTGTGGATAGCTGAAAGGCGTAAACAGAGTCTATTATGGGGGATAATTGTAGGGTTATGGGTGTGAATTGGAACCATACATTTTAATATATGCTATATTAGACATAAATGGAGAGCACAGTCACTAGCAGAATCTGTGGGATGTTTCCAGTTGGACAAAGTATATGACAATAAGCATTCACTAAACATTTCTCAGTATAGGCATACTTGAAGGTATAAATCTCAAGTTTTCCCCCTCTCTTTAAGTAGAGCATTCTATCTTCCTATGGGACAGAAGGACAGTACATGTACATACTACATGTCCTGCTGGAACAGCATGGGTTATCGGGCATCGGGATCTCGACCAACTCGTAGCCTTCCTTTTCGCACGTTGGCACTGTGGCTAGCGGACAGTTGACCGGGGCACATTTCACACTGATGGTTTCCTTGTCACATGAGCACTGCTGGCAGTTTGAAGTCCAGGTCTCTCCAGGCTATAACAGGAGGTCAGAAAAGATGATAAGAGTGGGAGCCAGATGGAATCACGTTAGCAATATCACGTGTTGAGTCATAGTCTTTAAGTATTTTATCAGCTCCTCAGTCATATGCAATAATTTACAGCAAGAAAAGATATGATTTGGCATATTACTGACAGTTTCTTATTTCCCCTCCACTTGTTTCTCTTTATCACATGCCCTATAAATGCTGTCATTCTTACACCTAAGTTCATTGTCCATGTGCGAATTGTATGATACTCATGCTTTTCTTGTGCTTATGCTTGAGTGACCTACTAATGTAGTGCCGAAAGACGCTTCCGGCATAGGCATTGGCTAGCAGGTACTCCAGGGTGCACCATCTTCATCAAAACTAACGTATACTAACTAGGTCCTGCAATTACTATCAAATTTGAATTACCATACCCAACGAAGAAAATGATAAATGTAATTGGGCAAAATAAAAAGACACATAATGCAAATGTGAGTTGCAAAAACTCTCTTTGACAAGGGAATTTGCATTAAATCTAAATTAAACCAAAAACCAGCGCTTAATTTGTAATGTAATCAGGGTCGGACGTGGACAAAAAATAGGCACCTACATCAAAACAAAACTAAATACCATTAGTAAACCAGTTAGCTAAAAAAAAAGTGGCCACATTTGAAATTCAGGCCATATTTGAACTTGTAAAGACACCTTGTATGGGTATTTTGCAAGGTATGGAAGACTGTGCAAAATTTTTGGGCAATATTTGTATTATTATCAGGGAAATTTCCGGTAAAAATAGGCCCATCTGGCCATAAAACAGGCCCACAAACTGCAAAAAAAAAGGCCCCTGCACTAATCTGTCAGACCAGCCCATCGACTGCTGACTGATTTCCCTATAGGCCAGTCGTAATAAATGAATGTAATAAGTGCTGGTGGCAAAAGTTTTGTTTAGAAGCACGCAGCCAACGCTATTGAAGGTCATGGTGCCGAATATCAACTCTGCATAGTCTTAATTCCATCCCATGCTTCGTTAATTCACCACTAGGCTCACCCCACTCTTTATCTCACTCTTTAAGGTTCCCTCTCATCCCTTCATTCTCCTTTTATCACTGTTTTGCCATTCTTATCTTTCTCCTTCTTTCCTCTTGTGTGATTTTCTCTCTTGCTCTGGGAGAAAGTCTGATGATGAAAAATAAGTACTGGTCCCCAAAAATAAGTGCCGGTAGGCCCCACCTGCAACCACTGAGTCAAATTAAGCATTTCCTAAAGCCTGCTCAGCACACCCAGCGACCTTAGAGCAAACACTCCCTATGCAATTTACAACAAAAAAACTCAAATCTTTGAGAAGTCTTGGTCAATTATAGTTCTACATCAGATCTGAGCAAACGCAGACAACAAAATAACCAAGGAACATTGCAAGCAAGCACTGGTAAAGATCAAGCTGGTGCATGCCTGAAAAATAGGGAATCTTGCAATGTCACAATTAATGCAAAGCAGGCCACTGTTGCAGTTTGGGTCTCCAGGCTTGGGTGTGGCTTGAGCAGGCATTAAACGACTTCTCTGTCAATGTTGCCTTTTACACGAAACCTTTACATGTTTTGGGACGAGTGGAGTTGCAGGGACCACATTGCTTGAGGGTGATTTTGGAATCATGCCGTCATTTGGCTTGGCACCCCAGTATCCTTTCTTCCACACAACGTGTCATTTTCTGCATAAGGGTGGAAGGTTTTCAGTTTGGTAACTGTGGAGATGCTGTTGTGGGGGTCGATTGGCATTTTCCATTTCCAGGGGTTTGTTGATGCCCAGTATGCGAGCTGAAAAGGCTGACCTGCATATTTCAAAAGGGTTTTGGAGAGCTGTTCTCTTACACAATATGTGTGGCTATGGGCAGGTGCGTGACCCTTGGTATCCAGACGTATTTTGATCGTATCCATATGGTGGGATCACTGCTCTGTTTGGTAACCTGCTGATGTTTGTGTGCCTGTGTCTCACTATGGGAAAAGTGCCTAGTGTGCCCGTCCTATGGCCTAGCTTGCCATCAGTGCTTTCATGCATGTATTGGTATTTTTCTGCACTTTTTAATGTCATAGGTTTTTTAAATTTGTCATCAAAGTGTTTGCTTAATTAATGCAGACCCGTTTTTGAGGCTAAGAAGCTATCTTGGGAAGTTGGTCTTTTTGAATTCCTCATCATCGTGATTTCATAACGCTGCTTGTTCAGGATAAACAAGATTTTGAGTTCTCTTCTAGAACATGGATGGGACAAATGGACATCTTTCTGCTTTAAGCTTTTGTGCATGGAAGACACAGCTACGATGATTATAGAACTCAATCAGGACCTGGTACAATATCACGTACGTGTGGGCTCATGCAGGGCACGACTAAGCGCCTGTTTCAATGTGATTGCCCTGTCTAAAGCACATACCTTTAATTTGGAATTTCTCTCAGTCTGAGCATGAGACAGAGCTAGCATAGTTCCTACACAGTAGGCAGCGGTTGCTTCGCTCTGTTTTTGAGCTATTTCTGCAGAATTCGGAGTTAAATGTATGAGTTTTAGACAATGCAATTACATAAAAAGAGATGCACTGCTGTGCCCTACACAAAGGCACATATTCATGAGATGGCCCCTGCTCTGAACAAATAAGGCACACCTCAGTAAGAAGGTTATCCGTGGTCCAGCACACATCCACAGGACAGCTAGCTCTAAAGTATAGGAAAGCACATTATTGTATTCATGCCATTATAACTGCACAACTTCTGCCTTGCTTGTGCACACCGCTCTTGCAGCAAGGCTTTGAGCATGGTCAGGCTATAAGAAGACTGTGATAAAGAAATGGAGCACAAATACGCCACAGGCAGCATACTTTCAACTATGCTTCCTATTTAAGATAAAATCCTACCAAATTGTATACAGACTCCGATCAACCTTCCAGGCCCTAGCTCTGACTAGGAGATGTGAAATTGCAGGGGGGCATGGCCAAGACGCCAAACAAGATGGCCGCGTAGCTGCGGAGCGCTGCACCATCGTTCCCGTCATAATTTCCATACGGGAGAGAATTACCTTGGTTTCCTGCAAACGATGTAGGATTCTTGCTTCATAATATAGCGGTGAGCTTTTATGCACTTCAAATGCCGTTTTTCATCACTTTTCGGCTCCTTTGATGGCGCGACTCGTTTCCACTTAAAACGGCCACAATTTTGGATTCTCCACATCTAGATCACCGCTTTGCTTGAAAACCTCACAATGCTCTATTTTTCTGCACTTAAGGAGCACCAATTGTTGGAATTGCTGTGATGGGCAAATAAATCTTTGTTATATGCTGGAACTCTGCTCCTTTTAACTTTTTTCTTTTGTCATGTGAATGAGATAACCTGCTTTCGCTGATTCAGCCGCCAATTTGTACTTTACTCGACTCGCTCTCTGAAGTGAACTTCCATTCAGTAACAGTGACCTTCACTCTGCCGCTTCTATGTCAGGGCCTATCCGGGACTATGTGGGGAACACAGTCAGGGACTTGGGTAAGGACTGGGAACAGGGTAGAAAACAAACACAGAGAGGAGTACAGCGCTGCCCAGGATCACACAGGAAGACAGAGGAGAAAAGGGATCCAAAGGGGAAGCCTGTAGAGGTGAACAAGAAGGGTGAGACTTAGAAAAGAAGGGCACTCATGAGGCGGCTCAGCATTCAGAATCACTAAACCCAGGACGGATGTGCAATACAATTAAACATAAAACAACATTAACAATAAAGGGGATGTGTGGGGTAAAGCACTCAGGAGCTCCACACGGTAAGACTGAAGCTCAGTAAGTTCCTTACCCACAATTGCTGTTACAGACACTAACTGGAAATACCCACATATAGGATATGTATACAAAGGCAGGGTCTGTGGAACTTATACCTATGGTGATGTTATAACAGAAACTCAAAGACAATACTCACAGTGAACAAGAAACACCACCTAGGTAGTCAGCTGTGCCCACGGATCCTGGCGATCAAACAGGAACACGCAAGGCAGTAACAGCAAAGGGGTAGACAAGCACAAGCACAATAGACAAGGAGCTAGCAAGGAGGAGTGCTTAACAGGAAAGGAAGGAAAACACAGGGCACACTTGGCAGAAAGCAGGTCTCAAACATACAAGGTAACAGAAGTAAGACAGCAGAATAGAAAGATAGCAAACTAGAATTGGAACCAAGGAGATGGGATGAAAGGCAGGGACTGGAAAAGGATATACAGAAAGGGAGGCTACAAGGGTGTACTAGAATAGTGCAGGGTTAGGAAACCAGAAAACAAAGTAGCATAGGATGCAGAGCTGGGGCAAGAATTGAGCAAAGGCTCAGGGGTCAAAGTAGCACTACAGGTCAGGAACAAGGAAACGTAAAGGCTCAGGAATCAAGGAAGCACTGCAAGCAGTGCTGGTTCAGGAAACAGGAAAATGGCTACAGCTCAGGAAACAAGGAGTCAAGAGCGAACTACAAGCAGTGCAAGTCAGGCACAAGAAAAATAGCTATAGCTCAGGAACTTAGGAAACCAGGTAGCACTGCAGGCAGTGCTAAATCAGGTACAAGGAAAATAGCAGCAGGTCTGGAAAAAGGCAGGACTAAAGCTCAGGAAATACTGGAAACAATAGCAAAGGCTCAGGAAGCACTGGAAACAAGGATTGGTCTCACCGGTAAACAGCTTACAATGACCAACACTGGGCTGAAGGGAGCTGGGGCTTAAAAGAGCTCACAGTAATCATATGCAGCTGGTGTGAGCAGGCTAGCAGCAGCCAGCCACAGGTGATCTGAATTCCTCCACCCATCCTTGGCCTGCAGGGGTGGAGACTAAGCAGTGAGCAGGGAATCCTGGGTGATGGAGTTTTCAGGCATGAGTAGGCTGGCTTCACAAAACCCGGCACGGACTGGGAATGGATGTTAGTTCCCAATAAATGTCCAAATGGCTGGAAGTCAGGCTTTGCATGCAGGGGAGGGTCTGGAAGTTTATTAGAGGACTGGAAAGTCCCCCAGTTCAGCCCCCTGGTGGTGGACACGGGAAAGCAGGGAGCAAGTCGTGACATTCTATTGGTGTTATGCATCCTAGCCTTTTCTTGAATAACTTCACATTCCTTTAAAAGGAGGTCTGTTGCATTTTAAATGTTTTAAATCTCCGTTGCAATGTTTTGAATTACTCTTCTACATCTTTAATTGTAGAGCCTGTGATTCCTTCTTTATCTTGCCATTTCTTTTTGTTGCACTTTCATGCAGTGACCCTACGAATTTAAGAGTCAACCCATAAGAGTTTGGTTCAGTTTCTATTTACTAAACTCCACCGTCCCTATATGGGGAGATTGAGGACCCTTAAACTTACTGCTTCTCCCAAGGTCACTGCGTGCTCAGACTCAGAATCCAACGCAAATGAAATGGAAGACACCTCTCCTTAGAAACCTGATCATTCATCAGGCACCATTCCTAAGACGCAGATTTCAAGTAAACTACCTGCGATTTCTAACAAACGGCCAAAAAAAGACCCTCCATCTCCTGTGAACTCTTCCTCATCCTCCATGGACTTAATCCTTGAGGAAATCCGCGCTTTGAAACCATTCATAGAGGAAACTAAGAAGACTCTACAATTTCTGAATGACAAATGGTCTTCATTGGATTCGCGAGTGCTCAATGTGGACCAACGAACGGAGTCTCTTCAAGTCTCGTGCTCTCGTATTTCTTCTATAGAGTCTGATGTGTCATTACTTAAAAAACAAGCTGAGGACTTAGAAAATCAAAATCGCAGGAACAATCTTAGGATTTATGGTCTCCCTGAAAATATTGAGGGTTCCAACCCAACCGTCTTTTTTCAGTCATTTTTGCTTAAGCTCTTGGACTTACCTGCTACTCCTCATCTTAACATTCAAAGAGCCCACAGGCTTGGACCTAAAAGTTTGGTGAAACCTCGTGGTGTCATCATGTAATTCCTGCAATACACAGACCTCCTACAAGTCCTGTCTGCTGTCAAGTCCAAAAAGCAAATTTTTTGAGAAGGCCACCGCCTATTTTTCTCTCAGGATGTTGCTAAAGTCACAGCAGACCGCCGGAAAAAATTTCTTGATGTACGTCCTCAACTTCGTGCTATCAATGCCAGATTTGGACTTCTACATCCTTGCATTTTCAAGGTTACCTATAAAGAAAAGACTACAACTTTTGAGGAGCCAGCGGCACTACAAGAATTCCTTCGTCTTCATGGAGCAGATGTCATGGACACTTCCAACCTGCATCATTAATACTTTTTGCTTCGCCCTGTGTTGATGTTTTGATGTTTCGGTTATGCTTTGAGTGTTGTTTTGCTTGTACTTTCGTAATGTTCTAGCATTTTGTCGTTCTATGTATTTTCCTCTTATCACTTTTTCAAGTGTAATTGTTGATTTATATTGTTGTGTTCTTTCTCCTTATTCGTATAGGTGTTTTGTTCCTGCAATCCATTACATATTTTGTCTCCCATTTATGTCAAAGTTCTGATTGTGGTTCCTCAGGAGTTTGGTGGAGCTCTGGTGCTGTCGTCGTCGTCTTCTGGTGTAGTCACCCCCATTTCATCTTGTATTTGTAGGTATATTTTTCAGTCGTCATTTGTATGACCTGTACTGTCTCTTTGTTTTTTATCTTTTCCCTTCTTTATCGGTTTACTCTTGTATTGTCCCTTCTTCACTCTTTCTTTCTCTCTTCTATTTTTCCTGTTCTATCCTCTCTTTTCTTAAGTCCACTTTTCCAACACGTTCGCTTTATTTCTCTCGCCTTTTCTTCTGATATATTTCTCAAATAACTTTCATTCTTACTCTTGTAAGCATAATGCTTGTTCATACTTTTCTCACTAAATTACATTTCGGGTCACTACCTGGAACATTAAAGGATTGAATAATCCTATTAAAAGGCAACAGGTGTTGTCCCATCTAGCAAAACTAAAAACTGACATCGCTTTACTCCAAGAATCTCATATTTCTGATGATGAAGCTTCTAAGTTGAAAAGATGCTGGGTAGGGCATGTGTTTAGCTCTCCGGCTTTAGCTAAGAAAAACGGAGTCTTGATTTTATGTCATAAAAAATTACATGTTTCAGTTGTTCATGAAGAAGCTGATACTGAAGGTCATTGGGTCATTGTTAAGCTTCTTATAGATAAGATTCCTTTAGTTATTTTTAATGTATACAGCCCTACTTCGGTCGATAAGGTTTTCTGGATAAATGTATCTGATAAATTACTTACATATAATGATGACTACATTATATTTGGTGGTGATTGTAATCAAATCCTTGACCTCTTTTTAGGTAGGTTAACTTTGTCCCCTCTAAAATGCATTCACAATTTACTTCCACAGGGAAACACAAAGCGTTAGTTGATATTTGGCAACTTTGCCATCCTGACCTTAGAGAATATAGTTTCTATTTGGCCTCACATCATTCACAATCTCGTATTGATTACCTTTTCCTCAGCAAATCCCTGGTCCAACATGCCATTCTATCTGAAATTGGCTCGCTCAATCCTAATCTCAGATCACGCCCCTGTACTTGTTGATATTGATCTCATCCCTTTTTCTCCTCATCCGGGTAGATGGCGTTTTAACAATTCCCTACTCCTGGACCCTAATTTCTGTCAAAAGTTCAACTCCTTTGCCTCTGAGTTCTTTACTATCAACAATACCCCAGACTCTCCCTTTGTTATGGTATGGGATTCCTTTAAAGCTGCGGCCAGAGGTTTTATTATAAACTTTGTTTCACAAAAGAAAAAATCCTTAGAAGCCCAATCCTCTCAATTACTGAATAAAATTAAACAATTAGAATATACATATTATCATTCTAATAATGAATCCTCTTTGAAAAACCTTATTGAGGCTAAACTTACCTTTAATAAATTATCTACGGAAGCTGCTTCCAACTATCTATTGAAAAGTAGCTCTCACTATTATGGGGGCCAAAACAAAATGGGGAAGTTGCTACCTAATTATTTAAAAGTAAGAAAGGAAAGAACAAGAATAGAATCTCTGAACGGTTCTGCCGGTACTTCCATTTTTAAGGATGACGACATTTTAACTGAATTTGTTTCCTTTTATAAAGATCTATATACTCATGAAACGTTACCAGATCAATCTGCTCTTCTTTCCTATTTTCGTTCCATTCCCTCTCCCCCATCCAATCACATTGACTTTGAGTCTTTGGGAGTCGATATTTCTCTAGCAGATATATCCCATGCTATCTCAGTGTTACGTTGTGGGAAAGCGCCTGGATCAGATGGCTTTACCATTGAATTTTACAATCATTTTGAGAAAATTCTTTTACCTAATCTCTTACTTTTATTCAATTTTTTCTCTGAAGATGGCTCTTCTCGGGGTACGTTTCAGGAAGCGCTGATCTGCTTAATTCCTAAGGATGATAAGGATCATTCTCTCTGTAACAACTATCGGCCTATCTCTTTAGTTAACACGGATTATAAGATCTTTGCTAAGATTTTGGCACTTCGTATTAATCCTATTCTGCCTGATCTTATTGGCCCTGAACAATCAGGTTTCCTTAAAGGGAGACTTGCTTCTGACAACTCTCGGGTCATTTTAATGTTTTAAGCAAGTCTTCTTCCTTTGATTATCCTATTGCCGCGATCACCTTAGATGCTGAAAAGGCATTTGATAGGATTGGTTGGGATTTTATGTTTCATGCTTTGAAATGGGCTGGCTTTCCTCCCAAATTCATTGCTTTAAGTTCTTTATTATACTCAGGTCCCCATGCTTCAATATTTGTTAACGGTAAAACCTCAGATTATTTACCCTCGCGTAGGGGGATAAGACAGGGTTGCCCTTTTATCTCCCTTATTATTTGTTATAGCATTGGAACCTTTTTTAACTAAGATTAGACGGGGCGATCGCATTACAGGGTTTAATTTTGGTCCTCATCCTTATGCTGATGACATTCTTCTATATTGTTCTAATCCTGAAACTTCTCTTACTCCTTTTCTTCAACAGGTGGCCTCTTTTTCTCAACTTTCAGGATATCGTCTAAATGCAGATAAATGTGAAATTTTGCCTTTGAACATCTTGTGTCAGAAACATCTTTTCGAGCACTGTTAGAAATGGGATCTCTAGTTGGCAAGGGCTTGCACCTTTGTCCAAGTAGGGACCCTTCTTCCTAGTCAGGGTAAGGGTGTTACACTCGTGAAGTAACCCCTGCTCACCCTCGTGGTAGCTTGGCACGAGCAGTCAGGCTTAATTCAGAGGCAGTGTGTAAAGCATTTGCACATAACCAACAGTAATACCGTGTAAGCACTACAAACGGACACCACACCAGTTTAGAAAAATAACCATCTTTATATACTCAAGACAAGACCAATTACGACAAAAATCCACAATACTATACTTTGAAAATGAATGCTTGATACGGTAACTTCTTCTTTGCAAGAATAGCACAAAAGCAAAGTTCGTACGAGTCGGTAGCTCCGTCCGAGCCTACCGCGATGCTGAAAACCACAGAGTCTAACAGTTCCGGCCGGCCGCGTCGATACGGGCCAGCAGAGTCGTGAACAGACTCGGTCACAGTACCTTTCTCGTTGTGGCTGGTACGGAGTGTACGAGCCGGTCGGCGTTCGTCGCGGTTGCGGTGCAAGATGGAGCGGTGCAAGGTGCGGTGTCCCTCGATGCGGTGCAGGCAGCGGCTCGATGAGCGTCGGGCAGACGGAGTCGGTGAGTCCAAGGCGTGCGATGCAGGGTGAGACGATGCTCGATGCGGTGCTGACAGGTTGCGATGCAGGCGACCAAGCCGGAGTGCGGGAGCTGGCGTCGGACAGCTGTGCGAGTCGGAGCGGTGCGTCGCAGACGTGCGAGCGGTGCCCCAAATGCGGTGCGGTCACGACTCTTGAGCCAGTTGCAGCGACCTCGTCGGTCGGATCCGGTTGGTTCAGTGAAGCGATGCGATGCGAACTGCGGTGCCCACAGGTCACGGTGCAAGCAGCGGCTCGATGTTGGCGTCGTCGGACGTCGCCCACGGTGAGACCAGGGTTGCGATGCGAAGCGGGGCGATGCGGTCTGCGGTGCAAACAGGTCACCGGCCAGGGATGGATTCGGTTGACGGAGTCGGTTGCAGTTCCCTTCCTCTGTGGCAACTGAAACAGCGTTCCAGAAGCGGTACCCAGAGGCTTGTGAAGTCTTTGCAGTCCCTGAGACTTCTTAACAGGAGGCCAGCTCGGTTCCAGGCCCTTGGAGATACTCAGCACAAGTTTGTAGAAAGTTCAGTCCAGTTCTTTCACTGCCCAAGACAGAAGCAGCAACTGCAGGCCAACCCAACAAAGCAACAACACAGCAAAGGGGCAGTACTCCTCCTGGCAGTTCTTCCAGCTCTTCGTCTTGGCAGGTTCCTTGATTCCAGCGAGATCTAAATTCATGGGGTCAGGGCCCCAATATTTATATCCCAAATTCCTTTGTTCTCTGAAGGCAGAGAGGCCTTTGCCTAGTCCAAACCAGTTCTGGAGCACTTTGTTGACAAGTCTCCGTCCCTTCTTTCAGTGAGTAGGCCAGGGACATCAGACGCACCACAGGAGGTGGAGCCAGCATTGTGGAGGGAAGGCACTGTCCTATTCAGGGCCCAGGTGCGACCCCTCCCACCCATCTACATGTAGATCTTGCTATTCAGCCCTGTGCTGACTCACCCTGTCTCCTGGCATCCCCCAGCCCCTGTCACTCACACTCCAGACAAGGAATACACAACCTCGCAGAGGCAGGCTTGGATGGTTAGACAAGAAAATACCCACTTTCTAAAAGTGGTATTTTCAAACACAGAATGTTAAAACCAACTTCACTAAAAGATGCATTTTATCATTCTGAGTCCAGGCATACTAAACTCGAATTTCTACCATGTTCCCGGGGTCAGTTAGGATTATAAACTGTAATAATCAAAACTGCCCGTTCTGGCCTAGGGGGAACAGGTAGCCTTGCAATAGTGAAAAACGAACTAGGCTGTAATTCACTATCAGGACATGCCGCACACACCAGGGCATGTCCTACCTTTCGCGTACAACGCACCCTGCCCACAGGGGTACCTTGGCCTACCTTAGGGGTGACTAACAGGTAGCAAAGGGAAGGTTTAGGGACTTGCAAGTGTGTGCACTTGCCAAGTCGACATGGCAGCCCCAGGCTGCGCGCAGGCTCTGCGATGGCAGGCCCGAGTTACACTTTACGGGCTGTTTGCGTGGGTGGCACAATCCAGTGCTGCAGCCCACCAACAGCATTTGGTCTATAGGCCCTGGCACTCGCAGTGCACTTTACAAGGGACTGACAGATAAACCAAATAGGCCAATCATGGAAAAACCAATCCATAACACATTTTATACAGGAGCACTTGCACTTTCCCACTGGACCGCAGTGAGGAAAGTGCGCAGAATCATTACACCAGCAAAAACAGAGTCAAAACCGGGAGGTCAGAAAGCAAAAAGTCAGGGGAAACACGCCAAAAGATGCCAAGTCTAACACATGTCCCCTCCAGCTGAAAGTAGGGAGAACTACCCAACCCCATTGGAGTTCTCCTCACTAAGGCGGAAGAACCTGGACAGACCATCTGCGTTGGCGTGTTCTGTACCAGGACGGTGCTCCACCGTAAAGTCCATTCCCTGTAGGGAGATGGACCACCTCAGCAGTTTTGGATTCTCACCCCTCATTTGCATCAACCATCTGAGGGGCCTGTGGTCTGTCTGAACCCGGAAGTGAGTCCCAAACAGGTATGGTCTCAACTTCTTCAGTGCCCAGACCACAGCAAAAGCTTCTCTTTCTATGGCACTCCACCTCTGTTCCCTGGGAAGTAGTCTCCTGCTAAGGAAGACTACAGGCTGATCCAGGCCCTCTTCGTTCAGTTGTGAGAGCACCGCTCCACACCATGCTCTGAAGCGTCAGTCTGCACGACAAATTCTTTGGAGAAGTCAGGTGCCTTGAGCACGGGCGCCGTGCACATGGCTGCCTTCAGGGCATCAAAAGCTTTCTGGCAGGACTCAGTCCAGATCACTTTCCGGGGCTGCCTCTTAGAGGTCAGTTCTGTTAAGGGGGCAACGATGGTGCCATAGCCCTTAACAAATCTCCTATAATAGCTGGTGAGACCTAAGAAGGCTCTCACCTCTGTCTGGGTCTTGGGGGTTCCCAAGCCAGAATGGTGTCAATCTTGGGTTGTAGGGGCGCCACCTGGCCGCTTCCTACCTGGTGTCCCAAGTACACCACAGAACCCTGCCCGATCTGGCACTTACTGGCCTTGATCGTGAGGCCTGCACCTTGCAGAGCCCTCAACACTTTCTCAAGGTGCTGTAAATGTTCTTCCCAGCTGGAACTGAACACAGCAATGTCATCCAGGTAGGCGGCACTGAAATCCTCCAGCCCAGCCAACACCTGATTGACCAACCTCTGAAAGGTGGCAGGGGCATTCTTCAACCCAAAGGGCATCACCCGGAATTGGTAATGACCTTCTGGGGTTGAGAATGCTGATCTCTCCTTGGCCCCATCGGTTAAGGCAATCTGCCAGTACCCAGACGTCAAATCAAACGTGCTGAGGAACCGGGCAGCTCCCAACCGATCAATGAGCTCATCAGCTCTGGGGATGGGGTGCGCGTCAGTCCTGGTGACGGCATTGAGCCCACGGTAGTCCACACAAAACCGGAGTTCTGGAGTGGCACCGGGCGCCGCAGCCTTTGGGACCAAGACCACTGGGCTGGCCCAAGGACTGTGGGAGGGCTCAATCACCCCTAACGCCAACATCTTAGAGACCTCCTCCTTGATGCTGGCTCTGACCCGGTCCAGTCAACCTGTAAATCTTGTGCTTTACAGGAGGGCTGTCACCAGTATCCACGTCATGGGTACACCAGTGAGTAACACCGGGGGTCAGAGAGAACAGTGGGGCGAACTGTCCCAACAACTGGCGACAGTCCCCCTGCTGCTCCTGAGTCAGAGTAGGGGAGAGGATCACACCCTCTACTGACCCATCATGCTCCTTGGTAGACAGGAGGTCAGGGAGAGGCTCACTCTCCTCTTCCACCCCATCATCTGTCGCCAAGAGCATACTCACTTCGGACCTCTCGAAGTGGGGCTTGAGGCGGTTCACGTGAAGGACCCTCAAAGGGTTCCTTGGAGCCTGCAAATCCACCAGGTAGGTGACGTCACTTTTGCGCTCCTTTACCTCATATGGCCCAGTCCACTTGTCCTGCAAGGCACAAGGTGCCACTGGGGCCATGACCCACACTTTTGCCCAGGTTGAAATTCGACCAGAGTGGCATTCTGGTCATACCATCTCTTCATTTCTTCCTGGCTTGCTTCTAGGTTCGCCTGAGCGAGTTTCCTGAAGCGGGCAGTTTGGTTTCTAAAAGCCAGCATGTAGCTAAATACATCCTGGGGAGTTTTCCTGGGAGCTGCCTCCCAGCCTTCCTTTACCAAACTCAGAGGTCCTCTCACAGGGTGGCCATACAGGAGCTCAAAGGGGCTGTACCCAAGAGACTTCTGAGGCACCTCCCTGTATGCAAAGAGTAGGCATGGCAAGAGGACGTCCCACTTACGCCTCATGGGTTCTGTTAGACCCTTGATCATGCCTTTCAAGGTCTGGTTGAATCTCTCCACCAGACCGTTTCCTTGTGGGTGGTAAGGAGTGGTGAACTTGTAGGTTACACCACACTCCTTCCACAGGGATGTCATATACTTCGATATGAAATTGGTCCCCCTATCAGAAACCACCTCTCTGGGGAATCCCACACGGGAAAAGATCCCCATTAACGCCCGGCCCACCACTGGCGCCGTCGTTGTCCTGAGAGGGATTGCCTCCGGGTACCGGGTGGCATGGTCCACCAAGACCAGGATGTACCTGTTGCCCATGGCTGTCTTGGGATCCAGTGGCCCCACAATATCCATCCCTACCCTTTCAAAGGGAGTTCCAACAACAGGAAAAGGTTGGAGAGGAGCTTTGACCTTCCTCCCACTCTTACCACTTGCCTGGCAAGTTTGGCAAGACCTACAGTGCGCATCTGACTGCCTTCGCATTTGGGGCCAAAAGAAGTGGGTGACAAGCCTGTCAAAGGTCTTGTCCTGCCCCAAATGTCCTGCCAAAGGCACGTCATGAGCCAGACCCAGTAGGAAGGTCCTGAAGCGCTGGGGTACCACCAGCACACGGGCTGACCCAGGCTCAGCAACCTTAGGCTCACTGCATAGGAGACCGCTCTCCCAGTAGATCAGATGTGACCCGGACTGATTACCAGCTGCCTGGTCTGCAGCCTGCCGCCGCAGACCCTCCAGAGTAGGGCACTCGTTCTGCTCCCTGCAGAACTCCTCCCTGGTGGGACCTCCTTCTTGCTGCCAATGGGTCAGCTCAGAGATGTCTCCCAGTTCGGCTACCTGCTCCCCTGTAGGCACCGGGGCGTCCCCCTCGAGGTCCGCCTCCTCCCGGTCCGTGGGAACTTCGGGGGCCGGTTTCCCGCGCCCCCTGCCCTTTCTCTTGGCAGGGACTTGGGCCACTGTTTCAGGCTCCAAGTCCTCTTGATCACCCTTTCTGGCTGCCATTGACCGAGTAGACACGCATGCCCACTCTGGCAACCCAAGCATCACCAAGTGAGACCTGAGCTCAACCTCCTTCCATGAGGACTGCTCCAGGTCGTTTCCTAGCAGAAAATCTACAGGCATGGTAGGGCTCACAACCACCCTCAAGGGACCTGAGACCCCCCCATTCAAAGGGAACCTGCGCCACCATACACTGGCGCTCAGAGTTGTCGACAGCAACTACTTGGTGGAATGCTCCTGGGACTACTTGCTTCTCAGACACCAGGTGACACCGGACTGAGGTCACACTGGCTCCAGTATCTCTGAGAGCCTCTACCCTGTTCCCATTAATGGTCACCCAGGTGCTATATTTCTTTGTGTTAGGGGGCACCTGGTTTCCTGGGACCATCTCACTGTCCCCTAGTGAGACAAGGGTCATTTCTGCAGGATCCCCACCCTCCTGTGGGCACCCCTCCTCCCCAAGCGCTACACTAGCCAACACTTTGGACTGTCCACCCGTGGGCGGCTGTGTCCCCTTCGGGCACTTGGGGTCCCCCTTAAAGTGACCTACCTGGTCACATGCATAACTACTTGCGGGGGCCGGTCTCAACAGGCTTCCCTGTAGAGACCCCTTTCTTCTTATCACCGGGGGCTGGGAACCTTTACCCTGGGTACTAGTTTGGGGCCCTTTAGAGAACTCCTGTGCTTTACCCTTGTCCCCCCACCTTTCTGCTGGGGACCCTGCCCACCTTTGGCTGAGTCTCCCCCAAACGCTTTCTTGTGGACCCTGGTACTCACCCAGCGGTCCGCTTCCATAGCAAGCTTCCTGGGGTCAGTTAGCACTTGTCTAGTCTATGTTTTGCAGATCTGCGCCAGCACCTAGTTGATAGTAAGCTAACTGACTATCAACTAGGTGCTGGCGCAGATCTGCAAAACATAGACTAGACAAGTGCTCCCATGCAATCAAGTTGTAGAGCCCCTGAAAATCTGTTACGCTACTGCCCTTCACCCAACCATCCAGAGACCTGCAGAACACATCCACACATTCCAACCAAGTGTTGGCATCAGACTTCTTACTGGACCTGAACTGATCCCTGTACTTTTCAGGAGTAAGACCATACTTCGTGAGAAGGGCATCCTTCATGTCAGCATAGGTGAGGTGATACCCCTTACCCAAAGCTATCAGAGCATCCCTCGCTTCTTCCGGGAAAAGTGGCCACAATCCTGCTCCCCAATTCTCCTCAGGGACCCCATTCATGTGTATGGCTGCCTCATAACCCTGAAACCACCTTTGTATGTCATCCCCCTTCTTGAACTCCTTGCCTACGTTCTTGGGAATGTGCACAATCCTGTCTGCCTTTCTGGACGAATTGCTGCCACCATCTGAGCCTGACTTACTCCTAAGTTCTAGCTCCTTCAGTTCTCTCTCATGCTCTAAGAGCATCTTCCTCTCCTCTATGGCCAATCTCTTCTCCTCCCGCTCACTCTCCAGCCTGAGCTTCTGCAGCTCAAACTGCCTTGCCTCCCGCCTGTCCTCCAGCTCCTCTGGGGACAGACTGCTGCTGCCTGACCTGGCGGGTTCCCCCTACCCAAAAGCACATCCACCCTGGAAATAGGCTCCTCCACCTCCTCACTGAGATCACCAGGCTGCCCATTGGCATGTCTGGCTGCTACCCAGGCCCTCAGCGCCTTCTGTAGCTCCTCCTTCCTTGTGAGGCCTTTAATTTGGACTTTCAGGTTTTTACAAATCGCTCGTAACTCCTTTACGGCGTAGGATTCCAACCTGTCCTCCTCAAAGATAACTTCCAGAGATGCAACGGATGATGCAATTGATTCAGGCATGACAAAAGTCGTGAGTTGAAAACTGGCGAGATCAAAAATAGGCCAAAAGAAAAAGAACCAGTATGTGGTACGTAATGGTCTGCGATATGGTAGTAGTGCACACCAATCACTGTAAGTCAAGTGCAAACACAAGTCCTATCCTCACCGCTGACAACCAATGTTAGAAATGGGATCTCTAGTTGGCAAGGGCTTGCACCTTTGTCCAAGTAGGGACCCTTCTTCCTAGTCAGGGTAAGGGTGTTACACTCGTGAAGTAACCCCTGCTCACCCTTGTGGTAGCTTGGCACGAGCAGTCAGGCTTAATTCAGAGGCAGTGTGTAAAGCATTTGCACATAACCAAAAGTAATACCGTGTAAGCACTACAAACGGACACCACACCAGTTTAGAAAAATAACCAATATTTTATATACTCAAGACAAGACCAATTACGACAAAAATCCACAATACTATACTTTGAAAATGAATGCTTGATACATTAACTTCTTCTTTGCAAGAATAGCACAAAAGCAAAGTTCGTACGAGTCGGTAGCTCCGTCCGAGCCTACCGCGATGCTGAAAACCACAGAGTCTAACAGTTCCGGCCGGCCGCGTCGATACGGGCCAGCAGAGTCGTGAACAGACTCGGTCACAGTACCTTTCTCGTTGTGGCTGGTACAGAGTGTATGAGCCGGTCGGCGTTCGTCGCGGTTGCGGTGCAAGACGGAGCGGTGCAAGGTGCCGTGTCCCTCGATGCGGTGCAGGCAGCGGCTCGATGAGCGTCGGGCAGACGGAGTCGGTGAGTCCAAGGCGTGCGATGCAGGGTGAGACGATGCTCGATGCGGTGCTGACAGGTTGCGATGCAGGCGACCAAGCCGGAGTGCGGGAGCTGGCGTCGGACAGCGGTGCGAGTCGGAGCGGTGCGTCGCAGACGTGCGAGCGGTGCCCCAAATGCGGTGCGGTCACGACTCTTGAGCCAGTTGCAGCGACCTCATCGGTCGGGTCCGGTTGGTTCAGTGAAGCGATGCGATGCGAACTGCGGTGCCCACAGGTCACGGTGCAAGCAGCGGCTCGATGTTGGCGGCGTCGGACGTCGCCCACGGTGAGACCAGGGTTGCGATGTGAAGCGGGGCGATGTGGTCTGCGGTGCAAACAGGTCACCGGCCAGGGATGGATTCGGTTGACGGAGTCGGTTGCAGTTCCCTTCCTCTGTGGCAACTGAAACAGCGTTCCAGAAGCGGTACCCAGAGGCTTGTGAAGTCTTTGCAGTCCCTGAGACTTCTTAACAGGAGGCCAGCTCGGTTCCAGGCCCTTGGAGATACTCAGCACAAGTTTGTAGAAAGTTCAGTCCAGTTCTTTCACTGCCCAAGACAGAAGCAGCAACTGCAGGCCAACCCAACAAAGCAACAACACAGCAAAGGGGCAGTACTCCTCCTGGCAGTTCTTCCAGCTCTTCGTCTTGGCAGGTTTGTTGATTCCAGCGAGATCTAAATTCATGGGGTCAGGGCCCCAATATTTATATCCCAAATTCCTTTGTTCTCTGAAGGCAGAGAGGCCTTTGCCTAGTCCAAACCAGTTCTGGAGCACTTTGTTGACAAGTCTCCGTCCCTTCTTTCAGTGAGTAGGCCAGGGACATCAGACGCACCACAGGAGGTGGAGCCAGCATTGTGGAGGGAAGGCACTGTCCTATTCAGGGCCCAGGTGCGACCCCTCCCACCCATCTACATGTAGATCTTGCTATTCAGCCCTGTGCTGACTCACCCTGTCTCCTGGCATCCCCCAGCTCCTGTCACTCACACTCCAGACAAGGAATACACAACCTCGCAGAGGCAGGCTTGGATGGTTAGACAAGAAAATACCCACTTTCTAAAAGTGGTATTTTCAAACACAGAATGTTAAAACCAACTTCACTAAAAGATGCATTTTATCATTCTGAGTCCAGGCATACTAAACTCGAATTTCTACCATGTTCCCGGGGTCAGTTAGGATTATAAACTGTAATAATCAAAACTGCCCGTTCTGGCCTAGGGGGAACAGGTAGCCTTGCAATAGTGAAAAATGAACTAGGCTGTAGTTCACTATCAGGACATGCCGCACACACCAGGGCATGTCCTACCTTTCGCGTACAACGCACCCTGCCCACAGGGGTACCTTGGGCCTACCTTAGGGGTGACTAACAGGTAGCAAAGGGAAGGTTTAGGGACTTGCAAGTGTGTGCACTTGCCAAGTCGACATGGCAGCCCCAGGCTGCGCGCAGGCTCTGCGATGGCAGGCCCGAGTTACACTTTACGGGCTGTTTGCGTGGGTGGCACAATCCAGTGCTGCAGCCCACCAACAGCATTTGGTCTATAGGCCCTGGCACTCGCAGTGCACTTTACAAGGGACTGACAGATTAACCAAATAGGCCAATCATGGAAACACCAATCCATAACACATTTTATACAGGAGCACTTGCACTTTCCCACTGGACCGCAGTGAGGAAAGTGCGCAGAATCATTACACCAGCAAAAACAGAGTCAAAACCGGGAGGTCAGACAGCAAAAAGTCAGGGGAAACACGCCAAAAGATGCCAAGTCTAACAAGCACTCTGGATTTTCTTGGCAACCAGTTAAAATTAAATATCTGGGCTTGTGGTTTGCACCTTTAATATCTGAAACATTAAAATTAAACTTTGAGTATATTATTAAAAAATTAAATGATTCTATTAGTTGTTGGCACACCCTTTTTCTTTCTTGGTGGGGTCGTTTAGATTCAATTAAGATGATTCTCTCCCCTCTTATATTATATATTATTTCTATGATCCCTACTCATATTCCTGAGTATTATTTTAAGAAAATTGATTCCACTTTGATAAAATTCCTATGGAAGGGTAAACCATCTTGTATAGCCTTGTCCTCTTTGAAGAAAGATAGACCCAATGGAGGTCTTAGATTTCCCGATTTTAAAACTTATCATTCCGCTCTTTCACTAAAACAAGCTGCTCGATGGATATCTACAGATCTTCCTTTGTATCCTCCTCTTTGGTTAAAAATGGAAAATTCTCTTATTGCCTCTTTCGATTTTCAAGAAATTTTATCATTTACTTCTAACATTGCTTCTATGCGTTCTCCTGTCATTTCACACTCTCGTACACTTTTGACTCCTTTACTATCCTCTTCGCACCCCACTACAGCCTCCCTTCATCAATTACCTATTTGGCATAATAAATTATTAAGGGTTCGTAATCGTTCCATATACTGGAAAACCTGGCACTCTAGAGGCTTAAAGTGGATTTCTCAGCTTATATTTCATTCCCAGACCCTCACTTTCTCTGATCTTCAATCTAAATTTTCTTTACCTTCGTCCTCTAGATAGCAATATAATCTTCTTTACCGTTCTCTCATCCAATTTCTCCATAATCTACCAGGTAATACTAACTTTCCTATAAATTACAGAAATTTATCCTCAATATTAGATAATTCCCCCTCAGCATCCAGCATTTATAAATCATTACAACTTCCCACAGATAGGCAAAAATCAAAGGTTGAACTGGCTTGGGAAAAGGATTTATCACAAGAAAGGCCAATTACCACTTGGGATAAATTATGGTCTAAGGTTCACAAAACTTCTCGAGCTGCTAATACCACGCAAACCCTTTTTTTCATTTATCATCGAGTACTATATTCCCCAGTATCACTAGCGTCCTTTTCATCAGAAATGCCCTCTACCTGTTGGTCCTGTCCTTGCCCTACTGCAGATCTAAAACATATGTTATTTGAATGCCCCCTGTTAGACCTGGCACCATTGGCGTGGGTCTCCCCTCCATTTTTCGCTTTTTGTCTCCTCTGTGTTTGCTGGTGTTAGATGCTCTGGGCGCTGTGCCACAGCCATTCCGTGCCACAGCGCGAATGCTCCCTATTGTAAATTGACTGTATGAATTGATGTTCCCATAATTGGCTCATTTGGTTTACCTGTTAGTCTCTAGTATAGTGCACCGTGCGTGCCTAGGGCTGGTAGACCGAATGCTGCTGGAGGGCCTGCAGCGCTGATTGCGCCACCCACAGAAGCAGCTTGTAAAGTGGAAAGTCAAATTTAGTATGCCTGAGCTCAGAATATTAAAGTACATCTTTTAGTGAGGGTTATTTCTATATTCTGTGTCTGAAAATACCACTTTGGGAAAGTGGGTATTTTCTTGCCTAAGTCTTCCAGTGTGCTCTGCTGTTATGTGTATTGGCCGTCTGGTTTTGGAGGGACAGGGTAGGTTGAACCCGACCTGGGTCGAGTAGAAGATCTGCAGCTGGAGTATGGGGAGGGGTGACCCTTTGATCTGAGCAGGGCTGCGCCTGGCAAGGTGAATGATGGCTCCCCCTCCCACGGTGCGTCTGATGGCAGACCCTCTCTCCTAAAGGGCAGGATGCCGCCTCGTAAACAACGTGCCCCCAGGACCTCCCCAAACTGGTTCTGACTGGGTTCAGTGACTTGTGACTTTTGAGAGAACAAAGGCGAGGGGGGTATAAGGATGTACGCGAAAACCCCCACGAGTGTGTTACTTCTGGATGCCAAGACGAACCTCTGTCCGTGTAACTAGCGGGAAAGGACTTTGAAACTTTCATTCATCTCGCTGAAGCAACTACCCAAGGGCCTGATTTGAGCTCGCCTCCTGCTGAAGTCTCAGGGACATTAGACTTCACCCATCAGCCATCTGGATTCCTATTTGAGGGGGATTCTACCCGCAGGTGAGGCCTCTGTTGAGAACTCCAGAGCCTCTGGTTCTACTGCGGGGAACGTGGGCTGAAAGTCGCTATCGCTATTGTGGGCCGCTGCAGCTGAGGAGCTGTGTTACTGAGTGCCCACATTTGCCATCCTACGGAAATCATCGCTATCGCTATTGTGGGCCGCTGCAGCTGAGGAGCTGTGCCGCTGAGTGCCCGCATTTGCCATCCTATGGAAATCATCGCTATCGCTATTGTGGGCCGCTGCAGCTGAGGAGCTGTGCCGCTCAGTGCCCGCATTTGCCATCCTATGGAAATCATAGCTATCGCTATTGTGGACCGCTGCAGCTGAGGAGCTGTGCCGCTGAGTGCCCGCATTTGCCATCCTACGGAAATCATCACTATCGCTATTGTGGGCCGCTGCAGCTGAGGAGCTGTGCCGCGGAGTGCCCGCATTTGCCATCGTACGAAAATCATCGCTATCGCTATTGTGGGCCGCTGCAGCTGAGGAGCTGTGCCGCTGAGTGCCCGCATTTGCCATCCTACGGAAATCATCGCTATCGCTATTGTGGGCCGCTGCAGCTGAGGAGCTGTGCCGCTGAGTGCCCGGATTTGCCGTCCTACGAGAATCATCGCTATTGTGGGCCGCTGCAGCTGAGGAGCTGTGCCGCTGAGTGCCCGCACTAGTCACCACTTCCAGGATCTTGTTACCACCTGCAGGTGCCACTGGGTGCCCACCTTTAAGCCCCGTCCCAGGATTATCGTGAGTGCATGCCGCGGACCACTACAGCCGGGAGCTGTGGCCGCTGCGAGTCCGCCTGTCATCACCGCGGCTTCCTTGTGAGGCTGCGTGCCGTGCCCCTTTACATCTCAGGTACATTGTGCATCACCGGCTCGCATGGACCCCGGCCCTGAACTAAGTCCGTTCCACCCCCGTTTCGAATGCCTTTATTGCTTTTGAAGTGAATCTGTAATTGTGTGCATTGTGGCTCCTTGAGTGCTTTTAGCCTATTGTTCAGTCTATGTAAAGATAACTATTTTTCTATAACTACTTGTGGTGTCCGTTTGTAGCGTCTCTCTTGTGTTATTGTGTATGGTCATAAATGCTTCACACACTGCCTCTGAGATAGGCCTGTCTGCTCGTGCTACGTTACCACAGGGTTGAGCAGGGGTTATCAAAGGGTGTAGCCCCCTTACTCTGACTTAGGAAGAAGGATCCCTATTTGGACCTCAGCGCCAGCCGCGGCCAACTAGAGATCCCCATTTCTAACACCCCCCCATTCTTCAATTTTGGCAATCAGTTTGGTCCCAAATTAAGACAATTTTTAAAGTTCAGATCCCCTTTTCTCTCACAAATATATTTCTAGGTACTCTATCTCCTCAATGGCCTCAATCACCACTAAGTTTTAAACTTCTAGATTTATTGTTAGCTATTGCATTTCATCTTATAACCTCAAATCGGAAACAAGCCGATAAAGTCACTTTTAGATCCTGGTGGAATGCTGTTTGTTTCCATCATCGGCTTGACTCTAACTATGTATCTCCCATATCTCTAGCAATAAAAAGGGATCTTCTATGGCTTCCCTCAACAACTTATTTATCTATAACTGCCCCTTCAATTGTTACTTCTAAAAATGTATCAGATGATGTACGGAAACCACCTTAATTTTCTTCCTTTGCGTCTCCACTTCCAGAGGATTAGTTGGTTCTTTACTTCTGAATGTTTATTACCATATTTTTCAACTTTATTATTGTTATGCTTACAGTGTTCAATAACGTTTATAATACACTTGTCATTTTCAATTGATATACATTAATTACTTTTTGTTTCATCTCCTTCTCCTTTTTCTTATTGTTTTATATGATGTATTTTTCTTTTGTTTGCAGTTTAATAGTCCTATCCTTATACATTTTTACTTTATTCCCCCAATTTTATGTCAAATAGGATTTGGTATATTCGTTTATTGCTGTTATTTTTCTTGTTATTCCTTAATAAATCAAACTTAAGGAGATGTGAAATTGCATATTTGTTTTGCAAAATATCACAACACTTCTATGAAATATCTAGACGTTTTTTCAAATGTATGCTTTTAGTGTGACGTAGTTTGCTCGTATCATACGTGACTTGTTTCACTCAAGGTCATAAACTGTGCAATTAAGTTACACAAGATATTTTCTGTGTGAACAAGCCTCCCATGGGCAAAATTTATATAAAATCACATGATGCAAAATTTTCAGGAATTTAACAAATATTAAATTTCAGAGGCTTTGTTCTGACCCACTTGGGTGCTGGAACCACTTTCTTCAAAGGCTTCCAAACCTCTACATTTGCAGATAATGAAAGTGTCCTCCATGTAACTGCAAGGCCCATCTGACATTTCAATTTCTGACACTACATTCAACTAACTCTGGGCAAAATTTCACACAATATTTTAATGTAGGGGACTGGTTCAAGCAGAAAATGCCTTATGGCCCAGTGTCCTTGCTACTATATTGTATGACTTTTTGAAAAGCTACATTATCATGAGAAGTAAATTGAATTGAATTTTGTGAAATTTCGCAATATTTCACATAAGTGTCCTGGAATACTACAAAATAAAATGTTGCAGTAAACCCAGGCTTAAACTGCTAGTACCTCGAGGGAGGAATGCTAATTCAACAATCAAACACCCAATGTGCTTGACCTATATCTGCCCTCTCTGCCAATCAGCGTCATCTTCAAGCACAGCTGCATTATCTACAAGGCTGTAGTAATGCCCTATCACCCTGATTGGCCAGAAAGTTGTTCGACTGCAGTGAACTTTGTTAAACTAGATTGAAGTCCAGTAATGTAAAGGGAGTGGAAACAAGAAGGTATGCGTCTCTGTGCATGTCTGAGGCTTTAGAATAACCTTCCTTAAACCTCTGATGAGGTCCTACACTCCTACAATCCAGAAAGGAACTAAAAAACAGATCATTGTCCAATTGAGGCACCTCCATCTTTGTCCATAAAAATAATTCTCATCTAAATCTGGAATTCTTATCCCAGAAATTGCCCTTTTCTACTATCACACTTTCCTTTATTATGACTGCGACCCTGCCATCTCCTCAAGGGGTCTATTCAAAATGTGAATCACACCAAAGTAACAATCTTTTTGTGTTCCTACTCCCTAGCCCTGGTTTCACAAGCTATTTTGTGAGCAATAAATTCAACAAATAAAATAAAACAAAATAAAAAATAAAACACTCTTATACAGAAGGCTGGGGTATTGTTAGGTTATATAATACTTGGAAACCTATATATAAATAAATACACTGCATCAGATTTAAAACAGAAATTGGTATTGAGAGGTCATTGCACCCTGAATTAAAAGCAACTGAAGAGGGTGCAGGAATTTCGATGATGAGTTTCAGTAAAATCTAGCAAGCCAACTGAAGAAACCATGCTACTAGATGAGTAAGAAAAATATTCACAAGTCATCCTGTCAGGGTGGGCAAATGTTCTAATTTTAGGAGAAAGCCCTCAAGGACCAATTATTAGTTTGTTCCTTTCATGTAGATCAACATTGAAATGTGATTGCAGTATTTTTTAACTGTTAATATTTTCAAAAAGGCAACAACATTGGGGCCGATTCCGATTCGGGCCGGAAATCTCTCCGACCGAGCCGGACCCGGAGAGATTTCCGACCGAATCGGACTCTGGCAGTCCGACCGATCGAGTACGATGCGCACGCATGCCATCGGACTCGAGTCGGTCGGACTCCCATTGAAGTCAATGGGAGCCTGTCGTATAACGCGTACGCGGGCTCCCATTGACTCAATGGGTGCGAGGCGGACAAGGGCGCCCCCTACAGCGGGTACGCGTCGAAGCGATTCGCGCCGTACACGCACAGGTAGGGGGGACCCATGTCCCCCCTGTGTGCGACTCGGGCGCCTACGCATACAAGGGGGTCCGACGCGGACCCCCAAAGTCCGGCTCCGACAGCTTTTTCGAGCCGGACGGCGCGAGTCGATCGGACTGCTCGCGGCACGCATCGTACTTACCCGGCCGGGAAACATCTCCATAGCGCGGTGCGAGTCGTGTCCGTGCGAGTCGGTCGGAGCGTGTTGAAGCCGCGTTCGAGTCGGTCGGAGTTTTCGCGGGTGCCTGCATCGTACTCGCTCGGCCGGACCCGCGTACGATTCGGTCGGGAAACAGGGCTCTGAATCGGATCCGGTAAATCCGAATCCGATTCGGAGCCCTACCGGCCGAGATCGGAATCGGCCCCATAGTGTGTTCCATTGAGAACATCCTCAAGCTATTTTATATGGGAATGGTATTTTCTTCACCATTTTAATGAGCAATGTTGAATTTTTCTTTCACAGCTCTGGAGATTCTCTTTCAGCTGTGACAATAAAAACGTTTAGACAATCATTTAAACGCCTGCCTTTTGAAAGTATTGCCAGGCAGATGCTTCTCAAATACTCACCAATTTGGCTGTCCCATCAGGTCCTGTGCAGGCTGAAAGAGAGAAGGAACGAGTTACTATGATTTATTTTGACCAGCCCTAGGATTACCAGTAAATATTAAGATTTATATTCAAGGGCTACAGAGACATACTAAGAGGAAAGCAGAAACACAGTGATGTGCTTTCCAGGCAAACAAATCGTAGAAAGGTAGCAGTGATTTATAATATGTTGCACATCACTTGTCAAGGAAAACTCGACTAACTTGTCTGTCATATACTTTGTAGAAACAGCACCGGTTATTCAGTATATGCACGACACACTACCAAGAGCGCGTTGCTTTTACGTACACACTTATTACACATGGAAGCTTTTTCACTAAGTGGTAGGCAATGATCTCTAAACAACTTGATACTATTGAGAGATCGTGTCCATTTACTGCTCTAATTAAAGTCTTTAGCACGTTGGCACACACAATCGCGGGTGGCATGCCTTGTTTCACACCTCTTTCTTTTTGGGCATATCTTTTTGGGCACTACTTTAACCAAATCAGTATCTTTTTGATTTCGCAATGGTGAACCCTTTCTACTTGTTAAACTCTTTAAAAAAAAGTGACTAATAGATGTTATACCAATTTTCATGTAATACTGTAGCTTTCTAGATTTGAAGATACATTTGTATTTGCAGCCTTTGGAAATTCTATAGGATGAAACATGCGTTGGCTGCTGGATGTTGGCTGTAATTATACATGTGCACTTGAAAAGAACAAAGCTATTAACTTGCTGGTGACAAGATTAAATTCACACAAAAAACTACATACATATGGGCTCATGCCTTCGACTGTTTAGCACCACTTATTCAATGTTTTTGTGTGCTCCAATATCATCTGTTACATTAATCCGATAGCAGAAAACTTAGGGTAGATGCTATTTTCACACCTGGGGGTAACAGGGTGTGGGAAAATGCTGTAGTACCGTCTCTTTGACCATTGTTACTTCACTATTCACACACATTATTTTAAAAGTATTATCGGACCTTGACTATATTAAAGGTGTGCAACAAATGAGATACTGCTGCTACCTTTTATAATAGTTGATGTATGTGTAGCTGTTTGCACTCCCTTCTAGGTCTAAACACTGACACATAGGCCCAGATTCTCAAAGGTTTAGTGTCGGGTTAGTGTTACTTTTGTTACACTAAACAGATGCTAAACCTTTTTTGGAATTCACAAACAACGCAAATTGGTACTTGAATTGGTTTGCATGGAAAAGTAACACAAAGCAGCAGGAAACACTGCTTTGCATTACTTTGCTTCAAGGGGGCGTTACATGGGTGGTACACGGGCGTACCCGTGCTACAACCCATGCTTTTTGATGCTAAACCCTATTCTCGAACATCAGTAGAAAGAGTTTAGCCCCCAAAATTAACACCACTGAAAAGCAGTTGATAAACTGATAAATGTTTTCATTTCTCCGTGCTTTTCTGACTTGGCATGTGTGCTGCACTGTGAAACACACATATAAAGTAGGAAAATCATTTTCACTTGTCTAAGCTTAGTATTTTGTACAGGAAGGATGCCCTTCCTGTACAAAACCTATTCTAGACTCACGCACACACCCTTGTGCTATGGGCGTTGAAGTGTGTGTGTGGTACTCGGCAGCTGAAATCAGTGCCGGCACTAGGGAGAGGGGAGGAGAGAGCCATATCTTTGTGAATATGGAGCTCTCCTGTTCTCTCCCTGTCACGCAATGCAGTGCAGCATTTTGGCTGCTGTGCTGCGTTCTGTGACAGCTACGAGAATCTGGGCCATAGTCTAAACTTGAATGCATTTAGCGACAACAGGAATACATTATTTCAGCAGCTTTTCAATACAGGGGGCACCAACCCTTAGCAATGAACGTTTGGAACATTAATTTATAGAGTTAGAACTAATTTTAAAAAAAGAATTTTCCAATTGGTGGGACACCTTCATTCTGATAAAATATATTGAAAACAAAAGCGTCCCTAGGGTACTCAGGATAGTAAAATGTCCATCCTTTGAGGACCTAGAGGAGGATTCACTGCACAAACAGTGCGGTATGCTGGACAATTTTTATATTGACCATGGGGAGGAAAGTGACCACTATCCCCTATGTGCCAAACTAGTGTTCCATGGTCCTAAAACCCTTTCCAACTTAGTATTTCCATTTATAGCCCCATTTTTGGCAAATAATTGTAGGTCTGGTAAATGGCCCTCTGTAATAGAGTACCAAGGAACCCCTACAGAAGTATATAATGCCTTTGCAGAGCTATTCCAGAAGATAGATGTTACCCTAGCCTCTGCTTAGTTTGTATCTCAAAAATTCACACCAAATTGGTTACATCCCTGAAACTGCTATTGACTAGCCCCCCCTAAGGAACTATCAGTCAAGACAGATAAGGTTGTAAGCGATCTATGGTACACAAATTCTTGCCATGATGCTAAAAGATTATTAATAGTGGCATAAAAAACATATAATTCAGAAGAGGTAGTACGTTAGGGGACTCATACAAGAAGACAATTAGATTATCTCAGACAGAATGGGAGGAAGTGCTCTGGGAGGATTTGGTAATATCAGCTAAAATGGGGGACAACTCTATGTTTTGGAAAATAATTACCAATGGGAGCAGGTCTTCAATGCCTGGTTTAGAATGTCATCTGAATCCAGGGGCTTCGTTGGATCATTTTTCCTGCTTATATAAGCAGCCCTCTATTGATTTCCATGTGCCGCTGCTAACTCTTCCAAGCTATATTCCAGGAGAGTCTTATTTCTCATTTGAGGACACTGCGCTAGCTATTACCTCAATTAAACAGGGCAAGGCCCCAGGCCAGACAAAATCCCTGGCGACTTGTTTCGCCATGATCTGTCTATATGGGTCTCCTATGTTAACTGTCTGACTAATGCTATAGCTGCAGGAGCCCCAATCCCCGATACATGGAAAGGGGCAGAAATAATCCCCATTTTTAAAAAGGGGGATCAGGGAAACTCAGCTAATTATAGGCCAGTTAGCCTTTCAGATACTCTTCAGAAAGTATAAACTCAACGATTGGATTGAAGGTACAGAAATCCTGACTCCATTTCATGCAGGGTTTAGACCAAACGTGAGCACTATTGGTTAAGTCTTAAGGCTGCTGATTATTCTCAGTAAATACCCAGGCTTAGAGGACATATTTATATTGCATTTGGAGACCTCAGAACCGCTTTTGACTTGATCCCCAGGGGTTTGCTCTGGACATCCTTAAAGGAACTAGGGGTCACGGATTCTCTCCTTTTCCATTTAATTAGCCTCCACCAGAGTAATTACGCCCAAGTCTGCTGGGGACCTGGAGGGCAACTTACTGATAGAGTCCTGATCAGTAGGGGAGTGAGCAAAGGGTGCGTCCTAGCCCCTACTCTCTATTCCCTATATGTTAACAACGTAGTGGAGGCACTTTCTTAAGGAGAATATAGACGCACCTAAATTGGACAGGGCCAGGGTGCCTGCTCTATTATTTGCTGACTATACCCTTTTAATCTCTCAGACTCCGAAGGGCCTCCAACAGCTTTTGGTAAACTTCAATGCTTTTTGCTCTTCCAAGGGCCTTGAGATTAATATCTCAACAACTAAATTTATGACAGTCAGACCACACAAAACATTCAAGCACGCCTTGCCTAGCTAATGAAAAACTTGGTTGTGGTTCCAGATTTGAGTATCTGGGCACAATGCTTGATAGCAGTTTATCATGGATGCCACACATAGAGATGAGAAGGGCTGTGATCCAACACCAAGCCTCAGCAGTATACAGGAGGTTTCAGGGAACAGCTTTGAGAGCCTTACTCCTGCCGTAGAGCTATACAAGCTTAAAGCCCAATACGCAGCCTTATATAGAGCCGAAATTTGGGGGCATGCCTACACTGACTCTCTCACTTCAAGTGAAAATTCGTTTGTTCGCTCACTACTTCATCTTCCCACGAGCACCCTTTTAATACAAATGTTGTATGACCTCGACTTAAAAAGAGTGGGAGAGATAGTTATACTTAGGCCCCTTCTATATTGGGTGAGGCTCTGGACCATTGAGAAGCTGAGACCGAATCGGAGGGCAGTTGAGGAATTATAAGCCCTCAATAAGGGCCAAACCTTCCCGTGGTTCAGGCTTGCCTGTCATTGGTTACAAAGATTGGACCTTGGATCATTTTGGTCAGAACCTGCCTCATTGGTGGCTACTTCTAAGCTTCAGCTAAAAAAATCACCTTTGGGAGTACATTCATATTAGTCTTTTCCGTTGTTCCACCCTTGGTAGGCTGACAAATTAATTCTTGCTAACCAAGGACTGTCCCTCTTATGAAGCCTTTCTTGATCTCCCACTCTAACAATTAGGAAAATCTTTGTATCTAAAATTTCGATATAATACACTTGAAGTAGGGGCATTTATTGTGCAATGGAGTTCGGTCAGAAGCACCCCCCAATCGTCTGTCTGCACCATGTTCTCCTTGTCAGCAAACAAAACTGTACACCATGTGCTATTCTTCTGTCCAGCATACATAAGGCATAGACGGAAATGGATACGACCCTTGTGCAAGTATCATGGTATTCAGAGATACTTGGCGGCATTTAGCATCCTGAAGGGCAACACATCCATTTATATTGTCTTTGCTGTTAGCAAGTTTCTATTTATGGTAGGGCTTATAAGGAAAATTAATGTACTTACATTTTAGATCAGGAGTGGTTTCGTGTCACTGGTTGCTAGTTTGCACATGATCAAACTTTCTTATCCTTGCTGTGGCATGAAAATTGTTTTATATCTTTTAAACTGTTCTTAAATAAAAACTGTATATTAATGTTGTCTTACTATTTGTTAGTTTTATGGAATCAATTTTCCGAAATAAACTTTTATTACCACTGCACAAACTGGAACAAATTATGCACACCCACTCTTATGAGATGATGACTATGCTTATACATCATGCTGAAAGGAAAATTAAGGCATTGTTGATAGAGACTGACAAAATGGAACAGGAGATAAAAAGTCTCAGTTGGCCAGAGACAACATAAAAGAAAGAGAAGATTCTAAAAGATATCCTTACCGAACATCAACTGTACATTAAAGATAAAAAGCCAATTAAACTTACTAGAGATGAAATAATTATAAAAATGGATGAGTTTTCATCTACGCACATAGGTTTGATAATATCAAAACACCTTGTGATCTAAAGGTGCAAACAACTGTGAACACCACCCAAGCCACTTTCACCAGTGAATCAGACTTGCCAAGCGTAGCAAGCAATAACACTGATGGCCTTATCTCTAGGAAGATAATGACCAATCCTTCTACCTCCTCCACCTCCATTTTTTTTAGAGGAAGTACAGAGGTTCCTAATAGGCATCAAAGCAATTTAAAACAAGCATTGGCATAGCCAATCGGTCTCGCCTTTGGGACCTTATAAGTATTTAGTTATGCAGCACAATATCCTTGGTGCAGCAACATCAACTGTTGCATGGCTAAACACTTTAAGGTCCCAAAGGCGAGACCTATTGGCTATGTTTTAGCCAAGTCGCTTTTAAACGTGACTTGGTTCTGACCAAGACTCTTTTAGACTTTGTAAACATATGCTTATTGTTGTATTATGTTAAACTGAGCCTTTTATTTATTTCAATGAAAGATATCACAACCTTTGTGTTTTTTGCTTTCAATGTTAAGCTGTCCATTACAAAAATCCTGTCAGACCTTGCAGGTGCGAATCCTACAGCATGGGGCATGGGCACCTGCCCAGAGGGTGGACTATGAGGCAGCAGCTGTCAAACCGCACAGACCGGCTGGACAGGAAGTGTGACATTCCAGAGAAAGAAAACAATGCGGACCATCCGGGGAATCTCGGTTAAAGAAAAAAAATTAGAGGGGGCGGGGTCAATAAGTGTATGGCATGTGAACCATGTGGTAACCAGAGATCGAGAGTCTGAAGTAGCCATGTCCAGGGGTTAGGGGGTGCATCTGTAAGGGAGTAGGTTTTAAAGCGAGAGGGCTCGTTAGGCAGTTTGTGAAATGCGGGGCGGGGCGCTATTAACAGGAGAGCTGGTTCTAGAGGCACAAGCCTTGTGTGATAATGGGCCAGTTCAAGCAGAGCGGCACCCACAGATTTGTTTGAAGGATTGTGTTTAAATCACCAAGGTTTGCGGAGTTCAGGTTAACAAGTCAAAGATGGGGGGTGGGATTAACATGTTAAAAGGGAATAACTTGCAAGCTCAGATTCATTTAGGGAGATAGGATTCACTGACAGTTTAGTATTCAATGCATTGAAGCCGGGACGTGTATGATGCTGCCTTTTGCTGTCCTGCTTTGCAACTTGCGAGCAGAGTTGAGAATGAAGGAAGATATACAACTGTGTAGTGTATGTCTTTATATTAAAATATTGGCAACAGGCTCAACTCTGCATGGAACCTGCGTGTCAGTGAATTCGCTGGTGAAGGTGTTTGCATACTACGAAGAATCTATGGCAGGAGGAAACAGTGAAATGTAAAAGTGAAGAGAAGTCACCTTTAAAAAAACAAAAGTTACAGGCGTTTAGTGCGAGGAATCTGTCTTCGGAGGGACGGAAGAGCGGACTGCGGACCCAGGTACTGTGGTTAAGTATTTCAGCACTACGTGAGGTCGGAGAGTGTTGCGAGGGATACAAACTGAGGAAGGGTCTCGTGCATAGTGAAAAGGACGTGTAAGCAGTCTAGTGCGGAGAGGTGACGACACACGTCAAGCGTCGAAAGCGGCTATCTTGGATTGGGCAGAAGTTCACTGAAGTGGATGCTTGAGCCGAGAATATTTGCTTGACCGTATCACGTCAATGCAAGGTTGTAAAACTGCATACTTGTTTTTACGGTGATACCCACACCCGTGAGTATTGGAGTGCGTTCACATTCGCTGAGGCGCACACCAGTTCAGTTAGTTATAAGTTAATGGAAAAGTAGCGCAGCGGTGATGCGCACACCTTTTATGACATTTTGGAGTGCATATCGTATTGATAGCACGTATTTATTTTGGAAAAGTTATTTGGTTGTGGAGATAAAATGTATCTGAAAGAATTCAGGAAAAAAAAACTAAAGTAAGATAACAAAAGTATAAGTGTAAGGGGTTACAGCGAATACGTGCGCGCGGTTGCCTGAAGCTGATGAGGAGGGAGTGGGAGGGGGGAGGGGATTCACACGCTGTAATCACACGCTGTAACAAGTAGAAGAAATTAACAAGCTGCTGCAAAAATGCTTTACAGATACTCGCTACTTTATTATTTCACAGGCTTCACGCACATTATTTGTTCATACTCACGTTTCTGGGACAGCAGAGAGGGGATCCGGTGAGGCTGCTGCTGGAACAGCATCAGCATCTGCGGCTTAGCTCCCAGAATGCCTTGCTTCGGCATTGGCCGCGAAAGTGAAACTGATGAAAGTTGCATGGGGAGTCAGTTCACAAAGGAATTAAACTCAACTAGAGAACGGCGATTTTTAAGATAAGAATTGGCTGCTATGCACAGTTTAAAGAGGTATCCGTGAAGGCCAAATGAAAGTAAAGACGGGGCTCACCCTGACCAAATCACAACTATGGCAGCATACAAGGACGCGAGTGGTGCGCGCGCGCGCGATGGGAAAAGTGAAAGCAGGCTGGCGAGTGGTGTGCGATGTGCGCGCACCATGACGAGAGAGGAAAGCCATATGGCGCCTCTGCTCGTCATTGTGCGCGTAACCGCACGCTGGTGGCCTGAAAAAGCCTCTTTGGTAGCACTTTCAAAAGCCCCTTACTAAATGTCTCGCAGAGCTACGCATGCGCGCTGGCTCAGCGAGACCTAAAAAGGGCCCCAGTACATACACTTAAGAAGAGGGATAAACACAGGTCAAGGAGATCACATAAAAGATGGTGTTACAACGCGAGCAACATTGAGGAATCAAAATAATCAGTATCACAAATTAAGTTATAAAGCAACACCAGTGACATAGGGAGGGTTGTTAATGACACAACAGATTGTTTTGCAGGAAGTGCGGACAAACTAATAGAGTGTACGATCAAATGTATCTTGTCGATGGGGCTGTGTCTTAAGTTTAAGAATTAACAGACATAATATACTTTGTTACTTTAAATTCAATAATGCACTGTGGAGTTTTACAAAACAGGAAAATGTTGTTTGCAGCGGCAGCTCAAATATTTATTATAAACACTTCATCTCAATGAGTTTTAAAGTAGTATTTTTGTATGGAATTTTAATGTGTTGTTTTAATAATAACAATGTATTGAGATGTCCTAAATAATGTACTAAGAACATTTATTAAATGGAATCTTAAAGAAGTATCAATGAATTTATTTGTGCACATTTTTAAAGGGTACGATAAGCAATGTTGACTGAGGGCTGTTTAGATGATTTGTATTGATTTTTAACATAAATTATGCAATAAAGATATACCTGCTTACCTACATAATGACACAAATATGTCAACTAACAACATCTCCATTATAAACTTCTCACATGTTCCGAATCAGCATTTACAAGCCCTGGGCGCCAACTGAACAGTGCTTTTTTTGACATTCTGGTGGCACAAAGGGCTTGGCCATATCTACAAGGCCACATAAAGCCACACTGTGTGGCTTTTCATAGCCTTGTAGATATGGAGTGAGGCAACGCAGCGCTAGTCGCTGCATTGCCTCACACTGCGATGGGGTGCAGTGCCATGGGTGTTACAGTGGGTGTTCCCATGTAACACCCATGGCATTGGACGCATCCCCAGATTTACAAGAATATGTAAATCTGGCAATGCTTCAAAATCTTACACCTTCCCAGGGGAGGCGAAACAACGAGAAATATCTTTATTTCTCTCTGTTTTTCCTCTTTTCTATATATGCTGCATTCTGCAGCACACATAGAAAGTGGGAAAAGTCTACATGGATTCTTTTTTGCAGGAAGGTGTTCTGTCTGCGACGCAGGCATCCTTGCACCATGGTGCAAGGGTACCTGCGTCGGCGCTAGGCAGCCCATTGTGCACCAGTGCAGGGGGAGAGGACAGAAATGCGCTGTATCTTGTAGACACAACACATTTCTGCCCTTTCCCTGTGGCACAGGTCAGTGCAGCAAGGTCACTTGCTGCACTGCCCTGCATCACAGGGCTTGTAAATAAGCCCCTGGGTTTTTGTCCAACTCATGATTGCAATTTCACACAGCCACATATTGATTGATATAAATTTATGTTAGATCAAACTTAGAAAATACCATCATGAAAAAACACCAGCACAATTAACTGTACAATTTAGTGAAACTGTTTGCAACATGAAGTTAAAGGACATTAAGAATGTGCAGACATTGCTGTCCATTGATGACTCTAACTTACCGGTACCATCAATCATGGAGTTCCTGGCTGAAATGGACATCACTCCAAATCTCAATGTTGATAGTGGCCTAAGACCAAGATCTGCTTTTATTCCCCCCTCCAACTGGACAATACTATTGATGTCTTCTATAAATTAGTCACCAAATACTTATACTTGCTATAGAATCAAAAGACAGGATAAACAATCTCAAATATGAGGAGAGAAAAGTTTCTCACTGCCTAACAAAAGACTCAACAGTATCATAAAGGAAGCAGACATGGTGAGCAACATTTTAATAATTGACAAAATCAACTATATTGCTGAGATACACATGCAAATGCCAGATGAACAGGCCTACACTAATCTTGACCACAATCCATTAAAAGATATCACAACAAGAGAAAAACGTTAAGTTTAATGGCATGAATCATGTCATATCACAGATCTGATCAATATAAAGTGTTGGTGACACTATAAACATTCCAGTTTTTGACATCTTGTTGTATCTTCAACTGTATATGTAACCCATATACATGGCAATAGACCCGATTCAGGCGTGAGATTCAAAATTTTTGAAGCAAAATTTTTTTTTATTTTGGCTGTCTTGGACTGAAATTGCCTCTCCTTCACTAGTAGTCAATGGGGGAAATACATTCTCCCTGATCTAACAGGATACTTATGGTGCATTTCCCTCACCATTTTGGCGCATGCTTCACCCTTTCAAGGGACTGTCCAGTACTGATCAATTCAAACTGTCCTGGTTATAAACACTCACCACACATATGCCGTCCACTTTTACTTTGACCTGGTTTCTACCAAAAAATAGCAACTCTTCAATTAAACTGGCATATTGTTAATCAAGGCTTTTATGTGAAATACATTTTTCATTTGTGGACATTTACAGTCCATTGAAAGATTACCTTAACACGTTACTACCTAACTGCTACAATATGTGCCCACTTTAAGATGGCGTCTTCCTTTACTTTTTGGTAGCTGCAGCAGACCAAATCGCTCAGTTCTCTTTAATGTACATCGTTATTAGTCTTTCTTCTTCAAAATCCAATCACCACGTTATCTCATCGTCTTCTGACGGCCGACCATTAAGATTAGACTGAAGATAAAAACACATACAGGTCTGTACAGCCTGTTTCTACTATCCGGTGAACGATTTTATGCACTAGTGACTACTATATATACACAAACTAAACTTATATTTACTTGGTTTGTAATGAGTGTAAAACCCCTCTCTCTGCAGATTCACTATGAAATTGACCTGTAATAGATAGGGAGGGCAAGCCCGGATACAGACTGGAGGAGTAGAGATATCAGATGAGTCCCAAGCTCTAAAGACAGAAGAAGGTTGCTTCCTGCTTTCATTTTTTTTATCTGATGCCATTCCTTTTGCTCATTACTTCTATAGCAGCACGAAGCATTTGTTTATTAACTTCCTTTGTCGATGTGCCTCCCAGACAGAGGTGTGTAAAGTCGGTGCCCTCAGATGGTCGAGTGGCGCCGCAGCTAAATGTGGCTTTACAGTTTGGTGGTAATTGCGGCCTAGCACAAATTACACAGAGCTGTTGGTGTGGTCATTTTTCCGGCGCAGGTGGTCTGCCTGGCCGTCCACGGTATTCATGATATATTCTACGTGCTGAGAAAGGATTGACCACTATAGTAGGAAACGTGGGTGAAAGTAAACAGAAACCCCTGGTGTTGGGGGACATAGGCCAGGGGTCCATTAGTCCAGTTACATCATTGGAACAATATTACAGTGTGTTAGATAAAAAGTGAAGAGGGGTTGGGAAATGGCGAACTCACAAAGGGAATCTTTTTAGAGCTACAGATACCACAAGCTAAAAGATTGTAAGCGCCAGTGAAACATAGGTGCAAGTGAAATTTGCTGTCGGTTCCAGGTGAGCGTGCCAATGAGGCTCAAGCCTACTTACTCCCAGAGGTCTGGGTTGCCTCTGGCTAAGTTGTTCCTTCTACGGGACTGCTGAGTGAATATTGTGCTAGTCTAGCATCCCTAGCACTATCTCATTTTCTTCCTTCCCAAATGTACTATTGAAAACAAAGAACAATTAGCATACTACGAAGACAACTGGATATTATGATATGCCAAGGTGTCATTCCAATCAGAAAAGCTTTCACTGGACTAGTAGCGGCCAAGGAGAAACTCTACAGACTGCGGTCCTGCTGTAATTGGCAGTAGAATTCTATTTAAAGCGGTATACCTTGCTGCCTTACAACTGGCTTTTTACAAAGGAAATCATCAACATCCAGTTTTCATCCTCATTTTTATAAACAGAATTACACTCCAGGCCTTAAAGTTAATTCTGTTTTGTATTATTTCGTACTTTGACTCCAAACGGGGCTGTTTCACTTGTTTTTAGAAAGATTACTGCCATATCATCTGATTAATTTATCATGCAGTTTGGAATTATGCTTTGCAAGCCTGTATAAGTGAATGCTGAACTCATACATACAAATATAATGCCCAGTGCCTGTGACTGCACTGCAGACTCCAATCCCGCCTACTGTGCATGAGTGAATTATGTAATCTTATGCAAACCAAATCACTTCAGTGCACCTCCTTTTGCATTACTGCACCACTAAAGAGCACCTATGAGTGATTCCGCTTACTGTGCGTTTGACAGAATATGGTCACGTTGTGTCTGATAGGCAATTGTTGATGTAACCCACAGGTGGAGGTGTGGTCGACAAATGCAGAGGTGGGAGCAGGAAATGGAAAAGTCATAGTGGGGATCTTTTTAGAGCTGTGCACGTCTTGGTTCTGATATTAAAAATAATGTATCACAGGGGTGTAACAAACACCCCTGAAGCTCATTAAGGGCGAAGAGAGGCTCTTCTCTGGAAAAACCAAGGTTGCTTTTGATAGAGCGCAGTCTATTCTGAAAATTGTAGGGGTACATTATATTCATAAATAGTCCGTACCCGCATCTATTCTTATGTGTGTGTTAATTTTAGTTAGAATTTGTGATGTAATAATCAGTGGTAAATGAAGTGTTAGGATGAGTTGAGCCATTCAAGAAACGTAAAATGGCAGTTAGAGGGAATTATGTAACTTTCGATGTGCATTGCAAAAGCTTAATGAAGTAGTCTATATGTAATGTAATGCATTAGATTTAAACGTGCATCATGTTGAAGCTGCACACGTATAGGTGACTGTGTTTAAATGTGATGAAATGTAGTGCTTACAGATGTAACATTTTAAATGCGTGTTTAATTTGATGTTAAAGGCCTAGATGGAGTATTTGCTCTTTCGTGCTAAGAAAGGCCTATTCGTTTTCTTATGTTAGCTGGTTTATGTAGGCCCGAAATGTATTTTCCCCTGGTGAGGCTCTCATTTGGAGACAGTCAGCGAAATTCATGTTCGTGCAAGGTTGTTCTGTTCTCATGCTTCTGTTGCAGGTGCAAGGACACCGTTCTCGTTAGGTAGAATAACGCTTTTGTTTTAGGAGTTAGGTATGGAGGAAGCCTGTTACAAAGTCTTCAGGAATGCCGATAATTGGGAGTTGTGTTGAAGAAGCCTGAGACCCAAGGACACACCAACCGTCGCTGGACCGAGTACAAGTTTTGGTGGAAAATTACCTACGAGAGGTGCCTGGCCAGAGGAGGTGTTTCAGGGGGTGTGTTTATCAATTGTGCATTTTGTATTAGGGACAGTGCCCCGAGGGATGAGAGAGCAGAGAGGGCAGAGGGAGAGAGCAGAGAGCAGAGTGATGAGTGGGCAGAGAGCCGTTAGAGGATAGAAGGAAGGGATCGATTCTTAGAATGAAGACTTAGAACGAATTTGTGATTTGGGCTTCTGACCTATACAACGTGAGTGTACTTCTTAGGAAGTCTTCACAAGCTGACATCTTTTCTTGATCTTGCTTGGGACATTGTTAAGTAGGGATGCCATTTTAGGATAGTGTAGGGATAGATTAATGGATTTTCTTTACAGCCATTAATGAAGACTAATATAGATGTTAGTGCAGTTATTGCCTGTTTAGTATCTTTGGAATTGCTTATTCTCTTTATGCTATATCGGATTAGATTGGTTCGTAGGATGGATTTTGTATTAGTGCCTTTGTATTTTTACAACCTCGTCCTGAGGTGCTTGTATGTTCAGTTATTTTTGGTTTTGTAATAAACCCCTAAACTTGGAATTCGGAGTCGGTGATCTTTTCCGAGATTTTCTTAAATTGATTCATGTCAGTTTGGAACGAATGTATTGTTTCTCCCCTTTACACTTCTCAGCAGGTAATAAAGATCTAGTCGACCGAGGGTTCCTAGTAACTTGTACGGTGGAATCCGGCGTTATCAGTTGGTAGCGAGAGGATGGTTACCTCTGTAGTAAGGGGAGACGTAGAGAAGGGTAGTCATTGAGTCCCCATAGAGCCCAAGTGATGGTTATCCAGTGGATTGTGAGCAGAGGACGACGGCGTTTGATGGAAACCGACGGCGAGTGACGGTGCGGCAGAAACAGCAGTTCGTGGTGGAGTGAGTATGATCAGGGATGTATGTCTGTTAGATTGCGGTGTTGTTTTGATTGTGTGATGTCTTGAAGAGTTGGAATGAGAGTTGAGTGATTGTGGTTTCGGGCCGAACGCGTGCGGTCCATGAGATTTGATATCTCGGGATAAGAGATTGTGGTGTAGAAGACACCCAGAGTTGAAATTGTCTGACCAGAGATTATGGGAGTCATGAGACGTCGTTGACTAACTCACCGGTGATAGGGAAACACGTGTGTGAGTGCGTGAGTAACCGACGCAGGTCATGGGTTACTGCATGTGGAACATCGAGTGATTGGATCCTATCGATTAAGTACATGACTGTCCAGCCGTTCGTGGGCAGATAGTCTGGGGCAATTGTCCGGTCGTTTCGCGGACAGACGGTTGCCAGAGTGAGGTCGACAATTACGCGAGACTGTCCGGTCGTTTTGTGGACAGACAGTCAGAGAAGTGACTGTTCAGTCGTTTGGTGGACAAACAGTTATTTCAGCGTATGAGTGAGACACGTGAGTGTGCGAGAGACAAATTGTAAAGGAGGGGAACCGCTGCATGAGGAGGAAGAGTGACGTCAGAGAGTGTCACGCTGTGATAGGTCGGTTGGTGTGAAGCCGCGCTGGTATTGGAGGATTGTCATCAGGAAGTCGAGTGAAAGCAAGTGAAGAAAACGTTGATTTCATCATGAAATGTTTTAAAGTTTTACGAGACATATGTAGAGGAGACAGACGAGTGGTTACTCAAGGGGGAGAAGAAGTTCCACCCGAGGGTACCCCAGCCCATTATATGGCTACGAATGTGGGGTTGCATACTATAATTTGGCTTGAAAATTGGCATAAAATGACTGAAAATGGGGGAGAATTTACTTTTCCATGTTATGGCACTTTCAGGTTGGAACTGTTGTACCAATTGAAAACGGTGATGTCCTCATTGCGACCTTTACCCAGACCAACACAGTTTGAGGTGCTACATGCATGGATAAGAGCAGCACATGATAGGAAAAGAGACAGAAGTCAGGAAAGGGTGAAAAAGTCAATCAGGGCGTTTCAGGATGCGCGATGGGACGCATTGGAGAAGAGATGGAGGGTGGAAACTATTGAAGGGGATAGGCTATTCCCGTTGATGATAAAAGTAGGAGATGCCCAGAAGAAGTGGGGTGAGGAAGACGATAGTGACACAGATGACAGCTTGCTAGATAGACTGTTATCAGGAAGACCACCGCCATATAATCCAGATTCCGTAGAGGGAAAGGCAGTATCAACAGAGGGAACAGGAGAATCGCAGACTCAACCTAGTGCGAGAGTAGTCGGAAGAATATCAACAGGAACAGAAGGGATGGGAACACAGACACTAGCAAGCATCGAAGCTAATGGAGTTACAGTTGTTACAAGGCTACCGGATGCTCTTACAGTACCGGTTACCATCGGCCCCATAGTGTCAGTATATGACCCAGATCAGGCATGAAATGGAAGTCTAGCACGGTCAGTAGCAGGAGAAGGGACTGGCTCAGGAGGGAATGGCATAGTGAGTGGAATAGGTCACCTTCCGAGACCCATGGAATCAAGTACGCCTTTGCCAGCCACTGCAGACTCCTCTAGAGGACAGGGAGACGTAAAAACGATGAGACCGAGGTCTTTGGCCGATTAAAGATCTGACATAAGGATGTGGGAACCACCAGTGAGAAGCCCTAATGATAGGATGACAGGAGACTGGGATAGCAGGAATACAGGCAGCCGACCAGTCCTAGGGAATATAGTGGAAGGGAACAGATGTGAGGATCAGGGCAGTGAGAATGGAGAGTCGAGTGGTGCATCAAGTCGAGGAAATCTTAAAACTGCTATAAGAGCAAAGATGTTGGATGTGATGAGATTAAAGGCTGAGGTAGATGAGATAATTAGTAGGCCTGGGCGGTAAATTCCGTTCCGTTCGCGGAATTCGCGGAATTTGGGTAATTTCGCGTTCCGCGGAGAACGCGGAATTACCAAAAATTCCGCGATCCGCGACTTTGCGGAATTTTTTGCTTGTTCGCGCTTTCTAAATGCGTGTTCGCAAGAAATTTCTCCCTGAGCACGCAAACAGCGTTCGCGAACAGGAAAAAAGCATCGCGAACGGGCGGAACAAGCAATTTCGCGTGTTCGCTGAACTTTTGCGTGCTCGCGGAGATTTTTTACCGTTTCGCGGAGCTTTGCGTAGCGCGACTACGCAAATTCCGCCCATCCCTAATAATTAGTGGGAACCTGCCGTTGGAAAGAGTAGAGCTTTATGAACCAGACGAGTTGCTGTTTGTAGCAAAAGATGTAACTCGCAAGGCGAAATCAGCGCATGAGAATCTGACAGACTTGGCAAGGAGACACGAGGTGGATCTGTCCAAAACTAAGATGTTGCAGGGAAGTCACAGGTTGCAGTACAGTGACCAGGAACTGGAAGAGAAGAGAGTGATAGGGCTGAAAACTCACATTCGAGAATTGATTGTAGCGATACGTGCGTGGAGCATGCTTGACAAATGGGAGGAAAGATGGTCCAAAAAGAAGAGCACTAAAAAGAGAGTAGGAGAGACACCGCCTCCAGGAGGGGGGATGATAGGAGTGGGAAATTTCCCTTTGCGAGAGGTACAAAACGGAGGGTATGTGCATGTGCTTTGGAGTAGAGGTGATTTGTCAGCGTTTACAAATGAATTTCCTCGGCTGAGGGAGAAGCCTGTCGAGTGGTACAAACAGGTCGACCAATTTGTTAAAATCTCGAAGGTGTTGTGGGTTGACCTGAACACATTGTTTGATATTGTAGTACCAAGTGATTTGTGGGCAGCTTGTAAAGTTGCAGTTGATTGGCCAACTTCTGAACCAGACAGGGATTCTGTTACCAATGGTCCTTCACCAATTGTTATGAAAAAGTTTGAGCAAGTAATTACATGGCTGAAATCCAAAATCTCACCACAAGACATTGATTGGGTTAAGATAGATCGAACTGTTCAGGAACCAAAAGAGTCCGTACACGAATATTACGAGAGGCTCTTACAAGCCTTTAAGCAGAACAGTGGGCTAGACACGTTAGACCCCAAAGACATGGGACAATTCGTTTCCAAGTTCGTCTTGGGTCTGAGACCAGAAATCAGCTTCATGATTCAGCAGCATTTGATTTGCTGGCAGAAGAAGTCAGTGGACGAAATACTGCGGTACGCCAGGTACTGCAGCGATGAAGTGGACTCGAAACACAGGAAGCTTAAGGATTAGCTAATGCTGGTCCAAATGCAGAATGCTGACAGGGAAGTTCAGACACAGCCAAGTGGAGGGCGCTAGGGAGAAGACAAGGAAACAATCAAGGAGGGACCCAGAGTGTGCAGGGTTCGGGAAGGTGGAAACCTATAGACCCCAAGACAGGGATGGATGTGGCAACACTGAAAAAGACAACTGCGTGTCACCTTTGTCACAAGATCGGGCATTGGAAGCGCGAGTGTAGATTGAATCCAGCGAACCAAGTGCAACAAGAGGAAGAGATGTTGCAGGTATCTGAGGTCATCAATACAGTGACGAGACCCATGTCCATGCAAGGGGGGACATTGTGCCCGCAGGTGCAAGTTCCGCAACCTCCGAGAATTCCACAGGGAAATCAAACTTACCAACAGATTCCCCTTTTCGAGGATTGCGATGAGTATAGCTCAGACCCGTTGAAATGACGGTGCCTGAGGGGGGAGGAAGACTGCACTCTTGGGGCAGTTTTAGAGGTAGACCAGAGGGGTCCGTTTGTCGAGACGGATGTTGACGGTCATCCCACCACCTTTTTGGTTGATACTGGTGCTACCCGTTCTACTGTGAGATCTGCAATAGTTCCCAACCTACCCCTCTCGGGACAATCAATCCAAGTAGTAGGAGTGGCGAATAAGAAGATGACTAACCCATTGACTGAGCCGATTCCTGTGAGAATAGGAACTTTCCGAGATCGATACCAATTTGTGGTGTGCGACTCAAGTCCAGTCTGTTTGCTAGGACATGACCTTTTGTGAAAACTGAATTGTACCATCTATTGCACCCCCAAGGGAGTGGAATTACAGGCAAATGATGATGATGCCACCTTCAAGGTTGCAAATCAGCATTTCTGCATAGAGATGTACCCTATGTTAACAGTGGAAGAGCTTCCACTTGACCTAAGAGACTCTGTTTCATTGGATGTGTGGGATTTTACAGGAGAAGAGATTGGACTGATTAGAGGTGTTGAGCAAGTTAAGATCCAGGTTAAGCAAAATGTTGAGTTTCCGAGAAGGCCCCAGTATAATCTGTCGCCTGAAACGATCACAGGGATTAAACCTGTAATCGATTCCATGATTCAGCAGGGAATTCTGAAGGAGATAATGGGCAGTCCAAGCAACTCACCCATCATGGGATTACAGAAACCAAGTGGGAAATTCAGAGTCGTGCAAGACCTGCAAAAGGTCAATGCGATTGTGGTTCCGTGTTGTCCAGTGGTACCGAATCCATCAGTGATACTATTCCAGATTCCATGTGAAGCCGAGTGGTTAAAGGTGATTGACTTGTGCCAAGCATTCTTTTCGATACCCTTGCACGAGGAGAGCCAATTTTTGTTTGCTTTCCGTCTGGAAGATCGTGTGTTAACATGGTGTCGTATCCCTCAAGGGTATACAGAGAGTCCATCAATCTTTAATCAGATCTTGAAGAAGAATCTCGAGAGTCTTGTACTACCGCAGAATTCTGTTCTCGTGCAGTACATTGACGATCTCCTCATTGCGTCAGAAACGGAGGATGCTTGCAGGATTGATACGATTGCCTTAATGAATCATTTAGGGGAGAATGGACACAAGGTGTCCCCAAACAAGTTGCAGTACTGTCTGAGTGAGGTTCAGTACTTGGGTCATCGAATTGAGAAAGGCAAGAGAAAGGTGTCACCAGATCGAATTGAGGCGATCATGAACATGACTGTGCCTTCCACTCAGAAGGAAGTCAGAATGTTCTTGGGAATGGTTGGTTACTGTCGCCAATGGATTCCCAACTTCTCACTGAAGGCGAAGCCTCTGCAGAGGCTGACGCATAAGGATGTGAGTGATCTGGTACCATGGGACCATGGCTGTCTGATTGCGTTCTTGGAGTTGAGAGAAGGCTTATGTCGTGCTCCGGCTCTGGGAATGCTTGACTACAACAAGTCCTTTTCATTGTTCTGTTATGATCGAGAAGGTTGCGCATTGTCAGTCCTGACTCAGAGTCATGGAAGTGTCCGTAGACCAGTTGCCTACTTTCAGCTACTTTAGATCCAGTAGCTTCAGCGTTGCCCGGATGTCTCAAATCCGTTGCTGCAACAGGTGTCAGCATTGAGAGGTGTGAAAGCATTGTTATGGGTCACCCACTAATGGTATATGGTCTGCATTCTGTTGAGCTTTTGATGACAAGGACTAAAACACAGCACCTTACAAACAATAGACTCACACGCTATGAGCAAGTCATACTTGCCGCGGAGAATGTGACTCTGAAAAGGTGTTCTGTTTTAAATCCTGCTACATTGATGCCATTGCCAAATGTAGATGATGAAGATTGGGAAGACCATGACTGTCTTGATGTGACTGAACTTTGCACCAAACCGAGACCTGACATTGTTGATGAACCTCTGTCTGACCCTGATGAAATTTTCTTTGTCGATGGTTCATGTCTAAGAGACAATGTGGGTCATTTGAGAGCAGCGTTTGCTGTATGTACCATTACTAGAGTGGTTGAAGCTGCTTGCTTAGAAGGAGTATACTCCGCACAAGTGGCCGAAATCATTGCTTTGACTCGCGCCTGTTTGGCAGCTGATCAGATCCGAATCACCATCTACACCGACAGCCAGTATGGGTTCGGTGTGGTTCATGACTACAGACAGCTATGGTCACAGAGGGGTTTCCTGACATCATCTGGATCTCCCATCAGGAATGAAGAATATGTGAGACAACTGTTGGAAGCATTGCAACGTCCCAGGGAAATAGCAGTGGTAAAGTGCGCTGCACATGGGAGGGGGACAGATTTTGTTTCCATTGGAAATAAGTATGCAGATGAAATTGCACGTTTTTGCGCTGAACAAGGGTGTATATTTACTAGAGATTACACTGGAGAGAGCCAAGAAAGAACCGAGCTCAGCATGATGTTAGCCATGGCAGACACTTGGGAGGAACTCAAGAGCCTGCTGGAAGGAGCTTCAGATCAGGAAAGAGATGTATGGATCAGATCAGGATGTGAGAAGGGGGATGTTGGCATTTGGGTTTCAAGTGATGGTCGAGCAGTGTTACCAGATGACCTATTGAGCCCGATGGCAAGGCAAATTCATGGTGCTGTGCATCTAGGAAGAGATGCGATGGTGTGAGTGTTCAGACAAACGTGGTACAATCCACGGTTTTGTGCGTTTGCTGAAGCAGTGTGTCATAGGTGTGTTACCTGTCAACAAATGAATGTTGGGAAGAAAACTGTGGTTGCACTGAGTCACATTGGGCGGTCGGGAGGACCTTTCAATAGGATACAGCTTGATTTTATCGAAATGCCTAGGTGCAACGGACTGAGGTACAGTCTAGTGGTGGTGTGTGTTTTTTCACGATGGGTGGAAGCTTACCCAACACGAAGGTGTGACACCCTTACAGTAGCGAAGCTAATATTGAGAGAGTTGATCCTCAGGTTCGGTTTTCCAACTTCGTTGGAATCTGATAGAGGAACACACTTCCACAGCGAGATCATGAAATTGCTTTGCGCTGCTTTAAATGTTGATCAGAGACTCCATTGTAGCTATCGACCAGAGGCTTCTGGGATAGTAGAGCAGATTAATGGAACTTTGAAAGCACAGATGGCAAAAGTGTGTTCGTCTACTTCTCTGAAGTGGCCTGATGCGTTGCCTCTGGTGTTGATGAGTGTTCGCAGTGTCCCAGATAGGAGGACCGGTCTTTCCCCGCATGAGATCCTTATGGGGAGGGCAATGCGATTGCCAGCAATACCATTCTCAGCCTTGATAAACATCACTGATGACTTAATCCTTGATTACTGCAAAGGACTAGCTGATGTGGTCCGTTCTATGTCTCAGCAGATGGAAGCTGCTGCTGTTCCGGCTTCAAGAGATCTCTGCCACGACCTGTGCCCGGGTGACTGGGTGCTTGTCCGCAAGCACGTGAGGAAGAGCTGTTTGGATGCTCGGTGGCGAGGCCCTTACCAGGTGATACTTGTAACGAACACAGCGGTGAAGTGCGGAGGGTTGCCAAACTGGATGCATGCTTCCCACACCCGCCGAGTTTCAGAACCTTTGGAAGAAACAGCTCCTCTCGAGAATGAAAATCCAGCTGTGTCGGCAGGGCCACGAGAGAGGACAAGCCAAGCTGTGAGGGTTGCTGACGAAGCTGGTTGCTCACCAGACCAGGCTGAGGAGGGTTACGCTACACACTACCCAGGTACTGACTCTGAGGAAGAAGGTAACGTTGCGAGTGATATAGAGTCAGACTCAGCCAAAGGAAGTGGTGCGCAGAGAGTTCGAGAAGAAAGCAAAAGGGCTGACCGAGCAAAAGAATCTTGGCCTGAAAGACAGAGAAGGCTGAACCTACGATTGGCCCCTGAAAGAGATCTTGCATCTGTGTCTGAGACATCTGAATCAGAAGTGAGTGAAGAAGAGCAAGCCCAAGGAGGCTTGAGAAGGTCGAGAAGGACAAGAGTGCCTTGCCAGAGATTACGCTGCCCCGGAGTGGACTTACGTAGTAACTGATGCCGGGAGTAGTGAGTTCCGGGAGGCTGAGGTCCGTGCAAGTGATCAGCAGGAATCCTCTACTGAAAATTGATGTGGGACTGATAGTTCCAGGACTTGAAGTTGAAGGAGTGTTGACAATCACGGTCCCAAAACCTCCAGTTTTGAGCAAGGTGCGAATTCTGATATTGCATAAATTAGTTTTCCCAATGTTTGGATTTGAAGCATCACCTCATGAAATGGTAGATGTTCGTCTTGAAATTTTGCAACATGTTTTAGCTGCAATTGGATCTGAACTTATCATAGATTGCGAATGAACTGTGTGTTGTAAATAGGTGTTTCAAAGAAGATAACCTAGGCCCGAGTGGAAGAAGAATAAAATTAGGGTTTTTCAGTAGAAGAAGAAAGAGGGCTAGGGAAGTCTTTTTGGACGGTAAATAAATCCAGAAGAACTGAATTTTGAACGAATTTCCAGGATTTCAATGAACTTTGTTTGAGTTTTTGAGCAGCAAATTGAGGTGGAAAGAAGAGACCTTTGTGTATCCTCTAATTTGAACTACTGTGACAAGAGAAGATGGAGTCTGGAAATCCGAACCGTAGGTCCAAGTGTGTGATAGGTGCTTCCATAGTGGGAGTGATAATCTTAATAGTCATAGTTATTGTAGTGTCAGTTATTGTTCCACATGAGGTAGAAGTCGTAGAGGTGAAAGGGACACCTACACCCAGTACTTCTAGCAAAAAGGAGGATACCATAGGAGCTGAAAAGGCTATGCTAGATCAAAATAGTCATAGATTGCATGTAGATTTGTCTAGAGGTGATTTTAAGCTTAATGCATATGCCAAGCTGCTATATGAATATGTTGAGACGATGGATGTGAGCGACTGTTATGTGTGTATGCAATTGTCTGCATCAGTGGATGAGGGCATTAGATATCATCATCTTCCGTTGACTTATGGAATTTCATGTAGTTTGCTGCTTAGTATGTTTTATGGGAGAGGTCATTATGAATACTTCTTTTCCAATTACGATGCGGTGCTTTCAGAGGTTCCAGCATACAAGCACCTGAACAAGTATGATTATTATAAGCAGGAGGATAGGATTGGGAAGTAATTCATACCGACTACAACGTTAGATACCGCTTATGCACATAGACATAATTTGACATGTTCACTAACAGAGATAGAAAAGAAGTTTGTAGGTCAAATAGAGGATAGATATAGACAATTAACACAAACACGTAACACTGGAGAAAGTCCATTAGATTGGACAAAGGAGGAGATGGCTCACAGAGCGAAAGGGAGCTATGGCCCTATGGCATTAGATCTAGAGCAAAAGGGGAAGCTGTGTGTGAAACGTATCCAGACCTATTATGATAAGGTTTATGTGGGACAGAGTGCGTGATCACATTTTCACCATGGAAGAGTCAGCAAAGAACTTTTTGCATGGTCCGGTACAAGTGGTAAAACAGAAAGTAGTGTGATGCACACCATTTATATTCTAAAGTCATCATAATGTTCGTCATTTTTAACTAGTTACGTTTATGAGGGCGTGCAAGCACGGTCCGCGCAGGCAATGAAAACTCAACACAGGGGAACCACATTTTGGGAACCCATCCAGCTGCACAGCCGATTCCTGGACTGAGATGAGTCCAATAAATCAAATATTCAATTTCTTCTTCTTTGTACTCCATATATATTTCGTGCATTTAAACTGCTTGAACCTTTTTATAATCAATTTATTTTACTCATATAACTGTCGTACTGCCACAGATGACGCAACCACAGGAGGAGTGTACGTTTCCACAAATCACGACTTTATTAGCATGACCCAATGCATTTCGGGAATATCAGTTCCCTTCATCAGGGGTATCATGACTTGCGATCGTTTTTTTTAAATACAAAAGAGAAAATCCCAACATCTCGACAGCGCTCCCACGTGTGAGCAGAACTCTGAACTTCCACCATCACGCTCCAAAACTACGGTGTGCCGAGGCACACTGAACTGTGAAAACTCAACGCCTCGTGAACTGAAGTGGTGCCAACAGTATACTTTGTATGTGGGAAAAACGCTTATGTGAGATTGCCTGCCAATTGGTATGGTACTTGTTACCTGGCAGCTGTTTTCCCCAAGATTTACCATGTAGAGGAGCTAGAACTCCTGGAAGGAGGAATGCATTCTAGAGTAAGGAGAGATGCAAGTGCAGGAGGAGTGATTGGAGATATTTTTGGAGCTGTAATACCAAGTTTGGGAGTGATTTTGAATGATGTAAAGATTAGAAAGCTGGCGACTGTTGTGGACAAGTTGTCGACGAATGTCGATAGCCCTTATTGCTGATGCAGAACCGTCTTGCTCTGGACGTCTTATTGGCAAAAGAGGGCGGAGTCTGTAAAATGCTGAAAGTGCAAGAGTGCTGTACTTATATACCAGATAATAGTAAAGATCTGAAGAAGTATATAAGTAACATCACTGAGATTCATCATGAGATCCAGGATCTGGCTGAAGAGGGTGTTTGGGAGAAAGTTGGTAAAGGGTTTGGTAGAGTGGGGAGTTGGTTTGCGAGCCTGGGAAAGGGTATTCTTGGATACATTTTGAGACCTATCATTATAATCATGGTCTGGGTGATTTGCCTGTGGGGTTTTGTGAGGGCTTATCAGTGGTATAGGGCGAATAAAGTCAAAAGATCCTTTAGGGAGAGAGAGGTAAGGATGTCTAGACTGCAGGACAGTCATTATGAGAATATCAAGAATCTGGAAAGGTTCCGACAGGGAAGATTGGCTACAAGCTCTGTTTAGGTCGGTTCTTTCTCCAGGGAGTTGTGATTTTGTTGATGACACTAGTCATCAGAGGGTGGAACTGATAGAGCGCAGTGATATTCTGAAAATTGTAGGGGTACATTATATTCATGAATAGTCGGTACCCGCATATATTCTTATGTGTGTGTTAATTTTAGTTAGAATTTGTGTTGTAATATTCAGTGGTAAATGAAGTGTTAGGATGAGTTGTGCCATTCAAGAAACGTAAAATGGCAGTTAGAGGGAATTATGTAACTTTCGATGTGCATTGCAAATGCTTAATGAAGTAGTCTATATGTAATGTAATGCATTAGATTTAAACGTGCATCATGTTGAAGTTGCACAAGTATAGGTGACTAATTGTGTTTAAATGTGATGAAATGTAGTGCTTACAGATGTAACATTTTAAATGCGTGTTTAATTTGATGTTAAATGCCTAGATGGAGTATTTGCTCTTTCGTGCTAAGAAAGGCCTATTCGTTTTCTTATGTTAGCTGGTTTATGTAGGCCCGAAATGTATTTTCCCCTGGTGAGGCTCTCATTTGGAGACAGTCAGCGAAATTCATGTGCGTGCAAGGTTGTTCTGTTCTCATGCTTCTGTTGCAGGTGCAAGGACACCGTCCTCGTTAGTTAGAATAGCGCTTTTGTTTTAGGAGTTAGGTATGGAGGAAACCTGTTACAAAGTCTTCAGGAATGCCGATAATTGGGAGTTGTGTTGAAGAAGCCTGAGACCCAAGGACACACCAACCGTCGCTGGACCGAGTACAAGTTTTGGTGGAAAATTACCTACGAGAGGTGCCTGGCCAGAGGAGGTGTTTCAGGGGGCGTGTTTATCAATTGTGCATTTTGTATTAGGGACAGTGCCCCGAGGGATGAGAGAGCAGAGAGGGCAGAGGGAGAAAGCAGAGAGCAGAGGGATGAGTGGGCAGAGAGCCGTTAGAGGATAGAAGGAAGGGATCGATTCTTAGAATGAAGACTTAGAACTAATTTGTGATTTGGGCTTCTGACCTATACAACGAGAGTGTACTTCTTAGGAAGTCTTCACAAGCTGACATCTTTTCTTGATCTTGCTTGGGACATTGTTAAGTAGGGATGCCATTTTAGGATAGTGTAGGGATAGATTAATGGATTTTCTTTACAGCCACTAATGAAGACTAATATAGATGTTGGTGCAGTTATTGCCTGTTTAGTATCTTTGGAATTGCTTATTCTCTTTATGCTATATCGGATTAGATTGGTTCGTAGGATGGATTTTGTATTAGTGCCTTTGTATTTTTACAACCTCGTCCTGAGGTGCTTGTAAGTTCAGTTATTTTTGGTTTTGTAATAAACCCCTAAACTTGGAATTCGGAGTCAGTGATCTTTTCTTAAATTGATTCATGCCAGTTTGGAACGAATGTATTGTTTCTCCCCTTTACACTTCTCAGCAGCTAATAAAGATCTAGTCGACCGAGGGTTCCTAGTAACTTGTACGGTGGAATCCGGCGTTATCACTTTAAAAAGAAGCAGCACTCAAAAAGCTGTGCTGCTGATGGGTGAAAACAGGCCCTGGCCTTGCAGTGTGGGGACAGCCCTCTTCGGAGTAGGTATTGGGCCTCCTTGGAGGTAGGTATGTGACCTAGAAATGAACTGCACTACAGAACGCGTGATCCAAGTGGCACAACAAACAGAGTTTAAGTTCATTTTCTCAGATGCTGTCTCAAGCATGTATGCCTCTCAGCCTGGGGAAGCAGCCCTCTTCGGATTTGGGAATAGGGTGACTGGTGGAGAGTACCAGTGTCTAGGGTATTAAAGCATGGTGGATTTGGCTGAGAAATTAACCCTGACTGCTACCTTTTCTCAAAGAGCCTCTGAATAACAGACCTGGCAACCTCATAAATGTAAGTTTTTCTCCCTATAAATCAAAGGCATGGGCCAAGGCTGCTCTCCTTTTTCCATGCTTCAGTTTTGGCAATTTGTAGAGTTGGGCGGAATTTTTCATTCCGCCTGAAAAATTTGAAGGATATTGGTCACTCTGTATTACTTTTTAACAGGGAATTCAGGCCAAATTTCACCAATCGGCATGTGGCATAGTTTTTCTCCTGCGATGCTCCAGAAAATGTGATCTGGCAAGTGAGATTTGGCATCCCCTAGCTCGATTTTCTAACACTGGCGTCTCAGTGTCTCCTGTTCGAGTAAATTGCTGCAGCTCGAGTAGATTTTCTACTAGATGTGGCTGCAAAATCAACTTGAATGGCCACGCACTCCTGCGCAACGCATCGTGCCGTTCATGCTGATTTTCAGCGCTGCTCATTTTTCGCCCATTTGTGGAACTCCGTGGAATTTTGTAGAGTTTTTATATAACTGTGAAGAATTTCATAGAGTGAAACTCCACAAGTTCCTCCTACCGCTAGTAATTTGCACTGCAATTGTTCCTTATCTTTAAAATGCATGTTTTAAATCAGGAGAGGTAAATAAAGGTCCCTCAGGTGCACTGCATCAGAGGGACCTTTATTTACCTCCCCAGTTTTGGCTAATGGCTGACACCCACGCTGGGGAGGTATTGCGGTTGTCGGCCATTGGCCCACACCCGCATCCAAGGTGTTAATAGTGTTCTCCTTTTCATAGTACTGTAAATAGCTAATGTGGATATTGGGTTTGTAAGGCAGGAAAACATGGCGTAGGAGCCCCCATGAACATTCCCTGCAGGGGGCTCCCCCTCAACCTTTGTTTTTTTTTTTTTATAACTCTTTTTATTGATGCAGGTATGGCAAGTATAACATAAAAAATTATTAACTTTGGTCTCATAACACATAGATCCTTTCTCATCACATTGAACACTTTACAAGAGATGGTTACAGTATGTCGTGACCCCTCAACCTTTGTTGCACCACTACTCTCTCATACACTAACGGAGCCATTAGGAAAATGTTCAGGCTTGCTATAGCCTTAATACTGAATTTTGGCCATCTAAATACTCATCAGGCCTCGACATGCTACTGGTTAGTGCTTTCGTAATTTATACACTTGTCCCAAAATTGGATGACTATGTAACCCTTTTCTCATGATCATATTTGATTTTTATATGTTCAGAATATTGCTATCATAGCACACTTTTATGGTCCGTGCACTTCCCGGTACAAAAGACTGCAACTGTAACACCAGTCACGCCTTTTCCCAGTATGAACAGTAAATATGCTACTAAAAACTATATATATATATATATATTTCTACCATCCAATCTAGACAGACTTAGGGCCCGATTCTGATGCGGGTTGGAAAAGCTTCCTGACCGAGGGCCTGATTCTGATGCGGTTAGGAAGGCCTCCTAACGGCATTTGCTCCTTCCAAATCGGATCGGGAACGTGTCTTCCCGACCGAGGGCCCAATTCTGATGCGGTTAGGCACAAATGTTCTCATTGAAGTCAATGGGAGTTCAACCCAATCGTATATGGAAGCATCTGGATGCATCCTACTCCGCCGGTCGGACTTTCCCGATCCGAGTGGGTCGGAAACCATTTCCCAACCGATTCGGTCGGGAAGCTTTTCCAACCCGCATCAGAATCGGGCCCTAAATGTTCGTTACTGACACATACATATTATTTAATTAAAGAATTTCATTTTCTTTACCACAAAGTGACTAGGAGAGCAACAAGGAGAGTCGATCGTTAAGGTACACTTGACTATTCCATCTGATTTTTCTTAAACAGCACATCTTGTTCAGCATATTCATGATACATTACCGACAGTGCGTTGCTCTTACATGCACAGTTACTAAACATAGAACCTTTTACACTAAGTGGCACGTGATGATGTTCTTCTTTAACCAACTTGATACTATTCAGGTCCCTTTACTGCTCTAACTATGGCCTGCTAGTATGTAGACACACAAAATCGCTGGTGGCATGCCTTGCTTTCACTACCAATGTGATATACCTCATTCTGTATCTTTTTTGGGCACATCGTTTTGGACATTATTTTATGAAAATCAATAGCTTTTTGCTTTCTTGATGGTGACCCCACTCTATTTTTGAAACTTTATAAAAAGTATGGACACTAGTGTATTTTTAAACCAATATTCGGTTCATACCGTTATTTTTAAATTAGAACACACTATTGAATTTTCTGTCTTGAGAAAGTCCATAGGACGAAACATGAATGATACTATCAATTTGCTGGGTGACGATTAAAATCACACAAAAAATACATATACATGGACGCATGCCGTAAACTGTCTAACACCACATATTAACTATTTTTTGTGTGCTGTAATATCATCTGTTGCAACGTTTCCAATACCACTAGGAGGCCCCTATTCTGCTTCTATCAATTATAGTATATGAATTCCAGCCAAAAAGGTCTTGACACTGACACATGACACTGTGAAGTTACACTGTGAAGTTACACATTTCGCTTTATATCTCACACATCCACACGAGGACAGTGAGAAGGAAAGCATAGTTCATAAAATAGATGTCAGAGTTAAAATACTGGAAAACACCAGCACAAATTAAGCACCGGCTTTATGCTGATAAAGTGTTGAAACCAGAGGGACAAAGTAACCCCTTTTAGGTTCTCAGAAGCTCTTCATCCATATCACTTTGATTCTCGACCGTTTGTCTTCACAGACATGCAGGTGTAGAGAAGGATAACCAGTTAGCTTGAAACTCTGATAGCAGAGCATTAATGTAGTTTATTTGTTATTTTTTATTTAAATGTTTTGTAAAATTCTGTTTTTTAGGACTGTTGAGCATCTGGAAAATGTTTGTGAGGAATTCTATCTTTATTTCTAAGAAGGATGTACTAGGTCTGCAGAAAGTAGAAATCTTGAGAAAATTATTCAAATGTGATGTTCTTTGATGGCCTCCTTGGTTTCTCTCAGGACCCTGTTCCTAGTGAAGAGAGTGGGGGGTGGTTAATCCCAGAAGCTTCTAGACAGAATAGAGGAAAAACCTCTTTAAAAAGACCTGCTTTAATTTTTTTTCATGAGCCTTATTAGGACAGCTGCATGTCTTAAGGGAATGAGTTCCAATGTTGGCAGGTGGCATTTAGAAGAAGAAGAAGGATTTATTGTTCAGTTAATACAAACTTACAATGTGGCACATCTATCTCATAACGTACATAAAATCACAAAATAACCACCTTTAAAAAAAACAAATTTAAAACAATTTCAGATTGATCCCAAATTTAAAACAATGGATTAGTTCTTTAAAATCACCTAAAAATATACTACATCAATGCAATTACAAGAGGATTTTACCACCTACTATTTCCACCATATTCCTCAATGTATCAGATTCCATCTATTATTATTAATCATGCTACTCTATAAGCTATCTCATGTAAAACAGGTAAAAAGTCCGTTATAACAGAATGGCCTTTTGAAAAACTTATAGTCGTCTCTCTTTTTTTTCCATCTTATTTATCCGCATTAAATAAAGGGAGATCACCTCTATTAGAGATCTAAAGTGCAATGTGCTATTTATGAGCTCGTCTTGTAGCAATACAGTTACTACGCCCTTATTTTTCATTTTGTACTCGATACTCCTATATAAATGAGCCAACCCAACTTTTACTTTGATTGGCTCTCCTTCAAGAGCGAGAGACCCTTACTGTGCACTTTTAGCTAACTTACCCACTGCAATATCCACAAACTTTAACATTTTTCCAGTAAAACATAAATCTTCTCCCAGCAAGCCTGCTATTACTGCCTGTTGGCGTGTGTGAACAGCATATTGATTAAAATACGATTTTAACAGGCTTTTACATTCCGCTTTTAGAGCTGGGCCGCTACAAACTATGTGACACAAATGTTCCCTGTCGTAATTACACAGGCAACATGCCGTTGTATAGCTCAATCTTTTCCATGCTGTAAGGTGACTAAGAAATTGATTATGGCCAAGCCGGAGTCTTAGGAGTTTTAGCTTTGCGTTTAGTCCATTTAGACCCCCCATAAAATTCTGGGGTTTTAGTTGGCTGTAAGTGGCAATTACAATCTACGCATGTACCTTTTCGCTAGTGCCTCTCTGACCAGCAGTGATGGCACTTTTTACTACTCCCAATCACTCTGTTAAATGCAGATCGTGAAATGTAATTCTCCTGCGTTAAAAGTAGATAAGGCCAGATTAAAATATTCATAAGCAGTCAAATGTTTCTGATCGCTTATAGCCTCCAAAGAAACAGTCATCAGGGTTGAATCTTTATCTTTTCTTAGCTTATGACAACATTTCAAATATGCCCCTAAACTATTTACATTTAGTCTTCTTAGGCCAAACTCTAAAGAGATTTGAGCTGGTGAAGCCTGCTGTGGAAGATTAAATAAGCAATGATATGCCCCTACCACAAGATTGTCTATAATTTTATCGGGCTTCCCCATCAAAATCTCAACACCATGTGTCAATGATGGCACATGTTTAGCTGTCATAACTTGTAGTAATGCCTTAAGTGACAAGCCCTTTAGGGAGTTCCTCAGGGAAGCAAACGCTGCAATTAAGGAATTGTTCCTTCTTTGCAACGCTGCTCACTGGTTCTTAAATAAGCCTCTTGTATAAAATATTACCCCTAGGTATTTGTATTCTTGCACTGATTCAAGCCCGATCCCTTCTATGCAGAATTTTGGGCGGCGAGCTTTTCTCCTTGTCACTAGCATAGTTTTTGTTTTACTTAAATTAACTTGTGGCCCGTGGGACGAGACATACTGAGCCATTTTACTAATTAACCTCTGGAGCCCCACCTTTGTATAGCTAAGTAAGATGATATCGTCAGCATACAAAAGGTGGGAAACCTCAAAGCTAGCCACAACCGGGGAGTAGGAGTTAATGATGTTCAAATCGGGTGAAATATCTGCAAGATACAAACTGAACAAGAGCGGGGCCAAGACACAGCCTTGTTTTAGGCCATTCGTTGTTGGAATTTTTTTCAAGATTGTTGTGCCTTGACCCAATCTAACTCTTGTTCATGTATCTGTGTACAATAATTGTATAGCTCTTAGGAGTTTAGGAGAAATTCCCCAACTTGATAGCTTTGCCCAAAGGATATTCCTCTGCACCGCATCAAAAGAAGATCAAAAGTCAACAAAACACAAATGTAAGTTCATTGAGCGATGCCTTGCTTGTTCAATAATAAGTTCCAGAATTTGAATCTTGATTGATGTACCCAGGCCCTTAATAAACCCAGTCTGATTTCTAGGTAGCAAGTTTTTTGATTCCACCCAGTCCGTAAGTTCCCCCAGCAGACATTTGGCAAAAAACTTAGCCTCGCAATCCATAAGAGCTATTAGGCGATAATTGGCGGGGTCCGAAGTTTGACCATCTTTGTGTATAGAGGCCATAATTGATCCGCTCCAGTTATCAGGGAGTTCTTGGCTCACCAGGATAAGATTAATTAGTGTTGTCAATTTCTCTGCCCAGAGTTGTGGGTGCTCTTTATCAAGAGCTTGAGGTAGGCCATTGGCCCCGGAGCCCCGTCCCGACGGCTTTTCCTTATAATTATTTCCACTGTTTTATGTTGAATCACAATGGAGACGTCTTCCAAGGTGTTATTTTGACTGACTATTTTTAAATGACCTGTTGCATTAGCTGGCCCCCCTGTACACGTTTGATCCAGGTTATTTCTGGGATTTTTTTTGTCGAGCGCTGGGATTTCCCGTTGGGAGATTGGTTGACTAGCTTCCAAAATTCTCTTGAATCTTTGCGTTTGGAGGCATGAAGAATTTTGCACCAGTAATGGTCAAACTCAATTTTTGTTTAGTATCTTATCTCTTTTTTGTATAACATCCTTAGTTTAGGTAACATTCGATCCGGACGCTTGAGACTGGGTTGTTCCTCAGTATGCTCAAAGAGTGGTTCAGTTTTTTTTAGCTAAAATGAGTTGCACTGATGTTTTTTCCTTGTAAAGAGTTCCCTATTGTTGATCTAATTGACTGTCGGGTGATGTCTTCCTCTAATAGGAGCTTAGGAAATTGCTCCCACTGGTCCAAGGGATTTTGCTGTGAATCTTGTAATTTTTTCCACAAATTCCAGGCTTGATGTTCGACTTCCGGAATGCCGGCTATCGACCACTGTAGTTTTTTAAAATAATTTTGGGCTGTGGAGTAGCCTATTTGAGGCATAGATTGTTCGTGGAATGTAATATTTAATTTAAAGTTGATAATTTGCAGTTGATGGTCACTTTCCGGCCTGTTACCCAAACTAAAACCTTTGACCATTGGATATAGGCTGACCGATACTAGGGAATAATCTATGAGTAACTGCCAAGCTCTGGGTGCATTTTCTACACCATATACTAGGGACTTGTGTGCAAGTTAAATACGTCAGTCAGGAATAAGTCAATTTAAGCATGTTTAAGGGTGGAGTAGGGTAATTTTGTTCCTTTTTAGCAGGTGTAAAAATGCAGTTCTTATTCCAGCAAAAATGGGATTTGGACAAAAGGCAAAAAATCTGGGATTTCTATGCAGAATAGGCGAATATGCTAGAAAGGGTAAATGGCATAATTGTATATCCTCAAGCTTCTGTTGCAAAGTATCACCTACTGAATCCATAAATATTATAGTGTCCATGCTGATATGTTACAGTTAAAGACAAAGTGGACAACGATTACTCTATAAGCCTATTGGAGAGCAAACTTCCCCTGGGAATTAACATGGCAATTCGCCCTTTTGGGAACCAACACCCCCACCTTTGTCTTGACCCCTGCTTCGATTGATGGATCAGTACAAATCTTTTCATGAAGGAGCCAAAGTGGGAAACCTTTTTTTGGAAGGTTTTGTGCAGATTCATCAAGCAATGCCAAAGTTATGGAAAACAAAAAATGCCTTTCCTGTGGAATATATATATATGCTTGATATATCTTCTAGACTAACTAATAATAAAAACAACAGATATACTCGGAATAAATATATTTAGTTAGGAAGGCCCTAGACCTATTTTAACCCACTCACTTACTCACCGCACTACCAAGCCCACACACCCGCACTCATCCTATGGCTTAATCCAAAAAGATCTCCGCCAAAGAGCCCCTTCGGGGGTGCCCGTCCGGCATTGCAGCACCGGCCCGACGAGGAGCTAGGCCCAATGATGAAGCATGACATCCTTCGGGGTGTGTGAGGGCACTTTTTTGAAAAGACCTTTCTTCCCCACCCTTAGGAACTGCACACCCCTTATATTCCTTACTACTGCCTTGGAGCACGTGTGCAGGACCTGCTTAAATATAGCTCCTGGTTCCTCTTGTTCTGAACATGATGAATGTTAATGCACACATGCATTAACTGTACAGAACAAACATCCATCTCCTACTTTAAGCTGTAACAAGAGACCTGAGTGCAAAGATCATATTTCTTTCATGCACAGGTGATATTAGTTGATTGATTTGATTATATGAATAATTTGAACAATTGTAAAGTGCACTATTATGCTCAAAATGGGTGTACTGACACTGAACAGACAAAGCTGTAGATAAAGGTGCAAGGCTTAACTAAAAGCTAAATAAATTGAAAACTTTTCTATAACTATTAAGAGAAAAGGTAGAGCAAAGAGGTGACAGCAGAGTATTCCAGGCTATAGTTGGTAGATAGCAAAATGAGTCACCACATTTCCTCTATTTAATAATAAAACGAATGTGAAAGAGATTTGCTAAAGTAGATGGCAGCCACCTGGTAGAGTTAAGATTTGAGATATACTCAGGGCAGTATGATAAATAGCACAATGACAGACATAGAGTTCTTTGAGCAGACAGCATTTCTCATTAGGGAGCTAATGGAGAGTGTAGAGAAGACGGATATGTTGTTGGAGTTCCTAACATTTAAGATGAAGCGAGCAAGTGCATTTGGAATAATCAGAAGATGGTTAAGAAGATATTTCAGTAAGCATAGAGAAGGGGATTTCAGTAGTCCAGTTTAGCCAAAATGGTGATCTGGACTACAGTTTTAGGGATTTCAAAAGGAAGAAATTGAAGAATCTTTGAATTGAGTTATAAAAACAAGTACAATTGAGTTTGGAAATGTGAGACTTAAATGTAAAGCCTGGATACCCTCAGTAGTGACTAGTAGCTCTCTACAAATCTACCATACATTACGTTACACTACATTACATTCCGTTCCAAGCTGATGTCTAAAATGTTACACCTGTTCCTGGATAGCGGAACCAGTAGAGGCATCGTACTTAATTCAGGTGGCCACCAATTGCAGATCCAAGTGAAGCAATACCAGATTTGTGTTTTTGGTAGGAATTATATGAAGATAATTATGGTTCATACATATGGTGAGAGTCGCTAAACTGGGATTAGAGGGACTGAGAGTCACCATTAGATCCAATCAGTCTGAGCTGTGTATCTTCAGAATTGGAGAGGAAGGAGAGGCCAAATGCCCTAACAAGAGAAGCTAGTGGCATAACACAGTGGTCAAAAAGACTCTGACACAACTTTTCCCAGTGAACCAATAAGGTCTTTAGCCTTCACCAATGGCTTATTACTATTTATAATCTAAGCCTACTGAAGTGTGCATAAAATGGCAACCACCAGGCATACATTTATGAAATTACAAATATTCAGAAAATTACATTTGGCAAAACAATATACAACCCCTCTCAATAGGGCCTTAACAAGAATCATCAAAGTGGAATTCTACTCACAGGGTTTGTCAGAGTGGGTGACCAACACCAAAACCTTTGTCTACTATGGTAATCCTTGAGATTACACATAACCAGATACTTTCCTATGGCCTGTAGCATAATGTGACAACAATCCACTGTTAAAGGGTTTTTGGCTTTACCATGTGCTTTTCACAATAAATAAGCCAGGTCTACTGCCTTCGTATTAACTTTTCATAATAAACAGGGCAGAACGATGGCATTGGATGTAACATTTCCCTGCACACCAATCAAGCATATAGCTCTTGCTATTGGCTTGTCACTATGTGAAACTTAGGCCTAATGTACTGAGCATAAGATTTCCCTCGGTGCAGCTATCAGGCAAAGAATTGCATAAGTATACAATATTACAGTTGGCAAAGTAAAATCCTTTCTCTCCTAACAGGGCTTTGCAAGAATCCTGACAGTGCAAATATTCAATAATTGTGGTTTGCCAAAGAGGACAGACAGCATGAACACCCTTACCTACTAAGGTAATTTATGAGATTCATGTAACTAAAACATATCTTCAGGGCTTTAGGTTAGAGTAATAACAATCCACTGAAAAATGCCTATTGGCCAACATATGCTTTGAAAACTCAATAATCAATATATCAGGCGTACTGCCTTTATCATACCTTTTCATAATGAACAAATTTAAGTTTCAGAACCAATCTGGAGGCCTTTTGAAATCTACAAAGAACACAGCTCTTATTACCATTCTTTACCTTCCTTTCCCCGCAACCATATCTTCTCATCAATCTGAAACACTCAACACATATCAAATACATTAGATGCAGATTTCTATTATTAACACTAAAGAGCACTCAACCATAGAAATTGAAAGATGCATGCTTATGTTGCAGGGGGTGTGGAAGCGAATCCGAATCGTTAATACATGTAATATGCCTATGTCCATTTCTAGATTTGAAACTTTTATGTCGTGCATCAACCGTCTAGGAGTTAGAACAACTAAAGCAGCCTGCGGCAAATGTTTGCATGGAACAGATGCACAGCTTTTAACTAGACTTCCAAAGTTTCTGGACCTAGCAATAGCTTAATTGGAGAATTTGACCAAAAACCTCCACAGCTAAAACTGTCCAGATAACAGTTGACCTGTGTCACCTTGATTAATCCCATAACAACCTCCTGGAAATCATCAGTCCAGCAGGGAATTGTTTTGCTTAAGCACAAGTATGTCCATGACCCTCCACCGGTGCTGCCCCAGATCGGATAGACAGTTTAGTCTAATCTGTAACCGTTAGTTGATCCCAAACTGACAAATTGATGTTTGACTGGAGACGATTCTAGATGGGGCTTAGCAGAAGTGGCTGTTGCATATTGTTAAAGCTAATGTACACCCTGAAAATATTGTGTTTCATTTGGATGATCTTGATGAAATCTTTTGTGAAATGATATAGATTGATGGGCTAGAACATAATGTGCAATTTTTAATTATCTAAATTAACCAAGTTTTTGAGTAAACAATTATAATGTGCTGTTTATTGTTTTGTAATGGTTTCTATTAACTTATCAATACATTATTATTACCATTAATAAACAATCAGGCACATAGCATTTATAATTGGCTTGTCACCATAGCTAACTCAAGCCTATTATACTGAGCATAAGCTTTCCACAAGGCAACCATCAGAAATACAGTCCTAAAAATGCAAATGTATACAAAATTAAGGTAGGCAGCTAAAAACTAGGATTTTTGTAGTGCATATCTTCTATCTCCACAGTTTTATATGGGTGGGTCACCAACACCGAAATTCTTGCATACTACGGTAATCAGTGAAAATCCATGTAACAAAATGCCGGCCCATAGTTTTCAGCTCAGTGTAATAACAATCCCTCCTTAAAAGCCTTTTGTCTATAACATGCTTTCTACAATTAGTAGTTCAGACCTACCGGCTTTGTCATAACATTTCATAATGAACAGGTCAAATCTGGCATGACTTTTCCCAATGAACAGAAGCCTTCATCCTTTAACATTGGCTTTACACAACACCAGCCTATATAAGTGCACAAAAACTGGCAACCATCATGCATACAATTATAACATTTAAAATATGTGGAAAAATACAACTTGTAAAACATTGTAAAAACCCCTCTCAACGGCGTTTAACAAGAATCATCAAAGTGATAACTCCCAGGGTTTGTCAGAGTGGGTGGCTGACCACCAAAAACTCTTGCCTACTACGGCAATCAATGAGGGTACATGTCAAAGAATACCTTTTCATGGCCTGTAACACAGTGTGTTAAAACTGTTAAAGACTTACTTGCTTCAACATATGCTTTTCACAAAATAGTAAAGCTAGACCAACAGCCTTTGTCGTAATGTTTCATAACATTCAGACCAGTCATATAGCAACAGACATAACATTCCCAATGCTCTAATAAGGCTTGAGCTTGTTCCCATAACCAAATCAGGCCTTCAGTTTTAGAGTTAATGTTGTCACAAAGCAACCATCGGACACACAGTCATAAAATTAGATAGGTATGCAAAATTACAGTTGGCTAAGCAAAATACTATCTCTCCTAAGACAGCCTAACAAGGATTCTCACAACAGAGTCACAGATCAAACCTTGTATATCCACAGTTTGTCACACCAGGTGACCAACACCAAAAGCACTGCCTACTATGGTAATCTGTGATATACCATGTAAAAAATACCTATCTGTAGGCTTTAATACAGAGTAATAACAATCCACACTTAAATGCCTATCAAGTCTAACATATGCTTTTCACAATAAATACATCAGGCTTAGTGCTTTTATCCTAACATTGCATAATAAACAGATCAGGTTTATAGCCATGATCGTTAGCTTGCCACAATAACCGACTCAGTCCTGCTGTATCGGGTCTAAACTTTGCCATGAGCCAAAAAGTGCAATACAAGCTTCTCTTTAGTGGAAGCACATACATTTGGCTCAATGAAATCAATCCGGTACTCCGGGGAACTAACATGTGGATGGAGCTTAAGCCCCTCGCTCAGTAAGCCTCTGAAAGCTCTTATTTGCTGTTCACATAAGGTCAGGCTAGAGATGCACTGTCAAGCCAGATCTAAAAATCCATGTAGATTAGAAAAGCCCTGGGTTGGCTCTGAACCACAAAACTGCACTCTGAATTTAATGTGTGCCCTCTTCCTATCTGTGCTGCTGCCAAAGAAGAACAATGTAAATTATCTAAGACACTTTAAAGCATTACAATGTCATGTGTGTGCCCCTCAAGCTCTGACAGCCATTCTGCCTCTCAGAGAATACGGATAGGTCACCTCCCACTGTTCAATGGAGGCAGTCTGGCTGCCACTGCCAGTTTTGCTGATTCTCCACGGCCGCTGTCAGGGGTCATCTCTGCACCAGACAGGCCCCTCCGAAGTCTCTTTTCAGGCAAAGCCTCCTCTGCATAGTCACCTGCAATTGGAGCAAGCATGGTATGCCGTGATTTCACCATCAGGGCACAGGATTTATGTAGGTGTTCATGAAGGAGGCTGCCGCTATCTTGGCCACTTGGTTCTGCCCCAGTGCTGTTATTGTTGAATATCGAGTGTGTGCTGCTGTTTGGCTGATGGAGGCCCAAGTATGGGTTTTAGGAGTATGATTGATATATTTGGGGTGTTTAGACAAAATATCAAATTTAAAATATCGAGAGACATAGATATCGGAAAATTAAATATTGTGGCACACAAATATCATAATGCACTAATATCGTTGACAAGAATATCACTTTTTGAGGTAAGTAGTATTGTTTTAAAGAATATCAATGTTTTTAATATAGTTGTTAAAAATATAGTTTTTTAAAATATTTTAATGCGTTTTTGTCAATATATCAATTTTATATGTTACTATTGTTTATATAAATATTATTGTTTTTAAAATATAGCTTGTAATTTTAAATGATTTTGAATTTATATAATTTATTAATTGTAATTTATAGGGTAGCGGATTGTTGGTTTTGCAGAGGTAGAGGGTGAGAAGTTAATTAAGTAATAATTAATTAGCTATTAATTGTTAATTATTTAATTGATTTTTAATTATGCAATTTATGGAATACTTATTTATTTTACTTATATTTCAGTTGCGGGCTGCTAGGTTTTTAGGGGTTTAGGGTAGCAAGTTAATTAAGTGTCAATTAAAAAACAATTTTTAATTGTAAATTAAGCATTTAATTGTTTTTTTAATTATTGTAAATATTGGAATGCAAATTAATTTCACTTATATTCTATGCATTACGCAGCAGTGTTGGGGTCAAAGATTTCAGGAAGGGAGCTTGGTCTGTATTGGGTGAATTAAGCTACTGTCCAATAAACCTTCCAGCACTGCGTGACGGCCATCTAGATCAATTTGGGTATGCAACACCTCTAGGGGCACTCAAGGAGCCACCCAAATTAACACTCTCCAAGCATACCTGGAATATGTGGTCTCTATCAATATGCCCCTCCAACGCTTGCCCATAGATTGCAGTTCTGATGACGTTAGGTGCATCTCCTGAAGGAGCGCAAGCTGAATCTTGCGCCTGCGCAGATACTGGTAGACATGATACCGCTTGGCATACCTTGCTAGGCCACGTGCATTCCAGGTCAGCAACAGAAGTGAGGATCCCATTGGTTTAATGTTAAGAGCCATTATATTGTGCATAAGGGTTCCCCCCCAACATTGTCGCCCTGCCTTGGATCCCTTCCCTGATCCCCCCAGCACATGCAGAATGTCACATCTACAACTAAAATAAAATAAAAATCCACTCTGGGTGTAATATAAGAATAAAATGGATTGGGGGCCCTCCGTCACTCCCAACTCCCATTCCCAGGCCGGTTTCCCAACGGGCAGCCAGCCATTTGCACTGTAATGCAATACTACGAACTCGAAGTACCAGACTTTACCAGTGGTACTTCATAAGTGTTGGGGCTGTCCAATTATGACAGCGGCAGGCCTGTGTCAGAGTAGCCATAACCCTCAGCTTTATGTTCAGCGTTATTTTACTCACATCCCACAGCTATCGCAGATATGACACCTAGTTATGCCCAACCCCCCAAACCTGAGAGGGTGCACTTCATATCAAGTCCTTGGCCCTCTGAGGTGTCAGCCGGACCGCCGCCCAGCAACTCAGCAACCTGCGATGCAGTACCTCCGGTAAGTCGATTTGCTGGTTCTCAGTTTCCGAACCTGAAGTTCCACACCCCTCCCCACATCCTCCACCACACAAACCCTCTCTTTGGCTGCTTGTTTTTTAGTGGGGCCTTGTAGTCATCTTCTGGTGAGTGGTTTGCGTTGTCTTTGTGGTTTCCCTGATTGGGGGGGGGGGTCTGTTTTACTCCCTGATAAGGAGGTAATGACAGGACCAGGCGTCCTCTGGTGTCGCACAAAAAGTAGTAGTGTGCTTGTGTGCTATCCGAAGCGTAAAAGAGAACTGCAAGGCATATTTGATGTCATGTTCACGGAGGCACTTCTTTACTTACATGAAAGAAGATCTGCACTGTTAAATGTCCAAGGCGTAATCAGGATAAATATGCACTTGAGCATTCTCGAACGTCCAGGGGCCCTTGTCACCTGCAGAATATTTTCTCTGTCCATATAATTGAAAAGGCGGGTGACCACCGGCTGTGATGGGGCACCTGGACAAGGAGGCCTCCCAGGCACTCTGTGGGCTCTCTCAACAGAGAAAAAAGTGGATTATTTACCTTGGAGAATCGTGTTCACTAACCAGTCCTCAAGATACAGCTCCATATTTTGGCCCTCTGCCTGTTCCGGGAGGCGCACGATCTTTACGTTTATCCATCTCAATCTACCCTCCTGGTCCTCCACTCTCCCTCATAGATACTCTGTTTCCTCCTGCATAGCGCGGAGGCGTTTATCAGAATCTGCCACTGTGGGTCGCAGGGCAGACAGTGTAGATTCTGTGTTTTCAACTCGGTCTTTCAATTTTTTGTGGTCCTCCTACAGGAGACCCATGTCAATGCATAGAGAGTCCAGCTTAGGTTCAAGAGTAGATTTAATGTATAACATGGCTGTTATTAGTTCATCAAACTGGCGGGAGTGGTCGGATAATGTGGCTGCCAGTGCCATACCCACAGGTTCATTAGCATTTGTGTGTTCCTCGCTCCCAAGGGCGCTGCAAGTCGCCGTCAGGTTCTTGTCTGTCTTTGTCTTCACCATTGGGTGAATTGTGTGGTGTCCAGTATCACCTTACCACAGTAGTTCAGGTGGTGTAGGCAATGACAAGGCGCCAGATTCATCTTTAAAAATGCGTTGCAGTGGGCAGAAAACAGTGGGACCCAACAAGCACAGCATTCAGAAAACCATGTCCCACCAGGAGGGCCCCGGCTGCCGTAATCTGTGCCCTGTCCTGAACAGCGCCACAACGGGAGAACCGGTGGTGGGCGCAAGCCTGTCCACAGACTAATAATATGGACGCCTGGACTCCAGATGTGTCTATGTGGGCACTCGCACTGTAGCCCGTACAACAAGTATATGGCACCAGATAAATGAACTCCCAGGTGCCAAGGGGCTTTAGTGTGGTCAGCAGACTTTTATTCAGTGGGAGTGAATGATGCAAGCCCCCTTAGAGGCCCTCCTTCCATCCAGTTCCAGACTGGACTTCATACAATGTCCAGACCCTCTGTAGTGTACCACACTACTCCCAAACAGAAGGCTCTCTAGTGATTGGGTGATACGGTAAGTTATCTGTAGAAAGGCAATCAGGTTAAAAGGGTCCCCATATAACCAGGGCATTCCATTATATTAACTCTAAACTTAGCCCTGAATAATAAGCGGGATAAGAAATTACAACACAGAGCTGTATATAAAGAAAATAAGGGTGTGAATATTAAATGGGAGAAAATCGACAAGGCGGCCTTGCTTAGAGATTTTATGGCAAATAATCAGATACAAATTGAGATAGTTCTCTCAGATTCCGCTACTCCAGAGGATGTCATACTGGCTTTTACAACCCTTAATGGCTTTATGGCAGATAAATTAACTAAATATGGCAGTAGAACATCTGATACTCTAAGATGGTTTAGCAGTGCTTGTTCAGAAGCTCATAGGACACTAAGGTGCGCTTTGAAAAAAATCCAGAGGAATAAGGATGAAGTAGCAAAAGCTAGGAAAGGTTATATAAAGGTAATTAAGAAAAGGAAAATCGATCTGAAGGATAAGGCCTGGGAAGATTTAAAAACTGCCTCAATATTAAAAGACTTACGTGCTTTTTTGGGAGGTTGTAAATTCTACTTTCATGCTTGGCGATGAAATGCCCAAACTAGATACTACAGTATTAGCTAAAGATTGGGTAGAACACTTCTCAAAGATATTTCTCTTAATCCTCAGCTAATAAACTGCCATTACTAGGCAAAATAACCGAAAAACACGTCAATCAGGTCTTGTCCCAATACTTAGAGGAGAATCGGGTTCTGCATACCACTCAAATGGGCTTTCGACCCCAACACAGCACAGAGTCAGCCCTGTTGGTGGCAACAGAGGAATTGAAGGGAATCCTAGACCAGGGAGGTACAGCAGCTATTCTGCTCCTGGATCTCAGCGCCTTTGATACGGTGAATCATAAGACAATATTCAGCAGGCTAAAGGAAGCCGGTATCACAGGCTCTGCATTAAAGTGGATAACCTCATTCCTAGAAAACAGATCCTTCCAATTAATGGAAGGTGAGCATCTCTCTGATACCCTCCAAATGTCCTGTGGAGTCCCACAGGGATCTGCATTAAGCCCGACACTATTCAATCTATATATGCAACCACCAGCAGAAATAGTGCAGCAATTTGGACTGTCAATAGTGTCATACGCGGACGATACCCAGCTCATACTATCTGTGATGGAGGGCCCCCAATCCATGCACTACAACCTGGCACCGTGCATGGTGCAAGTAGAAGAATGGATGAATAATGGTTGCCTAAAACTGAACGGAGGAAAAACAGAGCTTATGTTCCTGGGTAATAAGGCAGTCCCAAGAAACATGATTAGCTGTCCTCCAGAATTGGGAGAACCCCCGGTCCCAAAGACAGAGGTAAAGAATCTGGGAATTTGGCTGGACAAAAGTCTGTCCATGGAGACTCAAGCTAGAAAAATATCAGATTCCTGCTTTGGAGCACTGCGAATGCTACGGAAGATCCTACCGCTCATTCCTGAAACCACGTGCAGAACCGTGGCACAGGCCCTAGTGCTGTCACAGCTGGACTATGGCAACTCCTTGTATCTTGGCGCACCCAAATACGTCATAAACAGACTACAAGTGGCACAGAACGCCGCAGCTAGGATACTACTGCGCATCCCCAGACAACAGTCAGCCAGGGCAGCCCTGAAGACACTACACTGGCTCCCAATAAAGGCCAGAATAGAGTTCAAATCACTTTGCATCGCCCATAGAGCCATGAATGACAAAGGCCCGATGTTAATTTCAAAACTCGTCACACACTACATTCCAGGTAGACACTTAAGATCCTCCACAGATCTACTTATGAAACAAACCAGGATAAAGAGAGCCAGATGGGGAGGTAGATCCTTCTCGCATCTGGCCCCTGGCCTATGGAACTCCCTGCCTAGGGAAATGCGCATGCTAACGGACGAACTGGCATTCAGGAAAAAGCTCAAAACTTGGCTCTTCCCTTAATCTTCAAAGCAACCTCAGCCAGTCTCTCTCAGCGCTGGGAAGCCCTCAGGCAGCTATGTGCTCTATAAATCCATAAACATAAACATAAACATGGTTTTGGCCCCAAAAATTCCTTTTGATGCAAGAGCAGCCGAGGCCCCGAGTAACCAAGTTGAGGTAAGTGATGTATTCTTAGCAATAGAGACTAGCTGTCCAGAGAAAGCCCCGCGACCGGATAGAATTCCAGTTAATCTGTATAAATATCTATCAGATTTTCGGGCCCCGCTAATAACCAAAGTTTTAAAAGCTGCTATAGTGAGACCCTAAGTTAAGACATGGCAGGAAGCCATTATAGTCCCAATTTTCAAAAAGGGGGATAAAAGTCAACCTTGTTGTTATCGCCCCAATTTCCTTGCAGGATGGCTCAGTTATTCTGGCTAAATTGGAATTATGGGGGCTTGAGTCCCAAGTGCTCTCGATTTATCAGTTTGGATTTCGTCCAGGACTTGGAACCGTGGAACAGACTCAAAAACTGGCACTAATTGTCCAAAAATATACAAAGGCACAAAAGGGTTATATACACTTAGCCTTTATGGATTTAACATGTGCCTTCGATACAGTGGACCGTTCTAAATATGGTCCATAATGGCACAGTTAGGGATCGATGGAGCATTATACTTTGCTTAGTAGACTCCATGAATACACATTAGCCTCAGTATGGTATAATAGCAAGGGAGAGCTAACAGAAGAATTCCCCTCTGATATGGGGGTTAGGCAGGGGTGTGTTCTGGCCCCATTCCTTTTATTTCTATATATTAATGGGCTAGGAGAACAATTATATAGGGCGGGGAGGGACACCCCGAGGACTAAGTCATTTAGAATTCCTGTATTACTATATGTAGACGACACTGTCCTGATAACCAGGACAGCTAATGGGTTACAAATATTGCTTGATACCTTTAATGTTTTTATGAATGATTTGGGACTAAACGTTAATCGTTCATAATGAAATGTGGACCAAAAAATTCGAAAACAAGAACATTTTTACTCGAGGATGAAGAAATTAATAAAGTCCCTCATTTCACCTACTTGGGGGTACCATTTGATGTGAATTTTAATTGGAAATGCCAATTAAATGTCAGAGCCTTGCAATTTCAAAAGTCGATTTATGCAATTTTTAGATGTGCCAAGAGACTAGGCCACAAGCCAGTCAAAGAAATTTTATGTGTCTATAAGAGTATACGTCTTTCAGTAGTAACTTTTGGGGTTAGTGTCTGGGGATACATACATTGTAACTCACTCCAAATAGTAGAAAACAAGTTCATAAGGAGACTTCTTGCAGTGCCCCAGAGTTCATCTGCCTCTTCTGTCACGGGGAAGTTGGATTGAGTTTTTTAAAAGATTCCATCACACTGCAGCCACTGTTGCTCTGGGTATGAATTAGGAAAAATCCAGAGGCTGATTTTTGTAGAACAATATTAACAGACTGCATGAAATTGGACAATAGCTTAGATATACCCTGGTTAAGGTGCATCAAAACGAGTTTTGCTAAAATGGGGGTTTCAGAATATTGCACAAATCCTGATACCTTATGAAATGTCTCATCTGCTACAATCAAATCACTTTTCTATCAAAGCCTAGAGCGGCCAAGTGCAGTATATAATACCACTGGACATTCTGAGCTTTTTCCTCAGCTACAAATACAACCTGCCCCCTATCTGCAAATAGACCTGTATGAAAGGCAAAAATATCTGCTGACCAGGCTCCGTCTTAACACTATACATTTTCTGGCTGCATTTCCTACACAGGACACATGGTTTTCTTCACTTCCTGTCTGTCCCTGTGACAGTTTTCCATACCAAAGCACTAAGCACTTTATTTTATTTTGTACATTTTATACTCCTCAGAGGAGGCAGTTTATCCGTCCATTATTATTTGCACTGGGGAATAAGGCTTGTGAATCGGCGATGTTTATCTGCTTTCACTAGAAACTACAGATATTATATATGGAGTTTTAAATTACTTTTTACTGTCTTTAACATCCGTAGTAAATACTAGGTGTTTTTATTAATCTGTATTTTATTGTCCTTATGCTTATCTGTTTTTTAATGAAAATGTATGTATGTAAACTTTTATGGCTCTTTTTTAGTTGAATAAAGTATTCTGATGATGCATGTTTTTTAGGTCATTATCTAGGCACTCACAACTTATAGAATATGGGCATTTCGATGCATTAAGTCTTTTGTGTGTCGTGGTGCCTGCCTCCAATGTATACCAGGAGTCTGGGTAGCACATTTGTGCATTCCCCAACAACAGCCTAAACCATGGACATACAATTGGAAATTGACCTGGAAATTGACCTCTGCCATTTGAGGGTCGGATGGAATAGGAAGGAGGGAGAGGTTCTGACACTTAGCCTCTAGGGGCCCGATCATGGCCCCACTAAGATTAAGATCTACATTCCCCAGCCCCATGGCAGACAGGCCTACAATTTAGGAGAGACATCTGTGGTTCAAAGGGAGACCCCTTAAACCACCCCTAACTTCAAAGATATACAACCGTATAACTACTGGTGTCATCTTTCAGCAAGAAAAAGAAGAAGATGCGCATGTGGTGAGATACACTTTTGGGGACGTGGGACCGGGGAAGCCAGACTGCTTGGTGCACACTGCCAGAGGATTATGTTGTGCACATGGAGGACTACAGCCATTGAAGGGTACCGCTTGCCCTTTATGAATAGTGGCTGGCCTGGGCTGAAAGACCTGCTGTAGTGTGGTGCCCTGAAGTGTGCTCGTCAAGGGCTCGTCGGCGGGCCTCCTGTTCTCCCAGAGATCTCAGGAACAAACAATATCTCCCATGAGCAATGTTCCCTTATTTTTCTCTGTGTGCGTTAATAGCATGTTTGTGTGCACACATTTCCTGAATGTGTGCGCAATTGACAGTTGTAATGAACCACTGTGGAGTGATCATAGGCAGTGTTCTATTATGCCTCATGGAAGTTACAGCAGTACAAGGCCACACAAAAGGCAAAAGAACACTTTACTCTGTCAAATAACAATAGTAACACCATTTACTTGCAATTATGATAAAAACTGCTGCAGAAGCACGCTAGTTTTCAATAACTGGGACGATGTCTCAGTGAGTTAAATGGTTGCCACTGACATAAATGCTGATCAGCAGTGCTTGAGCCTAGGTAGGCTGATTTAGGGCCCGATTGGAGCTCAGCAGGTGGGTTAGTCCGTCACAAACATGACAGATATCCTGTCTGTCATATTACAAGTGCATCTTTACCTATGGTACTTGTAATATGGTGGGCAGGATATCCATCACATTGTGATGGAGTAACCTGTCCACCAGACTCTAAATCAGGCTCCTAATCTTTTATGTACAGCACTAATAAATGGTTGGAATATGGTATCTAGCACTATGTCACAAGCAAGTTATCATTGGAAAGCTACACTCAAATGAATTAGCATGGTGTGTGAAAGGGTAAGTTCTGAAAGAGAAGTCTTCACTTATTACCAGGGCAACTAGAATTATCTGACTGGAGAGGGCCAAATTATGCAGCGGGATGAGTACATTTTGCGGCAAGAAAAGGCAAATTATGCGGCACAATGCGACACGTTTTTTAATAGTATTACTTCATTATTTTGTCAGTTTTAAACTTGGTAACACTGCCTGGGCATTGGTTGCACCTCATAAGGTCCATTTTAATATCCAAATATAGCAATAAGCAACACAAAGGTGACCTGTCCAGCTTTGGAAACAGCCTTCCAGTGTGCTGCAACACGTGTCGCTGCATTTTTAGTAACTGTTGAGCCATTTGAGCTAGAACCAAACATTTCTTTTGTTAAAATCTGAAGATTATGTGGCAGATGATGGATTATGTGGCAAATGCGGCAAATCTATAATTATGCGAAAATCGCAGAAGCTGCACAATCGCATAATTCCAATAGCCCTGCTTATTACTGTGTAAATCTAATCCTATTACTGTGTAAAACTGACCCTACTGATAAGTGAGACTGGGAAGATCATGGCATTTGCACCAGGTCATTGTATTTGTTTTCTTTCTCTTTCAAAATCAGAAGAGTGTCGTGTGGTTTGTGGCCTCCTGGTCTGCCTTGCTAAGTTGTCTTTGGCCTGGCTGCCATGATGCCTTTCTGCGCACGTTACTTTGTGCCTTTGTTTTTCCAGCCTCTGCTTGTGCCCGGCTATAATAGGACTGTCTGCATTTCTGCCTTTCACCTTTTCTCCTGTTCCCTGTGGGTTACGTCTGCACAACATGTACAAGGTCGAAAAACAGCGTCCATTGTTCTTGCTGATCTGGCCAGTCCCTCGCACTTAGACATAACACTTAGTACAGCTGCTCTGGAGAAATTCGTGTGCTGTTAATATGGTGATTTCTCTGTTAAGGGACACTTGGAGAAAAACCTTTCCAGGGAGAAGAGCTGTGCTTGTCTGATGATGTAAACCTTGCATCTAGATATTGAGGTATGAGGGTCCACCTGACAATGCCCAGAGGTCTTCTATTTTTATAATAAACTAGCTAATAGCACGGGGAGGGTGGTATGGTCATTTAGCCCTATATCCACTGTTTTATGAAATGCTATCCCCGTTTGTATTCTATAGAATTGTAACTATGCTTATAATTTTATCGTTATGCATTATGCTGATAGTACTGGCACGTGTACTGTATCTTAGAGCACGATAGTTGAAATAAACATTTTAAACTATACTGTGTCTCTTATTACGCACGTTGTGGACAGGTATGAGTGAGTTATGAAAGGGTGTCTTTGCTCCTGCGAGTCCTGAGAGAGAGAGACCGTGTTCTGGGTTCTCTAATCATTGGTAGCATCGTTGCTAATGAGACGCTAAATCTAGTCGGGTTGGGATTGTGGGTACTAAGGTGTATGGTTGGGTCACCACTATACTCCGAGGTCCTATTATCCTGTGCATAGCTCTGTGTATGTGCAGAATCCCTACAACATGGCGCCACCAACGTAGTGGGCTCCTTATCTGCGAGACGCTTGAGTAGTACTTGTGCTTGTCCACAACACCCTTCGCAGACGCTTCCGGACGCGTATGTGAGGGTGATACCTCCTATATTGATGTTTTTATAGGTTCTTTCAAGCTTGAAGTTGTTAAAAGGTGTTTAAATAAAACACTATATTGCGCTGCCTCATACTAGGTTGTCGAATATTTTTAGCCAAAAATGGCTGTCCAAATTGCGGCACATAGCCGCGCAGCGCTCCGGGCTCACTTGACAGTGTATGCAGTGCCTGACGCGGGTGTCGATCTTATCTTTGTGGTACAAGCGGACCCTGCTTACCACTTTGAGGTGTTTTACTCTTGGGTCACTTTTCCGGCGGTGGATGGGACTGATAATGTGTTCCATGAATATACAGCCACTGCTCTTCCTATAATTTATAGGCCTTATCGGAATCTTGAAGTACCGCTCACGGCATGGCAACACCGTGTTTGGTTTAATGGCGCCCTCCCCCAACCGGTTACCCCGATTCGTTTAGGCCCCCTATCTATAGACGGGGCCACTTGGCCAGTCTTGGCCGGGTATACCCCACATCCGTGTTATATGACACTTGCAGTTGCTGAACTACGTGAATTGCATACGTCTCTGATACGTGTGCACAGAGCTTTAGTACAGTATGTTACAGGCAACATCCAGGGAGCCCCGCCTGGAGTTGCAGTGCATCCAGCTGGACCGGGCGTCGTAACCATAAGTCCCGTCATGGTTAATTCAGTGATGGGCAAACACCCACAAAATAAGGACGATTTGCCTTATTGGCTTGCAGAAAAATTTGACCAGCTGGAGGCAGTTTTTCCAAATACTTCTCCTGTGGAAAAACACAGGATTTTGACGATTAGTTTGCCAAAAGACTTGATCCCTGAGTTGGCAGAATGCAACAACTGGGGTAAGGTATTCGCAGCAGTATATGCGAAGTGTTTCGGCACTCCTTCCATGACAGTTCTCCCCTCTGTAATTAAACGAGTGCAGGATGAGCATGGCCCTGAGGCGGCTGTGGAATTAGGGATGAGACTGGTGGGAATGTTCGATGTAGTAGCTGATTTGATCCTTGCGAATGTCAAGGGCGATGCAGTTAACTTTCAAGTAGCTAATGCTTTGGCTTTGGTCCCAGAACCGGACAAGCCGCGCGAATTACCGAAAATCATTGCACAGGCTTACAAAACCATTGGCCGCAATAGCCTGGGAGTTAAGCCTTTTGCTAAAACGCAAACACAATCGCAACCACAACCAAAAACTCAATCTGAGAAAGATGAGAAACCGTTCTTTACTAAAAAGAGCTGGAGGTTGAAAAAACAGGGTAAGCAACAGAAAAAGCCAGGGTCGCGAGGCGCATCCCCGGTTTCCGTATCTTCTGAACGCACTTATGATTTGCGCGATAGTGCGAGAATTAAATCTCCAGAGAGATTTCAAGTCCCTGATCCGCGCTCTCCTCGTTCTTCACAGGCACCGTCGACCTCCCAGACAGGTGGAGGAGAACGCCAGGATAGAGGCAGGGGTCGAGAGGCTCCACAGGGACGAGACCAACCTCGACAACAAGTCCGAGGGAAACCAGAAGAATTTCCACGTTCTCGCCCACAGTTTCAGAAGAAGAAAGTTGCAACTGTAACAGCGAGGTATGCCACAAACGGTGAGAACGAGACTCCTGAATTGGACGTGGGCAGTGACGCTCCTAGACAGCGCCGCGGAAGTTACCATAATGCGGGAGGCACTACGTCCTCACGTGGAGGCGACAGCAACTGATACATTCATTACTGTCGAGACAGCAGACACCAGAGTGGCACCCCCTGACAGACTATATAATATTGTCATTCAAATTGAAGGTGACATACAGCGTGTTATTAAAGGGATTTTTTGGGAGAATCTGACCTCTTCTTACGACATATTGTTGGCGGAGGCAGATTGGCCGCCCCCATTCGTACTTGCTGCACGTAGAGGGGAGGAGGTAATCCTTCCGAGCTTTTCTCGCCATGTCCCCAAGGACAAAGCGGAAATCCTTGCAGCTGAGTGGGCTGTGTCCCTGGCTCCAGCGTTATACCGCAACCACGTGGGCTGGGACGAAGATTCTCCCCCCCCATGATATTCCTTTGCGGTCGCTGCCACAGCCACAACCCCAATATCCCATCAAGCGGGAAGCTAAAGGTCCCGTTTCCGAAATTCTGACACAGTTAGAATATCAAGGAGTAATTGAAACATGCGTATCACCAATGAATAATCCCCTCTTTGCGGTTTCTAAACCCGATGGATCGTACCGCCTAGTTTTGGATTACCGACATTTGAACTCTCATTGTCGGACCTTTGCGGTGAAAAATACACACAGTTCTGCGCTTGTAGACAGTCTTGTTCGTAAAAAATACAAAAAAACACTTGACCTATCCAATGGATTTTACACGCACAACTTAGCCCCGGAGTGCAGCCAATGGAGCGCTTTCACTTCCGGTGGTAAACATTTCAAATTCCGGCGTTTACCCATGGGCTACAAGAATAGCCCGGGTGTATTCGCCGCCCGTGTTGTCTCTTTGTTGGACAGCATAGACCCAGATGCGTGTTCGTACGTCGATGATATCTATCTGACAGACGACGAATTATGGCCGCATCTTTCCCGAGTGAACCGCATTATTCTAGAATTTGCGGTCTTAGGATATAAATTTTATTTTGCCAAATCTCACATTGCTGAATTTACCGTTTTGGTTTTGGGCTATGAGCTCAATAATGAAGGTAAGGGCTTAGCTCCCCATTTTCTGGAGAAATGCGCACTTTTGTGCCCTCCAACCACTCTGAAGAAACTTCAGTCTTTGCTGGGTTTTCTAAACTTCGGGCGTACTTACATTCCCGAATATGCCCAGCGTATCAAGCCTCTTTATGCCTTGATACAACCTAAGTTTTCGAAGTCATGCTGGCTTCCTGAGCATTCCTCTATACTGCAGTCTTTGCAGTCAGATTTACTTGAATCAAAATTCTTGTTGACTCGTGACAACCACACAAACCTGGTGATTAGAATCGTTCCAGGGGCAGTGGGTTTCACGTATTTAACCTTTAACGAAGGTGACACAGTACCAATTGCATACAAGTCACATCTTTACACTTCTGCAGAAATGCGCTTTTCCTCTGTGGAGAAAGTTTTGACTGCAGTGCAAATGGCGACTCTGAAGGAACGCGCACTGGCACAGGGAAAACGCATTTTGGTGGTAACACCATATCCTGCCCTTGAGGCAGTGACGAAAGCAAGTGTCCCGAACTCTAAGGCTTTGCACCCCCGTTGGATACAATGGGCTACATCTCTGACATCTCCGGATGTCACTTTTATCTTCGATTCTTCACTTCAGATGCAGGAGTTTTTACAGTATGAATTTGTTCATCCTCCTCCTCTGCCCTTGCTACCGCTTGAGGAGTACGAATGTATTATCTATACCGATGGTTCGGCACAACCGGCCACGGGTTCCAAGCATGCTTATTCAGCAGCATGTGCTATTGTTGCAGGTACTATGGTGAACGGAGAGTTCAGACAGACTGTAGTGCACACTCAAGCTCTAGGAGACAGTACTGCACAATTGGCCGAGCTGCGCGCTTTGGTGCTCGCACTTGAGTTCGCTAATCCAGATGTGACCACTCTAATTGTGTGCGATTCTTACTACTGTGTTCAATCTTTCAATGACAATCTATTCTTTTGGTCGCAAAACGACTATAGAGATGCAAAAGGCAGCACAATTAAGCATAAAATGCTTTGGGTTCGAGTGGCAGATTTGAAACAACGTCTGCCTCTCACACAGGTGATTCACACCCTTGGCCACCAGCGTGTGGGCGCACACGCTGTCGGTAACGGTTTGGCGGACGAAGCTGCCAAATCAGCAGTAGCCACGTGCTCAGTAGCGGCAGTTACAAGATCCATGACTAAAATAGATAATGATATTTTGGCAGCTATTGCTGCGACAAAGGAAGGTGCTAATTACCCACGGGGTTTCCCTTCCAAATACTCTTATCAATTAGGTCCCGAACAGGCTCCTTACGTAAGAATTCTAGACGTTGGTGATCGGCTGATTCCCAACGCGGACCGCAGACTTTCCTTGATAATGGCCGCACACGAAGGCATGGCTTCGGCTCATTCTGGCGTGTCTGCGACGGTTTCCATCTTGCAGCAGCGTTACTGGTGGCGTGGTTTATATAAACAGACCCGTACTTATGTGCTTTCTTGTGACGTGTGTCAGCAAATTAAGCCTTCCACGGTTACACGGCCACCACAGACACCGCTCTGCATTTCAAACAGACCTTTTGGGTGTGTTTACCTGGATCACTGGGGGCCATTTTCTTCTGACACTGCATATAAGTACATCTTGGTTGCAGTGGATTCGTGCACACGTTTCATCTGGGTTTGGCTACAACGGAGTGCTGACGCTCGAAATGTCATAAGGGATTTGCATGTCTTTGTGGGAATTTTTGCCTGTGGCACCTTCCATTCTGACCAAGGTCCAGCGTTCGCCTCTAAGGCGTACAAGGACGCAATGGAGTCACTGGGGGTGCGGGTGAAATTTTCGTCTCCATATCGGCCTGAGGGCAATTCGATTGTTGAACGAATGAACCGTGACTTAAAGCAATCCTTGACAGCTAGAGTCTTAGGTACTGGCAGTAACTGGCTGGCCCACTTGTATACCGTACAACGTGCACTTAATAATCTCCCTAGAAGACCTCTGGGTGGGCGTACCCCATACGAAATGCTCTTTGGCATACGAATGTTTGTGCCCGACCTTGATGGTCTAGACATGGCGGCGCAATCCGCAATCTTTGATATAGATAACCATTCTACTATGTTACAGGACTTACAAGAAGCCCGAGACAAACTTGCAATCGAACATTTACCTTCAGCCACAGACGCTGCTTTGAAGATTCCGGTTGCCGGCTGGCTTCCGAAGGTTGGAGACCTGGTCCGAGAGAAGGTGGAGAACAAAAAAGAATTTGGCCCCTCTTATCGTGCACCGGTTCCAGTTCTTGGCTTGAAGGGTACTCGTACAGTCATCTTACCACCACTTCCTGGTCGCAAGGACAACAGATTCATCTCAGTGTACAATGTCAAGCTACAACATCTGGCCGATCCTGAATAGTGTAACACCAGCGGTCTCTTGTCCAGTCATTTCCCGGACAAATGTTTGTGGCCCTCCAGCCCACACGGTCACTGATGTTGCTATCGAGATGGTAGATTTGCCTGATCGCTTACTCGACTACCCGGATTCCCCCTGCAACGAGGAGACCGAGTATACCTACCCCGCCACTGAGTCCGTGGCACACCTACCAACAACACCACTGAGCCCAACACGTTATTCCTTTGACTCGGATTCCACCTCAGATTCAGTATTTTTGTATCCTGGTTCAGAGACAATTTTTTGATCCCTCCTTGGACATACATCTGGTTGGTACTACTCCTGATTTTTCTGTTCATGTCCATTGGCTTTGTCACAGTTTTTTTTCTGCTCATTAATGGTCGCTATTTACCAGAACGCTCTGCAGTGAACTGTGTCGCTGGAACTTTGGCTCCACATTCTTCTTCGCACATCATGAAGCGTGACCACACATTTGTGAACATTTCAGCTTTCCCGGTCGCTGATGGCATCGTATGGGATGCGGTAAATTTCCAAATTCATGGACCAACCGAGATTATTAATGTACCAAATGTCCTTCTTGTTTCAATGGGTGATGTCGTTAAAAGTAATGTTCATTCGGACGATTGGGATGTGCATGCAGTTGAATCGTTATTTACTGATTTGAAATATTATGCTGCTTTTAATGCTGAAGATTTGTACATGAATTCTGCAAGTTATGCCGATTTATATTGTTACCAGCATTGGGGCAACCACTTTATCCATAAACCAAGTACCCTTCGGGGTCCTGTTAATTACACCCAATGGGAGCATTGTTCGACCCCTTTGCCAGGTAGCTCCCAAACTCTTAGAAATACGTTTACTTATTTTACAGACTTTGATAGATCGAACCCTAGGTCCTATTATTTTAAATTAAACACTTCTTCCACTCAGAAAATCATGTTGATCCACACCAAATTGCTATATTCAGGTTCCTTTTTGAACGCATTAGCGGTGGGTGGTTATGAACACTGGCGGGACACCAATGACCTGAAATCTATTTGGGGCTCCAAATCATAGCAGGTGCAAGGCACAGAAGCCTTGCACCGTGCTTGCCTAATCCCGGCCCAAATTTTGTTTTTGAATAATACTATCTATCAAACGACATGTTGGGGTTTGGCTACTTCAAAACAATTGAATGCCCCATCGATTCCCGTATTGTCTTCCACTCCCAACAAGAGCTTGCACTTTAATATGTCCCTTACAAATTTACAGGCTCTGTTTCAGAACAATTCGTTTAATGTCTCCACGTTTGTTCAATCGCTCTGGTTGGTTTGCCCCATAGCTACTAATGCCTGCCAAATGCGTTTTCATGCCACGGATCCTGGTTACAAACAGGATCGACCAGATCCCAGGTTTTCTGACTCTCGTACTGTTACAACATATTCTGTTGATAAATTGTGTAAACAGTGGTTGCAGCACTCTTCCTTAGATTCTGTTAAACAACATTTATCCCTCCTATCAGGCAACATTGATCTGTCCGATTTTGTCCTGGGGCCTCGTGGTCCTCGACCTAAGAGATTTATTTATGAAACTTACAATGAACTCTGGAAGCTTTCGCAAATTGAAGCTGCTTCCCGTCTGCGGGAAATAGATCAGGCAAATTTAGAAAAGGTGCTTGCTGTGGTTGACAATAGTATTAATACCCTGTCTTCCCGCATTTACACATTAGAGAATATTGTTTCCTCTGTTGTTGATATTGTACAAGATGATGTTTCTGTGTTATGTCATGGTCAAAATCAATTGCGTTCAGTAATGCAGTTTGCATGGACTTTGCAAACACTTAAAATGGGTAAAGTTCCTTGGCACTTTTTGAACACCTCTGCCTTATTCTTGCCTTTTAATTTAACTGAAAAACAGCAGTTCATGTCCATGAAGGATGCCACATACACTCTGTTACATATCGAAAAAATAGAGCCCTTACCATTCTCTGTGGCGGAATTGGATTCTGCAGTGTGGCTAGTACACGGGGTTATCGCCTTGCCTTTTTCTTTATTTGAATTCATTTCATGCATGAAACATTATCCTGTGGGCCGTTTTCAGCCCTTGGGCAGTGCCTTCCTGCATGAACTTTGGTCCCTTTGAGAAGTTTTTCTCACAGGAGAGTCATGCGATTCTACTGTGGGTCATTCCCTAATTTGCAAAAACATTAAATTGCACGGAGCCTGTAACGTTTCGGCTCCGAATCTTGCTTGTGTTTTAAAGGGCATTCCTGCTCCTGCTATTTCTCCTACTTTCACTGTGCTTGCAAATGGTAGCTATCTCCTTCTGAATAATCAGGACTGCTGTGGCATGCTTGCCGGCATACCCTATATTGTAACAGTTTCCCACAGGGTTGTCTGCTGCAAAAATTTACTTTTTCCTCCCCCGCACGACATCATAGATAGTTCCATTTAGCCTTCCATTCCGACTTTGAAGGCGGATTTCAATAAATTGAGCAGAATAAAGGCACTATTATTGAACCAGGAGGTTATGCTCACATCCGCCCGGGAGACATTCATTCTCCAGGTGGCGAGTACCCACAGTGAAATACAGGCCCTTTTGAACACAAACCTCCCACAGCATTTCGGTGAACTGATTCACCGTGTTTTTAATGCATCGCGCACCGAAGGTCTTGTGCACTTTTTTAAAGTTGTGGGCTCTGGCCTTGTTACCTCCTTTCAAACTATCTTTGGTGTAATACCGGCTTTTATTCATTCCATTTTTTCCAGCGTCTTTGGCGGCTTTCCGTTGATCCTCGCCTTAGCGGCTGGTATATTGCTTTTGGTCTGTTTGCTACGCAATGGCTGCACCTCCTGGGGGCCTCCTCGGCCCAGGTCGACTCCGGATGCTACGTGAACGCATCCTCGCTGGCTTCGGCATCCTGCCATTAGCGACACTCAGTGTGTCCTATAGACTTTCTTTTCGCTTTGCGTATTTCACTTGCGTGCAACCTGTGATGTCTTGCATCCGATGTCCTTTCTCATGGTCTTTGGATTATTGCCTCTCCAATACGTCTCTGTTTCACCCAGATTTTGTTCAGTTGATGGGTCCCTTAGAGGACCATGAACGGGACTGTTCCGGTACTGGCTACATGGCGCGTGCAGCTGCACTTGGAATTTTGGCGCAATGGGATGTCTGGGCGGCTGCTCAGACTCTCCTACAACAAAGTTATATTGAGTATCACACAAGTTGTCCCGTAATGCTGTTCGCTGCTCCCTCGTGCGAGGAACATGAATGCAGTTTTGATTTATTGGACTGGATGGCATCTCTTTTTTCTGACGATTCCAACGATGTCCTCTTGGAAGGTGTGGCGTTTTTCTGCACTTACACTCTATTGGATTAGGGGGCCTCCGCTTTCAGCGTCGCCTCCCTGGACTATTTTTTCTCTGCATTATTTTTTTTCCTCTCCCATTCATTGTCCTTCACTGGGGACTATTCCATCACAGACGCTGCCGTTCTGCTCCATCTATTTGAACTCTGTCTTCATCCTATGTCTTCACCGATGGACTGACCAGGGGAGGGTGTCGTGTGGTTTGTGGCCTCCTGGTCTGCCTTGCTAAGTTGTCTTTGGCCTGGCTGCCATGATGCCTTTCTGCGCACGTTACTTTGTGCCTTTGTTTTTCCAGCCTCTGCCTGTGCCCGGCTATATTAGGACTGTCTGCATTTCTGCCTTTCACCTTTTCTCCTGTTCCCTGTGGGTTACGTCTGCACAAAATGTACAAGGTCGAAAAACAGCGTCCCTTGTTCTTGCTGATCTGGCCAGTTCCCTCGCACTTAGACATAACACTAAGTACAGCTGCTCTGGAGAAATTCGTGTGCTGTTAATATGGTGATTTCGCTGTTAAGGGACACTTGGAGAAAAACCTTTCCAGGGAGAAGAGCTGTCCTTGTCTGATGATGTAAACCTTGCATCTAGATATTGAGGTATGAGGGTCTGCCTGACAATGCCCAGAGGTCTTCTATTTTTATAATAAACTAGCTAATAGCACGGGGAGGGTGGTATGGTCATTTAGCCCTATATCCACTGTTTTATGAAATGCTATCCCCGTTTGTATCCTATGGAATTGTAACTATGCTTATTATTTTATCGTTATGCATTATGCTGATAAAACTGGCATGTGTACTGTATCTTAGAGCACGATAGTTGAAATAAACATTTTAAACTATACTGTGTCTCTTATTACGCACGTTGTGGACAGGTATGAGTGAGTTATGAAAGGGTGTCTTTGCTCCTGCGAGTCCTGAGAGAGAGAGAGACCGTGTTCTGGGTTGTCTAATCATTGGTAGCATCGTTGCTAATGAGACGCTAAAGCTAGTCGGGTTGGGATTGTGGGTACTAAGGTGTATGGTTGGTTCACCACTATACTCCGAGGTCCTATTATCCTGTGCATAGCTCTGTGTATGTGCAGAATTCCTACAACAAGAGACTCCCTTCACATTGGCAAATCATGTACCTAGAGAACCTAGCAACAACTCCTAGAAACATAAGACACCACAAACAGTTATAACAGTGGTCTGCAAAAGAGGCTAAGCAGTGGTTGAAAAATGAATAAGGCATGTAGGTGCTAATATAAGGTTCATGCATGTCAATGCATGCATCAAGTACATTTTAGGTCTGGCCCAGGGCCAGCTTTCGCTGCTTCGCAAGCCTTATGTAAAAAAATCATAAATAAAAATAAATAGTTATCAAATCATGGCAATTGTGAATGTGTAAAAACCCAATGTTCTCAATTAAGGCGTCCCTTATGGCTGGATACTTTCTCCTCTTTTATTTAATATCTACATGCACCCTCTGGCCTAACTGTTGAAGAAAGGGGGTGCAAAATGTTATATGTACACAGAAGACACAGAATTGATCTATCTTTGGGGTTGTTATGAACCAATATAATACTTCTTTCCTAGCGCAGAGTCTTTTGGTATGCTCATGGATGTCACAGAAATGCTTGAAATTAAATCCATCTGAGCTGCCAATTCTTCCTGAGGGCACAGGCACCCCGGATTTGTCTGACCTGGCCTTCAATAATGGACCCCTGTCCTCCTACACAACAATCCATTATTTGGGAACCTGTCCTGATGCTAATATTTGGCCCTCATGCTTCCAAGATTTCAAGCATCTGCTTTTTCCATTTGAAAACTACATGAAATACTCTGCCAGTCACACATAATAGATTCCATGTTTCACTGATCAACGCATATGTTCAGTCTCGCCTCGTATATGGCAATGCGACTCTTATCACATGGTGACAAATCACTGAAACAATGCGGCTGCCCGTTTGATTAGCAGGGTTCCAAAATACCAAAATATTTCACCTTTCTTAAAACAATTACGTAGGCTTCTGGTCCATTAAAGAATTGTTATCAAGTTCCTAGTGCATAGAGTTGTTTTCCAACACTTCCCACATTTTATTGCATTTAAATTCTGCTGAGACAGGCACCCCCTGAGTTGAAGGTAGAATGATAAGTATCTTCTCACAATCCCTAGAACTGTCACCTTCGGCAACAGTGCCTTCTCAATTGCAGACAGTAGGAATAATACTTCTCTACCCTTATCCATTAATTCGAAATCTTCACTTATTACTCTTGAAAACATACTTATTTCTTAAATTAACTCTGCTACTGTCACTACGGTTAGGTTATTATTGGTGTACTGGTGCTGTATAAGTAAGCTTTACATAGCATAACATACTTTGACTTTAAGTCATACCTCTTAATCATTTGCTCTGTTCGGCTCTCATTCATGTTACTTTCACCCATCACAGCATTCAGCAAAGGGCAATGTGTCAGCCCATTGCTACCACTAGCTCTCCTGCAATGGCATCATTTCGCCTGTTCACATGTTCACATCTACTTCAAAAGAATGGTGTTTCAATGACCGGGCTGGTGCACAAATATATTTTCCTTTGCCAATACTTTTTATTTTCCATTCATTATCTTCATTTTTTAAATCCTTGTGTGTTTTAAATAGGTATTCGATTGCTGCAATTCAAACCCAATAGTCCCTTTCTTTGTGCAAATAAGAATCATATATTCCCATTATGTACATAACTAAAAAGGGTCTCCGAAACTGTACTATGTACACAAGCTAGAAAATACTGCTACTGTTTAGTTAAAATTATGTGCAATGATCATTTTTTTAATTTTAAAATTTGTATTGCAATCATATGGTTTCCACGCTTGGGTGGTGTCTCTTTTCTTCTGCTTATTTTTGTAGAACATGCAATTGCATTTGCGTGTAATATATACATATATTTTTAAACTGACCATTGCAGCAGCTCGCCAAGGCCAGAACCAATAGACTTTTGGGTTTTCTTGTCTTTTTAAAATAATGTTCTTATTGTTTTCTGAGTCAGTCAGCATTTCTGCTAGGGGTTTGTGTTAAGACTGTTAATGAAATGGCATAACATTTTTAAATCTATAAAATGTAAAATTACCCCATTTAGAAATAGCGCCTGATTTTACCTTGTTCATAAGCCCGATGTTAGAGAGAGATGAGAGAAACAACAAATGGTACAGGGCCCTTGAAAGTTATTTTGTTGAAGACAAAATGTCTTTTTGAGCAATTTGTGTAATTGAAACTGTACAGGCCTTACTGTCCGAGACAGAGGGTGATTTGGGCGCACTTACAGGAAAGTTGAATTTTGCAAAGCAAGGTCAGTACCTGCATCACAAAGGCACGCAATTTAAACATTTGTTTATCTTTGATGAGGCCTGATAAGGAGTGGGAGACGGTCATAAATCGGCAGAGAACTGTTCACGTAATGTTGAATGCAGTGTTTGAGCGCCATACTTTAGAGGAATTAATGGCCCATTTGAGAGTGATAACTGCTTTGTGTTCAGTTTGACTTAAATGCGCGCTTTCAGGCTCTTTGTGCGCGGCAGGAAGGCAGCATGTGCGCAGGCGCACAAGCGCGCACCTAAGAGGGAACATAGCCCATGAGGGACCTACACCATCTGATAGAGCGAAATGTTCTTGTGAATTGTAGGGGTGCATCATAATCACTGATAGGCCGCATCCACATGTATTCAGACATATATTCGTATATTCAGTTTCATATTCATGTATGTTTAGTAGAGAATGAATAGTTCACTGAGACAAAGTGAACTCAGCAGCATAATGGTGTTAGGATAATGATGTAATGTAATGCTCATTAAAGTGTGTGAACATAATGCATAGGGAAATTAGTTCGTATGTGTAATGTAATTGCAGTAGTTTAAACGTGCACCATATTAAAGTTGCACATGTAATTCAGTGTTTGCATATGAATCATAATGAAAATGCTTATAGGGAAACATAAGATGTGTGTTTAAAAGTTATATGTAAAGGCCTGACTACATATATGCTTAGGGAAGGCCTGGTTAATTCTTATGTTAGCTTATTTTTGTAGGTAGTAAAAAGATTCTCTTGGTAAGGCTCTCTGGGCACAAACGGTAGATTTAATTTGCACAGTAGAAGGTTTCTGTTGAAAGTATCTTTTGTTGCAGGTGCAAGGACACATGTCTCGTTAGTAAGACTAACTCTTTGTTTTCGAAAGCTAGAGAGAGGGGAGGCATGGTACGGGGAGTGAAAAGGAATGTAGGGATGATACTTTCGGCGGAGAAGGTGCCTGGGACTCAAGGTCAACGCTACCGTCCAGGATGAAGTCACCGTTTCAGTGGAAAAGCACAAGAAAGAAGACCTGGCCAAGGAGGTGGGACAAAGGCGTGTACAATTGTATTGGGGTTTTTGTATTAGGGATAGTGCCCTGAGGGAGGAGGCCAGAGAAGCGGTAGGGGAGACCTGAGAGAAGGACAGAGCTGAGCTTAGGTATTATGTGATTGCACTTCTTAGGAAGTCTTCACAGCTGACACCTTTTATTCTTTCTTGCCTGGGAAATCGTTATGTAGGGATGTCACTTAGTGTTAGAGTAGGGACAGCAATTGATTTTAAGCTTGTTTAGTCCAATGAAGAGCAACTTAGAAATTGGAGCAATCATAGTCTGGTTGATCCTGCTAGAACTTTCTATTCTTCTTATCCTGAGTCGGATGAGATTCTTGCGTAGATTATTATTTGTATTAGTGCCCATCTATTTCTTTAACCTCGTGTTGAGGTGCTTGCACGTTCAGTTATTTTTGGCGATAATAAACTCTCAAACTTGAATTCGGAGTCAGTGGTCCTTTCAGACAAAACGAATGCTGATATATAACCAGATGAGATTCTCTCCTTTACACTATTCAACAGGTAAAAAGATCTTGGCGACCAGAAGGTTCTTATAGATAATTAGATAAGAATCGGCGTTATCAGTTGGTAGCAGAGTAGGATGGTTACCTTTGATGGTAAGGGGAGATCTAGAGCAAGATAGGAGACTAAGTTGCCCCATAGAGCCTGAGTGACGCAGATCCAGAGGACCGCGGGAGAAGGATGTCGGAGGTCGTGGAAAACTGACGGAGAGTGACGGCGCGGCGGAAGTAGCAGTTCGTAGTAGAGTGAGTATGAAAAGAGTGATGTTTGGTAGATTGCGGTGTTTTATTGTTGTGTGATGTCTTGCGGAGTTGGAACGAGAGTTGTGTGATTGAGAAACGGACCGTGAGCGCGCGCGGGACCGGGAGATTTATTGTGGTGTAGAATACACCCAGAGTTGAGAACGTTGACCAGAGTTGTGGGGATCACGAGACGTCATTGACAGACCCACTGAAGATAGGGAACACATGAGTGAGTGTGTGAATAACCAACGCAGGTCGTAGGTTATTGTGTGCAAAACATCGAGTGATTGAATCCTATCGAGTGTGCTAAAGGCGATTATCCGGTCGTTTCGCGGACAGACGATTGCCAGATTGAGGTCAACAAGCTCAAGAGGCTGATCGGTCTTTGGTAAGACTGACGGCCAGAGAGGTAATTGTTCGGTAGGACGGACATTATTTCAGAGTATGATTGGGACAGATGCGAGCGAGAACAAGTGAATTAGAAAGGAGGGGAACTGCTGCGAGCGGAGGAAAAGTGATGTCAGAACAGTGCCGCGCTGCGATAGGCCGGTTGGTGTGAACCGCGCTGGGATTGGAGGATTGGAATCAGGAAGTAAAAGCGGACATTTTGAGTGCAAATACAAAGTTGATTCATCATGAAATGTTTTAAAGCTTTAAGGGAACTTTGTAGAGGTGATAGACATGTGGTTGTTCGGGAGGGAGAGAAGCTCCTCCCGAGGATACACCAGCACATTATATGGCAAAGAATGTAGGATTGCATACCATAATTTGGCTTGAGAATTGGCATAAAATGACAGAAGCAGAAGGAGAATTGTCGTTCCCTCGATATGGTACTTTCAGGTTAGAGGTGCTGTACCAGCTCAAGAGTGTAATGGCTTCATTACGACCACTACCTAGACCAACACAGTTTGAGGCACTACATGCGTGGATAAGGGCAGCGTATGATAGGAAGAAGGACAGATGTCAAGAAAGGGTGAAGAAATCGGTCAGGGCATTTCAAGATGCAAGGTGGGATGCCTTGGAGAAAAGGTGGAGAGCAGACACGATCGAAGGAGATAAGTTATACCCACTGCTGATACAAAATGGAAAGATTACAAGAATTGATGAGGATGACAGTGATCTAGATGACAGTTTGTTGGATAGGATGTTGGCAGAGAGGCCACCACCATTTAACCCAGATTCAGAAGAGGGAAAGACGACCCCAGCAGTAGCAATAGTTGATGAGAGCCAGAACCAGACTAGCATGAGAGTAGTGGGAAGAATTTCCACAGGAACGGAGGGGGCTACGGCGTCTATGATAACACAGCCTCCTGTGGGGAACACAAGATTACCGGACTCCTTGACAGTACCGGTTACCATTGGCCCTATAGTACCGGTATATGACCCAGACCGAGTGAGAGAAGGGAGCTCCGTACCGATGAGAAGGGAAGAAGGAAACAGCGAGAGTGGGAATGGGTTCGGAGTACGAGTGGTTCATTTCCCAAGACCAATAGACACAAGTACGCCGTTACCGGCTACTGCGGACTCTTCAGGTGGACAAGAAGAGGAGAGACCGGAAAGACCGAGGACTTTACGGGAATCTAAGTCAGCTTTGAGGGAGTGGACACCAACAGTAACGAACCAAGAGGATAGGATGCAAAGAGATAGGGCACAAAATGTCTCGGAAGACAGACCAGGTTCCAGGAATATGGAAGGGAATAGGTCACAAGGACAGAATAGTGACTGTGATGAGCGGGACGGCTCAGGTTGTCGAGATGTACTGAGGAGTGCAGTACAGGCAAGGTTGCTAGACGTAGTGAGGCTGAAAGCAGAGGTAGACGAAATGATCAGTGGGGGTCTGCCTTTGGAAAGGATAGAAATTTATGGATCAGATGAGCTGCTGTTTGTAGCAAAAGATGTGACTCGAAAAGCTAGAATGGCACATGATAGATTGAAGGAATTGGCCAAAAGATATGAGGTGGACCTGAACAAAACTAAAGCGTTGCAGGGACCACATAGATTGCATTACAGTGATCAGGAGTTGGAGGAGAAAAGAATCACAGGATTAAAGACGCACACCAGAGACCTGATCATAGGAATGAGAATATGGATTTTGTTGGACAAATGGGAAGAAAGGTGGTCCAAAAAGAAACCAGTAAAGAGAGCAGAAGGGGAAACGCCGCCGCCAGGAGGGGGGCGACGGGTGTTGGGAATTTTCCTTTACGGGAAGTACAGAATGGAGGGTACGTGCATGTACCGTGGAATAGAGGTGATTTGGCTGCATTTACAAATGATTTTCCTCGGCTGAGGGAAAAACCGGTGGAGTGGTACAAGCAGGTTGAGCGGTTTGTGAAGATTTCAAAAGTACTGTGGATTGATTTGAACACCTTGTTTGACATAGTGGTACCAGGAGATTTGTGGACAGCATGTAAAGTCGCTATTGAATGGCCGACTTCGGAACCGAAAAGAGAGGCGGTTACAAATGGTCCATCACCTGATGTCATGAAAAAGTATGAGCAGGTGATTACATGGTTGAAGTCGAAGATTTCACCTCAGGATATAGATTGGGTTAAGATAGATCGGACTGTACAGGAACCCAAGGAAACGGTGCATGAGTATTACGAAAGACTTCTGCAAGTTTTTAAACAGTATAGTGGGTTAGATGTTTTGGACCCTAAGGATATGGGACAGTTTGTCTCAAAGTTTGTAACGGGTCTGAGAGGGGAAATCAGCCTCATGATACAGCACCATTTGATTTGCTGGCAGAACAAGCCACTAGATGAAATTTTGCGGTATGCGCGATACTGTAGTGATGAGGTGGAATCAAAACATCGAAAGCTAAAAGACAAATTAATGCTTGTCCAGATGCAGACAGCACAGAGTCAGCCTAGTGGAGGGACCTTGGGGAGAAAGCAAGGAAATTTCCAGGGAAACCAGAATGGGCAGGTACAGGGAAAGGGAAAACCAGTAGACCCCAAGACAGGAGTGGACGTGGCCACATTAAAGAAGACCACTGCGTGTCATCTTTGTCGCCAGGTCGGACATTGGAAACGCGAGTGTCCTTTGAACCCAGCTAATCAGGTACAGGAAGAGGAAGAGGGGGCTCAGGCACCCGCGCAAGAGGTAGTTAACACAATAACGAGACCTAGGACGATGAAAGGGGGGGTTTACAATTCTCACGCTCAGATTCCCCAAGCTCCAAGGTTTTCACAAGGAACACGAACGTACCAACAGATGCCCCTGTTCGAACGCTATGATGAGGATAGCTCAGACCCTTTATCCTGACGGTGCCTGAGGGGGGAGGAAGACTGCACACTTGGAGCGGTCTTGGAGGTAGACCAGAGAGGACCTTTTGTAGAGGCAGAGATTGAGGGCAATCCTGCAACACTTTTGGTTGATACTGGAGCTACCCGGTCTACTGTAAGATCTGCAGTAGTCCCTAACCTACCCCTCTCGGGACAATCGATCCAGGTTGTTGGAGTAGCGAAAAAGAAGATGAGCAGCCCATTGACAGAACCGATCCTAGTAAAGATAGGTTCTTTCCAAACTAGACATCAGTTTGTAGTGTGTGATACGAGTCCAGTTTGTCTTTTGGGAAGAGATCTGTTGTGCAAGTTGAACTGCACGATTTATTGTACACCTCGGGAGTGGAGGTCCAGACGATAGATGACGATGCAGACTTTAAGATTACCAATCAGCTTCTGTGTATAGATCTGTACCCAATGGTGACTGTGGAAGAACTTCCACATGATCTGAGAGACGCAGTGTCGCCTGTGGTGTGGGATTTCGCAGGCGATGAAATAGGTTTAATCAGAGGGGTTGAACCAGTGCGGATTGAGGTGAAACAGAATGTTGATTTCCCAAGAACACCTCAATACAACCTGTCGACAGAAACGATTGCAGGAATAAAACCTGTGATCGAGACTTTCATTGAGAAGGGTATTTTGAAGGAGATCAGAGGTAGTCCCTGTAATTCACCCATAATGGGACTACAGAAACCGAGCGGGAAATACAGGATCGTGCAAGACCTGCGAAAGGTCAACATGATAGTTGTCCCTTGTTGTCCAGTGGTACCGAATCCTTCAGTAATACTGTTCCAGATCCCATGTGAAGCCGAGTGGTTTACGGTTATCGATTTGTGTCAAGCTTTCTTTTCGATACCGCTCCACGAAGAAAGCCAATTTCTTTTTGCGTTCAGGCTAGAAAATCGCGTGTTAACATGGTGTCGTATCCCTCAAGGGTATACGGAAAGTCCATCGATCTTTAACCAGATCCTGAAGAAGAACCTTGAGAGTCTTGTGTTGCCACAGAACTCAGTTCTCGTGCAGTACATAGATGACTTGCTCATTGCCTCAGAAACAGAAGATGCTTGCAGAATTGACACAGTAGCCTTGTTGAACCACTTAGCAGAGAATGGACATAAGGTGTCCCCGAACAAGCTGCAGTACTGTTTGAATGAGGTACAGTACTTGGGACACAGATTAGAAAAAGGCAAGAGGAAGGTGTCACCAGATCGAATTGAGGCAATAATGAGCATGGCAGTACCCACTACACAGAGGGAAGTTAGGATGTTTCTGGGAATGGTTGGCTATTGTCGACAGTGGATTCCTAGTTTCTCCTTGAGAGCAAAGCCTCTGCAGAGGCTTACACACAAGGATGTGAGTGATCCGGTACCATGGGACGAGGAGTGCTTGGTGTCATTCCTGAAGCTGAGAGATGATTTGTGCAGGGCTCCCGCACTGGGAATGCCTGATTACAACAAGGCCTTTTCATTGTTTTGTTACGAGAGAGGAGGATGTGCATTAGCAGTGTTAGCTCAGAACCATGGAGGTGTCCGTAGACCAGTTGCCTATTTTTCAGCTACTGTAGATCCAGTAGCTTCTGCGTTGCCCGGATGTCTAAGATCCGTTGCTGCAACAGGTGTCAGCATTGAAAGATGTGAAAGCATTGTAATGGGACATCCATTGACTGTACATGTGCCACATTCGGTTGAGTTATTAATGACCAGGACCAAGACCCAGCATCTAACAAACAATAGGTTAACGAGGTACGAGCAAGTCATACTTGCCGCAGAGAATGTGACTCTGAAAAGGTGCTCCATCTTGAACCCTGCGACATTGATGCCTATACCGAACACAGATGATGAAGATTGTGAGGACCATGATTGTCTCGATGTGACCAAACTTTGCACCAAACCGAGACCTGACATTGTCGATGAGCCATTGGCTGACCCAGATGAAATTTTCTTTGTCGATGGTTCATGCTTAAGAGACAGTGTGGGGCAATTAAGAGAAGCGTTTGCTGTATGTACCATTTCAGGAGTGGTCGACGCTGCTTGCCTAGAAGGAGTACGCTCCGCGCAGGTAGCTGAGATCATTGCCTTGACCCGTGCCTGTTTGGCCGCTGATCGAATTCGAATCACGATTTACACAGACAGCCAATACGGCTTTGGCGTGGTGCATGACTTCGGGCAGTTATGGTCTCAGAGGGGATTTTTGACATCATCTGGCTCACCCATTCGTAATGGAGAATATGTAAGACAATTGTTAGAAGCATTACAGCATCCGAAAGAAATTGCTGTTGTAAAGTGTTCAGCCCATGGGAAGGGGAGGACTTTGTATCCTTGGGTAATAACTACGCAGATGAGGTAGCCCGCTTCTGCGCAGAACAAGGATGCATATTCACAGGAAGAGAGATAGAAGAGAGCCAAGAGGGAACCGATCTCAGCATAATGTTGACCATGGCAGACACTTGGGAAGAGCTTAAGCGATTGCAGGATGAAGTTTCTAACCAGGAGAGAGAGGGATGGATCAAAGCTGGGTGTGAGAAAGGAGATGTGGATGTTTGGGTATCAAACGATGGGAGAGCTGTGTTGCCGGAAGAATTGCTGAGTCCGATGGCAAGATTGATACATGGACAGGCACACCTGGGTAGAGACGCAATGATGAGAGTGTTCAGACAGACGTGGTATAACCCACGGTTCCGAGCAATGGCTGAGACGGTATGTCAGAGGTGTGTTACGTGTCAACAGATGAATGCCGGAAAGAAAACTGTAGTTACATTGAGTCATATTGGAAGGTCAGGAGGGCCCTTCAATAGATTACAGTTGGATTTCGTGGAGATGCCTAGGTGCAATGGCTTGAGGTACATTCTAGTGATAGTATGTGTATTCTCACGGTGGGTGGAGGCTTACCCCACACGCAGGTGTGACACTCTGACAGTGGCTAAATTATTGTTGAGGGAGCTTATCCCTAGATTCGGGATCCCGACCTCTTTGGAATCAGATAGAGGAGGGCACTTCCATAGCGAAATCATGAAGTTGCTTTGTGCAGCATTGAACATTGACCAGAGACTCCATTGTAGTTACAGACCGGAGGCTTCTGGGATGGTGGAACAAGTTAATGGAACTTTGAAAGCCCGGATGGCAAAAATGTGTTCTTCGACATCCCTGCAATGGCCCGACGCCTTGCCTTTGGTGCTGATGAGCATGCGAAGTGTCCCAGACAGAAAGACCGGGTTGTCCCCCATGAAATATTAATGGGGAGGGCAATGAGACTGCCAGCAGTACCAGCTACAGCCTTGATAAGCATCACTGATGATTTGATTCTCGATTATTGTAAAGGACTCTCTGATGTGGTCCGTTCTGTATCCCAGCAGGTGCAAGCAGCTGTGGTTCCAGCCTCGAGTGATCTGTGCCACGACTTGTGTCCCGGTGACTGGGTGCTCGTCCGGAAGCACGTGAGGAAGAGTTGTTTGGATGCCCGTTGGCGTGGCCCGTATCAGGTGATTCTGATCACGAACACAGCAGTAAAGTGTGGAGGATTACCGAACTGGGTGCATGCTTCCCATACCCGCAGGGTTCCAGCACCCTTGGAAGAAACAGCTCCTCTCATAAATGAAAACCCAGCGGATGTGGCAGGGCCACATGAGAGGACAAGTCAAGCTGTAAGGGTCGCTGACACAGCTGGTGGTGCACTAGAGCAAGAAGAAGGGGTTTCCACAATTCAAACCCTGACTCAGACACCGAAGAAAGAGACGGTGCAGTGGGCGGAGAAGAGTCAAATTCAAAAGAAAGAGGAAGTAGTGCACTGGGTATAGAAGGGGAAGGCAGACAAACGAACAGACGTGCAGAAAGTTGGCCTGAGAGACAGAGGCGACTGAACTTGAGGTTAGCACCTGAAAGAGACCTTGCTCCAGTGTCTGAAGTATCTGAAACGGAAGCAAGTGACGAAGACCAAGCACAAGACAGTCGGCGAAGGTCAAAGAGAACAAGAGTGCCTTGTCGCAGATACTCTACCCCTGAGTGGACTTACACTGTGTTTGATGCAGGGGGTGGTGAGTACGGGAAGACTGAGGTCAGTGCAAGTGGTCAGTCGGAGCCCGAGTCTGGTGGTGAAAGTGGTGCTGCGGATGCCAGGGTTCGAGATAGAAGGAACACTGACACTCACGATTCCGAATCCCCGCTTCTGAGTGAAGTCCGAAACTTGCTTTTGCATCGGCTCGAATTCCCGCCTTTTGGAGCTGAGCCGTTTTCACACGAAGTGCTGGTTTTGCGTCTTGAACTTTTGTATCACGTTCTGGTCGTGCTCAATGAGGATCTCATTGTGGATCAGTGAAAAACTGTAAATAAAAGTCTAAAAGAAGAAGATAACCTAGGCCCGAGTGGAAGAAGAATAAACTTAGGGACTTTCTACAAGAAGAGGAACGAAAACTAGGGAAGTCTTTTTTTGGACTGTGTAAATAAGTTGTGATCGGAAAGGGAAAGCCCGGAGATTTCATGGTTGCTCGAGCTGGTTGAGCAGGTCACAAATAAAGAACAGAGACTTTTTCAGAGTTCTTTGCGATAACCAAGACTTTTGAGAACTTTCGAAATCATGGAGCCGGGAGATCCCAATCGCAGATCCAAGTGGATTGTAGGCATTCTTATAAGTAGTGTGATAATTTCTATAATCATAGTAGTTATAGTCTCATATACTGGTTCGCATGAGCCAGAAGTAGAGGCAGTGACAGGGACACCGACACCTATCACACCTAGTCAGAAGGGGGTAGACAGGGCAGCTGATAGAGCTATGATATTAGAAGAAAGTCGTAGATTACATGTAGATTTGTCTAAGGGTGATTTTAAGCTTAATGCGTATGCTAAGTTGTTGTATGAGTATGTTGACGTGATGGATGCGAAAGATTGTTATGTATGTATGCAGTTGCCTACTTCGGTGGATGAGGGTATTAGGTATCATCATCTTCCACTGACTTATGGTATTTCATGTAGTCTTTTGCTTAGTTTGTTTTATGAGAGAGATCAGTTCGAGTATTTCTTTTCCAATTTCGATGCAGTGCTTCCTGAAGTCCCAGCTTACAAGCATTTGAATAAGTATGACTATTATAAGACCGAAGACAGACTGAGGAAGTATTTCATACCGAGTTTGGCATTGGATACAGCATTCGCACACAGAAACAATCTGACTTGCTTGATGTCGGATGTAGAGAGAAAGTTTGTAGATCAGGTTGAAGATAGGTATAGAAAGCTGACTGAATCTCGAGATATGGGACATCACAGGACTGATTCGACGGAGGAAGAACGGTTGCATAAGACCAGGGGAAGCTATGGTCCTATAGCGTTAGATAAGGAGCAGAGGGGTAAGTTGTGTATAAGGCGTTATCAGACTTACTACGAAAAGGTTCCAGTGGGACAGAGCACTTGTGATCACGTTTTCACCATGGCAGATGTGGCAAAAGATTTTCTCCAAGGTCCTGTACAAGTGATACCTACGGTTGTATTACGTATGTGGGAAGAATGCTTATGTGAGGTTGCCTGCAAATTGGTATGGAACATGTTATTTGTCAATAATATTTCCAAAGATTTACCATACAGAAGACTTAAATCTTCTGGAGGGTGGAGAGCATTCAAGAACGAAAAGAGCTGCAAGTGCAGGAATCGTTGTGGGGGATATCTTTGGAGCTATGATACCTAGTCTAGGAGTAGTCTTGAATGATGTGAAGATTCGGAGGTTAGCGACTGTGGTGGATGAATTTTCGATGAACACAGCAAAGTCGTTGGTGTTGGTGGAAGGAGAGATGTTGTCGATAAGGGGAATGGTTTTGCAGAATCGCCTTGCTTTGGATGTCCTATTGGCAAAAGAGGGCGGGGTCTGTAAAATGCTGAAGGTTCAAGAGTGCTGCACTTATATACCAGACCGTACCAAGGATCTGGAGAAATATATAAGTAACATCACTATGGTCCACACAAAGATAGCGGATTTGACCGAAGAAGGGGCCTGGGAAAAGGTCGGAAAGGGTTTTGGTCAAGTGGGAGGTTGGTTTGCGAACCTAGGAAAGGGATTCCTTGGGTACTTCCTGAGACCACTCCTTATTTTGGTGGTTTGTGTGGCTGGCTTGTGGATTATGATCAAGGCCTACAAGTGGTATCGAGCAGGCAGAGTCAAGAGAGCTTTGAGGGAAAATGACATGAGATTGGCAAGATTGCAGGACAATCAGTATCAAAGGCTCAAGAGCATGGAGAAATTCAGATCAGGGAAGATGGGAACAAGTTCTGTTTAGGTCGGTTCCTTCTCCGAGGGAGTAGAATGAGATGTGATGACAGGAGTCATCAAAGGGGGGAACTGATAGAGCGAAATGTTCTTGTGAATTGTAGGGGTGCATCATAATCACTGATAGGCCGCATCCACATGTATTCAGACATATATTCGTATATTCAGTTTCATATTCATGTATGTTTAGTAGAGAATGAATAGTTCACTGAGACAAAGTGAACTCAGCAGCATAATGGTGTTAGGATAATGATGTAATGTAATGCTCATTAAAGTGTGTGAACATAATGCATAGGGAAATTAGTTCGTATGTGTAATGTAATTGCAGTAGTTTAAACGTGCACCATATTAAAGTTGCACATGTAATTCAGTGTTTGCATATGAATCATAATGAAAATGCTTATAGGGAAACATAAGATGTGTGTTTAAAAGTTATATGTAAAGGCCTGACTACATATATGCTTAGGGAAGGCCTGGTTAATTCTTATGTTAGCTTATTTTTGTAGGTAGTAAAAAGATTCTCTTGGTAAGGCTCTCTGGGCACAAACGGTAGATTTAATTTGCACAGTAGAAGGTTTCTGTTGAAAGTATCTTTTGTTGCAGGTGCAAGGACACATGTCTCGTTAGTAAGACTAACTCTTTGTTTTCGAAAGCTAGAGAGAGGGGAGGCATGGTACGGGGAGTGAAAAGGAATGTAGGGATGATACTTTCGGCGGAGAAGGTGCCTGGGACACAAGGTCAACGCTACCGTCCAGGATGAAGTCACCGTTTCAGTGGAAAAGCACAAGAAAGAAGACCTGGCCAAGGAGGCAGGACAAAGGCGTGTACAATTGTATTGGGGTTTTTGTATTAGGGATAGTGCCCTGAGGGAGGAGGCCAGAGAAGCGGTAGGGGAGACCTGAGAGAAGGACAGAGCTGAGCTTAGGTATTATGTGATTGCACTTCTTAGGAAGTCTTCACAGCTGACACCTTTTATTCTTTCTTGCCTGGGAAATCGTTATGTAGGGATGTCACTTAGTGTTAGAGTAGGGACAGCAATTGATTTTAAGCTTGTTTAGTCCGATGAAGAGCAACTTAGAAATTGGAGCAATCATAGTCTGGTTGATCCTGCTAGAACTTTCTATTCTTCTTATCCTGAGTCGGATGAGATTCTTGCGTAGATTATTATTTGTATTAGTGCCCATCTATTTCTTTAACCTCGTGTTGAGGTGCTTGCACGTTCAGTTATTTTTGGCGATAATAAACTCTCAAACTTGAATTCGGAGTCAGTGGTCCTTTCAGACAAAACGAATGCTGATATATAACCAGATGAGATTCTCTCCTTTACACTATTCAACAGGTAAAAAGATCTTGGCGACCAGAAGGTTCTTATAGATAATTAGATAAGAATCGGCGTTATCAATCTACCTGACATCTGGAGAGCAGTGCCTTCTCAATTGCCCAAATCGACTACTGAATTCGGGTGGCGCGGTGTGAGCATGGAACTAAGGCTTATGCCTGGAGACTGGATTGTCTAGTGCGGAGCCCCAGAAATATTGCCCGCATTTAAGGTGTGTGGTTCCTGCACTGCAGGGACCCTGACACTCATAATCTTCTTGTTGGTGGTGAGCAGATGCACTGGTTGCAGGACCCCGCATGGCTGGTTTCGCCAATCGCTCTGCATCTCTCTCATGTGTCATGCTGACTGCATGCTCATTGCGAGCAGTGTGCAATTCACAGGGTGCGACCCTCAAAGGTGGGGGTGTACCCATTGTAGCACCTCATTCTACCTCATGTGGCTTTTCTGAACTTGCACTGGTGTTTGTGACCAGACTGGTCTGTTGTACCCCGTATATTCATGCGTCGGACGCTGTGCCTCCTTTCCAGGGAGGTACAGAATTTGCAGTAGTTTGCTGTATGTGACCGAAATTGCCTGGCAAAACCCATATCAACTGGTCATTGTGCCTAATTTCCTTAGAGGTACAGAATTGCAACTCTTCGTGTTTGAGACCTGAAGTGTCTGGGGCGACCCATACCACTGTGCACCAGGCGCTGTGCCAGGAATGCCTGGGCACAACCCTGAGCAACATATCCCTGCCGGGGCACCTCCTCCTCCTACCGAGAGGCTCCCCTGTGTTACTCCCCATACACCGGTTTTCCCCTTTTGACCCTCATCGTGTTGGACCAACTGCACTGTCCGCACTTGGCCCCTCCCAAAGACATCTTGGTGCCAAGTAGTAGCGAGAGAGATTGACTGGGTTGAAGGAACGCTTCTGAGACAGTTTGGAAGCAGCTCAAGAGACTGCTTGACTCCAATGTGTTTTGAGACCTGTGGGTGAACTTCCTAAGTGGCTGCTAAACTCCCCTTGCTTACTTCTACCTCCAAATTAAAACTTGCTACGTATCCCCACTTGCTTCCAAGGACCCAGACTGAGTGTGACTTAGGCCGCTTGCGGCCTAGTATCCGGGAGGCAGGGCTGGTTATCTTCCATCCAGGGGTATAGGACAATCGGGATGAACTAGAGGTTGGAGGGAGGCTGGGGCCACCAAGTCTGAAGGATACCAGTAGGACCACATTAGGGTGCTGAGTGCGTATTTGTGCAAGAGTTTTCCGTACGATCTGGGCTGATACCTGTTGCACCGTGTAGTGGTTCAGAGTGAGTAGGAGTGATAGTCTGAGGGCCACCTGTGATTCATGATACTGGCTGGCGGTATCGCTTCATACGATGAATTCATGCCAAAAGCACTATACATTTGACATTTGGTTTACCCAAGTGACTCCCGCACGCGGTGCTGCTAAAAAGTGTTCTAGTTTCATGTATGCAGATATCTTTGATATTGTTGTGACCCAAGGTGTACCCTATAACTGTGTGGTATAGTACTATCAGGATTGCTCGGCTGGGGCTGGGGTGGACAGCATGTTGCACCTCATAAGGGTGCTCTCTGTCTGTGGGGAAGTGGGGTGTTTAGATTAGGAATTATCCTCAATGTGCATACTATTGATATCACAATAATAAGAGTGGGCCTTGTATTGCTAGTAATATTCCCAAATGTGGTTTATACCCAAAAGTACACTGATGTTCATGTTATAATGATTGAATATGTGTTGAATACAAAGCTTTTTCCATATATTCTGTGTGAAGTCTCTTTTGTGACTTTCAGTGAATTTATTGCAAGTGACTGCTGTGCCATTGCCTTACACATTGACTCTGAATTAAGTCAGAGTGCTGAGAGCCAAGCTACACAAGGGTGAGCACAGGTTATACAGCGAGTGTAATCACCTGCCCTTGAAGGGAGCAGTAGGTTCTGCTTGGTTGGGGGCATCCCTTCAGCTAACCAGAAAGTGCTGGTTCCAACATTGTCTATTATGTACGATTTTATTGCAAAGTGCAGCTAGGCAATTTATTTTCAAAATGAGTTTCCCTGGCGAAAGAGGGCATCCCATCCAATGTCCATGGAGATCATCTGGCTCACACATAACTCAGTGAAATTTGTGTCTGGTATTTTCTTTTCAAGGCTGCATGGCTGTTTTCATTACAGTCAGGGGTGTAGCTTCAGGTGGGGTGTTTGGGATGTGACACCTCTTCAATAAATACATTTATGCCTTGGTAGTTGAGTCTGGAGAACCTGAGTCAGGTCTGCTCTCTCATGTTGTTTTTTCCCATTGTGAGTCAAAAAAGAAAGGTAAAACAGTGACATTTGATGAAAACAGTAGAGACAGAGATACTCATCTGGTGGCTGAATTTTTAAATGTGAAGTCAGATAACCTGGAATCAATACCAGTTTCACAGCTAGTCCAAATTGTGTGATCATAGGCAAATATTTAATTTTACAGAGCATCCTTTTTCTTTATTATATCATACAAGAGCACTTTTAAATACTTGAGCTCAGGATGTGTGCCGTACAAGCACCTCTTACATTTGATTTAGTAGACTGTAATGTTGCTGCATCTATAATAAGAATCTAGGCAACATTTAGAGTTTACATGACTTACTGATTTGCCTTCCAATTCACTAATGGCATTGTCATTGGAGGGTGGAGAGCGAGCTATGAATGTTTCTAAAAACATTTCATAAATATCTGTCTATTCAGTGATATAATCTGATTTGCTAAGGTGAAATGATCCGAATGTTAAAGAAATACACTTTGTTGAATTTTGAAGAGATTGTATCATATGTTTACATTATGTTTGCTGCATGCTATACATGCCAAACGTTTTTATGGCTCGGCTCATGCTCGTCCCATTAATTTGCTTCTGCGCTCTGAGGCTTAGTCACATGATAAAAACAAGCATTTGCAATGCAAACGGTCTCGCCTTTGGGACCTTATATGTATTTAGCTATGCAGTACCTTAGCCTGGGTGGTGAAACATCTACTGTTTTTCAACATGGAAGGAAAGTAAGCACCAAACTGTGTAACATGCCAGGAATGGGAACACATGGAGAGAAATATTGCATTTTAGCAGGAAATGATATAGTCCAAAGCTCTGTTTTTAATATAATATCAGGGCCTTCGGTGGTTATATCGCTGAAAATACATGATTTGAAAAAAATATTATTGTTTACGGGTGCTTGTGGAAGAGAAGTTCTATGGACTGGAATCTAGAGAATGCTAAAGTGATTAGCTTGAGTTCCTCATCAGAAAGCAATACACCTGGTAAACAAGCACCCTGGGGCACAAACGTGAATGCAAGGTGTATCAAAAGGACACTGTTTCCCCAAGCCAGCTATTTCTGTAATTCTGCAGTTAGGTGTTTATTTTATCCCCCGGCCATTAACATTTGTCCTGAAAACTGCACAATAAAGCAGATTCGTACCAATTAGATTCGTACCAATTACGCTGTAACAAAACACTAGGACTCAGAAACCAGCAGAACTATAAAATCCATTAGCATTGTAGTTACCCAAACGCATTATACCTTTATATAAATTGATGTATCCGATGCATTACTCCAGAATTGCTTTTGTTACATTTTTAGCCCCTGCACTAAACACCGAGGCACCATTTCCTGCCTTTTCACTCTTTCCCCGACTTTTTTAATGCGCCTTGGACAGTGTCCCGTCCCAGCACCCAGTTCACGTCCTAATACCACCTCATAACTTCTACCATCAGACCCACACCTCACTACCGCCCTCAACCCCCCTCTAGCACAATCACTGTGCACACCCAGGTCATATTTTCCAGACCAGCCACACCCCAAACCACTTCTGGACCCACAGCTCGCTGCCTACACACCTACCCAGCCTTCTAGCACACCCACACAGGGCCACACTTCAGCATCCCTGAAGCGTGGCTATGTCACACCCGGCATCCCCACGACTGACCTTTGGACACACCCTACACACACCCAGCACCTAATATCGTACCTTCAGTAGAGCTTATCACAGCCCCCATCACCCTACACACCCCATCTGAACCCACACTCACAGATACATGCCGCATGCCAAAACATATCCCAGCACACCCCTTTCTCCCAGCACGTACATATCACACCTTATCCCCTCCACACCCAACATCTTTGTACCACAGCCTTATCACAGTTTATTAACCCTCTGCAAACGCTTTAGCGCACACCCCCATAGCACAGCATCTGCCGAATAGGCATGCCATATTTACAGGTATATCACACCCATCGTCCGTATTGCGTACCACACATTAGACACCTAAACACCATATGCTGTGCCCAACAGGATCACACCTTCACACTCCAGAGCCCATAAATCACACTCTATACCCCCCACCTTAATACCACCACACCTCCCAGCACAAGCAGACAAGCCCCAATGTCCCGACAGACACCGTGAAGTCATAGTCTGACCCTACCACACCAAAGGCTCGCCTCAACACCTCTCGACTGCCCATCACGCCCCAGCCAGCACCCCCTTACCACCATACTGACACAACGTCACCGGGATACCGATATCATACCCACAGCCAATAAGAGCACCCGGCCAGTACACAACCACAGCGCGCCAACAACGCCCTTTCAAGCCGCTATTAGACCTAATGCCACCCACCCCCGCGTGCACCGCATCCCTGCCCACAAAGTGCGTAATCTGGACCATGAGTGAGGGTTCGAGGTGAGAACGTACGGGGAGGGCGAATTGAGCAGTCAGTGAGCATGGGGGAGAGTGTTCCGGGGCTGTCGCTGTCACACTGCTGAGGAGAGTGCTCTGAGTGAGAGACCGGAGTGATGCAGGCTTGTGGCGAGTGCTCTTATTAGCCCGAGAGTGCTCTGAGCGGGGAGTGAGCCCTTGGAGAAGAGTGCTTTCCGTAGGGAGTGAGGGTTTGGAGGATCCGAGGGGATCATGTCTCTGAGAGGACAGTGTTGTGAACTGCCAGAGAGTCAGTGGTTTGGGAAAGAGCGAGTGAGCGTTCAGACAGGGAGTGTGTGTTCCACGCGCGGTGGTGGCAGCTCGAAGACAGTGCCGGCGGGAGCGGGGCCTCTGTAATCCGCTGCAAAGGTTAAACACGACACTAAATTCCCGTTCTTGCAATGTTGAAACCCGATGAGTGTCCGCTGGACAGCATGGCCGCTCCCCACTCCCTTCCCCTTAACTTTTAGGACCTCGGGGATGCGAGACGGGTGTACAAGCTCATTCCACTGCCAACCTTATGAGCATGGCTTGTGTGCATGTCTGAGAGACTGCATGGGTGTTAGAGGGTATGTGAAGGGTGACAGTGAATGCCTACCGCCGTGAATTAGGAACGCCACTATTTTGTTGCGCATGCGTACGATGTCAGGCATCGCGCGCATGCGACACAAAGAGTGCGAATTCACCCACCAATCAGACCGCAAACAAGCATTGAAAATGCAATAGGACTCGGATTTACCCGAGACCTATTGCATTTTAAATGGAAGTGCCGGCATAGGTGAAGGCACGAATGGGAAGGGGTGGGGGGGTGGTTGTGGTACAATAAGTTGCGGACTGCGGGAGGGAACGGGGAGAGACAGGGAAACAAAATGGTTTTACAAGTAAAGGGGCTGATAGCCTCGGAAGGGGAAACATGACGCCATGGCAGTCAGGAGGCGGGACTAAGAAGGCACAAACCAATCAAAATGCAGAATTTAGCATTGCAGCCAATCAAATGTATGGCCCAAAAGTGGGCGGAGCTTCCCCCGCTATACTGTATACAGCATCTCTCGACGAGACAGCGCATGCGCTGCCTAGGCGAAACCTAATGATTTGTAAAAGGCAAGGACTGGAAACATGGAGCCCAACCCACATGTGCGGATTTGACAGCTCTACCATCAAGGTTTTCTTGTAGCAGAGATGAAGAAAAGTATGTGCAGTGAAAATACATTTAAAATAAGTGATCCGAGGGCAGGGACTCCAGGCTGTTGTGTAGTATGTGACCGTAGTCATGAGTTCCTAGGGAGAACTACCAGGTGCATATACTGAGTGTAGGGGCTTAGATTCAGTGGGCATGTTTGGGGTGTGACACCCCTCAAATATTATTGATTTAGTAGCTGTGTCTGGGGTCCTGAGTTGGTGCTGCTATGTCTGTGTAGGTATTTCTTGTTTTCATTTCACAAAGACGTTTTAACTTGTTAATTTCTTGGACTGGGATCTTAAAGTGACCAGTCTTCCAAAAAGTAGTAAATCTGCACCCACAGTACTACTCCCTGATAAGTGCAAACTTATGACGTTTTGTAATTCACAAACATTTGAATTATTAAGCTTAGTAAGCGGTGCCAGACTCAAGTTTCCAGGCGTACTAGTGACAATGAAACACCCAAAAGGTGATGCATTGAATGCTCACACATTATCTAACAAGCAATAATTAATCGGCTCTGAATTCCAACCTATCGTTTTTCGCCCACTCTACCACTCTAGACAGGGGTCCAGCAAATGCAAATCAGTACTCACCCTGCTCCTCATGGAAACAGTCCATCCCGAATCTTGGTCATCTCACCCCTCCACTCTGCCACCCAATGCTTTTTTAGTTGGAAAATTTGAGATTCACACCCCCGAATGTCACTGACTAAACTACGCCCTTTCCCCAGTTCAGCCTTTCTGTGGGGACATGCAGGATTAACAATATTTGTTTTGGAAAAAGGAGGATAAAAGAACACAAGTAAGAAAACATTACAAGCCCCCAATCGTTAAATACTTACACAAACAAAACAAAACAGTCTGGACAACTATTGGTGAAAGGAAGGGGGGGTTCCTGATTCACCCATGCACCTGTAATGCACGTACGAGCTACCGCCATAGCAACAAACAAAGATTATAATTTGGCATTTATTGCTAAAATATTGGGAATACCCCTAAAAGCATCATCTGAAATGCAATGCGAATCTGAGTATTTAAGATCATACTCAGATACTGCATCCCTGAGTGAGGTTAGCTTTACACAAAAATAGAACATATGTTCTTTGTTCGTAACGCAGTCCCTGCATCGAGGACAGCTTGAATCAGACCAGGCTCAGCAACATTCAATGTGACTTTAAAATATTTTCAATCAAACACGAAACTGAGATTTAGTTATTGCAACTGATTTCCGGTTTTTGGTGCCATATTTAATTTCCCATTATTTGGGGACTGAGGTAGAAAACTTTTCCTTTAAAAAGAAAGAAACTTTGCATGGCCAGTCATTTCAAACAGGATCCGGAGATCGATTTTTTAAAATATCTTACTTGTTCCATGTTGCAATTTATTCAAATTAATTTTGCAAGAAAATATTCTATCACCCCTCACGCTCCTGTGAAAATGGTGAATTCAATTCTGACTTCCCTTTTCAAAGCCTACTGCACCTACACAAATGTTTGTAGGCACTAAACACACTTTAAATATGTGTTTAACTCCTTTTTTATTTTAATCAAAATGGTTTCGGATGGAATTCCTTTTCTTCCTCTACATCTCTGGCTCTGTGGTAAAGGGAAACAAAACACATGATAAACACTCAGCACAATCTCAGTGAAGTCAGGTCTTTGCAGTTCTTTGGAGTATACTATTTGAAAAAAAGACACAGGGGCATATTCTCAAGGAGTCATCGCCAATTTATCGGCACTTTAGCGCCGCAAAAGTGGCGAAGACTTATCGCCCTATTCACAAGCTGGTGCAAACTGCCGACCTCGCCAGTATTCCTGCGATAGCTGCCGCAAAACACATCGCCATGGATGAGAGCGACAATTAACGCTAATGATATGCAGAGTAGGCGTTCCCGTGCAAAAACACACGAAAACACCACTTAGTGATATTCTCAACGACCAGCCATATCTGCGATGCCGGACAAAAACAGGCGATAAGGCGCGTTAGCAGCAGGGACTTAACACCTGCTTTTTACTGGTCTTAAGTAGGACGAAAACCTGCAGTACAAAGGGAGCCCAGGCCAGGGCCACATCTGAAGACAAACAGATGCCATGGAGCTACTAATCATGCAGCTTGGAGGCCCAAGAGGGCCACAACACCCACCGCCACCACCCCCAGGACCATCCCCACCCCCAGGACCACCCACACGGACCACCACCAAGGCAGCGCAGAACAAGACAGCGGACCTTCCGAAAATGCATCAGCCTCACAGACTTAACGCCAGAGGATGTCATTGCCCACTACAGGCTCAAAAGGACAACCATCCTCCGCATCATGACCCACATTGCCCACAGGCTGTCAGTACCAACACAGCGGACAACCAACATCCCTCCGCAGACAAAGCTGCTGGCTGTGCTGCACCTGTTGGCCTCTGGTACCTTCCAGCCAACAACTGCCAGAGTCGGAGGAGTCTCACAGCCAGCCCTATCAAAGGCCATCACACCTGTCCTGGATGCCATCATCAGTTTCATACCCCAGCACCTTCACTTCCCCCACGCTGTGCAGGAGCAGCTGGAGACCAAGCAAGGCTTCTACGCCATAGCTGGATTCCCGCACGTGTTGGGGGCAATCGACTGCACACATGTCCTACTTGTGGCCCCTGCCGACACTGCACACAATTACCGCAACAGGAAGCACACGCATTTCATCAATGTGCAGGCAATAGTGGACCACCGGGGACTGTTCACCAATGTCGTCGCCAACTTCCCAGGCAGTGTGCATGATTCATACGTCTTCCGACAGTCCATCATCAACCAGCGCTTTCAGGATGGCACCTATGGAAATGGACTGCTCGTTGGTAAGTACCAACGGAACACACCACACACCTCAATTCCACAATCACACAGCGCACAACTGTGGGAATGGACACGTAACAAAATCACATTCAACATGCCAACCAACATGCACACCTGCCAGACACGACAACACAAGTAACCATGGTAAGAGGGGCCAGAAATGTGGAAAAACCATACACTAAGGCATAACCCCTCTGCCACACATTTGCAGAATGTGGGGAGAGGTGGGAACCACAATTGTGCGAAGGAGGCAATGGACCTATGAATAACAATGTACACAATGCCAAGTGTGGCGGTGATGTGCTGGACAGTCTTGAGTATGCAGAGCACAGACATGTCCATGTGGAAACATACTGCTGGAGTCTGTAGTGTTGTGGACAGTGGACGCAACCATGTCATCACAGGCAGTGGGGAACACCTTGGATAAGTAGCCATGTCGGCCCCCCTGTAAGCGTAAGCGTAGTGGGCAGGGCTGGCGCACACCAGTCCAGCGTAGGGCAGTGATTAAATAGGCCAGGGCTCAGGGAGTGGTTCACTTCTGGGACGGCCACCAAAGTAACTACTGCGTGTGGCTCTGTGTCCGCCATAACCTGACCATAGGCCTACACACACGTGGCCGACCACCTACAATGGGAAAAGTCACACCGGCGACGAGGTGGCTATGTCCCACGCCACCCGGCGCACATCTCGTCATCGCCTGCAGTGGCGTGTCTGCCAGGGCGGCGTCCCTCACCCTGCCACGAGGCCGCCATCGTGACCGGTTGTGCCTGCGCGATCCTCTGTGCCTGCCGCACCCTAGCCCGCTGATCCCCAGACCCGACCTTCGCCCAGCGGTGAATGCCCGCCCCTGTGAACCCAGGCCTCACTGCTCACCTGCCTCCACTGGCGTCTCTCCAAGAGGGCCCACCACGTGCCGGTGCAATTTCCAAGGCCGGGCTCCGCGAGCTTGGCAGCCTCCTCAGCCAATCGCTGGATTCTGTGCAACAGGCCCCCAGCGCACCCGCCGGCACCGCACTGTGGAGTTGCAAGTTGGCTACTGCTGCCTTCTAACCACACTGTGGTACAGCAAGTAACAGACACATCCATTCCAGTCCGCCCCTCCAGGCCTGCTGCATCATCGCAGGCTGCACACCCGCTCAGCTCTTCCGGTGGGCCGAACTCAGTGCACCGCAAGTCATTGTCCCGAGGGGCTACCCCACAAGTCTGCCTCCAGTAGCCAACAGCATGTCCTCGGTAATGCCACTGGAGCCCTTCACAGTCACGGGGCCACCCCCGTCCCAGGCAGGCCGCCGGTAAGCCTGGGTAGATCGTCTGGAGACGTACTCCGAAGCGCACGACATCCCAGCGCCGTGGTGGCGGCACACGCGTGTGAGGAGTGCGGAGAAATGGCCCGGGGCTCTGGGCGTGGTTCAGTTCTGGGCTCTGGGCATGGTTCACTTCTGGCCTGGCCACAAAAGTGACTATGGCGTGTGTCTCCGTAGTAGTGTCTGCACCACCCGGCCTGTAATCGACAATGTTGCAATGTAGCATGCACCAGGAGGGCGGCCTCGCCCGAATGGATTAATAAAGGAGCGCGAGTCCGCTCGGGGTCTCGGCTCATACATGCCAACTGTTGTGTGTGTATCTACATTGCCGCAGCCTGAACCGAAGGCCTAGCCTCAATATCAGCGCGAGTTCAGCCAGGCCAGAACTCCACATCTGTGTCCGCCCTATCCTTACCATAGGCCTACACACAGGTGGCCGCCCACCTTCAACGGCCAACATTACAGTCTTGCTGTCAGTCCTGCGGACATGTGCAGACAGGCATGACAATGGTGTGCCGTAGGAGTGCAAGTGATGCAATCGCGCAGCACACACACGTAAATAGGCTCGGTGGGAGGGAGGAGCAGCTGTGAGGCTACGTAATACACATTGTCCTACCACATTTGCCAGCAGCAATACATGGCTAACATGAATCCCAAGGTCGCACAAAGCACACACCACAAAACTTGTATGTCTGCCAACACAGCATGCAGAACCACCAGTTAACACTAATCTCACTTACCTCTCACAGGTGATCAAGGATATGCACTCTGTCCGTGGATGATGACACCCCTCCGAGACCCGAACACCCCGGCCCAGTGGCCCACAAACGCACCAGGGGCATTGTTGAACGCACATTTGGCGTGTTGAAATCATGTTTCAGGTGCCTGGACATCACCGGTGGAAGACTCTCGTACAGCCCAGAAATAGTGTGCAAGATGATCACTGCATGTGTATTGCACAACATATGTGTACGCACCAATGCCCCATGGATCCAAGTCCCAGAAGCACCGGACGATGATGAAGAAGATGATGCAGGTGGACCACACCCCACTGCAGCCGCAGCAGGAATAGCCCGAAGGAACACAATCATCAACAATTTCTTCGCATGAGCACGTCACATTGTGACTGTCCACAGCAATCATGTGCAAATAAAATCTTAGCAACACACATTCCCCGTGTGCATGTCAGTCCTCTGCATTAGCACATTACTCTGACGGGTGTAAGTGCAACATTGAGTACTAACATTTGCATATGTTGCAAGAAGAGATGGTGTGTATGTCACCTCTGTACCGAGAGGCTGTTTAGGGCGTCACGTATTCGATATGCCATATCAGGGTGTCACATGTAGTATGTCATGCCACTCATCAGCGTCCCACGTGTGCATGAACATGACATGAAGGCTGTCATTGGTGTTCAGGAAAAGACAACAGGGTGCCATTTGTGGTCAGAGATGTACCTGCCTGATGAAAATATACACCCTGTGTGTCGAGTTCCACAACATGAACAACATGGCCATAAGGGGGATGTGGGCACAGTGGACACCTCAGCAACATTGGGAGATGCACACCAGCCTAGAAGCCAGCAGGTCCACCTTGCGTGGAACACACCAAGGTGTCCCATGGTCAAATGTGCCATGTACAGGTCACATGTGTACACTGACGTCATCCATCAAGAGTAGTGATCAGTGCCAACTAATAGGTGCAAGGTGAGTGGTCAACCGCCTCCTCACAGCTACCTGCACCGATCACTGTCAGACTGCAGCAAAACAACACTGCTACATCAGAGCATGCAATACTGACCGTGAGGGCACGTACATGGCTGGTAAGGGTTCATTCATGCCGGAAGGCGAAGCAGTGACATCCCCCCCACCCAATACCCATCACATTTCCAGAATGCAAGCAGATGACAAACTAACATTGTGGATGACAGCCCTCCTGTCTGAACTAGAAGGTGGTAGCACATCTGCACCTCCGACCTTGGGAATGCATGTGCCCGGCACCCCCTGAGCGATACCATAGCCGCTGCTGACGGCTCCCACACTACGCACAGCGCTAACCAGAGACCAACGTATACACACCCCACACACAGGAGTCCTTGCTCGTAGTTCACTTGCATGGTATGACCTTCATACTTACGCACCGACATCCCAGGAGTCCAAGCGCTCCACGCTCAAACCAATCATTGCTCCGAGCTGTGGCTTCCACATAACTTTGACTTTGCCTTTGTGACACACAGCCCTATTTCATACATTGACGTGGGGCTAAGTTTGGAAATAGCGAGATTGTTGTTTTGGAGCAATGAGGCCACAGCTAGTTCACACATTCCCAGTCATCTCACTGCCTATCTGGGTCACGGACATACATGCGCATTGAAATCAGTTCCCAGGGAGCACCGTTGTTTGGAATCACTGCCCCTACATACATCCATACTTTCATACTTGCTTGATCGTGGACATGACTCATCTGTGTGAATTTGAATGTCTTAATCACATTCGGTGGAGTGGTGAAGGTGGACCAGTACCTGGCCATGCACACGCTACTTTACAATGTTGCCCCGTGGAGGGCCAGCCAGGGTCCTTTGGGGAGGGAAAAGTACATCGTAGGAGAGGGAGTTCAGTCCGCAGTCTGATTTCTGTGTCATTGGTTGCCTAAACAAATGTCGCAGTCCATGTCGGGGGCCAAGGTGAGTGTTGCAGAGTGTTAAGGGGGACAGTGGAGGGTGTTATTCCTGGACATGATGCAGAGGGCAGAACCAATCAGAAAGAGGCCATATGGCGGAGATGAATGCTACCGCTTCCTACTTAGCCCAATGGCAGATTCCTCATCGTCCTCCTATGTGTGATGTGCCTCACATGTGGGTGGTGGTGTTTTGTCTGCGGCACTGTGTGGCAGTGACACATCAGGGCCGGAGGTGGATTGTCAGCCGCACTGTGAGGCACTGACACATCAGGGGGAGGTGATGTGGAGGGAGTAGTGGCAGCAGCATTCATCTGCGCCAGGCCTTGTGGCCGCACTGCCATGATGAGGACCTGCAGGGCATGGTAGATCCCTGCTACATCTCGCTGGTGTGCAGCCGTGGCAGCCATTCTTCCCACCTGCATCCTCTCCATGTTCTCCATGTTCCTCCCCATGTTGGCCAACTCACGGCTGGGATCGCTGGAGCCACTCTGACTAGACAATTGAAGACTTGGCTCTTCCCCAGAGTATGATGCCTCCTGCTCTTTATCACAGGCTCTCTTCCGTCTCTCAGCGCCAGGATACCCGGCGGGTCACAGTGCGCTCTAAAAATAGCCCTTACATTACATTACATTACAGTTGTTCTTGTCTACGAGTCATGACTCCGGCGATGTCAGCCATGGATTGTTGGAGAACATGGAGCGGTCTGTGGGTGTCCGTTAGGGCCTGTAGGTGGTCCCTGATGGGACTTGGACACCCACGTATGGCATCTAGTTTGGCTGCCATGAGGTCGAACCCCACCCGCACCTGGTCTGCCATCCCCTTCTGGCCCTGCGACACACGGCGTTGGAATGCCATGTGTTGCTCGTGGGGATCCTGGGAGACGGCTGTGGTGGTGGGTGCTTCCTGCTGTGTGGTCTGTGCAGGGGGTGGGTTCTCCTCGATGCAGCTGGGCTGCCCTGCTCCTCGGGGTGGGGTGCTCAGGGTGTCCATGAGCTGTTGGAGGGCGTCGGGGTCGATGGTGTGTAGGTCCTCTTCATCATCAGTGATGAGGAGTACGGTCTGCTCTGCAGGAGGTGATGATTCTCCCTCTGCAATGTGAAGGGGAGATGCAGTTTGACATTGTGTTCACATGTATGTTTACACATTGGCCAAGTTTACAAACAGACTGCATGTCAATGTACATTTTGACTGTTTGTGTGGAGATGCCTATTTAATACTGGACAGTTGACATTTCGCCACCATCACGGATGTGAGGTTGTATTTGTCCATTATCATCTCACAGTTTGCTGCTATACCAAATGCGAATGGCCATTTTCTACACACAAGCGGCAGCAGTTGTGTCCTCTGTTCTGTTGTGAAAGTGTTGCAGTTTGGTCCACTTTGTTGTAAATGTTGAGGTGCTCTGAGTGTTATGTGTGTGTGCTGCAGTGTGGGTGATTTGCCCCTTCAGCTCTGATTTGGCTTGCCCTTATCCCTTTCAGGCGGTGTGCCTTTCACTTCTGTGCTTATACAGTGCTGAGCTGTTGCAGACTTGGGTAAATTGGGCTCTTGGTCGGAGTTGGGACTCTTGGGCATGGTTTGTCCGCAGATGTGCTGTACTTACTTGTGCATGTGTGCCATTGTGCCCATCTCCCCCCGTCTCCCCAGTCCCTGGTGGTTACTCACCCTGTTGCTGTTGTGTCAGGTCATGTTGAGCAGTGTCCGGTCCTCCGACTCCTGCCACCGTCTCCACACTGATGACTGTGGACACCATTTCCTCCATCTCATCCAGCTCCTCCTGTGGCGCAGGACTCCCACCCCCAGTCTGCATTGCTGCTTTGCGGATGTTGTCGAGTTTCAGCTTGGTTTTGCGCTTCACATCATTCCAGCGCCTCTTGACCTCTTCCATTGTCCTCCTCAGCACTCCGACTGCATTCACCTTGTCCACGATGGACTGCCATATTCAATTTTTTGTTGCCAATGACACAGTGGAGGTGACGAACAGTTGTTGATGGTGTTCTGTCACCTCCGTAATCAGAATCCTGTTTTCCTGCAGACTGAACCGCGTCTTCCTCTTCGTCTTCTCCTTGCCCTTCCCTGACCCCGAGGTCCCAGGCTGGTCCTCCGTGGGGCTTGTGGGGTTCGGGTTGTCCTCTGTGCTTGCTCCGGCTACCTATATGGTGCTTCGCAGTTGTTTGTGTTTTATTAGTATTTCATTTTTGCCGCTTTTATAGTGATTTTTCCCGCCTTACTTGTGGGACTTGCGGGCCTGGCGCTGCTTTTCGCTGGATTTTTATCGCAGTTGGGCCCATCGCAACTTTTTTCATGTTCTTGTTTCCTTTTTTATCGCTGTTGCGGTATTTGCATCGCAGACATTTGAGGCGTTATCGGAAAACTATCGCATGTTACCGCTGTGTTGAGAATACGACGTTGACACAGAGTTATTTTCCCGCGATAGACGGCGATATGAAAAATTGCGTTAGCCTATTTTGGCGATGTTTATCGCACGTTCTTGAGAATATCCCCCACTGAGTACTCATAGCACACACACCACATTAAAGGACGAGTTAGAGTGGGGTGAGTGAAGCAGTGAGGTAAAATCTTGCTTTACTTTGCAGTCCTTATCCGTTGTCACTATCTATGTCTCTCTACCTGCTGTCCGAAAAGCACATATATTGTAATCCATGCTGGGAAATGTAATAACTTATTTCATGCAGCTACTTACATTCACACTCGTAATGAAAGCAGCAACCCCCATCAGTATAGACTTGTTTCGGTAATAAACCACTTGAGCAGGTGATATTTTCCACAGGTGAACATTTAATTGTGTCGATTCGAATGCGCGTGTCCTCAAGGCAAGTGGCTTGGGCACACTTGTCTATCATCCATGCTTCATTGATCTGAAATCACACAGTAAAGGGTTTTGATCACTGCACTGCAGAAGAACAATTCCAGGAACAACATATTTTTCTTCTCAAGGCAGTGACTATGAAATCACGTCCATGATTTAGTGCCATCACTTACCTTCTTTGTGAGACTTCTAAGAGCCACAGCAAGGAAACATGGGCTCCCAGTTTGCCTCACACCTTATTGTGACTCATCTTCTAATATACTTCCTAGTTGCAACTGCATATAAATAATCTCATAAGGGCTGTGCAAAGATGAGACGTGTACGGTTATGAAAAATAGTAATTTTCCCCAGTCAGGTTTCACGAGGGTTACAAACTTTGCTCTATCTGAAAATAGCAAACTTCTGTAAAACCATAAAACTTGGTTCGTGAGTGAAAGTTTTCATTCATAATTATGGTTACAATTTCCCCTCCAATACTTACTCTAAAATTCTCCCACTCAAAGTGGCTGTTAGCCGAGATTTTTATTTTGGCAACCCTACTTTTGCAAATCTGTTTTCTCACTGTTGGGTAGGAAAAACTTGCAGCTTTGTACACCGGAAGAAAACATTTTAGTGAGCAGGAAATACTGGTAAAACATGAAAAGTAAGGACAAAATTGTACAAAATCAGAATCCTATCAAGGAGATTGAACATGGCAGGCAACATGGAGAGAACTGGAATTTGTTAAAGGTTACAGTGCATAGAAGAAAAAAAGCAAGATTGGGAAATTGATGAGAGAGAAGTGCAGTCAAAAGAGGAACAGGAAGATATGAACTGCTGTGGAAATGGCGATACAAAGAATACAGTTTGAGTAAAACTGGGAAAGCAGGGGCATTTAAAAGTGGGAGAGTAGGGACATTTAAAAGAGGACGGTAGAGAGGTGATGTGAGAAATTGGATGTTGGTTGACTGGGGTGTGAGCCTGGTCAAACAACAGGCATAATCCCTGGCAGAGTGGACCACAAAAACTTAATAAAATGATCTGTGCTTAACCCTGGGTAGCTTGGTACAAAAAGTAGCCAAGCTTAATATAGAGGCAATCTGTAAAATAGTTATACAGCACACAAACAGTAATAAAGTGAAAACACAGCACAAGAAAAATCCCACACCAACTTAGAACAATAGAGTACATTTTAATAAATTATTTGACACCAAAACAACATAAATATATTCAATAGAACTGGAGTTGGGAATTTTAAAAAGTTTTTATTAAAAACTAGTGGCTAAAAGATCAAAGTGCCAACCGTGGACATCTAGCTGCGCGAGATCAGGTCAAAGTAAAAAAAATATGACCGACCACGAAGAAGCATGGGTCAGATACAAGAAGAGAATTGGGCCTGCTCAGTGGCTCCTTTCGGACTTAGAAGAAATTCTGGAGAAAATGTTCTGAGAAGGTCAAGTTCAGCAGTACAAGGCTGCAGGTGGTGTTAAAGGAGGGAGTGTCATCGTCATGGAGCCGCTGGAGGAACTCGCAGTGAAGAATTATACGTTCATCACTTCTTGGGAAGTCAAAAATCTCCAACTAGTCGAGTCAGGAGGCTGTAGCAGACGAGAAATTCCAGGAGCCTGGATACCCCTTTGGCAAAGGACGCCTGAACAGGATTTGCCTCTGCAGACAAGAACCTAGGAGAATCTGCCACAAAGTCAGTTTGACTGGCAATGACCTCAGGTGGATAGAGAAGCAGGTTGGTCCAAGTCCTCTCTGGGTTCTCAGAGAAGTTTTTAGCCAAAAATGTTTTAAGTTCCAAGTTTTGGATTTTCGCCATCTGAGCACTTTTAGCACCACCACCAATGGTCCAGGACTGGAAGGGCACCACTTCCATCTTATAGGCTCAGGCAGGCCGATAATCATCCCTTTTAGGGTCATGTTGAATCTTTCAACAAGTCCATTGGTTTATTGATGGTATGGTGTGGAGAGCTTATAGGTTACCCCACACTATTTCCACACTGACTTCATGTACACAGACATGAAGATGCTGCCCCTGACAAACAGCGCCTCTTTGGGGAACCCCACTTGGATGAAAATCCCCATCACATTCCTCAGATGGATTGCTTCTGGGTACCTGGTGACATGGTCTACCAAGACCAAGATAAACCTGTTGTCTAAGGTCTTGGGGTCCAAGGGCACTACAATGTCGATGTCCAGCTTTTCAAAGGGGGTGCCAATAACAGGTAATGGGTTCATGGGAGCCTTTTGCTTTTTCCCTGTCTTCCCAATGGCCTGGCAGATTAAACAAGTCCTGCAGAATGTATCTGAGGATATCTTCATCCAGGGACAATAAAAGTGGGAGGCAAATCTGGCAAAGATCATGTCCTGTCCCAGATGTCCTGCCAGGGGAATTTCATGAGCAACACAAAAAGATGATGGATTAAATGCTGAACATTGTCAAACCTTCACCCCCAGTCACAGATCTGGGTTAAATCCACCCCAGTTTGGATCCAGACATATGCAAAGCAGTCTTGACCCTTCTCCCCATGGGAAAGGTCCAGCCCAAACTGCCAGGCTAGGTCATCCCTGGAACAGAAAACAAGCATCCTGGGACCAATTTCCAGGTATTACCCCTCATTAGCCAGGCTAGCTTGAATCCAGTGGCATAGCGAGCACGGAACCCGCATGCATGAGAGCAGCTTCAGGATTGGCGTTAGCGTCCTCGATTTGTGCTCACAGAAAGATTGGGAGTCTATGCCTGCCCTCTCCAACCCAGCAGTGCAGCTGGGTTGGAATGAGCTTCACTGGGCATGACGGTTTGGCTAGCCTGAGACAGCCAGCCAAACCATCATGCGCACTGAAGGCAGTGCCCACCACACCTCCTGCCACCCCCCTGGCCCAGCCCCCAAGAATTGGTAGGAAAGGAAAAATAAAACAAGTGTTTATTATCGTTTTATTTTTTCTTTCCTGCCATTTTGGGGGGGTTAGGCTCCTCCGCCATAGTGGAGGAGCCCCCGCTGGAAGTGATGCTGGAGGCACTGCTTACTGCTTGGTACTAGACGAGCAACGGGGAGTTTTAAAAATTGGGTCTCTAGTTCGCAGAGGTATGCACCCTGTCCAAGTAGGGAGCACAAAACTAGTCAGGGTAAGTCATAGCACATTATCCTGTGCTCACCCTCTGGTTGCTTCGCACAGAGCAGGCAGGCTTAACTTAGAAGATAATGTGTAACGTATTTGTGAAGTAACTTATACAACAACACAGTAAATACACCACAAAAAGACTCCACAAAAGTTTAGAAGAACAGAGAATATTTATCTGAGTAAAATAAGACCACAATTTCAAAAATCCAATGGGCAGAAGTTGAGATATTGAATTTTGAAGAACTAAATGCAGTAAAGTAGCGATAAAAAGGTTACTTTAGGTCGCGCCAGACTGGGGCAAAGTCAAAGTTTGGGCCGACCTCGTAGAAGCGCAGGCCCGGCTACAGGACCCACGCAGGCCCTGGTGAACAAAGTACCTTTTCTGGTCGCAAGCAACAAAAATCATCGATCATCTCCACGCATTGAAGGCAATGTGTCAGTTCCGATTCACGCAGGCAGGTCGATGCCTTGCAGTGAAGACTCGCAGTAGGGAGATCAGATCTGCATCACGTCGAACCTTGCAGTCAGATCGATGTGCCGAAGTTGAGCTGCGCAGTCAGGTCCAGGATCGTTGTCGAGTCAAACAGGGCTGTCTCCAGATTCGCACTGTGTTGGCGTTGAAGAGCGCTGCGTCAGTTCCAATCGGCGCAGTGGTGACAATGCATTGATTTTGTAGCAAAGCAGCTGCAGAACCGCTTCTGACGCCCAGGACCTGGAGGGGACACCTCAGGCAAGGGTAGGACTCACAGAAGGCAGAGTCCAGCAGCAACCGCAGGATTGCAGGATGTCTTTTGTGTCCCTGGAACTTCAGAAAACAGGAGGCAAGACAGCAAGCTCTTGGAGAGAACTTGAAGGGAAGGCAGAGCCCATCTCTCCTTCATCAGAGTTGGAGAGCAGCAGGCAGCAGAGCAACAAGCAGAAAAGCAGTTCTTCCAGAAAAGCAGTCCTACAAGAAAAGCAGTCCTTCCAGAAAAGCATTGCAGTTGAGTCCTTTGAGTATCACAGCAGTCCTTCTGACAGAGGTTCAGTTCAAATCCAGAAGTGTCAGAATTGTGAGGGTCAGGGACCCAGTACTTATACCCAAAAGTGCCTTTGAAGTGGAGGTTGGCCTCTGAAGTCTACACAATCCCTTTCCACCCAGTCCTGTCTGTCAGGCTAACTCTGGGAGGTGCTTTGTGTATGGACTGGTCACTACCTATTGAAGTGTAGGTGTCAGCATCTCCCATTCCTTCCTGCCCAGGAAGACCCACCAGAATGCAGATGAATGCAGATGAGTGCTCAGAATGCAGCTGAGCCTCACCTTCCTGTGTTTGTGGCTGGCTAGAGGGAATGCACCAAGTGTAGCTGTCACCCAACCCAGATGTGTATTGGAGACAGGCTTTAAGGCACAGAAGAGCTAAGAGCAGTGAAATGTCCACTTTCTAAAAGTGGCATTTTTAAAACAGTAATGCTAAATCCAACTTCACCAGTAAAGATGATTTTTCAAGACCATTCCAAACATCTGAAACATAAAAAAGGTACTCCTCTCTGATCAGGAATTACAGCTTAAAAGTGTATTAAGGAATTCCCAATGCTAGCCTATGAGAGGCGTAGGCCTCACAGTAATGAAAAATGAAATAGGATATTGGTCACTAATAGGACATGTAACCCATAAAAGTACATGCCCTACCTTTTACTTACACCCCACCCTGCCCTTTGGGTTTCCAAGGGCCTTCCTTAGGGATGACTGATATGTAATAAAAGGGGAGTTTAAGGCATGGCAAGTAGTTTTAAATGCCAAGTTGAAGTGTCAGTAAACTGCACACACAGGCCCTGCAATGGCAGGCCTGAGACAGATTTGAAAGGCTACTTGAGGGGGTGGCACAATCAGTGCTGCAGGCCCACTAAAAGCAATTAATTTACAGGCTCTGGGTATATGGTATACCACTTGACAAGGGACTTACAGGAAAACTAAATATACCAGCAGGTGTAAGTCAATCATAACATGTTTAAGTGAGAGAGCACATGGACTTTAGCACTGGTCAGCAGTGGTAAAGTGCTCAGAGTCCTAAAACCAGCAAAAACGAGTACAGAAAAATGGAGGGAGGCAGGTAAAAAGTTGTGGGAAGACCACCCTAAGGCTGTCATGTCTAACAGGGAGTGATACTTTAAACTATGTGGCTAGATAGCCTGGGGCTTTTTAAAGAGTGCAAGAATAGAGATAGTGTGGATCTAGGTCAATTACTTGTTTTTTTCAGGCAGGTGGGTCCACCACCATGAGTAAAGTGAAGTCTAAAAATTGCATATTAAAATTTAAAAATATTCGGTACATGTGAGGTCAATCATCATGAGTAAGTGATATGCATTGTCCAGATGCATATGTTCCAGCATATGTGTGCAAGGTTTCTAACTTTATTAATAGATCATAAAGTTGTAATTGTCCGTGGTGATAGTCATGCTGTATGGTTAGTGAGCTAAGAGATTCTCATTAAAATTCTTTTGTATTGGGTACTGGCATGCAAATCTTTTTATGAGCTATATAGTGTTTTTATTATTATTGAAAAAGGAATATCGACAGTTGGGTAACTCATGAGGATAAAGCTGTGGTGTATATCCATGGGAAAGTTCATGCAAGATATGACATTAATTCCACTTAAGAGTGAGAGTTAATAAGAGCCCCGCAAAGGTGAACCGTTCCCACAAAGTCACATAGTCCTATGGTCAATACTACCTCATTAAATCGGCTTTAGTTCTTACATATACTTTTTCTTGGCACTCAAAAAGTTGAAGTCATATGGGTCCTTACAGTTCTTAGTGGTTGATGAAAGCAATTCTCTAGTCATCATGAACACAATATTGTCAGAGATCCATCAGTAGCATTTTTCATAATTACATTGGTTCCACATAATATACGTATCTTTAGCATGACAAGATGTAATGGTATGTCAGAATGACTATGAATGTTAAAATGCTAAACATCATAGGCTAATCGGTAGTTAATAAAACATGGTAATAAACAACAATAAGGTCATTATTTTGTGGGTACATTTAAGGTCTAATCATCCATGTGTGCGAGATCACCAAGTGTTTACTATGTTCTAAGCTAAGGTTCGTATAGCCGTTCAGCATCAGCTATAGATGCCAAAAAAGTCTTTCCTAGCAGGATATGCATAGACGTCCATGGTCACGTACAAGCAGCATGTCTAGCAGCATGAGAAAGCCCATGGTGTGGAAAGCCTCCTGCATCTTGACTGCGCGTGTCGCACTTAAGGAAGTTGCCAGATGGGCAATAACTTCACTAAGTACGGCTGCTGTGCTAATCGGATTTAATATATGCTATATTAGCCTCACTGCTCGTATGACGACTTTTCCCACCTCTTGTCATGGTAAATGTACCTATACTGTATGAAACCAATGTAATTATGATTTCACCACAGTTTTATCCTCATGAGTCACCTAAGTGTCGATATTGCTCTTTCAATAATAATCAAAATGCTATAGAGCTCATAAAAAAGAGTCATATGCCAGTACCCAGTACAAAATAAGTATAACGAGAATCTCTCAGCTCACTAACCATACACAATGACTATCACCACGGGCAATTACAACTTTATGAACTAATAGTAAAGTTAGAATCCTTGCACACATGTGCAGGGACATATGCATGTGGACGATGAGTATCACGTACGAATGGTGATGGACCTCACACACACCAAATATTTTTACATTTTAATTTGCAATTTTTAGTCTTCACTTTACGCGTGGTGCCTGAAAAGAACAAGTAATTGACCAATATCCACACTATCTCTATTCTTGTAGCTTTGAAAATGATCCAGGCTATCTATCCACATAGGGGCCGATACACGTGACGACTGCCTACAATATACCAACAATGTACTATAGATATCTGAATGGAGCCTTTATGTAAAACAACATGATTAAAACGTGCACTTTAGAAACAACGACTTTGAGTTTTCTTGCAACCGTATGGGTGGATGCACTCAATCTCCTTCTGCAAATTAAAACAATGTCCCAGATACCAGATGCATGGAAGTAAGTCCAGTATGCTTCAAGGGGCCCCATGCTCTGTACTCTACCCTCCTTCCCTTCTCTAATAGTCTAGGGCCCGGGGATGTAGTTGCTAATAAAGGTGCTGTTGACATATAGTCACTTTCTGGCTTGCGACGGGCAAATAGTCTCTCACCCACTCCTCTGGGCAATGGATGGCTGTGGTAGCTTTTCTGAATACACTCTGTCTCACTGGAGTTGTACTTGGCCGCCGGTGGGTCATGTGTTAGAACTGCTGAGGTCCTGTGGCATCATGATGCTCTGCAAGTTCCTGAAGACAGAAGTAGGAGTATCTGGCTTCTAATGGTGGCCCTCGTCTGGCTTTGGCGGTGTCGGTAGCAGATAAACCTCGTGGTCTCAACTGACCCAGATTTTCTGGTCTGGTTAGTGACAATGGCAGTCAGATGGGAACCTCACCGGGATGTGGTGATGTTGCAGTTCTCTTCTCCAGGCATGACACTCCTGTCATGACCTAACAGCTTTGAGGCACTGTAGGAGACAGTGGCTAAGACCAATCGGATATATAGATATCTAGTGCCACGGTTGTTAGGCAGCACTTTGGTGAATTGAGGCGGCAGCCTTGTCCTTCAGAGCAGTGTAGTCTATTCTTCACACCTGAGGTCAGTGCAGTGCTAGCCACTCATGCTTGTTTGTGGGGTACCCTGGGGTGGGCATCACAGACTGCAGCCTTTTTCCTTTGGGAAGACAGATGGTGTTTGGGTCATAGTCCTGTGGCTGTGCTGACCTCAATCATAGGCACAACAATGGGTGTCAGAAGTAACGTTGAATCTGTCTTCAGTCAGTAAGACAAATGGGGCACACCTGACACATGCCATGGCTGCAACAACAAATTCAATAGAGAAAACCTCTACTGCACACTTCAGGAGCACCGGAGTCCCTCCAAGGATTTCAGAAACTGGCTCTCAGGCTAAAGCATGCAGTCAAATTGGTTGTGGGTCTCTGGTGGGCGGACCACAGCACTAACCGCTTCTGTCTATCCAACCAATGAGCTTCTCCTGCAGGGTTGGCTCACTGCTTCCATCTCGCTCTATAAGGACTCTTTAGGCATCCAGGGCAAGAAATGCAATTCTTCCTCCAGATCAGACTTCAGGTGGTGTTCCCTCACCTCTGGGAAGCTGGCTGTCAGGCAGACTCCAGCTCTGGTCGAGCATTAGGTCTCTGGGTTCTCTGTGGAGAACCACCTCCTAGGTCAGAGAGAATTTGGAACTGGAACAAGTGTGTCAGCAGCTCCCACTTTTATACAGAGATGGCAAGCAGGGAATGTTGACTCTATGTCTGCTGTTTCAGAATCCATTTGCGTTGGCTCTCTTTTCATTTATCCTTCTCAAGCTGTCTTCTGGAGTCAGCCTTTGCTGTGCAGCCACTGGTAATGCAGTGATGTGAGTAATGAAGTTGTAATTGCACACTTCCGATGGACCGACACTTGGCATGGGTTTTGTAGAACATTACTTTTAAAAAGTCTGTAGTTTTAGTGCATTTTTGAACGTGGATATGAAGAACATACACTTCTATTTTGTTTTGGCAGAGTTTTGCAAAAGGATGTACCCTGCACACAGCAGGACCTTCCCCAGTGGTAAGTGGTAGTGCATTAAGTGCGATCAGTGTCTAATACCCAAATGGCAGGCACACTTGTGTAGGACTCTTTCTCTTTGGTCGATGCACACATGGTGCTTCATTCATTTCTACCTATCAGAATATGACAACATCATGGACCAATAACAAGCTTAAACCTTCAGTCAAAATCAAGGTCCATTTAAAGTTGTTGTGTATGCATTATTTTTGCCAGAGATAAAGGCTGTGGTATGCCCTGAACCACTCCATTAGAACAGAACCCCAGTCCTTTTTTTTTAAAGTTTTGGTATCGGCACATATTTATCCGCATCACCAGAGTAAGAGAGAGAAAAATACAAAAGGGGGAAAGAAGAAGAAAGAGGAAGACTGAAAAACAGTTACAAAAAAAGAAAGCAGGGTTGAAAATGACCAGAAAGGGTGAGATAAGGGTGTGATAAAGGGGCAGTGATTGTCTAGTGTTGAATTAAAGATGAGTGAGGTGGAAATAATAATGCGCAGCCTTGGTGCTCCCTCCCCGTCCCCAAAATCCAAGAGCTGTCCAAGAAGTCGAGGGCTTCTAATCAAAACATGGTGCCCCAGCACTAACTTTTTTCGAAATTAAACACTGCAGAACCAGCAAGAAATGTTTTAAATTGAACTATGCAGACTTGCTTTCTAATGGAAATTCAGTGCACCACGGGGACTGTGGCCAAAGTCTATCACATATGGTCTCCTGCCCTTCTTGACTAGACACATCCAAAAGTATATATGCAGCGGATTACAAAACTCTTAAATAATGAATAAAATAAGTCCTCTAACGCTAGACTAAAAAAACACAAGGAAGAAGAAATTCAGGAGAGACAGCTTTAAGGATACAATCAAGAGGGACATGAAAAGCAGAGGAGTGGCACATGGGGATAGAGGAAGGAAAGTGAAGCAAGGAGAGTGGCAGTGCCTCAGCAGGAGGGTTGGAGGCCTGTATTAGATGACAGAGGTACCCTCTTGTTCTATAATTGAAACTGTTGCAGTTCTATAGATTTTTCTGTACATACCAACCAGTTTACGAAGGAAAACGTCACAACCGGTGAATTGAGCACCCTGAAGCATGAACTCAGAGTAGAGGAATGTTTAAACATTTACTACAGCTAACAAGAGTAGAGAAAACGAGTCAAGAGCTGACCTCCAATCCATCCCCCGCATGACTGCCATCTGGACCGAAATGGGACTCTTACAGATTTCCTTTATGTTTCTGATAGCCATGTGGAGCCATGTGGAATTTTGAGCACGCCCAATCATTTTGGGACGACGTTAAGTTCATTATTTAGGTCGCTAACACTTTGTATGAACCAGTTGAATGCAAAATACACTTTTATTACTAATAATTATTAGTAATGTCCTGACTGGATAGTCTTACGATTTGCAGTTTTTAGTATATCTAAACAAGAGATTTCAAAAGACATAAATATTTCTCAGAGATAAAGGCTCTAAAGGAAGAAAACGCACAACATTGATGTGAGCTGCATTTCAGTTTCTCTTTATGCACTAACTGCATCAGGACCCATCGTGAATGATGACTTGTGAGGTTTTCTGCGTTACTGCAGGCTGCAGTGTGGGTGAATGTGTGTCCCTCAAGAGGGACCTTCATTGATTTATAAATGAGCAATTACCTGTCTCGGCGGATCCACGTGCCCACAGAAGGAAGGACAGTCTGCCAGGTACCGCTGAACCCGACAGTCATCACCGCAGATGGCGTAACCCCCGCAGCCCACAAAATTCGTCAAGGGGTAAAGGAACTCCCCTACAGCACATTGAACACAAATTAAAATAGAGAAACTGTTGAATCATAGCTTAATGAGTTGAAAGCAGGAAGAAGACTAAAGGAAATGTGTTTTAATCTGAAAGCAAGATATATTCGATTGCATAATGTTAGCTTTAATGTTTTAATCCCCACCCTGTTCACAAGGAAACCACAGCACATTCACTGTGCACCTCAACTTGCAATTGATCAGGAACACACAGGGGCATATTAGCAAGGGCACTATCGCCGCTTTAGCGGCACTTTTTGCCGCTAAAGCGGCGATATTCATATCGCCCTATCAGCAAACTGTCTCTAACAGCAGTTAGCGACAGTTTGCGGGCATTAGCGCCCGTTTTTTTACCGCTTTGCATGTCAGCGATATTTATCGCTAATGACATGCAAAGTGGGCGTTCCCGACGAACAAACCTGGGGAACACACGCTAACAGGCCTATCGCCTATTAGCAAGGTGGCCATGGCCCCAGTTAGCGACGTGAAAAGTCGCGCTAACCGGGGTCATCGCCATTTATTTAACACCTGCAATTAGCAGGTGTTAGCCATACCTAACATGGGGTGGTGGATTATGCTGATACGACCACAGGGTCGTATCAGCAAGGTGTTCTCCTTCTCCATGCAACATCGCTGGTTTTTCAGCGATGTTGGCCCATTTCCCGCTATCGCTGGAATATTCATCGCCATAGCGCTAATCGTTGCTAATACAGCGTTAGCGTGGCGATATATTCCAGCGATAGCCGGCGATAAAATAAATCACGCTAAGCAGGGTTAGCGATGATTATCGCCTCTTCTTGCTAATATGCCCCACAGTTTGGTTGAGGACTCTCTGAAGAGCTCAAATGAAAGTCTTTTTTGTGGTTTAAGAAATATTTTTACCAATTGGGGGAGCATTTCAAATTGCGGGTTTAGCAGCCACTAGCTAAATATAGTAGTAAAAAACAGACAACATTCTCAATGTTGAAAGGTTACATGCTGCAACCAAAATCACCCTTGTCCAGGAAGACTGTTTTTATGTGAATATTTTAAGTTCTGACACACTGGAGTAGAGAAAATCCTATCACCAAGAATTAATGACATTTTCAATCGTAAACTCTCTTTGGCCAAGTATTTCATATTTACTGTACTGTTTTTCTGCAAAACACCATACTCATGTCTTAAGCTACAAGCAGTCAAGGATGCTGTAACCTAGGGACAATAACCTAAATGACAGTCATAATCATTTGGGAGCAATTAGTTGCTCAGACCATTTTCTGTGGTCTCGTTGCAGACCGCTTTAGCTGTCTTTAACAGAGAACAATGTAACCAATCTTCAACATACTTAGGGCCCGATTCCGATCTCGCTCGGAAAGCCCTACGGCCGACTCGGTCCCGTAGAGCTTTCCGAACGACTCATGCTCCTGGGCTCCGCACGCCTGAGTATGATGCAAGTACGCGCTGACGGACTCGGGTCGCTCAGAGCCCCATTGAAGTCAATGGGAGCCTGTTGTACATAGGCTTCCATTGAGAAAAAAGTACGTCGCGGAAAAGGGCGCCCCCTGTCGTGGAGACGCGTCGGTGCCCCCCGCACCATACATGCATGTGTAGGAGACCAAGTCGTAGGGCTACGGGTGAAGGGGGGCCCGCTACAGACCCCCGAAGTCCCCTTCCCGAAGCTTTTTCGAGTCAGAGGCTCCGAGTCGATCCGGCTGCTAGACGCGAGCATTGTACTTGGTCGCTTGGAAATCAGACCCATTGCGCTGCACGAATCGGCCATGTTGTAGTCGTCCGGAGGGCTTCGCTGACGGGTACGAGTCGCTCGGAGCGTGAGGCGATATTCACATTGTACTCGCTCGCTCGTACAGCGGGATGAGTCGGTCGGAAATCGCACTCGCGACTCGGACTCGCTCCTGACGGATGCGTCAGGAGTCCTTCCGAGCGAGATCGGAATCGGGCTCTTAGAGTGGACTGCAGTTCTGTCCCTTTGTAATGATTAGATGGCAATCTACATTTCAATTCTCTGCTGCAGATTTGTTGGTTTCCCTCCCTATTGTGTTTGTCCCGGCCAGAAGCATTTTGGTCTCACAGTGTTTTGATTGGATGTTGTATTATTCCACTGCTGATATCAGACCTTGTTTTCAGTGTCAGAAAGGGACTATTTCGTCCTTTTCCACAAACTATTTTCTTGATAACCCTTTCCCACTCTTAACAAGTTCTTCTTGTTTCCAAGACCCACCAGGTTTATTTATTGTGCTTTTAACAATTTTCCTTAGTTTCCTGCTACCCCGACATATTGGCAACCAGCCATCTTAAAATAATTATCTAACTATTCCACGATGGCTGCCCACCGAAAGCAGAAGTGCACACTGGTGCAGTAGGGATCTCTCAATGTTTTGTTATATTTATGACAATTCCCAATTAAAGATAGCATATGTGGATGCATGTTCATACACAGGCAATTTTTAAATTAATTGTATATAAATAAAACTAAGGGGCATATTAGCAAGAACGGCGTTAAAATTATCGCCGCTTTAGCAGCAGGAAACTGCCGCTAAAGCGGCGATAATGGTCTTGATAATATGCCCTTGAGAATACCAATAGAAGCCCATGTTCTGCTGTGATCCTGGGCTTCTATTGTAATTCTCAAGGGCATATTATCAAGCCCATTATCGCCGTTCTTGCTAATATGCCCCTAAATGCTTTCAAAGAAGTCCGCCAAGGATGCAGATACATTCATGGCAGTGCATTCAAAGATGACCAATGTGAATGTGCACTTATCTACAATGGCCATCTTTTCATCCATTGTATTTCATTTTACAGACGTGTTTCAAGATGGCCACCGCAGACGCACATGCATGTGCGAGGCTATCCAGCGCAAAAAATAAGCATTGGCAAAGCCAGTAGGCTTCATGGCATAGACCAATTGGCTTTACCAATGCAATGCGTGTTTCTGTTTGTTTGTCTGTCATTAATAGCCCATCCTCTGAAGTCTTCTCTCTACACTGGATTAGTCATGATTTAATGACATTTCTGAATTTAATTATTGGGTCAGCAGAGTTTAGCTTTAGTTGTGACATGCTCGATATGGCTGACCACCCTGTTCAGTGTTAGGCTGGTTTTTTACTTTGTATATCAAGAGAAATGTGTTTGCTGAGTTTACTGATCTGTTATTTTCAGCATTGAAAGTTATTTTTGGCCTCCCTGAAATGTACTGTTCCAGAAGGAGTGGAATGTGCATGCACATTTGAAGTTGATCAAAGTAAGAGACTGAACAGGCCTTCCAAAACCATTGTCTGCATTGTCGATCAGACGTTGTGGCCTTACCTGGACCCAAAAGATAAAGACAGGAGAATGGAGTTCGGCTGCTCCTCCAAACTCTCTAATAAGAATTTTTAAAGACGAATGTCTAAACATTTTAGCAAAAGGGGGTGAGATGTCTATTTATTTATGGTTATATAATGTATTCATATTCTGGAATGCGCAAATCATTTCTGTCTATCGAGTAACACATGGACAATAGGCTTAAAAATGAAAAGGCCAATTTTCACAATTACAGATGGAACCACGCATGCATACGAAGAGCTGCAACCACTAATGCACATACTTGAAAATTTCTGCTCTTACCTGGATGATAATTAGTACCATTCACTTCACAGAAGCAGTGTGCAGTAGTTTTTGTGGTAACGCTGGACTCGGTTGTTCTGTAAATTACTGTAGCATTCCCAGGGGCACCTATGGGTAAAATTACAATATCGGAGATTAACGTAATTTTACCAATTGTTTTGCAATGATTGCAATGGACATTCGTGGGGCTGGTTTCGGCTTTGCCGCATATGTAGAATGACCATATACTTTAGGAGCTCTTGCTAGGCATACTTCAACATTAACGTATCTAGCATATTAGTCCATAAAGCACAGTTTGAAAGTTTCCTGCTTTCCAGTGAATCTGTAGTGTACTGTTTAGGCTGGTTACAAGCAGTGTTTGATAAACATTCTAGACAATTCATACTCATTATAAGGTGTATCATACAGTTGTCTGTGCCCCGTGGTTGGCTTGCCTCCGGGGTCTAATTTTGGTATTTTAGTCCTTTGCTGTAAAAGGCTGCATATCAGCCGCACCTCACCACCAGCTCATAACCTTTCTTACATTTTTCTCGATATTCAAGTTGAGGATGCAGGGCAGACAGAGTGCCACGCACAGTGGTTCTGAAACAATTTTCTGAGTGGGGGTGGAGGTGATGGCCTGCATCTCTTCACTAACTTTATACTGGTTATAAAAAGAAGCTAGTGATACGTAATAAGCGAGTGCAACAAATGAACAAAAAAACTTTAGAGGAGCTCGTGTTTGTGGGAGGGAAGAAAGTGGATAAGAAAGTAGTCAGACATTTTTGCAAAAATGTGGCTCAATATATATTGGAGGGGCGTGGCCGGACCAGCCAACATGGCGGACGCCTTCTAGAGCACTCTGGCCCATCGAGCTAAATATCTGTTAAAATCCTTCCTATTTCACCAAATCTGGTGCCCAGACTAGCCCAATCTCAGATCGGAGACTGTGTGGTGTGATGTGCGCTGACGACAAAGCTTTGGCCCCCTAACAGCTGGTGATGTGCCTAAGTGGGCACCATCACCGATGCCCCCCCATCGGCTGGGCCGGACTGAGTGGACCGGTGCCTGGTGCTGTATTGGGCACCTTCCGCCGGGCGGGTGGCTGCTGGAACATAGCGGCGGTCCCGGGGGCGCCGTGGGGGTTGGCTGCTCCGTGGCCTGTGGCTGAGCTCGGCTGCCCTGCGTGGCCTGGGCAGATTGGGCTGCCATGGCCCGACTGGAGCACCCGCCGTGGTTGACCTCAGCGGCCGGGAATAGGCCGCTCCCCAAAGAGAAGCCATCAACTGATGCTCGGCGGGCATCGGCAGGGAAGCCCCCTTGGACGGGGGTGCTGCTGGAGGATGCCGCCTCCCGGTGGGCCGGCCGGCCTGCGGAGTACATCAAGTTGAGCCAGGCATGATAACAGCACCGGTGGCTGACTACGACCCGAGGGAACGGTGAGTCGCTGTAGCCGCAGTGGGGGAAGCGGACAGCCCTGAAATATTTTGCTGCATTGGGTGTGACCGGCCCCACCTGTGGGCGTGTGGCCATCGGGCCTAAGGACCTGTGGCTTCCAAGGGCGGGGCACTTGTGCTTGGCCGATCGGCTGCTGGCTTCAGGGACATCACGCGGAGAGCGCAGGCATGGGCGGTGCTGCCGGGCGTCCCTTGGAATTGCCACAGACTGAATACCTGCAGGGTGAGGGGGAATTACCGGGAGTTGGTGGTCCGGCGGGTGAGATCCTCTTAGAGGGTCCACTTGCAGTCAGTCCTTGGGTGGGGGAAGCAGCCGTGGTAGCCCCGGGGCGGCTTGCTGCCCAGGACAGGCTGAGTCCGTGAGGGCCGACTCCTGGTCCCCCCTCTCCCACTCTGTCAAGACAGCTTTGTCTGGGGACCTCCGCCCAGGTGGGTCGGCTGCACAGATCTACCGTCATAGTCACCATGGCAAAGGACAAAGTGCCCGCGTCGTTGACGAAGCAGAGCACTCTGGACCAATACATGACGGCCCTCGCCGGCGCAGCAGGCGGATCAGATGGGGGAGACCCAATCCTGGATATTGCAGCCCTGCTGGCGGCGATTACGCAGTCCCGCGACATGTTAGATGCCAAAATTGGTGCAATGCAAAACCAAAGGGGATGATGGACGGAGTGTTGAACATTGCAAGCACTCTCCCCCAGTCAACTGATCTGGGTTTAATCCATCATCATTCTTTAGCTCACTCCGCCACCCCAGTTCAGACATGGCCATATGCAAATCAGTCTGACCCTGTGCCTCATGGGAACAGTCCAGCCCGAACTGCCAAGCCATGTCTTCCCTGGACCGGAAACAAGCATCCTGGGACCAGTTTCGGGCTCACAGCCCTCATCAGCCAGGCTATCTTGAATCCAGTGGCAAAGTGAGCAAGGGACCCACGTCTGGGCATACCCTGCCAACTTAGGGCGAACAATGCAAAACCAAAGGGGATGATGGACGGAGTGTTGAACATTGCAAGCACTAACCCCCAGTCAACTGATCTGGGTTTAATCCATCATCATTCTTTAGCTCACTCCGCCACCCCAGTGACCGGCCCCACCTGTGGGTGTGTGGCCATCGGGCCTAAGGACCTGTGGCTTCCAAGGGCGGGGCACTTGTGCTTGGCCGATCGGCTGCTGGCTTCAGGGACATCACGCGGAGAGCGCAGGCATGGGCGGCGCTGCCGGGCCTCCCCTTGGAATTGCCACAGACTGAATACCTGCAGGGTGAGGGGGAATTACCGGGAGTTGGTGGTCCGGCGGGTGAGATCCTCTTAGAGGGTCCACTTGCAGTCGGTCCTTGGGTGGGGGAAGCAGCCGTGGTAGCCCCGGGGTGGCTTGCTGCCCAGGACAGGCTGAGTCCGTGAGGGCCGACTCCTGGTCCCCCCTCTCCCACTCTGTCAAGACAGCTTTGTCTGGGGACCTCCGCCCAGGTGGGTCGGCTGCACAGATCTACCGTCATAGTCACCATGGCAAAGGACAAAGTGCCCGCGTCTTTGACGAAGCAGAGCACTCTGGACCAATACACGACGGCCCACGCCGGCGCAGCAGGCCGATCAGATGGGGAGACCCAATCCTGGATATTGCAGCCCTGCTGGCGGCGATTAAGCAGTCCCGCGACATCTTAGATGCCAAAATTGGTGCAATGGGCACAGAAGTCTCTTTCCTACGTCAGGACCTTCGCAAGGCAGTAGACCGGATTACTGAAGCAGAGACTCGAGTGTCGGTCGTGGAAGACACAGTTACAACCTTACAACAAAAAGTCAACCGCCTAACTGTCATCACTCAGGAACTTGCTACGAGAGTTGAGGACGCAAAGACATGCTGCTGTACCCCGCACGGATGCGAGTCATATATAAGTCCAAAACTATATTCTTTGACACCCCAGAAGAGGTCTTCAAATGGACGGATGAAACTACCTCACTCAGGCCGAACACTCCGCTGGAATCGACCTCCTCTCAGAGCACCAGACAGAGCCGCCCGAAGAAACATTCATCGAAGCGGAGACAGCGATCGCGATCGAACTGGCGCTCCCAGACACAAGGAGAATATTCATAATTCATCTGGTTAAAATCTCTCGTATCTCCCCCTTTTGTCTCTCTTCTATACTACAATCCTTTCCTCTCTCATGTTAGAATCAGATATTAAGAATGTGCCTTGACAGTTCTGGGATCAACCTACGTGCGGGGAACTGAATGTCACAGTAGGCCCTCATGAGTTCCACCTGCACGCTCTAAAGACTGATGGTTGGGGGGATGGGGTTTTTGGGGCTCCATTAGTGTGTGGCCTCCCGGACCCAACGTTGGGGTCCCGGGAGAGCCACCACCGCGACAGATACTTCAAGTTCCTCGAGGTATGGGGGTAGAGGGAAGGGTATATGGATGTTCATGTTATATGGTTTATATCTGTTAATGGCTAGATAAAGGCATGGGTGCCTTCCTGCTTCCACACACTACACTCATGTACAATACCAATCCGCAAGATTTATTAATGACAAATACACAGATAGCTCACTCTGGTAAGATTCATGTAGCAACCTGGAATGAACGGGGGATGTTAGATAAAATCAAGCAGGGAGCAGTGTTGAAACAAGCCAAGGGACTTGGGGTTGATATACTGTTGATGCAAGAGACCCACATGATGGGCAATAGAGCCCCCTGCCTGGCACACTATGGATTCGAGCAAATATATCACTCTGGGTTCATCCGGGGGTCATGGGGTACAGCCATCCTTATCCATCGCAGAATTCCCGTTAGGTGTGCTGAAATATGGCTGAATTCTAGTGAGGGATACACCATAGTTGCTGGTACACTATATGGTGAGTATCTGGTTCTAGGCAGTTTTTACGCCCCCCCCCACTCGGACATACATTCACGGAGAAAGTCATAAGTCTGTGGGGATTCTTGCCTGATGGTGTGTCAGTGATGGGAGGTGACTGGAATGACACCATGCACCATATCAACAGGTGGCGCCCTGGTGACCCCGACCAGGTGACAAGCGAATCCAAGCAATGTCTCCTAGCAGCCTCTCTGGGCTTACCATCCAACCGACACCGAGTACACCTTCTTCTCACCTACACACGGGTCCTTATCCCGGCTTGATTACATGTTTCTCCCATTGCCGTTTGTCTACAGGGTCGCGTCCACCTCTATACTCCCACGGGGACTCTCGTACCATTCGTTTGTGACACTTACAATACACACAGGACCTCAGCGATCCCAATTCTGCTGGTGAATGTCACTATGGCACTTAAGGGTCCCCAAATACACTGCAACCCTACACCAGGCTGTATCAGACTACTTTGCATTAAACACAGAGTCCACACCCTCAACTATAGCTCTATGGGAGGCCCTCAAACCCACTATACGTGGTGTTGATATCAGTTACTGTGCAGGGGCAAGGTGGCAATGCCTTGCACAGATTGTGGGTTTGGAGTCTCATCAGCGAGTTATCGAGGATGGGATGCCGGCCGGGGGTGTGGAGCAGCCCCGCCGTCAGCTCCTTTTCTTTCAACAACAGATGCACCAATTACTCACAAACGAAACTCAACAGGCGTGGCAGGCGACGCAACATCGAATATATCAGTGGGGTGACAAGTCGAGCAAGACACTGCATCGTCTGTAACAAGCAGCACAAGGACAGGCCCCCATACCAATACTTCGGGGAACAGATGGCACTCTGCACTAACCCCCACGCGGTGGCCCACGCATTTGCCACAAACTACACCGACCTGTACAAAAAAAGGGAACGTCTATCCACAGATTCAATACGAGAATTCCTACACGACATGCCACCAAAACAACTTTCAGATAGCATACGCGATCAAATGGATGCCCCGTCACACTAGAAGAGCTCACCACAACCCTCCATGCCATGCGACCGGGCCGGGCCCCAGCCCCCAGTGGGTTCCCTTGCGAGTTTTTCCGAGGATGTATCTCCCAGACGGGCCCTCATCTCCTTGGAGCACTACATGGTCTCTTGAGCTGGGGATTCTCCCACCTGATTTGCGGCACACCGAAATTGTAGTATTCCTTAAACCAAGACATCCCCCAGACGATCCATCTTCCCACCATCCCATCTCGTTAATAAACTTCGAGGCAAAACTTTTGGGTAAGATCAATGCCAATCGTTTCCTACCGCATATTGCGCAACTGGTCCACCCAGACCTATCCGGCTTCATGCCACAACGGTCCACGTGCCACATTATCAGGCGAGTACACAATGCCCTAGTTATGGTAACGAGGCTGGGACATCCTGCGGCTGTCCTGTTTGCGGATATCGATAAAGCCTTTGACTCGCTAGACTGGGAGTACTTATTCCACCTCTTACAGGCCCTAAACCTCGGCCAGCGATTCATATCCTACACTCGCCTCTTATACACGGATCTCTCTGCTTATGTGCGAGTTGCCGGGGCCGTGTCAGCCCCTTTTCCCACTAGTAGGGGAACGTGACAAGGATGCCCCGTGTCCCTGCTCCTTTTTGCACTTGCTATAGAACCATTGGCAAACTGGGTGCAACGAGATCCCTTAATCCGGGGCTTTCAATGGTCCGAAGAAGTGTCGGACAGGATCACACTGTTTGCAGAGGATGTCTTGTTTTTCCTTACAGACCCGGGGTTTACGGGCCCCTGGATCTTGCAGATCCTAAGACTGTTTGGGGAAACATCGGGTCTATGCACAAATCCGTCCAAGTCGATACTTTTCCCGGTCTGCGGTGATCAGGGGCGGGGCATGTGGGCAACACATTTGACACATGCATTTGATGGTTTTACATACTTGGGTGTTTTTGTGTCCACTGATCAGGCGGTGTCCTGGGCACACAACATAAATCCTCTAATACACAAAATCAGAGACTAGGTGCAGGCCTGGTTCCCTCTTCCCTTGTCCCTCTACGGCAGGTCTGCCATCTTTAAGATGGTCTCATTACCACAGATCTTATATAGGCTTCAGAATTACCCATATAGTGTCCCTCAATCCTAGTTTACACTAATCAACACACTCCTTGGTACCTTCTTGTGGGGCGGTGGGGCTACGCGCATCGCACTGCGAACATGTACTCAATCCACTGACTGTGGCGGGATAGCGGCAGCCGACATTTTTGCTTATTACGCAGCTTTCCACCTCCTCAACATTAATGAATATTGGTACAATCCCCAGACGGCAAACAGCCATGCATCGCATCACATGCCATTACAACGTGGTCGTTACAACAACCGCATTGTTACAACGCGAACCATTACATCGCAAGTCGTTACAATGACTTGCTGTAGGGGGAGAAAGGTGTTGGATTTAGAATCCAACACCTTCCCTGATGTTGCACAAACTGGAGTAGGAATAGTACATTATACTATTCCTAAGTCCAGCGCACCCCCTACAGCAAGTCGTTGAAATGACTTGCGATGTAATGGATTGTGTTGTAAAGGTATATATTCTCCTCAGACAGACCCTGCATTCGCAGTGGAGAGAATTATGATGGAGGACCAGTCGCTGCTGGACTTGCTATTTAGCCACAGTCGCCTGGGCCGTCTGCCCCCTGTCACCAGAGTAGAGATTCAGTTGTGGAGACGCGTGGTCCGGCAAATGGGATGGGGGGGGCAATTGACGCAGATGACTCCGCTGTGGCGGGGGTCTTGTCTTCAACAGGTGGGGACCCTCTTTGGGTTCTGTACATGGGATCTCATCGGCATATCTACACTAGGAGACATAATGAAGGAAACAGTTCTCAAATCCTTCCAACAACTACAGGAAGAGTTCCAGCTCCACCGTAACCAATTCTATAAATACCTGCAACTGCGACATGCCCTATCCCCACACATAGCAAGACTGACGGAACTCCCAGAATTCCATCCACTAGAAGGGCGACTGTTAATGGGGGATATCGGCGCACATAAGATTAGACAAACATACCGAACCATTGTCACACACAACAATACGCTAGACGCACTACGGTGGAGTTGGGAAAGTGACATACCTGATCCTTCAGATGATGATTGGAAGGAGGTGCTGGCGAGTACTCGCGGTGCCGCTATAGCGCCCCGCTACCGTCTGATCCAGTTTACATTTCTTCACTGTGCCTATTACACTAGACACCGCCTATAGCGTATGGGCGTTATACCTTCGCCGATGTGCCTGAGGTGCAATCGAGAAACTGGAACCTTCCTCCACACGGTGTGGAGCTGCAGCGGTCTCCAACCCTACTGGTATAAAATATTGACCTGCCTTGGCAAGATACTCTTATGGAATATCCTGTCCGATCCCAAAAATCTTTGCTACATAGCACAGATGGAATAGGTGGCAATAGGTATAAACAACATTTATTGTTCCTTTACCTCATGCTTGCCAAACGGGATATTGCCCAACATTGGAAGAGTAACACTTCACACCTTTAGGGAAGTGGAAAAAAGCCTTAGATTGGTGCATGGGAATGGAATTGGCTGTGTTCCAAGCACGGGATTGCCCACAGAAACACCGAAGGATATGGCAAAAGTGGGCGGATAATAGAGGTATTGACCTACCTGCAGTAGAGTCCCCAGATTCCCTCATACAGCGGGAAAGCAACTCAACTTTGTATTCTCTGTATATTGGACAAAATTATTCGGAGGACGTGATGTATTAATGATTGAGAGATGTGGTGGGGGGAGCCGATTCTGTGCTCAGTTTAGCCAAGGTTAATTGTTTATCTTCTTTCTCTATTATTTTTTGTACTTCTCTAATTGGTACAAGACAACATTTAAATTGACAATTACTGATGTGTTGGGCTCTGGCCACTGCTGTACCATTATAAAACCGAATAAAATTTGTTTAAAAAAAAAAGAAATTGTGGCTCAATGACACACTAAGGTGCAATATTATCAGATATCTAGTAAATAAATTTCATTTTTTTTTTACAAATTAGTTATTTGAAAGAGGCCATTTATCAATCAGAGTGGTTTTAGCCAATAAATGTGTATTAGTTTGTTTTCTCACCCTATTGTCTCAATCAATCAATCAAGAATTATTAGAGCACAGCAAATCACCAGTGAGGGTCTCAAGGCGCTGGAGATGCTAACTGTTTCATGGTGAGATGATCATTCAAACAGCCACATCTTGAGTCCTTTCCTGAATTTCTGGAGCGATGAGGCCGTCCAAGCTTTGGCCGGCAGGTGTGAGAAGGAGCGTCCCCCGCTGTTGCCTTGGTGGATCCGGGGCATCTCTGGTTGGTGGAAGGTCATGCGTTTGTTGGTGTAGGCCGGTCCTTCGTTGTGCAGGGGTTTGTATGTGTTGGTTAACATCTTGACATGGCATCTCTTTTGGATCGGGAGCCAGTGTAGCTTCTTGAGGTGGGGAGTGATGTGGGTCTGTCAGGAGAGGTCGAATATGAGTCTTGCTGCTGAGGTTTGTATTATCTGTAGTCTCTTCAGGAGGCATGCAGTGATTCCTACGTAGAGTGTGTTCCCATAGTCCAGTCTGCTGGTGATGAGGGCCTGCATGATGGTTCTTCCGGGGTTGACTGGGAGCCACCTGAAGATCTTGCAGGTGTGGAAGCAGGCGGATGGTACTGCGTTTACCTGTTTCTCTATAGATAGCTTGCTGTTAAGATGATGCCGAGGTTGCAGGTGTTATCTGGCGGGGCGGGCGATGGGCCGAGTTCAGCAGGCAACCATGTGTCAGTCCATAGCGAGGTGTTAATTCCAAAGATGAGGACGTCCATCTTCTCTGTGTTGCACTTGAGACAGTTGTCTTTCATCCAGTCAGCGACGTTCATCATACATCTGTGGAAGTTGGCTCTGGTGGCGGAGGAGTCTTCTGAGAGCGAGAAGATGAGCTGGGTGTCGTTGGCTTAGGAGATTGTGTTGAGTCCTTGCAATCTGACAGTATTGGCCAGAGGGGTCATGTACATTTTGAAGAGGGTGGGGCTGAGGGATGATCCTTGGGGGACGCCGCAGATGATCTTCATGGGTTCCAAGGTGAACGGTGGGAGATGGATTTTTCAACCTTCTTTCCATCACATTTCACAATTAGATTTCCCTATTGAACCCCTTTTTAGGTCGAGCTTCGATCGACCTGTTATATCTCTACTGTGGGGTTTGGCAAACCCACCGATTGCCATTGGTTAGTATCTGTGGCATTCAGAAATGCTGGCTTCTATTGGTGCATTTCTGTGAAAGTCCCTCCTTTGTGTGTTTAGCTCACTTTCCGGCGATTTCACTCAGAGAGCATTTTGGTTGGCCATCACACAGTACAGTGTGTGATGGCCTCTCTTCCCTCCTCCCATCTGGCTATTGCAGGTCAGGCGTTGTTTTTTTTTGTTCTTTCGTTCGGATTTCTTTCTGTTTAAATTGTATTAACACGCTGCAAAGGTAAATGTGTTTTAATTTTTAATCCTTTTCCCTTGTATATTGAATGCAATATATTTTTCTTTGCGTTAATTTCCGTTTTCTTTGGTCAGCACTTGGAGGAAGCCAGCTTTGGCAATGGCGCCCGCTTCTTGTTATATATGCAGCACGCCATGCCGCTTTATCTTTAAGAAGGGCTGCACCCCATCCCCCAGCGCTTGCGGGACGCCGGCTTCGGCAATGGCAGCCGCTTCTTCTTGTTCTCCTTGCTGCCAGCTCCGTTATCCAAGCCATGCTCCCGCCCTCCCTTTCTCTATCCTAGCAGAATGAACAGATGCAGGAGACCGATAAAAATATGCAATTTATCACAGAGAGAAAGTGGCACTGTAACCGCTTCACCGTGCTTAGGACGTCTTTTTCCTTTGATGTTTTTTTCGGTGACTGCGGCGGGATGTGGCCATTGCTGTTAAGTACTGTACTGTATGTTACGCAATCGAAATAACGCATGTAAACATAAAATAGCTTCGTTTAATATTCATAACCGCTAACGCAGTTGATGAACATGTGATCCATGACAAATTACACTGTTGAGACCCTGATCACGATATTAATTTGATTTGTGACGTAACTCATGAGGAAAATTAAGTCATAACTAATGGTGGCTTATCAAGTATATGCAGCGCCACAGATAGAGGAACAGGTCGTCTGGGAGTATGGATATACTCATGTTAAGTACGTTATGTTAGTGTGCACGTGGGGTCTCAATTCGTTGATGAGGATGACTCAGTAGTGAGTCAGTGACTTAACACAGGACTCCCCTTTTCTTGCTTTCCCATCGTAATCTTACCTTCTTTGGAACTTTGATTTTTTTCTGTGGAAGATAAGTGTTTTTAATAATAGCACACATATTATGTCATGTGATTGTAACCTTGATATATCTGAAGCCTGGTGTTTTTTTACGCGATGTTAAGCTATTGACATTGTAAATGACAATGCCTTTTATTGTTGTTTTCGTTTTTAAAACACAAATAAAAGGCATTGTTATTTACAATGCCAATAGCTTAAACTCACATAAATGCGAGACCTATTGCATTGCAAATGCTTGTTTTAATATTTTTAAACGGTAAAAAGGATTTATTTTTAACACTGGTGTCTTTCATATGCCCTCTGTTTTCATCCTCCATAGGACCTGATCACAAGACTGACAAAAGTTAGCAATGCCACCTCTGTGAAGCCACATAATATAAACTTAGCTATACATGACAACCAAAGGTGCAATGGATAGTTAACATTTGTTTTATGAGTTTATATTAGTTACCGTTGAGCTTTCACTGATTTTGAACAAAACCCTAATGTGGCTGTGAAAATAACACTGATTAAAAGGCCTAATTGTTTTCTATTATCTTTCTCACTTGCCTCTCATATCTGGGATACTGCAGCATCTGCCTCAACCACAGTTCCAGTGCCTTTGGACATGCACTGGAGAATGAAGTATGTGAAGGAAAAGTAAGAGGAGAGGATGAAGGGAAAGAGATGGGGCCAATGGACAGAATGGCAAAGAGTGCCAGAGAGAAGTGCAGAGAAAGAGTAGTATATGCAGAGAAAGAGTAGTATAGACACTCAGATATTGAGAAGAAGGGTGATTAAGAGACTGAAGGATCGAAAAAGTCAATGAAAGCTAGAAGAGGCACACAGATTGGGAGAGTGACAGGTAGAAAGAAAGAGTGAGAGAATTATTGGGAGTTAGAAGGAGAATGAGGGTGAAAACAAGACAGATTATGAGAGACTCAGAAAGGTAAAGTGAGCGAGAGAATGAATGATACATAGAATGGGTTAAAGACAGACAGATCGAGAGAAGTGTAGCAGAGAGAGAGAAACAGAGACTGAATGAGACAGAAAGACAACAAGAGAGACAGAGAGACTGACAGTGAGATATTGACGGCACATACAACTATGTGCCTGCACACTGGACCGTTCAAGTTAGCTCATCTGGCAATGCCAAGCTGCCACATGGCTTGAAAGGCCAGTCTACAACTAGGATTGAGTAAGAGACAGAACGAGACAGAGAGAGACAGAGTGAGAGTGTAAGGCAGGCATAAGGAAATAGAGTGACCGATGGTGAGTTAGAGAGGCTGTGAGAGAGACAGAGCAAGGAGAGAGACAAAATGAGAGGTGATTACTTACAGAGAAAGAGAATTTCAGACCCCATTTGAGGAGCCTTTGTGCAAGCCGGGTCTACTGGGACTCAGCCATGGGGGCTGTGATTATTCCTCTCTGATGCAGGGGCAGTTCCTCTTAAGGAGCATTATGGGCATTGACCCTCCCCCAATGTGAGCCATCACACACTGCATGTATAAATTAAATGACCTGTGATGAGTTTAGTATGGAGCGGGACAGGCAGCAGTAATGTGCGTGCAGTATTGTAGGGGGAGGTGGCATGACCCTGTCACAGTGCAACAAGTAACATCATCCATCCTGATGGTTGCCTGCTGCCGTGAAGTGTGCATGTCCGTTTAACTGTTAGCTTCAAGGCGGCCAGCCTGACATGCATACATTTGCCCTCTGAATCTGCGATGTATAAAAGCTCTAAGGGGAGAGAGACATACTCCCCCTGTACTCAGAGGGTGCACTGGATAGGACCGCCCAGCCAATCCCGATGCTGCTTTCAAGCGTTGTGTTGAAATACAGAGCATGAAAGTAGCATTGTGGTTGGCTATGTTTCTAACCTGGCACAGCTCTTTGCCGGCACCACGCAGGAGACACTAACTGCGCTATCCATGAGGAAGAAGTGTGCAGAGAAAAGGGAGATCAGCATTTCCAAACTGCCTGTGGAATTACAGTGGTCCATCAAGCTGCAGGAAAAGGAAGTTAATTTTCTGAGCTCATTGTTTCGCCAATTTTTGTGCCCCACGCTTTTATATTTTACCACCCTCCACTGCTCTGATGTCCAGAGGTCCACCCTGTTACGGCTTTGTAAATGTGCTAAACAGAACCCCTTGAACACTTGACTGTCAGTTGTAGTGATGGAGATTAACCACCACCCAGCAGTGCAATAACTTAATATCAACTCCAGTGCTTTTATTTAATACACACATTTGAAATGGAATACCACACATATAATAGTAGCAGATATGACTGGTGCTTGGGTTACTGTACCTTGCTACCAACCTCCCTTCTCACCCTTCCCACCAGGTGCCGCTACTCTTGTGTCCCCTGTTAGGGCAGAAAGTCACTGTGTGGCATGCATCAAGGCTTAGGTGTAGATGGTGGACAGTCAAAATATCGATTTTTAAATATCGAAGCACAGTTATATCGAGTTTTAAATATCGTAGGGACAAAATATCGAAGTCAAGAATATCTACAACCAGAATATCGAAGTTAAGGTAAGAAATATCGATGTTGCAAATATCGATGTTAGTAATATCGATATTTATATCAGTGTTATGTATTTTAGTATGTATTTAATATGTATGTGTTCTATATTTTTTGTTAAGTATTGTACTGTTTTTTTAAATATATGTATACATTTTTTAGAAATTAGTAATTTTTTTTTAAGTAAATTTTGCGTTTTAGTACCGTAGCGGGTTGTGGGTTTATAGGGGAATAGGGTGGGAAGTAATTTAATTATAGTAAATTAAATAATAATTTTTAGGAATTATTAATTTATTTTAATTAAATTTTGTGTTTTATTTCTGTAGCGGGTTGTGGGTTTATAGGGGAATAGGGTGGGAAGTAATTTAATTTTTATTAAGTAATTATTAATTTTTAATTATTGTTATTAATTTATTGTTAATTAATTATTAATTGGTAATTAATTATTATTAATTGATAATTATTGTATTTGTATTCATTTATTATTGGAGTGGGTTGTGTGTTTTTAGGGGAATAGGGTGGTAAGTAAATTATTTGTAATTAAGTAATTAATTACGAAAAATTGAGTATTGATAATTAATTTTTTGTTAATTAATTTTTAATTGGTTATTAATTTTTATTAAATATTATTTATTGGTATTGATATTTTTTGTTAATTAATTATTAATTAGTTATTAATTCTTATTAAATATCATTTATTGTTATTAATAATTAAATTTTTTGTTGATTGGTTCTTACTTTTTATTAAATATTATTTATTGGTATTGCTAATTAATTAGTTTGTTAATTAATTATTAATTGGTTATTAATTTTTATTACATATTATTTATTGGTATTGACATTTTTTTATTTACTTATTAATTGCAAATTAATTTTTATTAATTGATTAATTGAAAATTAATTTAATTGTGTGAAATTTTATGTGGAGTGTGTTGTGTGTTTATTGGGGAATAGGGTGGGAAGTATTTAATATTATTAAAGTAATTATTATTTTTGATATATTTGTAGGTTTTTTTTTTTCTAAATTTATTAATCAATCATTATTTAATTACAATATTTATTTTATTTATAAGTATGTTATTTTTAACATCTACGTTGTCCAACGCTTTCCCTACTGTTGCACTCACTGGAGTGGGAATAGTAATTTTTACCCCTACGCTATCCAGCGCTTTCCCTACTGTTACACTCTCTGGAGTGGGAATAGTAATTTTTACCCCTACGCTATCCAACGCTTTCCCTACTGTTGCACTCTCTGGAGTGGGAATAGTAATTTTTACCCCTACGCTATCCAGCGCTTTCCCTACTGTTGCACTTACTGGAGTGGGAATAGTAATTTTTACCCCTACGCTATCCAGCGCTTTCCCTACTATTGCACTCTCTGGAGTGGGAATAGTAATTTGTACCCCTACGCTATCCAACGCTTTCCCTACTGTTGCACTCTCTGGAGTGGGAATAGTAATTTTTACCCCTACGCTATCCAGCGCTTTCCCTACTGTTGCACTCACTGGAGTGGGAATAGTAATTTTTACCCCTACGCTATCCAGCGCTTTCCCTACTGTTGCACTCTCTGGAGTGGGAATAGTAATTTTTACCCCTACGCTATCCAACCCGTTCCCTACTGTTGCACTCATTGGAGTGGGAATAGTAATTTTTACCCCTACGCTATCCAGCGCTTCCCCTACTGTTGCACTCTCTGGAGTGGGAATAGTAATTTTTACCCCTACGCTATCCAGCGCATTCCCTACTGTTGCACTCTCTGGAGTGGGAATAGTAATTTTTACCCCTACGCTATCCAGCGCTTTCCCTACTGTTGCACTCTCTGGAGTGGGAATAGTAATTTGTACCCCTACGCTATCCAACACTTTCCCTACTGTTGCACTCACTGGAGTGGGAATAGTAATTTTTACCCCTACGCTATCCAACACTTTCTCTACTGTTGCAGTATGTGGAGTAAGTATATATATTAATTTATATGTATATGTTTAATTTATTTTAACATTTAATGTATTAGTTATTATTTTTAAATATCTTTTAATATTTTTACCTATATTTATGTTAATTAAATGTATTATTTACTTAATTTTACATTATTAGTAAAACATTTAAAAAAACGATATTTTTAACTTCGATATTTTTGACAACTATATATTTTTTTCGATATTTTTGTACTTACCTTCATGTAGATTGGACTTCGATATTTTTGACTTCTATATTTCTGTGTCGATATTTTTGCAGGTCGATTTTCTGTCCGTCGATATTCTGTCATACATTCGGTGTAGATACCTCAGTTCTATAGCAAGTGCACTCAGTTCAATGCTGTCCCCTTTTTAAACAGTCTCACTACAGTTTCACTACAATCTCTGGGTCCATTTCAGCTGGTGGCGGAAAACTGACAACATGTGTCTCAGATCTCTACCGCTTCAGGGAGAAGATGCAGCAGCAGCAGATGAGACCTTAGCTTCAGACAGGCTACAGCATGATGGGGCAGTGGGTGCTGACGACTGGAGTCCTTTGGGATCTATAGGTAGTGGATGCAAGTGGAGGCCATTGGCCGATGTTGGACCTTTGCTTCTGGGTCACTTGTCAATGGACAGGAACTGGGTCATCACACAGTTGGAGGGTCTCAATGGCCTGAAGACAGCCACCGAGATGTAGTAGTGGTGACCACCATGGGCACACTCTCTCTCTTTTAGTGGCGATGACCACTTCGTGCACACTTCTTGATTCCAGTGGTGATGTGCACAGCAGCCACACTCTTAGTTCTTGTTGGTGATGTGCACCACAGGCACAGATGTGGTCTTCAGTGACGATGTCCACCATGGGCACAACTCTTGATGTCAGTAGTGTAAATAGCGGTGATCAGTCTTCTTTGCACAATGGCGAGGTCAGCTGTCAATTCACGATCGCAGCTTGGAAGCTCACACCTGGAGCGACTGCACCCACACTGTTAAGGCTCGCAGATTGCTCTCTGCCATGTTCTTCAGCTTGACTGACCTATAGTACTATGGTCTGGCTGCTTCTGACACTTCCTGGGCACCACACACAACAAAATACCCGGGTCTATGAGAAGAAATAATTTGAAACCTAGACTGTTAGTAAAGTGTTCTTTTATTAGGATGAAATCCCTCACTCGCCAGAGTTGGCATGCTTCATTATAGGGAATCTCCTCACAACGTAACAGTAAGTCACTGTGAGGGCCACAACTCCTGCTCTGATCAGGAGGAGTTCTTCAAATGTTTTAGTATGTTGTGTTGTTCCCTATGGAGTCAATCAAGTGGTGAGGCTAACAGAGTGTAAAAAGTGCTGTGTTGCAAACAAAACGAATATAAGTAGCTGGATTAAAACTGACTCCAAAGCAGATGTTGTGCTTTATTTTTGTCTGGCCAGCAGAGTGTAAAAAGAAGGGGCGGCACTTCCATTATGGCAGAGGAGCTTTGCCCCACTGCTGACAGCCAGCAGAGACAAAAATGAAAAATAAAATGATAATAAAACCCTTTTTAATAATTTTTTTTCACAGAGCGAGCCGAGTTTAAGGGCGGGGCCATCATGACAAGAGTCAGGAGCAGGAAGGAGGACTGATGTACACTGCTAAGTGTGAATGTCAGTTTGGCCAGCTGCCTTAGCACAGACAACTTGACATGTGCACTTAGCATTTCTCCAACCCGAGCTTAGTTGCACAGCCGCACAGAGAATTGACAGGCCCTTTCTGAGGACCAAACCAGGCTGCTCAGACCAATCCCAGCTCTTCTCTCATGAGAGCAGCATCTGGATTGGCATCTGGACACCTGCACAGTGTGCAGCTGTTCAGAGACGTCCAAGAGGCGAGGATGTGGACAGGAGCAGAGGAGTAATGCGTCGTCTGACAGTGGCAAGTAAGTACTCTTTTATATTTTTGTTGCATTATTTTGTCCGTGTTTTGTTTTTAAAGTATTTCTCCCGCGCTGCCTCACCACTTGGGATTGAGAGCAGCCCCCTCTGGTGGAAACAATAAGAATGTAAGCAGCGTGATTAAAACTGAATACAAAGCAGACGTTATGCTTTATTGTTGTCTGTCTGGGTCAGGATTAAAGAAAATGAGTGAATATGTAGGAGAGCAGTCTATTAACCCTACTGATGAACTATCTCTTGGTCAACATATTTATGCTCTCACCAGAACCCTCAGCTGAGGTGTTGGGGCATTTGTCAGGACCCTAAGCAACTCACTTCTGCTTGCAGTCAGATAAACCAAATAGTGTATCAAAGGAGAAACAAAATACAAAACTATAAAGAAAGGGATCACCAATATTTCGTCATCGGATCTACTTTTCAATGACCTGTGTGGAAATATAGACATGGTGAAGTCAACAGCTAGGTTGCAAAGAATGAGTGTTAGTAACAACTAACATGTTAGCAGCTCCACCAACAACCAATGTGGGGATCAGCAGTTTCCTCCAGAGCGGTGTCGACATAAAATGCAGTGGTAACACACACAAAAATGAGCAGGCTTACCCGCAAAAGTCAGGGAGTAAGGCTCACTGTGCGCACTATCATAGGAGTAAAAGCATGAGGTGTGTAGAACATGGCATTACAGGAGAAACTCATATGTACAGATGAAACATAGAACTTTGTTTGCTTGATTATCTCAACAGAATGAAGTCTCATGGCCAATAGACAAAAACAGAGCTACACCATGCTCAATACAACACATGACAAAGGGCTCAGCCTTCGTGCTGGCCCACTCAGCAACATTGGGCACTGACAATATGGTCATGTGCAACATACAAATGATTCTAAAAAAGTTTGGGAGCAGGAGCACTGTCTAAATTGTATAATTCATTAAAAAAAATATTATCGTTGAAGTCACCTTATTCTCAGTGTCAATAAATCCATCAAAATAATTTAATATCAGAGAAAAACCCAAATGAAGCATCTAATTTGTTTTATATATTCTTTACATTCTTTCTTTAATAGTTGTTTCACATTTAAGACAGACCTGCATACAGCCAACGTGTTTCATCCCACCACAGAGGGACTTCTTCAGGGCGAATATTACTTAGTTAAGCAAAACACTAATCTTGATCTTATTGGATAGAAAGTCCTAAAGTTCAATGTTGTAAAATCATCAGAGTGGCATTGTCAAAACTGTCTGTCCGAAAGTGAGACTTCAATTATGTCCCTAACCATGTGTGTCTTGTGGATTGAAAAAAAGTCTGCAACCACAAGAACTGGTGAATTCACGCCTTACAGAAGGTAGACTTTGAGATTATATTCAAATCGGACCACCAAAGTCCCAGTATGCTCGAAAATGACATCAAGAAAAAATAAAAGAAGGATGGAAATGTAAGCAAAGACACGAAGGGGAATAGCTCAGCTGTGCCGCTAACTCATAATGACAATAAAAATGCTGTGGTTTAAAATACAGATAAAGGATAATAGGTTTGGTGCAGATGGATATCCAAGCCAACCCAGGCAAAATGGAGCCACGCTGCTCCGTTTCAACTTTATGCCAAGCTTTGAGTAAAGCTAATAGTATGCAGATCTAGTGTAGAGATCATGTGAAGCTGAGCTCCAACATGGCGCTTACCTCCAATGGACCCCTTCAGTGAGTCCGTAGCATGCCCGGATTAAGGACGCTGGCCGTAGCCGTGTCTCTCAATATAAGGGCGGGGCAAGACAGCGTGCTCAATGTGCAAGCTAGCCGCTAAGCAAATAGGGAACTGTAGTCCCAAGTTGATACGAATGCAGGGGGAGCCACAAAACACTTGTTATGATGCATGTACATCAATTATAAGAAAAAAGGGGCAGAATAGTAAGAAAAATAATCCAGTACAGGTATGTGTGGATGTATCAAGTGCTGGGTGCCTTTACAAAAGAGATGCCACTATGAAAGGGTACTGTGTATAAATGTATGCAAATACACCAAGTGCTGGTTACTTTTTTCAAGACAGGAGATGTAGTCCCTGGCTACTGCAAGGGCAAGTAGTGATGATGTGTGTATATAAGATCAAGCCAAAGGAGCAAAATGACAAATAAGGATAAAAAGATAAAAAAACATACCCTCTAAAGATGTATGGAGATATACCAAGCGCTGGTGAATTGTACAGAACACAAGTCATTGTTAAAACATATGTAACTTGCGTCAGGTAAAGTCTTGCGTCAAAAATCTAAGGCTAATATAGATATACTCATTGGGCTCATGCTGCAAAATGAAAAGGGATGAGTAGAAAAGCATCCTTGATTGGGGGGAGAGAAGAAAAATAGAGGAGGGAGAACCCACAGTAGAGGTCCCCATAAATATGCATGATAACTCCGATGTCACAATATAAAAAATAGCATAGTTACACTAACATGACTTGAGTCCCCCAGAGATGTAGAGACCAGGCTCAACGTGATCTTATATGTGCTACGTAATTTTGATTGGGCTCGATGGATCTAAACATCATTTAGATAAAATGACTTTTTAGCCTGAATTCTCAACTTTGTTCCTTAACAAGAAGGAACAGAGTCATGTCCTGAACAGTCACTGATGGTGTCGGTTTGTCAAGTACTGTCCGTTGCAGATCATTGGCGGTGTGACCTTTTTCAAGGAAGTGTTTGGTGAGTTTGGTCGATATCTGTCTGCATTTTATAGTGCTACGATGTTCTGTGATGCGTATTTTGATCTTGAGGGTTGTCATTCCCACATACAAAAGGCCTCATGGACAAGTGATGAGATAATCAATTTCTCACTATTGCAGTCGGTGTGTTGTCGGAGTTCCCTTGGACTGTGGGTTCATATGTCAACATGTGCAGTCTGTTCCGTATACGCACACACTCCGCATGACCCACAAGGCAAATGGCCTTTCACAGATGGTAAATCCCATAGTGTCTCTTGTCTGGTATTAGAAGAAGAGGGGAGAGGTCTCACATGTACCAGCTTATCCTTGAGATTCTGGCTATGTTTGTAGGGAAAGAGTGACCATTGGATGGTTTGGTTCCCTGTGTTAAAGATGCCAGTTTTTATACACCACTGGTCTTATAGATTTGGAAAAGCTACTGAAGGTGTTCACGCACACTAATCGGTCGGGCGGAGACTCAGGTGGTCTAGTTTAAGTAGCACAAGACAATTATTGTTCCTTGCTGCAGTGTGTACCAAAGGTGTGGGGTATTGCCTCTTTTTTATAGTTGTGTGTGTTGTCAAATCGCAGGCATGCGCCATGAATTTGGCAATCTGGGAGAACTTCCACTTCACATGGAGGAATTGTCCCACAGGCAGATTATCCCTTAGTACTTTTGGATGGTAACATTGATAGGATAATAGGGAATTATGAGCCTTCGGTTTCCTATATAGCTCAGTTTCAAGAATGTCAGCACATAGGAATATCAGTAAATCAAGAAAGTGTAAACTCTCTTTGCTAAATTCACACATGAATTAAAGAAATTGATTCCTGGAATTTAACTATTCATGAAAAAGCACAATAGACACTGCGTCACCTCTCCAGACCACCAAAACCTCATCAATATATCGCTTCCAGATCTTAATATTGGAGCGATGGGGATTGTCCTCAGTGAGATTATGCTTAGGGCCTGATTTATATTTTGGTGGACCAGATGCTCCGTCGCAAATGTGATGGGTATCCCGTTTGCAGTATTACAAGTGCCATAGGATATAATTCGCTAGTATTGGCATGAAGTATAAATCAGACCTTAGTCTCAAAATCATGTTGAGATTTGCCAAGCTTGGGGCAAAAGTGCTGTCCATTGAAGTTCCGAAGGTTTTCAAATACAGATCCCCCTCAAAGCAGAAAAAAACTATTTCTTGGCTAAAGTAGCACATCACATGATAAACAGTATACCTGTCAGGTTATCATGAGAAGAAGCTGATAAGAGGGACTGAACTGTCTCCAGAGTCTCATCCTGTGGTATGCAGGTATGTAGTGACTCAACGTCAAAAGAGATGAGATACTCTGTCGTAGTGTCAAAAGATAAGCCATCAAGTTACTTCAAAACATCTTTACTGTCTTGAAAATAAGTAGGCATAGCCTGGACGAGGGGTCTTATTTATTTATTTATTTTATAGTTTTATAGAGCGCGAACCAGACCCGTGAGGGTATCAGAGCGCTTTACAGGATTGTGGGAGGTATACAAAGAGTTAGGAGGGGAGGGAGTTGGGTAAAAAAGGTAGATACATTATACAAGAAAAAGCACGCAGTTTGAAGTTCCGGATACAATTGGGATTTACAGGAAAAGCAGGTAGATACATTCTAAAGAAAGGCACGCAGTCTCAACTCTTGGGTGGGAGTGCCCAGGAGTGCAGGGTAGGTATCAGCCGTGAAGCCATGGATAATGCCGAGGTGGGGGTGGAACATGTCGATGAGGTGATTGTAATGTGATCCTTAAGCGAGAAATTTGCCCATTAGGAAAGTTTTAGTCTCCTTTTTAAAGCGTGCCAAGCAAGGGAGTCTTCTGATGGCGGGCGGGAGAGAGTTCCAGATTCTTGGAGCGGCCCCAGAGAAGGCCCGATTGTAGGTTTTTTTCTTCCGGAAGCGTGCAGGTTGAAGCAAAAGGTCTCTGGCAGATCGGGAGTTTCTGGGCGAGAAATGCAGGGGAATTGGAGTAAAGAGCTTTATGAGTAATGCAAGCCAGTTTAAGTTGATTTCTGGCCTCTAGGGGAAGCCAGTTCAGAGCTTTGAGGTGGGGAGAGATGTGGTCGAATTTCTTTGAGCCAGTTAGGAGTCTGGCGGCGGCGTTGAGGCAGGCTTTCAATGGGGCCAGAGAGTTCTTGGGTAGCCCTGCAAGAGTAGAGCATCCATATTCTAGTCTGGAAATGACTAGTGCCTGGATTGCCGTTTTTAGGTCGGAGGCGTCGAGGAAGGGTTTCAGGTATCTTAGGTAACTCAGGTGGAATCTGGCAGTTTTGGCCATTAGATTGATATGGTCCCGCATGTTCAGGTTGCCGTCAAGGGTTATTCCGAGGGATTTCGCAGAGTCAACAATGGTAGGAGGGCAGTTTAGCGCTGTGATAGCCTTGATCCATTCCTGGATGTCCGGATTGGTTTTGGGTGGGGAGATTAGAAGAAATTCAGGGGCATATTAGCAAGACCCACGTTAAAATTATCGCCGTTTTAGCGGCAGGAAACTGCCGCTAAAGCGGCGATAATAGGCTTCCTAATATGCGTTATGGAATTCAATAGAAGCCCAGGTTAGATGTGCAGGACATCTAACCTGGGCTTCTATTGGAATTCCATAACGCATATTAGCAAGCCCATTATCGCCGTTTTAGCGGCAGTTTCCTGCCGCTAAAACGGCGATAATTTTAACGTGGGTCTTGCTAATATGCCCCATAGTTTTATTTGCGTTAAGTTTAAGTTGGTTGGCGGTGAGCCAGTGGACAGTCAGCTTCAAGGCCTCATTCAAGGAGAGAATGTCCTCAGGGGAAGAGATTTTGATGTAGATTTGTGTATCGTCAGCGTACATAAGGTAGGAGATATTGGCGGAGCGTAGCACCTCTGTGAGCGGTTCAAGGTAAAGATTGAAGAGGGTAGGGGAAAGGGTTGATCCTTGGGGGACTCCAACCGTGATCGGAGAGGGAGCGGATAGATTACCATTGATGAGGACTCTCTGTGAGCGATTTTGGAGGAAGGACCTAAACCATTCAAGGACGGTGCTATCCAAACCCATCCTGAGTTTGAGGTGTTCTAGGAGAATTTCGTGGTTAACCGTATCGAATGCTGAAGATAGGTCTAGGAGGATTAGGAGACAGGTTTTGCCTTGGTCGAGGGCTTGGAGGGCGTCATCCACAATTTGGAGGAGGGTGGTTTCAGTGCTGTGTCCAGGTCTGAACCCGGATTGGAAGTCATCCAGAAGGTGGAACTTGGTGATGTGTAGGCTCAGCTGCTGTTGCACACATTTCTCCAGAACTTTGGCTTGGAGTGGGATGTTAGATATGGGTCTAAAGTTGTCGGCGGAAGCAGGATCCAGTGAAGGTTTTTTTAAAAATGGGGACGACTTGGCCAGCCTTAAGAGAATCAGGTATTGAGCCCTGTAGGAGGGAAGCGTTGATTATTGCAGTCCAGGAAGGGATGATAGCCTGGGAGGCGGCAGCTAGGCAGTTAGAGGGGAGAGGATCATTGAAGTGATTGTTCGGTTTTAAGGAGGCTAGGATTCTCGAGATAGAGTGTTCGTCATAGACTTTAAAGTTGGACCAGTTCGCTTGGTTTTTGGGTGAGGTTTGGGAGGACGGCGCGGAGAGAGGGGGGGCCGACAGAATTTGGTGTTGAGTTGCAGACTTAAGTTCGTTTCCTAGGGCAGAGATTTTTTTGCAAAAGAAGGATGAAAATTCTTCGCATGATATTAGGGGTTTAGGCGTTTCTTTGGAGGTTTTTGCTAGTTTGTTGGATTGGTGTTTGATCAAATCAAATAGTTTGCGAGGTCTATTCTTGGCGCCCTCAAGTTCTGTTCTGAAGAATTCTTTTTTAGAGTTGAGGATTTTCTTATTATAGGCATTTCTGGCCTGGCGGAGAAGTTTTAGATGGGCTGCTGACGGGTGCTGTTTCCAGTTTCATTCGGTCTGTCGAAGGGATCTCCTCTCCTTGTTGAGGGATCCATTGAACCAGGGATTCTTGTCTTTGATCTGGGTTCTTTTTAGTTTTAGTGGAGCAAGGTCATCAAGAATGTCGGATATAGTTGAGGAATAATGATCTGCGAGGTTGTTGACTGAAGTGCACTGAGGGGAGGGGCGGGAGGTCGGTCTCACAGCGTGCAGCCAATTTCCCATGATCAAGGTTCTTGGTGTCTCTAACCCATCGTTTGGGAATAACGGGTTGTGGTGTCCATGTCTTGTGGGTGCTAGGCAGGAGGAAGGTGATAGCGTGGTGGTCAGACCAATCACATAGGTCAATAGAGATAAGTTTGACCGCTGATTCCTTAGCGATGATCCAGTCTAAGGTGGCGCCTTTCTGATGAGTAGGGAGAGAGCAGGCTTGGGTAAGGGCTTGATCAGCCAAGAAGTCTCTGATGGCGTTGACCTGCGGGTCTTTGGGATCGTTCCAATGCAGGTTGAAGTCGCCAAGGAAAATATCATTAGAGTTAGGGGAAACCTTGGCAGTGATGATTTCCATGAGGTAGTCAGTGAAGGTGTCGTTCTTGCCTGGGGGGGTGGTAAAAAATGTGTAGTCGGCACAGTTGGGAGGTGTTGTTGCAAATGGAGAGAGCAAGGTATTCGCAGGAGTCTGTAGGATCCGCCGGAAGTTCAGTAACAAGGAGGTTAGAGCGGTAGATGCAGGCAATGCCTCCTCCTTTTTTCTTTGCATGCCTGTCCAGCCTTACAATGTTGTAATTGGGCGGGACTAAAAGGTCTAGGTAGGGCGATGATGATTCCTTGAGCCAGGATTCAGTCAAGATCGCTAAGTCCGATTTTTGGCTCAGGATGAGATCGGCGACATCAGAGGAATGCTTTACTGCAGAGCGGCAGTTAATGAGGAGGCCGGCTAGAGAGGGGTCGGAGTGAGTGCCATGGGTGGATGCAGAGATGGGCACTTTCACTAGGTTGCTATTGACCACCACTCTGACGCGGAGGGTAGCGGATCAGTTGTGGTTGGTTGCAAGGGTGCAGATGGGGTGTTCGTCCCTTAGGTCAGAGGGGCATGAGGTTGTCAAGGCAGAATCGTAGCTGATGAGGACTTCTGCCACTTCTTCCTCCTTGAGGTCTAAAGGGTTAGGTGTGCCGGGGGCAGTTTTGTAGGTATGGAGGAGGGCAAGAATTTCCTCCTCCGAAAGGTGGCAGGGTTGCTTGCGTGGGCGCAGGTGTCTCAGGGATAGCGGTAGTGGGTGAAGGAGGGGCTTAGTGTAAGGGGTGGGGGTAGTGTTCTGCGAGAGTCAGAGATTCGAGAAGGAGAGTTCGGTGTGGTGTAGGAGGTTTTTTAGATCCAGAATGGACTTGTGGATGCTCCGGGTTAGTTCGGTGGCTCTGCGGTGGAGGGTATCAATATCTCTAAGAGAGGAAAGTTCTTGCGAGCAGGGTGCCAGTTGCATGCGAGCGCTTCTGATGGAATGTGCTGGTAGCCTAGTGGTGGGGCTGGGACGATCAGCATCCACATAGGAGGGAAGATCTTGCGGGCAGGGGGCAAAAAGGGTGGGAGCGATTCTGTCGGACTGCGCTGGTAGCCTAGTGGTGAGGCTAAGTCGACCAGTGTCGTGGGCCATGGTGGATGTTTCAATACCCAAATGTGCGGGAAGATTAAGCGGGCGGGAGGTTAAGGGTTTAGGGACGTTTCTGTTGGCATGTGCTGGTAGTATGATAGCAGGGCTAGGATGGCTAGAGATGTGAGCCCTCGGGGGACTTTCAGAGGTTGAAAGAGAGGGGAGAGCTTGTAGGCCTGCGTTCAGTGGTATAGGCGCGCAGTGGTTGGCATGCGCTGGTGGCAAGGTAGAAGGGCTGGGTCGCACAGTGACGTGGTCACTGGCATGTGTGGTTAGTGAAATGCTTGGTACACTTGGCGGAATGGGTGAGGGGTGGAGCAGGGGGAGCGTGGACTGGGAAGGGTCGTGAACATATTTTTTAAGGAGGGTTAAAAGGTCCGCAAATTTGATGAGGTCTTTGGGTGGTGCTTGTATCAGGATGATGCCGTTATTGTACAAGGTGATGGTGAGGTCAGCACGAAGGTTTGCCGATGGTGTGATCTTGAGTTTTTTGCCATGAGGTATGTTCCTGGCTTCCTGTACTTTGAGGAGGCTCGAGAAGGCATTGCGCCAAAGAGACATTTCCCTGGAGTGGAAGATGAGGTTGTTAATGACAGTGCCCTTATCCGCGCAGAGACGAAGATCAGATATCAGGGTCTCGGGATGACTTTTCAGGATTGAGTGTTTGAGGGATTTTGAGGCGGTTTTGGAGAGATTCGGAGGATAGACAACGGTGTAGTAGTTGTATCCCGTGGGGGTCAGGCAGGGCCCTGACATGCTGGGGAGAGTGATGAGACTACTGCCCCAGCGGTCGATTTGAATAGTGAGATATAACTGTGGCAGCCTCGTCAGGTCTGTCCTAATAGCTAGGTTTACTTAGCGAATGTGTTACAGCGCCAATATGCTCCAACTTAAATGAGCAGCGAAAATACAAAGGTAAAATAAAATCGGATCAGGTAAAAATAGTCTATCCACTGATCGGTGGGGGTTACCAGGTCACTTTCAGTAGAGACAGTTGAGAGGGCTGTTAATCCTATGCTCATGCCAAGATGGCCACTGCAAAAGACCTATTATTATGAAAGGCTTCTAGCTCAGTCCTCTTTCTATTGTTGTGAAAGCTTCGAGAGTCTTAAGCACAAATCAACAAATTGTGACAACGGTTCAAGCAGAGGCCCAATGCCTGAAATTATGGGTCTGCCAGGGGGAGGATGCAGTGGCTTGTGAATTTTAGGTAACACATAGAAATATGGGGTCACAGGGTAATCTGCAATCAAAAGTTTGGCTTCTTTTTCCGTGATCCAACCCGAATCTTTAGCTTCCTCTACCATCCGTTTGATAACAAATTGGAGGCATTTCGTGGGGTCACATTTAAGTGGGTGATAGGAGCTACTGACCCTCAATTGTCTGAGGTATTCTGTCCTGTAGGTGGTGGGGTCAAGAATGACAATTGCACCCATTTATCAGTCGGTTTGATGGGAATGGCCATAAAGTAAATACCTCTTGTTCTTGTTGGGAGAGGGTGAAGAAGGGTTGTGGCACACCAAGCTTATTGTTCTCGAAATCCTTAAGTGCCACCTTCTCGAAAGTCAACACCTTCAGGGGGAGGAGGTAGGTGGGAGGGCAGAAAGAGGATTTCTTTCTTAGGCCAGTGTTTTGCTGTGACCCATAACCTCCCAAGCTGGTTCTATTCTTGAAAAAGTAATGAAGGCGTATTTTTTTGAAAAATTGGGCCAGTTCTTTGTATATGTGAAAGTCGTCACCACTAAAAGTGGGGAAGATACCTGCGCCCTTGTTCATAAGGTTTGTCTCTTGTTCTGTGAGGGAGCTACTACTAAGATTGACAGCTAACTCATCGTGCTGCTGGTACCTGGTTAGGAGTCTCCCTTAATCATGCTCGGTGTCTGGCATGGTGAAACTGGGGGCTCAGTGACCAATCCTTCCTAAATACCTTGTCATCAAGAAACAGTTGAACCTCTAGGTACATGATTTTGAGCCTAAGCATGTTGTCTCTGAGGAGAATCCCTATCGCTCCAATATTAAAGTCTGAAAGCAATATATTGAACATGTTCTGATGGTCTGGAGAGGTGACGCAGCATCTGTTGCGCTTTTTCATGAATGGTTCAGAACATGACTCCTTTTTATTAAAGAGCAATGTTGGGTATTCAGGCTAAAAAGTCAAGAGAGAGGTCTTAATGGTGAGATCCCATGGACCTCTTTACCTTAGATGAATTTCCCTATTCACCTACATGCCGTTTGGATCCTTCGAGCCCAACCGAAATTATGCAGCACATATAATATCACGCTGAGCCTGGTCTCTACATCTCTGGGGGGCTCAAGTCATGTTAGTGCGATTATGCGTATTCTTTCTATTGTGACACTGGTAATATCTTGCATAATCATGGGGACTTTATCTGTTGGTCCTCCATCCTCTATTTTTGTCTCCCCTCCCCCCAATGGAGGACGCCTTTTTAGTCATGCCTTTTCATTTTGCAGCATGAGCATAATGAGACAATCTATATTAGCCCTAGATTTTTACTGCAAGAATTTGAAAGTTGAAGTGGAGTGGCACTGCTCAATTTTGCCTGGTTGGCTTCGATATCCACTTGCACCAAACCTATTATCCTTATCTGTATTTTAAACCACAGCACTTTTTTTGTCATTACGAAGCAGCAGCACGGTGGGCTATTTCTCTCTGCGTCTTTGCTTACATTACCATGCTTCCTTTACTTTTTCTTGATATACTCCTTTGTTTGTTGCACATGGCCATATTGCCAGTGCCCAATGTTTCTGAGTGAGCCAGCATGAAGGTTGAGCCCTGTATCATGTGTTGTATTGTGCATGATGTAGCTCTTTTTTGTCTATTGGCCATGAGGCTTCATTCAGTCGACATAATCAAGCAGGCAAAGTTTAGTTCTATGTCACACCTGTTCATGTTAGTTTCTCCTGCAATGCCATGTTCTACACACTTCGGGGTTTATTTACGGACCCCTGCACCACCGGAGCATCACTTTTTGTGATGCTCTGGTAGCGTAGATTACAAATTAATATCTATGAGGCCATGCAAAGCCATCATGGATGGCTTTGCATGGCCTCATAGATATGGAGTAAGGCAGCCCAAATCTCAGCATTGCCATACTCTGCGCTCGAGAGGCGTTCCATGAGTGTTGCAGTGGAGTTTGACGCTGCCCTAGATTAACAAGATCATGTAAACCTGAGGAAAGACCAAATCCATACGCCTCCTGAGGTGAGGCATAACGAGGAGAAATTCCTTAATTTCTCCTCACTATTTCCCCTTTCAATGTTTGCTGCATTCTGCAGCACATATAGAAAGAGGAAAATGGCTCTTAGGATTGTTTCTGTGCAGGAAGGTATTCCTTCCTGCACAGAAACAATCCTGCCGACAACGCAGGCACCATTGCACTATGCATTGGCGCTATGCAGCCAAAATGGCACCAGCGCAGGGAGAAAGGACAGGAATTCACTGTATTGCACAAATACAGTGCATTGCTGCCCTTCCACTTTGGCATAGGGCAGCGCAGCAAGATGACTTGCTGCGCTGCCCTACACCAGATCCCTGTAAATAAGGGCCCTCATGTTTTTACTCCCATGATAGTGTGCACCCTGAATCTTCCACCAGGGCATTTAGAGTTGAGACAGAACACCTGACATTTGCGGTAAGCCTGCCCATTTTTGTATGTGTTACCACTGTATTTTTATGTTCACACTGCACTGGAGGAAACTGCTCTTCCCCACATTCTTTTTTGGTGGCACTGCTAACATGTCAGGTGTTACTAACACTCATTCTTTGCAACCTAAATGTCGACTTGACCTTGTTCATATTTCCCCACAGGTTGTTGAAAAGTGGATCCATTGATGAAATATTGGTGACCACTTTCTTTTTGGTTTCGTATTTTGTTACTCCTTTTATGAAAGAAGCATTTATTAAGCGCTTAGCTACCCAGGGGCATCCCAGCGCTGACAGCGGTCAAACAGTAGACACCACAACCATACTAAGGGAAGAGCCAAGTTTTTAGCAATTTACGAAAGGCCAAATAGTTGGAATCCTTACGTAAGTGAAGTGGAAGAGTATTCCACATCCTGGCGGCATTGTAAGAAAACAGGCAGCCCCCACTTCTAGCCTTATTGATCTGGGAACTACGGCAAGACGCAGATCGTCCGAACGCAGGCGTCTGTTCGCAAGGTAAGGCCGGACAATGGAGCGGTTGATGGACGGTCCCTTCCCTGCTAGCGTCTTGTGGACAATACACATGGCCTTAAAATTAACTCTCTCCTGGATGGGGAGCCAGTGAAGAGATTTCAAGTCTGGTTTTGCAGATTGACGGTTCGGGATCCCAAGAAGTATCCTCGCTGCGCAGTTTTGCACCGTCTGGAGTTTTGAGATGGTCGCACATGAGGCTACTAAATAAAGAGCATTCCCGTAGTCCAAGCGAGAAAGAATGAGCGCCTGGACCATAAGCCTTCTTGCCCGAAAGGGAAGAAGTGGGAGGACTTTGCGAAGCATCCTTAGGATGCTGTAGCAGGAGGCGGCAACGTTCCGTGCCTGTACCTTAAAGCTCAGATCTTGATCTGCTTTAAAAAGGGAAGAATTTCCTAGAAGCATCATCTCTGTCTTTTCTCCATTCAACTTCAAATATGAGTGATTCATCCACTTGGCTACCTCTTCCAAACAGGGACGGAGGCCAAGAGAGGAATTGTCAGAATGGTTAAGTGCCACGACAAGTTGAGTGTCGTCAGCGTAGGTCATTATATGCACCCCAAAAGGAAGCACAATCTCCGCTAGCGGGCTCATATAAACATTGAATAAGGTCGGACTCAGGGACGATCCCTGAGGAACTCCGCAGCGGAGGGGCATCAGTTTTGAGGCAACATCACCTTCGAAGACCTGGAAGGATCTATCTTCCAAGAATGATTGCAGCCATGCCATGGCTTCCCCGGTCACCCCAAAATGTATGAGTCTATGGACCAAAATTTGGTGGTTAATGGTGTCGAAGGCTGCACTGAGGTCCAAGAGGATAACAACAGTGGTGCCTCCGGCGTCCAGAATCTTCTTAGACTCTTCAACTACTGCTAGAAGGGCAGTTTCTGTTTCCTGAAGCGGTCGAAAGCCGGTCTGTGAAGGGTGGAAAAGCTTAAGGGACTCCAGGAATGCAGAAAGTACTGAATTAACATGTTTTTCCACCATTTTACTGATCCCTGGGAGAAGTGAGATGGGGCGATAGTTTCCCAGGAGATCAGGGTCAAGGCTAGGCTTTTTTAATAATGCCTTCACCATCGCTCTTTTCCACGGAGGGGGAACCACTCCAGTAGAAATGAAGGCATTAATCAGCTCCAATATAATAGGGGAAACAGTTCCGGACGCTTGCTTCAAAATATTAGGTGGAGCTGGGTCTCTGTGGGACCCACTCTTCACAAGTGCCGAGATGGTTTTGAATGACTCAGAGTCCATCAAGGGAATTACCTCCAAATAGTCTTCCCTGCTGTGCGGACTAATATCCAATGGTTGGTGGTTGTTATTGCTATCTGCAAGGGGAAATGACGTATAAATGGCTTGGATTTTGTCATAAAAGAAATCTGCGAGATTGTTACAGCGTAAGCCTATAGCGTCAGATGTAGCTGGGGGGAAAGGGGCTCTGAGCAGTTTTTTAACAATGCGAAAAATTTCGCAAGAGGAATTAGCTGCCAAGGACAATTTTTCTTCATAATATGAGGCCTGGGCCAGTTTAATTTCTGCTTTGTACATTGTAATGGCCTCCCTATATTCCAATTTCTTATTTGAGGAGAAATCCTTTCTCCAAATACTTTTGAGTTTCTTGCAGGTTTGTTTTAGCTCCCGAAGCTTGGGAGAATACCATGCCATTCTGTTGGTCCCAACTTTCATCTGGGTCAATTTCTTCGGGAGAACTCGGTCTAAAGAGCTTTCTATCCATTTATAAAAATTTATATAAAATAAATTATTATTAAATAATGGGATCTGGGTCTGGGATCGGCTTAGTTTTTTCTAAGGCCGAGATCCATTGTTCTGAAGGGAGTTTAGACCGGATACGTGACATTGTTCTGATCGGCCTGGTCGATGGCGTGGCGCAGGTGGGGGTCCAAATAAATGGAATAAGAAAATGATCAGACCAGGGCACTGGAATGGGTTCCCTTCCTGCTAATTCGTCTATATTGGAGATAATAGGTCTAGTAAGTGGCCCTTCACATGGGTCGAATTAATAACCTTTTGTTTAAACTGATAGGCTGCAAGGTCATTAATTATCTCCGCTGCGGCCACATGTGAGGGGTCATCAAAATGAAGGTTAAAATCCCCCAATAACGTAAAATTGGCTGGGGCACTGGCTAGATTAGCAGCCATATCAGGCAGTAATTTACAAAATTGACCCAATGCCCCCGGGGGACGATAGATTAGAATGCCTGACATCGTAATTGAGAGGTTCTCACAGTCTGGTAGCGGACTTCCGGAAGTATGACAGGTAAGTTGACTTTTATAAATGATGGTGATCCCACCACCTTTACCTGAAATCCGGTCTAACCTCTGTTTGTATTTGGCTTTTCTTACTTCAAGCTGGAGAGAATTGTTTGTGATCCTGATGAATGCCTCGACATCTCAACTGAGGGTTTTGGTGAGGGCAGAAACATGTTGACCGTGAGATAGTTCATCAACAGGGTTAACAGACTGCTCCCCTGCACTTTCATTCATTTTTAGTCCTGACCCAGACAGACAACAATAAAGCACAAAGTCTGCTTTGGAGTCAGTTTTTTTTTTTTTTAGTTCAGAAATACTTTATTGAGCATTTTCAAAACCAATGAACAGGGCGAAAGAAACAGAAATGTAATGCATGTGGTACATTCGGGGAGCCAAGGTCTGATGTGTAAAGTCCTAGATGTATAATTGGGACAGGTTGACCTAATACAACGAACAAAACCCAGGTATCACGCAGTAGATGAGAGGAGGCTCACATATGGTAATTCTGATAGTTTAATGAACGTAAAATAGAGAAAAGAAGAAAAGTAAAAGAAGCGCTAGTAGGTAAAGATTTAAGTGACATGTATTGAGGGATGGAGACTGGTGAGGCTGTAGGTTATGCAGATTGAAGTGTGTATTCTCTGTAGGTCAGGGATCAAGCACCAGGCTATAGGAGAGGGTGATACGCAGTGCTTCTGAATCCGGTGTTTGTGTGTAGGGCAGTTACACCCTTGCTATTGGGGGAAGGGTCCCCTATTAGAGTTTCACGGTGGTTTAGTGGTAATGAAATAGTTTTCGAGGGAATTCCAGATAGATGTGTTGCGTATTAACCATGGAGAGTTTTGAAAGGCGGCGTTGTCTGCACCTCTCAGACAAGAGACCCAGTTTACCCAGTAGTGAAAGAGGTGGCCGCTGTATTTTTCCAATTAGTCAGAACTGACATACAGGCAGCGGTAAGGAGGATGTCAGTTAGAAGACTATCATTACGAGATCTGATGCTGGGATCCAGGACGCCGTTAATTAGGGATGAGAAGTTTCATTCTAGGTGGACCCCACAGATGGATTGGATAAAGCAGAATACCGAGTCGCAGAATGGAGAAACCGTGGGGCAGTCAAAGAGGAGGTACGGGAGATCCCCAGAAAGGTCATTACAATTCAGGTATGCTGTGTGTCTCTAAGGGAGAGCTTGTGAAGACGGGCCATGGTCCAGAAGGTCCAGTGTAAAAGCCAGAATTTCGTTTGTGAAAGAGAGGAAGAGATTTTGTATGAGACCACTGATTTCCATACTTTGTGCCAGGATTCTATCGTAGCGGGTTCTTGGGAGTTCCATTTAGCTTGTAGTCTTGAGGACAGGTTTGAGGACTTCGGTTTCAGAACCTGTTAGAACTTGGAGGCTTGGTGACCAGATTTATTAAAGATTAGGATGGTCTTGGCAAGAGAGGGCTCATTAGATGGGATTTTTAGTTTAGATAGACTGACTTTAAGCTACAGAAAATCGTAGAGGTCTAGGGTCTGTAAGTTAAAATGGCTTTGTAGTTCCCTAAAGGATAGCGGGGATTTTGGAGTCCCCAAGTCTTTCAAGAAGTGAATGTCCCTAGAGGCCCAGTGGAGCCAGCAAACTGGAGAGCCTTGGTTTTTAATTTTTGGGTTGTTCCATAGGGAAGTCATATTTGAGTTCGAGACCGGGGTTTCCAGTAGTCTGTCGACATCCAAAAGAGCTCTTTTGGATAAATTGAAAATTCATTTACCCCATGGCGGAGGATTAGGGTTATTGGTTAGGAGGGATATCAGATGAAAACCGCAGAGAAGTCCCCTTTCTATTAATAGCCATGTGGGAGTACTATCCGGGGATTAAGTGAACCAAAGGGCACCCTGTCTGGCAAGGAAGGCGGTTTGGTAGTTTTTAAAGTCCGCCAGATTAACGCCTCCTAGATGAACAGGAAGGGGCAGTTTTTTGATAGAGATTCTGGGTTGTTTATTTTGCTCAATGAATTGGTTTAGTAGTCTATCGGTCTTCTGTAAGAACTCATCCAATAGCGTTAGTGGTAGCATGTTTGCAAGGTAGATGATTATGGAGGTGATCATCATTTTGATGGTCTCGATATGGCCCCACCATGTGAGAAATTTAGGGTACCAACTGTCTAGTAAGGCTTCAACCTTTCGTAGGGTTTGGGTTTCGTTGTGGTGCAGGGGTTCTAAAATATCTGAGTTAAACTCCGTTCCCAAGTATTTAACAAACTTCGGTTGCCAGGCTAGACCTCTGTTAACGAAAAGGGCACTGGAGCTGAGATTATTTAGCACAAGGATTTCAGATTTGTCTTTGTAAAGTTTATAGTTCGAGACTTGGGCATATTCTTCTATGGTTTGAAGTAGGGCAGGAATTGATTGAGTGGTTTTCTCTGACATAATTAACATATCATCCGCGTAAGCTGCAATTTTTACTGAAAAGTTATTAAAGGAGACACCATGGATGTGTGGGTTAGTTCTGATCTTGAAGAGTAAGGGTTCTAGAGTTAAGATCGATCGTGAAGGGGAGAAGGGGCAACCTTGTCTTGTACCCCTTTCTAAGTTAAACGCAGGAGAAAGTAATGCTCCGCATCTCACTTTAGCGGATGGACAGCTATAAAGAGCCATAACCATTTTGGTGAAGGATTCTCTCCTAAGTTACATTTCTGAAGGAATTCATGCAAAAAAGTCCAGGAGACCCTGTCAAATGCTTTTTCAGCATCTAGGGTAAGCGCCACCGTTTCAGTGGAGGCTGTTTTAGCTTTTAAAATGACATGGCAGAGGAGATGGGTTGTTATCATTGGATAGTCTATGTTTCATGAAGCCCACTTGCGACCACCCAATCATGCGAGGAAGAACAGGTTCCAGTCTCTTGCAAAGTATCTTGGCGTAGATCTTTGCATTTTGGTTAATTAAAGAAATTGGCATTAGTTTTTGACCTGCGTCATATCTTTCCCTTCTTTGGGGATTACAACAATAGTGGCTTCACTGGTAGTTCCGGAAATGATACCGGAGCCAGCGAAATGTTGGAAAAGGGCCAGAAGGGTCGGATTAAGTATATTAGCGAAAGTTTTATAAAAGGTAGCAGAGTATCCATCCGGACCAGGGGCTTTATGGGATCTAAGGCAGCGAATTGCTGTGTCAATTTCTTCAAGGGTGAAAAGGGAGCTCAGAACGTTTTTTTCTTGATCGGAAATGGTCGGGAGAGGTATGTCCTTGAGGTAATCTGCACAGGTGGCTGCCGAGATCTCTGAGTCATCTCTGTATAGGGATTGGTGGAAATCTTTGATTTAGTGTGGGTGACATTAGCTTTGTCAGTGAGGGCGTCAATTCCTTTGTGGTTCTGTTTGTGTTTTAGGTAAGAGACTAGTGTTTTCCCTGCTCTGTTTGCATCACATAGTTTGCAACTTTTGTATTTGTTGACCCATACTCCCACTCTTTCGCTTAGGATTCTATTATATACGTATTTTTTGTTGGTAAGGTCTAAGAGAGTCAGTTTTAATCCTGCTGTTTAAATTCTTTTTGTTTGCACCACAGCACTTTTTACACTCTCACCACTTTATTGACTCCATAGCGAACATTCCAACATACTAAAACATCAGAAGAGCTCCTCTCGATTAGAGCGGGTGTTGTAGCCCGCACCATGACTTTCTGTTATGGTGCAAGGAAATTCCCTATGATGAAGCATGCCACCTCTTGTGGGTGAGGGATTTCGTTCTATTAAAAGAACACTTCACTGAAAGTCTTGGTTTAAAAATATCGCTTCTCGTAGACCCGGTTATTTTGTTGTGTGTAGTGTTTATGATTCAGGAGTGAATACCCCCTGGTCTCAAAATCTCCCTAGCCCCCCCTTTTTGTGTTGTTTACTCCCTGGACACCTCCTGCAGGGTTTGCAGACCCCTCTCCTCTCTACACAAGCTCTTCGACAAGGCAAGACTCCAGGTGATGTCCTTTCACCTCTGTGAAGCTGGTTGCCAGGCAGACACCAGCTCTGATTGCACAATAGTTCTTGGAGTACTTTGCAGAGAGAACTTGGGACTGGAACACCAAGTAGGTCAGTAGCTCCCAGAGCAGTGATGTAGGTTCCTTGCACTTTCAGAAATAGTTTGGGTGGTTCTTCTTTCAATCATCCTCTCCGGGCTGCTCTCCAGACACAGTCTTTATGTATGTTGATACTCCTCATATAGGATAGTCTCCAGCCTGGAGCACCCACAACAGAGGCAAAAAGAGGTGTGAGCTTTCTGCATCTGGCTAGCAAAAGCTACACTGTACAGTGATCAGTGAAAAGACAAAAAGGCTAGACTCACCTAAATGGGTTTCTTTCACTTTAACAACAGATAATGCAGTACCACCATTTAAACCCACTGTCATCCAAATGGAAGTGCTACAGGAAAACCAATCAGCAGCTCCACTTTCTAGGAAAGCAACCTCACCTACTTCTTGTGCACAGAAACAGGCAAAGGACTTCCTAAGTGGAACCGTAAGGACTCGAGTACTCTGGTTCACTCATACACACAATGCATGTACCACTGAGGCCACATACACAAATGTGGAATATACGCTTGAGATGTCAGCACTAGGATCTGGATTAGCAGATTGAGGTAGAACTTTACATGAGTGGGCCAGTACGCCTACGCTCCAGTTACACAGATGTTGCTGTGTCGCCTCATCACTATAGATTCACAACACATAGTATGCTGCCACCACCCCTCTGCATGCTAAATTCATGACTGGGACTGTAGACGACTAGCAATATAATGATGCCATGCTAGATGCACCCTCCAGGTCACAGGCCAGGTCCAGGACTTCACTCATCTCAAGAGACCAGCCTTGGCGTATGCGCACACACTACATTAGTCTGTGGCTACGGCTAAAATGAAAAATCATGATACCAGTTACTTACAGCCAAGTACTGAGGGCAGAGGAACATGATGGTGCATGACTCTTTTTTCTAAATATTTGTAATGGGTCATAAATAGTATAGTCTGATAAGCAAAGAAAGGTGTCAGTTTTAATGTACCTTAGATCAGTGCTTTAAGTGGAATGAAAAAGGTTGTGGGAGGGGATCTCTAAAGGCGACATAGCCAAAGAAGCATCACTAGAAATCCTTTACAAGATGTGTGGCCTATGTGTCTGATGATATGGCCTAAACATGTGAGCTAGAATCCTGTTCTTGACACATCATGCCAGCTGACCAGTATTTGGGTGCCTCTATGAGTTTTCTGTTACTGTAGTCATATATATCACACAACAACCAACATGTAGGTCTGAAAGAAGTGACACCTATTGGCTTTGCCAATAATTGTCAACACTGAATTTTATCCAATATTGGATAAATAAGGAAAATAATTATATTTTTGTGACCAATTTTCTACAATTCTGAAGATAAGAGATTGTGAATTAAACACCTCAAAGGTCAGTGGAAGGGACAGTGATCTTCTGAGTGTCTCATTCACTCCCTTTCTCACCTTCCCATTATCACTTTCCTCTGCAATTTCTCTCTTTATGTTAGTCACTTACACCCTTTCTCTCACCACACCTCTCTTTCTGAAACCACTCCATCTGTATGTCTCAAACTTCCTCTCCTTCCCCTTTGTCACTGTCTTCACTCTGCCCTTCTTCACGTTCATCTTTACTTCACCTTCTCTACACCAACCTCTCAGTCTCTCTCGCTCCCTGCCACTCCCTCCCTTCCTCTCCCTTTGTCCATCTTGTAGGAAAGTGGGTCTCTGCTGCAGTACCCCCCACTTTTGCCTGACTCTGATGCAACTTCGACTGAATGTGCCTATGTTCTTTCCCAAAACTGTATCTTTGTGTCTCCAATTGGCACACCTCTTGCCCACATAAAAGTCCCTTGTAAAAGGTACCAGTGATACTAAGGGCACTGTGATCAAAGAGGGTCTCTAAAGGCAGCAGCATGTGTTATGCCACCCTAAGAGACCCCTCACCAAACACATGCACACTGCCACTGCGGCCTGTGTGTTTTGGTGCAGCTAAAAGTTAAGAGTCAACCTGGCACACATCCCTGTGTGCCAGGCCTGCCAGCTCTGCAAGAGGCATAGGTAAGTCACTGCTACAGCAGGCCTTACAGCCCTAAGGCAGGGTGCACTCTACCTCTTGTGAGGGCATAACTGCATGAACAGGTATGCCCCTCTGGTGTTTAAGTCCATTCTTAGGCATTATAAGTGCATGGTGAAGCCATGCCGAATACTTGGAAGGGAGCTTGTCAATACGAATTTCACAGCTCCATGATGACTTCACCAAATCCCAAGATGTTTGGTACTAAACATCTCAGATTAATGAGCCCACACTAATGCAAGTGAAAGCCTACTGAAACCCTACTCAACTGCTAGTGTGTAGCTGAGTGGTCAGCACCAGCCTGCCACTTTCAGACATGTTTCTGACCCCTGAGGTGGGAGCTTTGTGCTCTCGTGGGTCAGAAGCAAAGCCTATTCTGGGTGGAGGTGCTTCACACCTACATCTACGTGAGAACAGCATTCAAGGGCGGTGAACCTCAAAGGCTTCCTTCCCTTTGTTATGCTAGCCAGGGCCTTTCCAGCTAGTGGAGATGCCCACCCCACTGACCAAGCCCCACTTTTGGCAGCAAGGTCAGCAGGAAAATCAGTAAACAGGAGAGGTGTGTCCCCTCTCAGCCAGGACCACCCCTAAGGTGTCACGAGCTGAAGTGACCACCTCCTTTGAAAATCCTCCATATTGGTTGTGAGGATTTTATCCAATAGGATTAGGGGTATGCCCCATCCCCAAAGGGAGGAGACACCCTCAAGGTAAATAGCCCATTGGCTACTACCTGCAAGTACCTGTAACACCCCTAAATGGAGTATTTAGGGGCATCCCTGAACCTTGATTCGCAGATTCCTGGTGACCTGAAGAAGAAGAAAGACCAAAGAGCCATGCAGCAGTGAAGACTTCCGACGACAACTGACTTGGCCCCAGCCCTACCGGCCTGTCTGCAGCCCTCAAATAAACCTGCTCCAAAAAAGCCATTCATCCTGCAGGTCCAGTGACCTCCACAGCCCTGGGAGGACTGCCTGCCTTCCCTAAAGACCAAGAACTCCAGAAGACAGCGGCCCTGTCCACGAAGAAACCAACAAGAGCTCCAGTGACCTGCTGAATTGAATAATCAGCACTCATGACCCACCTCTGCACCCGATGCCTCTGGCCCGAGTCCAAGTAGCCCACCAGTGTTAAGAAGGTTTTCCAGCGGTCCTGAGCTTGAGTCCATCCCAAAGTGACCTCTCCTGGACTCCACAACGATGCCTACAGCCTCAACACAGAGGGTCCCCCAAACAAGACTGGCTTCAGTAAGACTTCTCCGACATCCAAAGACACCTCTGCACCCGCAGCCACTGGCCTTGGGGAGGTCAACCGGCGGTGTCCCTGAGCTCCTCAGCACCCCATCTTATCTCCAGAGCCACTGGTTCCCTTCGTCCAGCCTCCTGGTCCGAGCCTGCAGCCTTTGCTCGAAATCTTCAGTCTCCATTGCTTTGCTTTGGCGCCCAACGCTGTATTGGCACTCTGCACTTGGCCGCCTCTGTGCCACTGAGGGTGTGTGTTTGCCGTGTGGCCCCCCCAGTGCTTTTCCTAATACCCGGACATTGACCCCCAACTCCAATTTTACCTACCTGCAACCGGCACCTCTTTGCGTGCCCCCAGTCTCCATTGACTAACATTGAGCCCCAGTAACCGAATTTGGCCCCAGTGCTGCTGGTGGTGCAGTCTCTACACTTACCTGACCCTTGCCAAGTGTTTGTCTTAAAACCCGAAGACTGGATTTGTAAGTCGTGTACTTACCTGTGAAATTGCATAATTGTTTTTTTTCCCATAGGTTAACATTGAACTGTTCGAAAATTGCACTGTGTCCACTTTTCATACCTAAAAACTGTGATTTTACAAAACGTATTTTAATGCAACAAAGTATCTTTGGTTCTAAGCAATACACATACAAAATGTAATATTTTTACAAACTATTGGTCTCGGATTAAGTCATTGAGTGTTTTTAATCATTTCTTGCCTGAGTGTGTAGAACAAATGTTTAACACAGCTCTCTGATAAGCCTAACTGCTCGACCACACTACCACAAAAGAGAGCAATTAGTATTATCTACTTTAGCCTCTGTAAAGCCTCTGGGGATTCACTGGACTGTGCACACTATACCTTACTATGGTATAGTATATACAGGGCCAGCTTCCTACACCTCCCTCCCCACTTCCCCCCACACTCTACTATAGAATAGTAATTTAATTATTGCATGTGACTACCACTCTTTGCAGAGAGGCTTATAAACACATGAGCATGTACACTGAACACATTCTGACACACCTAAAAGCACTGTTAGAAACTTGCACTGTCTTCAGCATCACCTCCAGAGCTCTCAATCATGCCCTGTTATTAACACTCATCGACATCCTGAACACACCCAAACACCTAGACGCAACTCAGTTCACAGTATGTGTTATACAAGACTTATATGTTGCACGAGAAAGAAACACAACATATGGAAAAGCAAATACTGTCAGGTAATGCAAGATGAAGTAAAACATGTTAATCATAACGTTCTGTACTGCTGACTTAGATTACTTAAAGGGTTTGTGCAATATTTGTTAGGAAACTCGATATGAGTATTTGCCTGTAAAGTTAGGCACATAAATATAGGGCTTGGTACAGACCCTTTGCAAAGTTAGGTTTTAGGACCTGGGGCTGTATCGGGTGGGCTTTTCTAGAGCAGCACAGAGCTGAGCATCTGTTTTATGCACTGCAAGTTGTAAAGTGAAATCACTTAGCCCGATATTTCTTTGAGTTACTTTGAGTTAGTGTTTTGTTTCCCCATAGTACAGCTCGGAAACAGTGGTTGTGGTTTATCTCTTTCTGTTTCCGACCTGCGCTGTTTGAAAATAAAGAACAAACTCAAGACAAATATGTTAAATGTATTCACTTTACACTCTGCAGGCATATAAGACAGGCATTCATCTCTGAGCTGCATCAGAAAAGCCCATCATAATAAGGTCCCTGGTGTGCTTAAATCCATGCTTTAGATGCAGTGTGCCTTGAGATTTTGTGGTCACAATGACTGTTATTTTATCACAGGCTTTGTGACCACCAAATCCATTAGTACATCAGGTTAATAATTAATTCACCAATGATAGTTGGCTAATGATCGAATTACTTACCAGTAATCTTCATTGCCCCAATTTGTAGTTCTCCTTGTTCCAGTCCTTAACTGTGAAGCACCTCTGCTTTCAGCAGAGGTTTCCTATCATTGTTCGGGAACGTAGAATTCTGCTGCTTGTATATTTCTTTTACGTTTATTATCTACTATAAAGGCTCCTTCCCTGCCTATCCACCTGTGTTTACCAAGTTATACTTGATTGAAGGTGCAATCCTAGGACAGAGGGATGGTTGTAGAGTGGGACGAGGAGGTCTATGAATTGGGTTACTGAAGATTGACGGTAAGTAAATGGTTAGTTACCCCTTCATCTTAGTCCAAAACGATTCACCGAAAGTAAGTGATGCTTAAAGAAGTTTATCGCTTTCAACAATTACTTAATTGCTGATTTGAATCAGAAGTAACAAAGGACTCATTGTAATCTGACAAATCCAACTCGTATACTTTAACAAATGTTAGACACTGTCACAGCCCTACAACTTTCCTGGAGGGAAGCCCCATTGCTTCTATCCAGGAAGCCACTACTGCTCTGGTGGAACGTCCCTGAATGTTGGAAGGGATTGTTTCCCCTACAGAATTATATGCCTGTGAAATGGCCTGGTGAACACATCTATCTAATGTCTGGGATGACACTTTCTTGCTTTTGTTAGATGTTCCATGTATAACAAAAAGAGAACTGGAAGATCTGAACTCCTTTGTACTTTCTAGGTAAATTGATAATCCCCTCTTAACATCCGAATTGGAAGGGACCTTTAGTCTGTTTCTGAATGAAAGACAGATAATATCACTTCTTTAGCCAAAGGAAAATATGATTTTATTTTAGGAATGAACTAAGAATCCAACTTTAGAAATTCCTTACAGGGAAGAATATTAAGTTAGGAAAATAAGACATCAATGCTCCCTACTCACCTAAACTTCTTACTGATGTGATTTCTACAAGGGAACCTGTTTTAGACACAAAGCTAGATCTAACTCTTGTAGAGGTTCAAAAGGCAGCAACTGCAAGCCTCTCAACACTATAGATATATCCCATGAAGGGATTGTATTTGAGACTGTTGACCTCTTGAGTCTAAAAATTTAACAATTTAGAAACCAATGTATCTTAGAAGAATCGTCCTACCTTCAAAGCTTTTATGGCCCCCCACTGGGAGGCTAATGTCGATAAAGACAAAACCTTGAGAAACCCATCCTTCAAGAATTACAGAATTTGAAAATGGTCTACAGTTAAGGGATCAGGGGCTAGATGTATAAAGGCTTTTTGAGATTTCACAGAATGGGGCTATTTGCGATCGCAAAAAGCATTTCCAAATGTACAAAGCCCAAATTTGCAATTCGGTAACCTGTTACTGAATCACAATTTGGGTTTGCTGATCGGTATTTGGAAGGGGTGTGTTTAGTGCGTACTTTCGAAATACTGATTCGCATTGGTATGTACGAATGTTTTACGACTGAAATGCTGTTGCAAAACATTCACACTTTACCGCCAACTCAAAGTTGGTGGTAACTCATTCACAAATAGGAAGGGGTCCCCAAGGGACCTCTTTCCCTTTGAGAATGGTTGAAATAATATTTTTTAAGAGCAGGCAGTGGTCCAAGGAAGCACTGCCTACTCATAAAAAAGGAAACTTAAACATTTTATTTTTTTGTTTTTCAACACAGCCCATTTTCCGTTAAGCATAACTGGCTGCTTTAAAAAAAAAAAGATTGCTTTATTAAAAGCAATATCAGACATGGTGGTCTACTAATCCCAGCAGGCCACCATCCCAGTGATGGCAGTAAATCCTAGTGTGTCAAAAATTGCGACCTACCTCATTACTATTCACGAGATAGGTGTATTTGCAACACTCTAGAAATCGCTAATGAAGGAATAGAAGCTAAATATAATCCCTTTGTACATTTGTAATAGGGTTTCCGAAATAGCGATTTGCAAGAAAACGCTATTTGGTTATCGCTATTACTATTGTTCGTACATCTAGCTCCTAGGCCTTTAGAAGAACACGATTTTAAGAATGAGATTTAATGTTTCCTGTAGGACGTAAATGTTGATGATTTGCGTGATTCCCAAATTTGTGAATTAAAGAGCGATCTGATTACAGCAGCCTATTTGTTGCAATCCTAACTTCTCAAATTCCAAGCCGTCAATCTAAGGTGCTGGAACTGGATTAACAGTAGAGCCGGGAACTGGAGAGGAGGAGGTTAAAGGAAGAGATGAAGAAATTCCCCTTCAGACGAATGCATTAGCAACGTAAACTATGGGTGACATGGCCAAAAAGGAGCTATTAGAATCACTGTCTTCCTCCTCCTGAATCTTCTGAAGCACCCTTGGGAGGAGGGGTATTGGTGGGAAGGCATACAGTACTCAATACCTTGCCCTCAGGCATATAGTGTTGCCTGAGTGCAAGGTAGTGACAAAGCATCTATCACCTAGGCATGTGGACACCATATCAGTGTACAAAACTGGGTAAGCATTGCATTGTGTTGTGATGGAAATAGATGTATTCAGGTGACTCCAAACAGGGCACACACTCTATTGAACATTCTGGTTGACAGGAGAAAACTGACAGACGATGGAGGATTCCAGTTGAAATAGTCTACTCGGAAGTTCAAGTGCAATGCTTACCAAACGTCTGTTAATTTTCCCCTGTTGGATGGCTGAGCGGCCTCCCACTGTAACCAGGGACCCTTCCTTTACTAATACATGAGAGTTGTTACACACCCCTAGAGGCTGGCATCTATTTTAGATGAATCAGAGTGGAATACTGCAAGGGTATGCCCCTCAATATTTTGTTCCCCACTAACCACCAAATTAGGTGATGTTTTGTGTAGGGCTTTCTGGGTTCAATTGCTCGCTATCCAGAGAGCTTGGGGACCAGTCTGGAAGTATATGGTTGACCAGTGGTTTGAGATGGTGTCTCGACCACTGAACCACTGCTGTTGCAGCTGCCATTAAACTCTGCACCCTTAGCCAGGCCATTGCTGTTAGAGAAGACTGATGCATGAGATGATTTACAGCATCCTGGCAAAATCAGGCATTGCTTTCACAAAGTTCACAATCTCATATTAGGTTGCTGTCAGGACTAGGTCCAAAGTTCCAGCAGGAGAAGTTTGGGAGCAGACAGAGGGGTCCTCTTACAGGGTGTCCAAACAAAAGTTCAAAGGGGGGAAACCCTACTCCTTTTTGAGGCACCTCTCTGGAAGTGGAATTAAGGGTGTCTTCAGGTGGCTACCTGTCTTGCCACTGGCCTGACAGGTGGCACAGGAGTTGCAAAACTTCTTCACCTTATGGAACATTCTTGGCCAGTAGAAGTGGTTGATTAACCAAATCCTGGCTTTTGTCTGAGTAAGATGACCAGCTAGGGGAATGTCATGGGCCAATGTTAGGAGAAACTCTCTAAATTGCTGAGGCACTACCACTCTCCTAGTGGCACCAGTTGTGGGGTCTCTGGCCTCAGTAAATAAGAGTCCTTCCTACCAATAGGTCCTGCAGGAACCACTGACCCTTCCCTTTTCCTGATCAGCAGCTTACTGCCTCAGGCTTTCAAGAGTGGGACAGGTTTTCTACCCATGGCACAGATCTCCCCTAGAGGATCCCCCTGGTCCTAAGAGCTCTGCCGTGTAAGGCCCAAGCTCCAGAGGCTTACTTCCCTCTGGGGCTGATAAGTCTTCTCCCTGAGGAGAAAGGGACTTGGTCTGGTATCTGTTTCGAAGCTGGCTCCTCAGTCATCCTGCCTTTTCTCTTGGAATGCTGGCCCATCAGTTCAGGCTCCAACACTTCTTTTTCACTTCTTTTTCACTTTGGGTTTTGCTTTGTGCCCTTGTTTTTACACGCACCCATTCAGGTATTCCCAGCATTGCTGCATGGGTTTTCTTTTCTACCTCGGCCCATGCTGGGTACTCCAAATCATTTCCAAGCAGACACTGTACAGGGATAGCAAAAGACACCACTACTCTTTTGAGGCCACTTACCCCTCCCCAATCTAAGGTCACCAAGGCCATTGGATGTTATTTAGCCTGATTGTCAGCGTTGAGGACTGTACAGGTCTGTCCTAGAAGATATTGATCTGGGGAATACCAGTGGCTCAGCCACCATGGTGATGCTGAAGCCATTGTCCCTCAGGGCTTTCACTCTAATCCCATTTATATTTGGTTCTTGCCTGTATCTCTCCAGGTTACTGAGCCGTGACAGCCAGGGTAGCTACATCCACCCCTCCCTCTGAGACTAAGGTTGCCTCAGTGAGCACCTTGACAAGGTCAGGGCTCACCTGTGATCCCATCTGGAGACTCACAAGTGCATTTACCGCAAGTGTGCTAGGGGCATTCTTTTTGTTTTTACAGTTGGGGTCTCCAGTTCAGTGTCCAGTTGTCTTGCAATCAAAACACCAAGCCTTCTTGGGATCACAGTTTCTACCCTGGTACCCACCCTTGGACTGTGATGAGTTTCTGGGCCCACCCTCCTGAGCAGGTTTTTTGGGGCCTGAAAAAGACTAATTTTTTTGTCTTTTTGGTCACTATATTTCCCTTGTGGGAGTCTTTTTGGCCTCTTTCTTTTGGCCACCCCCACCTGTGGTAGTTTTAGTCACCCTTGTTTTGACCCAGAGGTCTGTCTTCTTCCCTAACTCTAGAGAAGAAAGTGGATCTAGGTCTATGAAATGCTGATGTAATATCTCATCATAACAATTACTCAAAAGATGCTCCTTCATAATTAAATTGCAAAGCCCTTCAAAGTCATTTACATTGTTATCTGTTTACCAACCACCTAGCTTTGTCACTAAAAAGTGAACGAATTCCACCCAGGACTAACTCTGGGTTTTTCGAGACTCCCTGAATCTTATCCTATACTCTTCAGTGGTGAGTCCAAAGCCGTCAATCAGGGTACCCTTCATGAGGTCATAAGACTCAACATCTTTTTTAGGCAATGTCAGGAGTCTATCCCTTTTTTTTCCTGAAAATAGTTCCCACAAGAAAGGAGTCCAATTTTTTCTGGCTATGTTTCTACCTATACAAGCCCTCTCAAACGCAGTGAACCATTTGGTGATGTCATCACCATCTGAATATTTGGGGACAATCCCTTTAGGGAGTTTAGAGTCATAAAAACCTTCCCCCTCCCTAGTTATTTATATGCTGCCAACAGAGATCCATCTCTTTTCTTTGACTTCCTATTTCGGGAGCTGAGCTTCTAAGTTCAGTCTACTGGTCAATCTTTCTAGCACAAGGTCCTCATCTCAGGGAGCCTAAGCTGTATCTGAGGGGACTGACTACTGTCCATCCTCAGTACTATCTTCATTGACATTATCATCATCCTCAGACTGGGTGATCTTTCTCAAACTGAGCTATCAGTTTTTGAAGATATTCCTATTTTGGACTTTTGGCTGTTCTGATACCATAACCTTTACAGATGGCCCTGCCTCTAGCAAGGCTGAGGTCAGTGTAAGGGGTCAGGTCAAGCTCCTGACCCTGGTTCTGGTTTCAGGCATTATTTTACTAAAGTTGGGACCTTTTTTATGAAGTTCAAAAAAATAACTACACACTAAATAGTTTTTCCTAACTAAAGTACAGATTTTTAAAGTTCAAAACAGTTCATTTCAGGGACTTAACCGAGGCCCTCGGAGTTACATTTAGAAATTTGGGAAAAATAGACCAATCAAAAATGTGACTAGCTAAAGACAATTTTGGGATTTACTCATGTGGTCAAATATTGACAAAGTGGTTCCAGCAAATACAAAGTCTTCTATCCCACCTCTGAACCACCAAATGTATGAAGCTGGCTCTCTATATAGTGTACTAAAAAGTAGTACACTGCACAGTGAGTCCAGAGAATCCCCAAATGGTACACAGGGGTAAAAGCAGATAATTCTAATGCTCTTTTTGTGGTAGTGTGGGCAAGCTGTGAGGCTTATCAAGGGGTAGTGCTAAGCATTTGTTGTACTCACAGATGCAATAAATGAGACACACACTCAAGAATAAATCAGAGACCAATTTGAAAAAATAAAGTCTATTTATATGCATTTTTTAAGACCAAGAACACACTTCTAAAGTAAGTACTTTCGGAGTTACGATTTTTCAAAAACCTGAAAATATACCACCTTTGTGTCTAATTACGCACGATAAGAAGCAATCGGGAAAGAGAGGAACAGTGCATATAAAATCAGGCAATGCATTCAAGAAGTTCACCTTCTTGTTTTAGGACAATGTCGGGACTAGGTCTAAAGTACCAGCAGGAGACATTTGGGATCGTCCCGGATCGGGCAAGAGCAGAGTGCTGAGGGCCTTGGAAATTGGTGGGCAAAGATGAAGGGGGCACTTGAAAATGCACTGCACAGGTGACTTACAGGTAAGTCCAGGGGGGTCTCCTTGGAGGGAGGAGGTTGGAAGGGCCTGCTGACCACATGAACAGAGCTGGTTAGTCAGTGCTGGGGCTGGTGGGGCCGGGTGCAGAGCAAACAGGTCAGCCGGGAGTCGTGCGTCTCTAGGGTCCTCGCGGTCAGGAGCAGGTAACTTGGAGAGGTGATCTTGGGACAGCTGGGCCACTCAGGGTCTGAGTTTTGGGTTTCTCAGCGTCCCTCAACGGGTGCTTGCTTCTGGTGCTTTGGGAGTCAGGAGTGGATTTTTCTTCGGCACCCCTGATATTGATACGCCAAAGCTCCGGTAGGTACTGGTACCTCCAAACTTGTTGGCGTGGCAGATCTGACCCTCCAGAGGTGTTGTACCTCTTCTTGCTTCGGTGCTGTATCAAGATCGTCAAGGAGCAGCAAGTCGACAAACTGGACTTCATGGGGTTGGTGCCTGCAGTGTCCAGGGGAGTGATACCTTCAGTCCAAGGGAGCTTCTCTGCGATTTCCGAAGGCTGGAGGTGCTCCGGGGTTCTTGGAGTCCTTTCAAGGTTTAGGATGACACAGCAGCAGCAATTGTCAAGTCCTTTCTTTCTGCAGCAATACTTCTGTTCTCGTGCTCTTGTGTAGGAGGTCTTCGGTTGTCCTGGTCTTCTTTGGTCCGATGAATCTGAGGTTCAGGTCTCGGGGAGCCACCTAAAAACTGAATTTAGGGGCATTACTAGGAAAGACAGGTAGTAGCTGTTGGACTTGGCCCTTTTTGCAGGGTCATTCCTGAATGTTTTGCCTTCCTCCTAGCCTTTTTTCTGACATGGTGTTGGTGGTTTTAGGACTCTGGGCACTTTAGCACTGCTGTCCAGTGTAAAGTGTGTGTGCTCTCTGTGGTAAACATGGTAAGATTGGTCTACAGCTGTTTGGCATATTTAATTTACCTGTCAGTCCCTTGTAAAGTGGTATCTCAGATACCCAGGGCCAGTAAATTAAATGCTACTGGTGGGGTTGCAGCGCTGATTGCGCCACCCACCAAAGTAGCCTTTCAAACCTGTCTCAGTCCTCTGCCATTGCAGGGTCTGTGCGCGCAGTGTTACTGCCGCTGTGACGTGACACCTAAAGTGTGTGCCACGTCTGTGACCCCCCTTTTACTACATGTCAGTCACCCCTAAGGTAGGCCCTAGCTAGCCCTATGGGCAGGATGCATTGTAGGTAAAAGGTAGGACATGTACCTTAAGTGCGTGACATGTCCTGGTAGTGACAAACAGCCATTTTGGTTTCTCACTGCTGTGAGGCTGGCCCGTCATAGTAATGCATTGGGGATTCCCTGATAAGTGTTTCAGTGGTAATTCCTGATATGAGAGGAGCAGCGTGGTCAAGTTTGGTATGGTTGGAATAGTAATAATAAATGCTGCGCAATGGTGTGCACAGATTTAGTATCACTATTTTAGAAATGCCACTTTTAGAAGTTGGCATTTCTGTGTGCTATGTGTCTGCCTGCCTGATGTGTATTGCATGTCTGGCTCTGGAGTGACACGGGCTGGTGAGGTGTGTGTGGCTCCAGGGAGGGCAGGGTGAGTCAGTGCTAGGCTGAATAGGTGATCTGAGCTTGGAGTAGTGGGAGGAGTAGTCCCCTGACCCTGAATAGGTCTGTGCCTGCCTAGGTGAATGCTGGCTCTGCCCCCCTGTGGTGTGTCTGATGAAAGAGCCCCAACCTGACAAAGGAGGGTGGGAGCCCTGTAAACAAAGTGCTCCACACCCCCCAGAACCAGTTGAGGCTGGATTTTCCCAAACCCTGTGCCAAGGGCAGAACAAAGGAAAATGTAGTATAAGTACTGGGGTTGTGACCCCATGAAAAGTGTTCTTTCTTGTGACTTGGGGGGGACTTGCTGCTGCTGGGCCCCAGGAGGAACCGCCACGAGGGACTGCCTCCCTGCTGGAGGGCCCTGTGAGCTGGCCTGCCTTGTGCCCCTCAAGCCTTTGCCTGGGTACCTTGTGGGCACTTTATTCTTCTCTCCCAGTACGGGGAGAGTGCTGGGGCGTTGCAGCGCTGAAGCTGCAACCTATGGATAGGGAATCCCGACGTGGGGATTCCCCCGCAATTGCAGCCTTGGAAGTGGGAGCCCACCCTGCATAACCGTCACTGAAAGCGGGAGCCTACCCTGCTGTTTTAGGATCCTGAGAGTGGGAGCCTACCCCGCATTGTGGGTGCATCTCCAGCAGAGCAGGAGCCCACCCCGCACTGCCGCTGCTGAGGAGAGCGGGAGCCCACCCTGCACTGTGGTGAGCTGAGAAGAGGAGCGGGAGCCCACACCCGCATTGGTGTTTTATTTTAAGGCGGGAGCCCACCCCGCACTTCACCGAAGAGAGAGGAACCGCAGTGGCCCAACCCGGAAGCCAGGCGGCTGTGCCTGGTTGGGGGCGTGGCCCGCCGGCAGGAAGGAAGATGCCAGAAGCCCACCCGGGCATGCTGGGAGGAAGGTGAGCCCCTGTGTGCCGGTGGGAGCCCCGTGTGTGGCAGGAGCATCGGTAGGAGCCAGGCGGGAGCCTACCCCGCACTGGCAACCAGCCAAGAAGAGACCCGGTGAGTGAGACGGGAGGGGAGGAGCCCAGAGAGGAGAAGAGCCCGACCGGAGCCGAGCTTCCCCGTGTGGAGGAGACGGAGCCGCCAAGAATAGCCCCGGTGAGTGGGGCTCAAGTTGGGCACAGTTGGTGCCAGGGCTGAGTTCTTTTTGGGCCGAGTTGAGGCAGGAGTCCCTGAGTTAGGCTCCAGAGGCACGGTAGTGCCCGGGCCTGTTTGTGCTCCACAGCTGCCCCGCGAGAGCGCAGGCAGCTGCAACATGGGGCAAATTGTGTTTAGAGTCCCAGTGGGGGCTCAGGAGGCACGGGAGTGCCAAAGGTCAGTCTTCACAGCTGCACCGCAGAAGCGCGGGCAGCTGCAACATGGGGGCCATGTCTTTTTAGAGGATAAGGAAGGGGTGAGATGCACCCCTCGGCCCCAGTGCATAACACACATTGCTTTGCTACCAAGGCCCTATAATTCAGAGCCCTGACATTTTGGGCAGAGGGCCAGGGGGTCAGTGTTGGTAGGGCACAAGGCCCTAATGTGATGCCTATGGCATAATGTGCTTATGCTGATGATTTAGGCACCATGTGTTGATGCCTAATGTTAAACTATAGCGTTCATGCATAATGTGTTTATGCTTAGGATGTTTACGCATAATGTGTTTTATGCCTAATGTGATGCAGACATAATGTGTTTATGTTGCAGGTTGTTGGACTTGGCCCTTTTGGCTAAAGTTCCCTAAACTTTATGCTTTTCCCCTAGACCTCTTTTCTGACATAGTGTTGCCAACTTAGATGCTTTGGGCCTTTTCCACTGCTGATCAGTGTCAAAGTGCAAGTGCTCCCTGTGTAAAGTATAATGGTAATTGGTTGTCCATGATTGGTATGTTTGCTTTAATAGTAAAGTCCCTAGTAAAGTGCACTATGTGTGCCAGGGCTGGTAATGCAAATGCTACGAGGGGGCCTGCAGCATGAATTGTGCCACCCACACAAGTAGCCTTAAAAAGGGAACTCAGGCCTGCCATTGCAGTGCCTGTGCGCAGTTTGTTAAACTGCCATGTTATTCTGACAAGTGCACCCACTTGCCAGACCTTACCTTTCCCTTTCTATGCACATCAGACATCCCTGTGGTAGGTCCAAGGTTCCCCCTGGGCAGGGTGCAGTGCATGTGAAAGGCAGGACATGTACTAAGGTGTGTACCATGTCCTGACAGTGAAATAATCTCCATTTCGTTTTTCACTGTGGAAAGGCCATCTTGCCCATAGGATAACATGGGGAGGCTGTGTAATATGTTTTCCAGCCTATCTCCCCAAAGTCTTAAATGGAGAGGTGAAGTTTAGTATGCCTGAACTCACAATGTAATAACACATCTTTTTATGAAGGTGGTTTTTGCATTGTGTGTTTAGAAGTGGCTGGGTTTTTGTGCTCTAACATTTTTGTGTGTCTCTGCCTGGTTGTGGATTGACTGTCTGGATTTGAAAGTGATAGGATCTGGGGAATGTCTTGACCCAGGGGAGGAGGTGAGACAGCAACAGGCTGACCTGCATCTGGAGTGTAGGGGGAGGAGTAGCCCTTAGAGGTGAAGAGGCCTGGGTTGCAGCCATAAAGCAATGGTCCCGTCTCCTGCTGAGTGATTGAGAATCCAGACCCCCACTAATCAAAGGAATAAAGGTGTCACTGGCAGGGAGGCATCCAGAATTGGTTTGAACAGGGGTCAGTGCCCCTGAGCACAAAGACTTCAAAGCCATTGAGGGGTATAACTATGAGAGCTGAAGCCCCTGAACTTTGGATAATGGCTTGATCAAGATTGAACAAGACTGGAGCTACTTTGTGGTCAAGAGGAACCTTTGCCAAGGAAGAAACAACAGAAGAGACTGAAGGAAAGGACTGACCCTTGCTGTGTGTTCTGGGGCTGGCCTGCAGTTTGCTGTTTTAACCAAGGAAAGGCTAAAGGGACTTTGCTGTGTGCTGTGTCCCCCTGCTTGAAAGGACTTTGCTGTGCTGTGTCCTGAAGTAACTTAGCCCCAAGGGCCTGAGGTGAGCTGGCTCCCTATTGCAGAAACTCAGGAACACATAAGTTTCCAGGAGAGTCTCAGCGACGCTGTGTGCGTGTGCTTGTTGCAGCCTGAGACCCTCGTAAGAAGTGCCCTGTGATCGTGGGCACCTGGAGTCCAAGCGAGGATCAGCGATGCTGTGTGCATGTGCTTTTTACAGCCTGAGCCCTTCGTGAGGATCGTCCTGTTATTGTGTGCACTGGAATCCAAGTGAGTCTCATCGACGCTGTGTGCGTGTGCTTTGTGCAGCGTGAGACCTTCGTGAGGATTGCCTTGTTATCGTGCACCGGAATCCAAGTGAGTCTCAGCGACGCTGTGTGCATGTGCTTTGTGCAGCCTGAGACCTTCGTGAGGATTGCCTTTATCGTGCACTGGAATCCAAGTGATTCTCAACGACGCTGTGTGCTTTGTGCAGCGTGAGGCCTTCGTGAGGATTGCCTTGTTATCGTGCACCCGGAGTTAAAGTGAGTCTCAGCGACGCTGTGTGCATGTTCTTCGTGCAGCCTGAGACCTTCGTGAGCAGTGCCTGGTGATCGTGTACCCGAAGATCCAGGGAGCCTCAGCGACGCTGTGTGCATGTGCCCTGTGGCAGCCTGAGATCTTCGTAGCAGTAGCGGCCCGGACCGGCAGCCCCGGAAGAGCTGAGCCGCCGGCCCGAGCCCGCCATTGCCAATTCACAAAGATTGCATCTGAGGCCCAAGTTGTTGGAAGAGGAGAGGAGAGTGAGTTTGCGCCCCCCAGGTAACGTGTGTCGACGCCTGGGGCGGGGTGCGGGCTCGGAGGGAGACGCTCTTGGCCTCTCTCTCATTTCGGCTGCGCGAGCCTCTGTTTCGGCTCGTATTGCGGCCCGCACTGGCCAAGGGAGTGGCAGTACCGGGGCCGGAGCGCAGAGCTGCACTTTTGTTATTCCATACCCGTGTTGGGGGCAACTGTTGACCGAGTACCTGATTGTCGTATTACACATTGCATCATTTCTGCATAACGAACTACCATACTAGTGTATTACGCATTGCATCATTTCTGCATACCAAACTACCTAGTGTATTACGCATTGCATTATTCCTGCATAACGAACTACCTGATTAGTGTATTACGCATTGCATTATTCCTGCATAACGAACTACCTGATTGTCGTATGACGTATTGCATTGTTTCTGCGTAACGAATTACCTGATTGTCGTATGGCGTATTGCATTGTTTCTGCATAACGAATTACCTGATTGTTGCATTACGCATTGCACTATTTTTCCATTGCAGGGTGCCTGATTGTTGCGTTACGCATTGCATTATTTTTCCATTGCAAAGTGCCTGATTCTAGCATTACGAACTGCATAATATTGTATTAGGACTACAGTGGAATGTTTGGAAGTGCTCATTAATATCGTCAGAACTTACAAGGGCTGGCTGGCCTAACCAACAGCCAGGAGGAATATTACACATACTCATATGTTGGATTTATATCGTGTGGTCTTATCGTATATCTTTCTATATAAACTTTATACTCGTTTTTATAAAACTCGTGTTGAGTCCATTTGTGGTGTCATCATTGGGTTGCTGTGAGCGTGGTTGCAAATACTTTACACATTTGCCTTGAAGATAAGCCTGGCTGCTCGTGCCAAGCTACCAAGGGGGTGAGCGGGGGCTATCTCAGAAGGTGTCCTCCCTTTCCTTGATGTGGAAACGCGGGTCCCTATTTGGCCTAAGGTACCTACCTCAGCCAACCAGGGATCCCGGGTCTAACATTTGGTGGTCAGCGGAGTGGGATTTGAATGTGTATTTGCAAATTCATTCACAGTAATTGGTGTACATTATAAGTTTAGCGCAGACCACGACGCAACCACATATTGTGTTTTTGATTTGTTGGTTCTAGTTGGTTTTATTTTTGAGCAACCTTTAAGCCACACATCATGTCTCAGAGGAGTCAAGTAGCCAGTGAGGCTGCAGAATTAGAGTTCGACACTGAGGCATTGCTTACCTACAAAGTTGATCAATTGAGGCAATTCTGCAGAGCTTTGGGATGTCCCATGAAAAGTACCGCTAAGAAGGAGGAGCTGCAAATGGCCTTGAGGGCCTGGTGGGAAACCAAAGGGGCTCAGGAGGCGGGTGATGTTGAGGTGGATGAGGATGACCCAGGGAATGGATTTGGTCCACAGGATTTGCCAGTGGAGGGACCAGCCTTAGGGGCTGGTAGTAGCCATTCAGGGAGGAGTTTTTCACCAGAGGAGCTGGAGGAAAACCAAAGGGTCAGAGAGCATGAGTTGGAGGTTTTAAAACTTAAAGCTCAAGCAGAAGAGAAGAAGCTGCTCATTGAAAGTGAAAAGCGAGCAGAGGAGAGCAGGAACGCTCTCGCCTTGGAAGAGAAAAAGATTCTCTTAGCTCATGAGTTAAGCATGAGGGAACTGGAAATGAAGGTTAAACAGGCAGAGTCCAGTTTGAATGGTGGCAGCGTATAGCCAGTGCCAAGTGTGGATGAGTACAAGCGTGCACTGGATGATTGGGTGTTGGTGAGCATGACAAATGATTTGAAGGGGTTGCTCAACTTTTCCCCTAGGGAGCCTAGGCTCAGTAATTGTTTTCCAGGATTGCGCCAACCCGTGTTAGGGTGTGAGCTCTTTGATTCCCGGGAGCTGGCACAAGAGCCGGACCCCTGGCCATGGGTCCAAGGGCCTGAAAAGGCCGTAGAGAGGGAAGAGATGCGAAGTAGAACCGTTAGGTCCCAGAGTAATGGGGGGGGGGCATGCGGGCGAGCGCCCTGTCTCAAAAGAGAGGGAGGGAGTGTGAGCAGCGTCCCCAGGGGTTCACCACCCCACCCCAGAGACTGGAGGGTTCCTTAGAGGAGCAGCCGGTTGGAGGCCTAGCGCCTCCTTGCCAGCTGTGCGAGGAAGAACACCTAGCGTCAGGAGGGCGTAGGGCGTCTGTCACCAGAGCTCCCGCGGTCCTGCAGTTTGTGGGTGCCATTCCTAAATGGCATAGAACAGAAAGTTGTTTGGGTGTGCGTTTTGAATTACTGCATTCAAAAAACCACTTTGACAACTAGAGTGGTTTGGTGTCTTTATTACACCTTTCCTTTTTCATTTGTTTGTAAAGCATTTAACATTTGAGTCATGTCATAGAGAAGAACAATAGTTTTTAGAAATATTCAACACAACATCAACAATAACAGCACAATTGACGTTCGACGAGTACATAACCAAAAATTTCAATAGAGTGCACCATCAAGTCTCTACTACACTTCGTACTGATAAAGCTAAAGCCCTTCTTATATTCTGGGTCTTACGTGAAGATCACCGGAACATTCTTTATTTGAAGTCCCCACGGGATAGTGTCTGCCTTAAGGTTCTCCAAGAGGAAATAACCATGCAGTTCTGTTCTAATCTGCTTTTTTTGTAATCGCAGTAGTTTTTCCGACTTGTTTTGTGTTTTCACCGTAGAACTCAAGTTAACAGTAAGGAACAGGGACGGTGCTGAGATGAGTCTTTGAATATGGTCCTCAGTGAAGGAAAGTGTATCCTTCTCTGTCATGACCACTGTTAGGTAGTGCCTTGTGTGGCAGAACCAAGAAAACAATTTGGTACCCCTTGGATTGGTATTTCAAGAATACCCACACGGGCCGAAACCCGCTCAAAACGTTTTTAACTTTGAGCGGTTGGGCCAATACTGACACCCAAACTAGGCCACAACAATAGTTTAGAACAGAAAGTTGTTTGGGCGTGCGTTTTGAATTACTGCATTCAAAAAACCACTTTGGCAACTAGAGTGGTTTGGTGTCTTTATTACACCTTTCCTTTTTCATTTGTTTGTAAAGCATTTAACATTTGAGTCATGTCATAGAGAAGAACAATAGTTTTTAGAAATATTCAACACAACATCAACAATAACAGCACAATTGACGTTCGACGAGTACATAACCAATACATTTCAATAGAGTGCACCATCAAGTCTCTACTACACTTGGTACTGATAAAGCTAAAGCCCTTCTTATATTCTGGGTCTTCCGTGAAGATCACCGGGACATTCTTTATTTGAAGTCCCCACGGGATAGTGCCTGCCTTAAGGTTTTCCAAGAGGAAATAACCATGCAGTTCTGTTCTAATCTGCTTTTTTTGTAATCGCAGTAGTTTTTCCGACTTGTCTTGTGTTTTCGCCGTAGAACTCAAGTTAACAGTAGGGAACAGGGACGGTGCTGAGATGAGTCTTTGAATATGGTCCTCAGTGAAGGAAAGTGAATGCTTCTCTGTCATGACCACTGTTAGGTAGTGCCTTGTGTGACAGAAGAGAAAAAGATTCTCTTAGCTCATGAGTTAAGCATGAGGGAACTGGAAATGAAGGTTAAACAGGCAGAGTCAAGTTTGAATGGTTGCAGCGTACAGCCAGTGCCAAGTGTGGATGAGTACAAGCGTGCACTGGATGATTGGGTGTTGGTGAGCATGGCAAATGATTTGAAGGGGTTGCTCAACTTTTCCCCCAGGGAGCCTAGGCTCAGTAATTGTTTTCCAGGATTGCGCCAACCCGTGTTAGGGTGTGAGCTCTTTGATTCCCGGGAGCTGGCACAAGAGCCGGACCCCTGGTCATGGGTCCAAGGGCCTCAAAAGGCCCTAGAGAGGGAAGAGAGGCGAAGTAGAACCGTTAGGTCCCAGAGTAATGGGGGGGGGGCATGTGGGCTAACGCCCTGTCTCAAAAGAGAGGGAGGGAGTGTGAGCAGCGTCCCCAGGGGTTCACCACCCCACCCCAGAGACTGGAGGGTTCCTTAGAGGAGCAACCGGTTGGAGGCCTAGCGCCTCCTTGCCAGCTGTGCGAGGAAGAACACCTAGCGTCAGGAGGGCGTAGGGCGTCTGTCACCAGAGCTCCCGCGGTCCTGCAATTTGTGGGTGCCATTCCTAAATGTTAGGCACAGAAATCTAAATGGAAGGTTAAGGGAGGAAGGTGTCCCCCTGTGGGAAAACCCGTGGGACCGTGTCCAGCCAGTAGAGCTAGGTCCCCTAGGAGTGACCAGGGTAAACCCACTTCTAACCTGGAGGACAGGATAACTGGGAACAGTATCCTGACTGATGGGTCTTCCCGGGATACCGCTCATGGTGGGGGGTGGCAAGGGACCAGCACCCCTAGAGAGGCCCCAACTGCCAGGAAGTACCCATGGAGCGGCATAGTTGGCCCAGGGAGTAGTGACCAAGAGAATCCCCTGGGTTCAGGAAAGCATAGAACAGGAGGGTGTCCCTGTGGTAGCGGGCCTGCGTTCGTGTTCTATCGCCCTAAGCAGGGGGTTGTATTGGGTTTGGCCCTTTTGCCTAAAGTTCCCTAAACTTTTTGCTTTTCCCCTAGACGTCTTTTCTGACATAGTGTTGCCAACTTAGCTGCTTTGGGCCTTTGCCACTGCTGATCAGTGTCAAAGTGCAAGTGCTCCCTGTGTAAAGTATAATGGTAATTGGTTGTCCATGATTGGTATGTTTGCCTTACTAGTAACTAAAGTCCCTAGTAAAGTGCACTATGTGTGCCAGGGCTGGTAATGCACATGCTACTAGGGGGCCTGCAGCACGAATTGTGCCACCCACACAAGTAGCCTTAAAAAGGGAACTCAGGCCTGCCATTGCAGTGCCTGCACGCAGTTTGTTAAACTGTCATGTTATTCTGACAAGTGCACCCACTTTCCAGACCTTACCCTTCCCTTTCTATGCACATCAGACACCCCTTTGGTAGGTCCAAGGTACCCCCTGGGCAGGGTGCAGTGCATGTGAAAGGTAGGACAGGTACTAAGGTGTGTACCATGTCCTGACTGTGAAATAATCTCCATTTCGTTTTTCACTGTGGAAAGGCCATCTTGCCCATAGGATAACATGGGGAGGCTGTGTAATATGTTTCCAGCCTATTTCCCCAAAGGCTTAAGATGGAGAGGTGAAGTTTAGTATGCCTGAACTCACAATGTAATAACACATCTTTTTATGAAGGTGGTTTTTGCATTGTGTGTTAAGAAGCTACTCTTTTAGAAGTGGTTGGGTTTTTGTGCTCTAACATTTCTGTGTGTCTCTGCCTGGTTGTAGATTGACTGTCTGGATTTGAAAGTGATAGGATCTGGGGAATGTCTTGACCCAGGGAAGGAGGTGAGACAGCAACAGGCGCCATGACCTGCATCTGGAGTGTAGGGGGAGGAGAAGCCCTTAGAGGTGAAGTGGCCTGGGTTGCAGCCATAAAGCAATGGTCCCATCTCCTGCTGAGTGATTGAGAATCCAGACCCCCTCTAATCAAAGGAATAAAGGTGTCACTGGCAGGGAGGCACCCAGAACTGGTTTGAACAGGGCAGTGCCCCCTGAACACAAAGACTTCAAAGCCATTGAGGGGTATAACTATGAGAGCTGAAGCCCTTGAACTTTGGAGAATGGCTTGATCAAGATTGAACAAGACTGGAGCTACTTTGTGGTCAAGAGGAACCTTTGCCAAGGAAGAAACAACTGAAGATATTGAAGGAAAGGACTGACCCTTGCTGTGTGTTCTGGGGCTGGCCTGCAGTTTGCTGTTTTAACCAAGGAAAGGCTAAAGGGACTTTGCTGTGTGCTGTGTCCCCCTGCTTGAAAGGACTTTGCTGTGCTGTGTCCTGAAGTAACTTATTCCCAAGGGCCCGAGGTGAGCTGGCTCCCTGTTGCGGAAACTCAGGAACACAAACGTTTCCAGGAGAGTCTCAGCGATGCTGTGTGCGTGTGCTTGTTGCAGCCTGAGACCCTCGTAAGACGTGCCCTGTGATCGTGAGCACCTGGAGTCCAAGCGAGGATCAGCGACGCTGTGTGCGTGTGCTTTGTGCAGCGTGAGACCTTCATGAGGATTGCCTTGTTATGGTGCACCGGAATCCAAGTGAGTCTCAGCGACGCTGTGTGCGTGTACTTTGTGCAGCCTGAGACCTTCGTGAGGATTGCCTTGTTATCGTGCACCGGAATCCAAGTGAGTCTCAACGACGCTGTGTGCGTGTGCTTTGTGCAGCGTGAGACCTTCGTGAGGATTGCCTTGTTATCGTGCACCCGGAGTTAAAGTGAGTCTCAGCGACGCTGTGTGTGTTCTTTGTGCAGCCTGAGACCTTTGTGAGGAGTGCCCGGTGATCGTGCACCTGAAGCTCCAGGGAGTCTCAGCAACGCTGTGTACGTGTGCCCTGTGGCAGCCTGAGATCTTCGTAGCAGTAGTGGCCCGGACCGGCAGCCCCGGAAGAGCTGAGCTGCCGGCCCGAGCCCGCCGTTGCCAATTCACAAATATTGCATCTGAGGCCCAAGTTGCTGGAAGAGGAGAGGAGAGTGAGTTTGCGCCCCCAGGTAACGTGTGTCGACGCCTGGGGCAGGGTGTGGGCTCGGAGGGAGACGCTCTCGGCCTCTCTCTCATTTCGGCAGCACGAGCCTCTGCTTCGGCTCGTATCGCTGCCCGTACTGGCCAAGGGAGTGGCAGTACCGGGGCCGGAGCGCGGAGCTGCACTCTTGTTATACCATACCCGTGTTGGGGGCAACTGTTGACTGAGTACCTGATTGTCGTATTACACATTGCATCATTTCTGCATAACGAACTACCTGACTAGTGTATTACACATTGCATCATTTCTGCATACCGAACTACCTGATTAGTGTATTATGCATTGCATTATTCCTGCATAACGAACGACCTGGTTGCCGTATGACGTATTGCATTGTTTCTGCATAACGAATTACCTGATTGTCGTATGACGTATTGCATTGTTTCTGCATAACGATTTACCTGATTGTTGTGTTACGCATTGCACTATTTTTCCATTGCAGGGTGCCTGATTGTTACGTTACGCATTGCATTAGTTTTCCATTGCAGGCGCCTGATTGTTGCGTTACGCAGTGCATTATTTTTCCATTGCAAAGTGCCTGATTCTAGCATTACGAACTGCATAATATTGTATTAGGACTACAGTGGAATGTTTGGAAGTGCTCATTAATATCGTCAGAACTTACAAGGGCTGGCTGGCCTAACCACCAGCCAGGAGGAATATTACACATACTCATATGTTGGATTTATATCGTGTGGTCTTATTGTATATCTTTCTATATAAACTTTATACTCGTTTTTATAAAACTCGTGTGGAGTCCATTTGTGGTGTCATCATTGGGTTGCTGTGAGCGTGGTTGCAAATACTTTACACATTTGCCTTGAAGATAAGCCTGGCTGCTGCATGCCAAGCTACCAAGGGGGTGAGCGGGGGCTATCTCAGAAGGTGTCCTCCCTTTCCCTGACGTGGAAACGCGGGTCCCTATTTGGCCTAAGGTACCTACCTCAGCCAACCAGGGATCCCGGGTCTAACACAGATGATAATGACAAGTGTAGTATTTCGCCAGTAGTTACTGGTAGTGTTTTATGTGTGCTACTAGTACTTTCTAAAGGTTCTGACAGTGGCCCGGTTGGCCCTGTCCTGTATATAATCCCCTGTAAATATTGCCTAGTGCCAGTTGGCACAGTATATATGTGTGATTATGATTCTAATGTGTTTTGGATAATACAAAGGCTATTTTTTATATAACCTTGTGTGGAGTTTCTTTTGTAGTGTGCCTAGTGTGTTGCTGGTGTGTGTGTGTGTTGCGCAAACGCTTTACACATTGCCTCTGGGATAAGCCTGGCTGCTCGTGCCAAGCTACCAAGGGGGTGAGCAGGGGTTATCTTCAGTGTGTAACTCCCTTGCCCTGACTAGAGTGGTGGTTTCTGCCTGGCTTAGGCGCTTGCCCTAGCCAACCAGAAATCCCATTTCTAACAGTAGCCAATGGGCTACTTAGCTTTTAGGGTGCCTACACCCTCTAGTGACCACTTCCTGGGGGAAGAGGCACTACCCTACCCCTAATTGGAGGTTTTCTCACCATCTCAAGATGGTGGAATTTCAGGAGAGGGGTTCACCTCGCCAGCCCCACCTAGGGGTGGTGCAGGCTGAGGATGGACCCTCCTCTTCATCTAACTAATTTTCCCGCCGTACCTCCCGTCAAAACTGGAGCAGGAAAGGGGGCTTGGCCTCCCCCACTATCTGTAGGTTCCTGGGTTGGATTTCAAAGGCAGCATTGCCTTTGAAGCTTCCCACCAGGGAAGGCCATCCTGTCCTGGATGAGGTGTGAAACACCTCCACCCAGAGCAGGTATTGTTTCTGTCCTCTGAGAGCACAGGCTCTCACCCCATGAGGTCAGAAACATGTCTGGTGGTGGCAGGCTGATGAACCATTATTAATGTCTTACAGGGTAGCTCAATTTGTGGCAATCGTGGTACAGTGTTTTGAGAAAGAGATCCGGCACTGGGGACCTGGCTAGCAGGGACCCAGTGCACTTACATTTCGAAATCACATCAGGCAAAAAGTGGGGGCTAACCATGCAAAAAGAGGCACTTTCCAACAAGAACTGCACAACAATGAACAGTCTGTCATGAGCTGGCGGCAGGTGTAACTTCAGGAAGTTGATGATGAATACAAGTATTTGTAGGGTCGTGATCACGATCTGTACATCCTCCTGGGCCTTCAAAAAAGAAGGAACAGATAATAACCGATCAAGATATGGAAAAATGGCCATACTTTTTAAATGAATGAATGAGTAAGTACCATGGTGAAGACCCTGGGTGACATCGCCAGGCCAAAGGGCAATCCTTGAAAATGAAAATGGCAATCTACCACAATGAAAAGAAGAAAACTCTGACTTGGTGGATAGATTAGGATATGGAAATGAAAGGCCTGTAAATCCTGAAAGACCAAAAGGTAGTCTTTTGTCAACAGAGGTATTATCGTCTGTATTGGCATAATTCAGAAACGTTTCAATAAAAAATACTTGTTGAACACTTTGCACTTTGACAGTCAGTACTGGACAAAGTTTTCCATAGGCTTTGGGAACAAGGAAAAGAACGAAATAGAATCCTTTCCCTCTCTGATCCAAAGGGAATGGAATCACTGCTCCCTTGTCTACCAGTGCTTGGATTCCCAGAACCATGGCTTGGCTTTTTGATTTTTCTTTTGATAATGGGATAGAAAGAAACCTGTCCTGTGAAGGGCTGTGGGAGAATAGAAGGCAGTAACTATTGTTGATGATCTTCAGAACCCATCGGTCTGTGACACAATTCTTCCATTCGTAGTAAACATTCCTTATTCTTGTGTCAATCGTCAGGTAGTGATTTCTGGGATTGGTCTTGAGTACCTAGTTTGTTTGGTCAAACTTTTCTGGCCAATGCGGCCACCCAACCACAGGCCCGACTCCAAAAGGGACATCTGTCCTGAGTGTTTTCCCGCTGACGTTTCAAAATGTTTTTTCTCAGAGAAAGGTTGAAAAGACTTAATGATATTTTTCTCTTCTGCAGCTTTCTATAACATCTGATCTACTTCAGGACTGAAAAGATTCTGTCAAGTGAATGGTAACTTCTCAAATACATTTCTTTGGTTTGATTCCAGTCTCTGTGATCTCATCCAGAGTAGTCTGAGACCTGCTATAGATGCACCTGCTGAAGATGTTACAGACACAAATTGAGATACCAGTTTCATATTAGACAATATGGTGGTAGCATCCTCATTGGTTTGGATATAGTCATACAACATTTGGAAATCCTTTAGCAAAATATGGATTGCAAAGGTTGCATAGGTGTTTGCTCTAATCAAAAAGAATTGCAGCAGCATAAGCCCTCTTCAGATTTGATTCCATTTTCGTACCCCCTATATTGGTGATGGTGAAGCTTCAGAGGCTAGATTCAAAGTGGAAGCCAGTGAAGCCAAAATCATGTTTAATGTCCATGTCTGTGGAAAGTTTTCAGCAAAATCTTTAAATATGTATCTTTTGTTTAAGAAATGGGGAAGTGCCTGTTTGTCAGGATCTTTTCACTCATTGCATAAGATTTCATTTATTACCTCGTGGAGAGGTAAATCATTCCAGTTATTACTTCAAGTGTCCTACTCTCAGTCCTATTCTGGGATTAGGTCACTTCCTCTTCTCTGGGTGGCTTCTCAAAATCTAGAACTGATCTGATGTGTTCTAGTAGGTACAGCAATTAATCACTTTGTACATATTTGCCTTTCTGATCTGTGTCTAGATCATCATCTTGATCCAATATCTGATTCTTGTCTCTTGGATCTGTAAAGGTAGCATCAGTAGCCTTCTTAATAAATGTTTTTAGTACAGACATGAAATCTGGAGGACCTACTCCTTCTCAGGCAACTCTTCAATAAAGTGCACCTTTGTGGTAGCTGTAGAGTGCCACCTCGCTGTGCGCGGTATCATGTCACCAACCCCCGAGAGCCGGTTGCGGGCCGAGGGTACAAATAAAGGGTGTAGTGGTCGCTCGTAGCCATTATTCGATACCTACTGGAATATTTGTGTCTGTGTCCCATTCGTAGCATCCAGCGCTGTGGTGGTCTACACAACGCCCAGAACTGAGTACGCCACACTGGTGACGAGGACGGTGGTGGCCCATATGTGCTGGATCTGCTGTGTCTGAAGTGTGCAGGAGGACCCCATGCTGCCCTGGGGAGAGGATGTTGAGACACTGGCTCGTAGGAGTGTTGCACCACTCTGCGAGTGAGCGCAGAGTGCCCCGCCTGCAGTAGAGACTCGCGAGGCAGTTTAGCGAGCTGCACATGCGGCATTATCAAGCTGGAGTGTGCCCCATCCGCCCTGCCTTTTAAGGTACTTGCAGTGGTGGCCGCTGCGTTGTCATTCAGCGCGGCATGCAATTGTAAGGCAGGGTGCTGTACAGTGAGCGGTGTCAGTGCTACCTAGCCTGAATGGTGCGCATTGCACTATGTGCATCATAATGAGGGAGCTGCCATGATCAAGGTGGCGTAAGGCTGTAAGAGTGTTGCATCGATAGGCCAGATTAAAGAAAATTAAAGTAAGGAAAGGATTCCTACAACAAATGAAAAAAATAGTAAGTTGTTTCAAGTTAAAAAAGGAGGCAAGAGCAGTACAGAACATACACACATGCTCATACAACAGTTGAAAGAACTCCTACATCCAGGTCACAGAGACAATCTGCACAGAATATACCAGGAAGGCATAAGGGTGTGTGTATTGCAAGTCGTGGCTGTCATTGACTGCACAGAAAAAGGAAGAGGGGCACCTCACCGAATAGGAGTTTTTTAAGTTACAGAATTACAGCATGTGCAGCATTTTCAGACTTGCAAGGTTGTTTTTCTCATCACAGATTTTGTTTAGGGAATTCTTAGTAAACTTTATACACTAGAATTTAAATATATTCAGAATTTTACAGCTCGAACTACGCTGTAACTCATTCACTAACTGTGAAATGATGAATGCAGGTAACACCTCCTCTGGCAGAAAATGTAAGCCCCAGTATAGATACCTCCCCTGATGGTAATATTTACATTCATTAGTAAAAGAGATGCAGTGAGGACCTATACATCTTCGATTATTTGATTTTCCTTGTAAATGAGGTTACAAGTCTCCTTCTACAATAAACTCTGTATATGTGTTGGCTAACAAGCTAGATAGCTCTGAAGAGAATCTATGCAATATCATTTACCTCAGGATTTTTCAATGTACCAATAATAGTTATATCTCCGCGGCAGAGAAAAGTCTACTCCCAAAAGAAAACAATGCACAGCACATGATAGTCAGAGCCCTTGTCGAAATCAATCTGAAAGTAGTGTTCTTTGCTCTAGCAAACTGAATGCATTGCTGCAAACTATGAGCCAGATGTATCAACGCATTTTGCGATCGCAAACGGGCCGATTCACAGAATCAGCCCGTTTGCGATCTCGAAAAAGCGTTTTGAAATGTATCAAGCTTTAAGAATTCGCAATATGGGTAATCGCAATTATTTGCGATTACCTAAATTACGAATGCAGGTAGGGAATCGCAATTTGCGATTCCCTAAACGCTATTCTTGTAGCCATCGCAAATTGCGATGTTGCTTTAAGGAATCGCAAATTACCACCAACTTCAAGTTGGTGGTAATTTGCGATTTCCTAGAAAAATGCCCTTTTTTTGCATTTTTCAAAGTGCCATGTGGCGCACATACATGCCCTTTGGGCATGTATGTGCGCCACATGTGCACACATGCACATTTCAGGGGTGCAACAGGGTGTCCTTTTGGAACCCTTGCACCCTTGAAATTGCATGCGCAATTTGCGAGTACCTATTGGGTACTCGCAAAATGTGCATGCAATTCCCATTCATTCCTATGGACCTCTTGGCCCATAGAAATGAATGGGACGCCATTCCTTATTTGTTAATCGCAATTTGTGAGTCGCAAATAAGGAATGCGTAGGAATCGCTATTTTAAATGCAAAACCCACATACATTGCATTTTGCGAGTCCTTAATAGCGAATCGGTAAAATTTGCTATTAAGGACTCCCAAAATGCAATTTTGATACATCTGGCCCCATATTGCTAGAATAGCACTGCTGGTCCACATTTAATGTAGCCTTTTGGGATTTACAGGCCTTCAGAAATATATGGGGTGTGTACATTAATATATTGAGGGCCATTAACAAATTTCAAATCAATTCGCAGGAACGATTTACAGTACTGTGTCCTGTATTGTAGATGGCACATCAGAAGGACAAGAAGTTTCTAGACATTCTGAATGGATTCTTGTTGAAAACTGTACATTTCCTGATGTGTATCGACTACAAAAGTACACTCCTCAAGAGAAGCATGTACATGAATTAGAAAAAGAAACAAGTGACCCTGGAGATGATCTTAAACTGCAGGACTAGTGAATGTTTTGTTTATTTTCTGTGATAAAACTAGCTCTACAAATTTAAGGGCAAAATAGGTTACACATGATGATAAATCCCACTTTTTCTCAATGGTATCTGAAAATGGTAGGCTTGCACAGCTGGAAATATCTTTAGGCATAGGGGGTTGACGCATACATCAAGCATTGAAAAAAAAATTCTGATGAGATAATAAGGGAAATGTTGAAAAAATACAGTAATTTGCAGTTTAAGTAATCATGGGTAGTGTAACACTCTCAAGAGAAAAACAGAAGGAAAATATGGATTCTCACCAGTTGATGGGCTAGCAACATAATCAGTGGCTGTAAATGGGTGAATAGTTGCTGAGACTCTTGATGAGGTAACACTCGTGGTAGACTTTGTAGACAATGGCATACTTCTAGTAATTGGTGGTGAGAGTGTACTGGATGTAGATGCTGTAGAAGATGGACTACTTGCAGTTAATGTTGAGTGCGTGCTCTTCATGGGCTTTTGAGTATATGCTGCAGTAGCAGTTTTTCTTGAGGATGGACTACTGCCTATAGGGCTTGTAGCTGAGGTGCTACTTATAGTTTTTGTAGATGAGGTGGTAACGGCTGCATATCTTGAAGAGGAAGGAGCAGCTGTACTCATTGAAAAAGATGAAATGCTTCTTGAAGAGGCTGCAGATGAAGACGTGCTGGCTGTGGTGCCTATATACCTTTCAGTCACTGCTGTATTTCTAGATACGGTGGACGTTGGATGTATTGATGTTGATGTTTCACATGGCTCAAAGTTGTAGTTGGCACATAAAAATCTAATTTGGAAGTTTAAACATGGTGGATTTTGCTGTTCTTTATTGTAGCATGTAAGCCCAAGTGATTTATCACATTTCACTTCTTGGCCAAGTTCCATTATCGGTGTATCAGGGTACTCTTCAGCTCGGCACTGAACATCTCTTGGAGCACTGCAAACTTCATTCCCAGCAGCTATTATATTAGGCATTGTCTCAATATCGCCATCCCCAGTCTTCGGATTTGTTGTGTCAAGCCAATGTGTCCAGGTTAGAGTTTCATGTGCAAGAAGACAGTCTGCTGCAGGTGGCTCTGTTCAGGAGAAGAAAATGATCTTGTTTTACAAATATTTTATAATGCAATATTTATATGGCATAATACAAGATGTAAAAGATGCTAGCTTTTTGTAGCCTCCACACTGAACAATGTTTCAAGTAAGGATGGAAATGATCATTGATACTCCAGATCTTCCCTAACATCACCTAAACTGACAAGGCGTATATGATTGCTTGAATACACGGTATAAATCGGACAGGCCGGTAGTATGCAACTTTAAAAATGTGTCACATATTGTTTCACTTCAGCTAAGAAAATAAATAGTCTTGACGTCTGCTGGGTATACACACATGCCTTTACACTCGAGGTACTTTGAAAACAGTAATTTCACTTTGGGTGATTTTCTTGATGTGATATGGAATATAACTGAATATCCAGGTTGGATAGAATATTTGATAACATGGAACAGTCATGTGTTTGGTGATTCTTGAACTGTGTGTTTACTTGCAAGCATGTGTAATCAAGTAACTTAGAGAACTTCCTATCGTGACTTAATGGATCTGAATGGGAGTACATTATTTCATGAGCATGTATGAACAATGATTACCATTACATTTTGCATCTTCTCACTCTTAAGATGGTTTTGCTCCTGGTAGAAAAGTGCTCAGTCTTCTGAAACAAAAGATTCTCCTTGGAGCTCTTGAGCAGTACATGGGTGATGACATGTATATTTGGAGAATAACGTGGGAATGTTAGAGTGATTCATGTTTTTAAATTTGAGTTCTTAACTTCTCATGTGATGTCTAATCAAATAGTGTGAAACTAGAAGTTGTTTTTACAATGAGACAAACTGACTTACTGGTTGATTGAGGACAGCCATTCCTGATAGGATTGACCTGAATGTTGTACACTTTTTTTTTACCATTATTAAGGAGGTTAGCATGATATGTGTATATTGTTTGTTAGTATTCTACAAGTCAGCAGTAATGTATATTTCTTTGACTTGTTCTCCAAGTCTATGTTGTCCCTTTACAATTTTTGGACTCAAGGTTTTCAAATCTCATGAGAAATAGGTGTGATAGTGATGGGCTACTGAGCAGTCTGGTAAGGCTGGGAAAAGTTTTTAATTACTCGGAAGAAAGTATAACATATTGATTTTTACATCATCATGTTCCTCTCCTGGCAAATACAGAAACAAAAGAATCATCTTGTACTGTCACTTGTAGGTGTTTGGAGATCTGGACATACTTCACAAGGACAGTATTGCTCCCCAGACTGCTCCAAGCATAATCTGATAAGAGGCCACTTACTAAACCAAAAAATTCCAAAAACCCTGCAGCCATAAAATGGTTATATACAATATACTCTGTAAAAACTGAAAATAAATACTAATATTTTGTGTCTAGGTAAAGAAAGGTAATAAAAAGTGTCAGAAAATTGATGATTGGAAAATAATTAGAAACCAATTTATGTCTTACCCTCACATGCCTCATATGAGCAGCATCGGAATCTAGCTTGATAGTTGAAGCAGACTGGTGGACTCTGATCCGTATTTCGACAAACAAAGCCAGATGTATTACATTGTACAATCTGGCCAAGGTAATCTAAAGGTGTATCAGGATACTTTTCTGCTCTGCATTCAACTTCTCTTGGATCCTTGCATATAGGTTTTCCTTTTGCTCTTAAATTTTCAAGTGTCTCAAAGTCGCCACGACCATCAGCTGGATTTGTTTCATCATACCACTCTGACCAATGACAGACTTCATGCACATAGACACAGGGCGCAGGTGGTTTCTCTGTTTAATATGAATTGAAAGGTAAACTGAATGAGTTGACTGTCCAACAGTATAACGTCATCTGTAATCCCTGTACTCTTGAATGTATCACTAAGTTGTTTCACATTGTATTACAACTTCGCTTGCATTAAAGAGAATCCTAAAACATCATTACTGCCATTCTTAGCCACCAAATTATGTGAAAGAGTTAACTCTTTACAGTCAATCTGCAAAGCATCTTTACAAAAGTAGTTTTGGACAAATGAAATGTGCTTGTAAAACAGACCTTTCATTGAAAGTTGTGGATTTGTTTGGTTCAAGAATAATCTCCTAAAATATTAAGTTAGTCATCTCTTATTTTTTATAAAATAATAGAGGGATTAATATAAAGTAAATTAATGACATGTTTATCTTTTGATTTTTTCAACAGACACAGAGTGATAGACAAGATGTGAATAACCAGGCAACAATAACGTTGTAGTCATCTATCAGTAAAGATTAAAAACTAATTTTCACCCTCATTCTGAAAGGACCAATAATCCTGCTTCAATGCAAATAGGAGTTTGTTTGAGTTTTAGAATTACAGCATGAACATCATTTTCAGACTTGCAAGGTTGTTTTTCTCATCACAGATTTTGTTTAGGGAACTCTTAGTAAAATGTATACACTAGAATTAAAATATATTCAGAATTTTACAGCTCGAACTATGCTGTAACTCCTTCACTAACTGTGAAATGATGAATGCGGGTAACACCTCCTCTGGCAGAAAATGTAAGCCCCAGTATAGATACCTTCCCTGATGGTAATATTTACATTAATTATTGAAAGAGATGCAGTGAAGGAATATACATCTTCGATTATTTGATTTTCCTAGTAAATGAGGTTACCAGTCTCCTTCTACAATAAACTCTGTATAGGTGTTGGCTAACAAGCTAGATAGTTCTGAAGAGAATCTATGCAATATCATTTACCTCAGGATTTCTCAATGTACCAATAATAGTTATATCTCTGCGACAGAGAAACGTCTATTCCCATAAGAAAACAATGCACAGCACTTGATAGTCAGAGCCCATGTCGAAATCCATCTGAAAGCAGTGTTCTATTCTCTATCAAATTGAATGCATTGCTACAAATTATACTGCTAGAATACCACTGCTGGTGCACATTTAATGTAGCCTTTTGGGATTTACAGGCCTTCAGAAATATATGCGGTGTGTACATTAGTATACTGAGGGCCATTAACAAATTTCAAATCAATTCGCAGGAACGATTTACAGTACTGTGTCCTCTATTGTAGGTGGCACATCACAAGGACAAGAAGTTTCTAGACATTTTGCATAGATTCTTATTGAAAATTGTACATTTCCTGAAGTGTATTGACTACAAAAGTACACTCTTGAAGAGAAGCATGTACATGAATTAGAAAAAAGAAACAAGTGACCCTGGAGATGATCTTAAACGGCAGGACTAGTGAATGTTGTATTTATTTTCCGTGATAAAACTAGCTCTACCAATTTAAGAGCAGAATAGGTTACACATGATGATAAATCCCAATTTTTCTCAATGGTATCTGAAAATGGTAGGCTTGCACAGCTGGAAATATCTTTAGGCATAGGGGGTTGACGCATACATCATGCATTGAAAAAAAAATTCTGATGAGATAATAAGGGAAATGTTGAAAAAATACAGTAATTTGCAGTTTAAGTAATCATGGGAAGTGTAACACTCTCAAGAGAAAAACAGAGGGAAAATATGGATTCTCACCAGTTGATGGGCTAGCAACATAATCAGAGGCTGTAAATGGGTGAATAGTTGCTGAGACTCTTGTTGAGGTAACACTCGTGGTAGACTTTGTAGACAATGGCATACTTCTAGTAATTGGTGGTGAGAGTGTACTGGATGTAGATGCTGTAGAAGATGGACTACTTGCAGTTAATGTTGAGTGCGTGCTCTTCATGGGCTTTTGAGTATATGCTGCAGTAGCAGTTTTTCTTGAGGATGGACTACTGCCTATAGGGCTTGTAGCTGAGGTGCTACTTATAGTTTTTGTAGATGAGGTGGTAATGGCTGCATATCTTGAAGAGGAAGGAGCAGCTGTACTCATTGAAAAAGATGAAATGCTTCTTGAAGAGGCTGCAGATGAAGACGTGCTGGCTGTGGTGCCTATGTACCTTTCAGTCACTGCTGTATTTCTAGATACGGTGGACGTTGGATGTATTGATGTTAATGTTTCACATGGTTCAAAGTTGTAGTTGGCACATAAAAATCTAATTTGAAAGTTTAAACATGGTGGATTTTGCTGTTTTTTATTGTAGCATGTAAGCCCAAGTGATTTATCACATTTCACTTCTTGGCCAAGTTCCATTATCGGTGTATCAGGGTACTCTTCAGCTCGGCACTGAACATCTCTTGGAGCACTGCAAACTTCATTCCCAGCAGCTATTATATTAGGCATTGTCTCAATATCGCCATCCCCAGTCTTCGGATTTGTTGTGTCAAGCCAATGTGTCCAGGTTAGAGTTTCATGTGCAAGAAGACAGTCTGCTGCAGGTGGCTCTGTTCAGGAGAAGAAAATGATCTTGTTTTACAAATATTTTATAATGCAACATTTATATGGCATAATACAAGATGTAAAAGATGCTAGCTTTTTGTAGCCTCCACACTGAACAATGTTTCAAGTAAGGATGGAAATGATCATTGATACTCCAGATCTTCCCTAACATCACCTAAACTGACAAGGCGTATATGATTGCTTGAATACACTGTATAAATCGGACAGGCCGGTAGTATGCAACTTTAAAAATGTGTCACTTATTGTTTCACTTCAGCTAAGAAAATAAATAGTCTTGACGTCTGCTGGGTATACACACATGCCTTTACACTCGAGGTACTTTGAAAACAGTAATTTCACTTTGGGGGATTTTCTTGATGTGATATGGAATATAACTGAGTATCCAGGTTGGATAGAATATTTGAAAACATGGAACAGTCATGTGTTTGGTGATCCTTGAACTGTGTGTTTACTTGCAAGCATGTGTAATCAAGTAACTTAGAGAACTTCCTATCGTGACTTAATGGATCTGAATGGGAGTACATTATTTCATGAGCATGTATGAACAATGATTACCATTACATTTAGCATCTTCTCACTCTTAAGATGGTGTTGCTCCTGGTAGAAAAGTGCTCAGTCTTGTGAAACAAAAGATTCTCCTTGGAGCTCTTGAGCAGCACATGGGTGATGACATGTATATTTGGAGAATAACGGGGGAATGTTAGAGTGATTCATGTTTTTAAATTTGAGTTCTTCACTTCTCATGTGATGTCTAATCAAATAGTGTGAAACTAGAAGTTGTTTTTACAATGAGACAAACTGACTTACTGGATGATTGAGGACAGCCATTGCTGATAGGATTGTCCTGAATGTTGTACACTTTTTTTTTTAACCATTATTGAGGAGGTTAGCATGATATGTGTATATTGTTTGTTAGTATTCTACAAGTCAGCAGTAATGTATATTTCTTTGACTTGTTCTCCAAGTCTATGTTGTCCCTTTACAATTTTTGGACTAAAGGTTTTCAAATCTCATGAGAAATAGGTGTGATAGTGATGGGCTACTGAGCAGTCTGGTAAGTCTGGGAAAAGTTTTTAATTACTCGGAAGAAAGTTTAACATATTGATTCTTACATCATCATGTTCCTCTCCTGGCAAATACAGAAACAAAAGAATCATCTTGTACTGTCACTTGTAGGTGTTTGGAGATCTGGACATACTTCACAAGGACAGTATTGCTCCCCAGACTGCTCCAAGCATAATCTAATAAGAGGCCAATTACTAAACCAAAGAATTCCAAAAACCCTGCAGCCATAAAATGGTTATATACAATATACTCTGTAAAAACTGAAAATAAATACTAATATTTTGTGTCTAGGTAAAGAACTGTAATAAAAAGTGTCAGAAAATTGATGATTGGAAAATAATTAGAAACCAATTTATGTCTTACCCTCACATGCCTCATATGAGCAGCATCGGAATCTAGCTTGATAGTTGAAGCAGACTGGTGGACTCTGATCCGTATTTCGACAAACAAAGCCAGATGTATTACATTGTACAATCTGGCCAAGGTAATCTAAAGGTGTATCAGGATACTTTTCTGCTCTGCATTCAACTTCTCTTGGATCCTTGCATATAGTTTTTCCTTTTGCTCTTAAATTTTCAAGTGTCTCAAAGTCGCCACGACCATCAGCTGGATTTGTTTCATCATACCACTCTGACCAATGACAGACTTCATGCACATAGACACAGGGCGCAGGTGGTTTCTCTGTTTAATATGAATTGAAAGGTAAACTGAATGAGTTCACTGTCCAACAGTATAATGTCATCTGTAATCCCTGTACTCTTGAATGTATCACCAAGTTGTTTCACATTGTATTACAACTTCACTTGCATTAAAGAGAATCCTAAAACATCATTACTGCCATTCTTAGCCATCAAATTATGTGAAAGAGTTAACTCTTTACAGTCAATCTGCAAAGCGTCTTTACAAAAGTAGTTTTGGACAAATGAAATGTGGTTGTAAAACAGACCTTTCATTTAAAGTTGTGGATTTGTTTGGTTCAAGAAAAATCTCCTAAAATAGTAAGTTAGTCATCTCTTATTTTTTATAAAATTATAGAGGGATTAATATAAAGTAAATTAATGACATGTTTATCTTTTGATTTTTCAACAGACACAGAGTGATAGACAAGATGTGAACAAAATTGCGTGTTTCGTTCAGATGACTATCTTTAAAAAAATGAAATATTCTGAATAACCAGGCAACAATAACGTTGTAGTCATCTATCAGTAAAGATTAAAAACTAATTTTCACCCTCATTCTGAAACGACCAATAATCCTGCTTCAATGCAAATAGGAGTTTGTTTGAGTTTTAGAATTACAGCATGAACATCATTTTCAGACTTGCAAGGTTGTTTTTCTCATCACAGATTTTGTTTAGGGAAATCTTAGTAAACTTTATACACTAGAATTAAAATAGATTCAGAATTTTACAGCTCGAACTATGCTGTAACTCCTTCACTAACTGTGAAATGATGAATGCGGGTAACACATCCTCTAGCAGAAAATGTAAGCCCCATTATAGATACCTCCCCTGATGGTAATATTTACATTAATTAGTGAAAGAGATGCAGTGAGGGCCTGTACATCTTCGATTATTTGATTTTCCTTGTAAATGAGGTTACCAGTCTCCTTCTACAATAAACTCTGTATAGGTGTTGGCTAACAAGCTAGATAGTTCTGAAGAGAATCTATGCAATATCATTTACCTCAGGATTTTTCAATGTACCATATAATAGTTATATCTCTGCGACAGAGAAACGTCTATTCCCATAAGAAAACAATGCACAGCACATGATAGTCAGAGCCCATGTCGAAATCAATCTGAAAGCAGTGTTCTATACTCTATCAAATTGAATGCATTGCTACAAATTATACTGCTAGAATACCACTGCTGGTGCACATTTAATGTAGCCTTTTGGGATTTACTTACAGGCTTTCAGAAATATATGGGGTGTGTACATTAGTATACTGAGGGCCATTAGCAAATTTCAAATCAATTCGCAGGAACGCTTTAAAGTACTGTGTCCTGTATTGTAGGTGGCACATCACAAGGACAAGAAGTTTCTACACATTTTGCATAGATTCTTATTGAAAATTGTACATTTCCTGAAGTGTATTGACTACAAAAGTACACTCTTGAAGAGAAGCATGTACATGAATTAGAAAAAAGAAACAAGTGACCCTGGAGATGATCTTAAACGGCAGGACTAGTGAATGTTGTATTTATTTTCCGTGATAAAACTAGCTCTACCAATTTAAGAGCAGAATAGGTTACACATGATGAAATTTTTTCTCAATGGTATCTGAAAATGGTAGGCTTGCACAGCTGGAAATATCTTTAGGCATAGGGGGTTGACGCATACATCATGCATTGAAAAAAAAATTCTGATGAGATAATAAGGGAAATGTTGAAAAAATACAGTAATTTGCAGTTTAAGTAATCATGGGAAGTGTAACACTCTCAAGAGAAAAACAGAGGGAAAATATGGATTCTCACCAGTTGATGGGCTAGCAAAATAATCAGTGGCTGTAAATGGGTGAATAGTTGCTGAGACTCTTGATGAGGTAACACTCGTGGTAGACTTTGTAGACAATGGCATACTTCTAGTAATTGGTGGTGAGAGTGTACTGGATGTAGATGCTGTAGAAGATGGACTACTTGCAGTTAATGTTGAGTGCGTGCTCTTCATGGGCTTTTGAGTATATGCTGCAGTAGCAGCTTTTCTTGAGGATGGACTACTGCCTATAGGGCTTGTATGTGAGGTGCTACTTATAGTTTTTGTAGATGAGGTGGTAACGGCTGCATATCTTGAAGAGGAAGGAGCAGCTGTACTCATTGAAAAAGATGAAATGCTTCTTGAAGAGGCTGCAGATGAAGACGTGCTGGCTGTGGTGCCTATATACCTTTCAGTCACTGCTGTATTTCTAGATACGGTGGACGTTGGATGTATTGATGTTGATGTTTCACATGGCTCAAAGTTGTAGTTGGCACATAAAAATCTAATTTGGAAGTTTAAACATGGTGGATTTTGCTGTTCTTTATTGTAGCATGTAAGCCCAAGTGATTTATCACATTTCACTTCTTGGCCAAGTTCCATTATCGGTGTATCAGGGTACTCTTCAGCTCGGCACTGAACATCTCTTGGAGCACTGCAAACTTCATTCCCAGCAGCTATTATATTAGGCATTGTCTCAATATCGCCATCCCCAGTCTTCGGATTTGTTGTGTCAAGCCAATGTGTCCAGGTTAGAGTTTCATGTGCAAGAAGACAGTCTGCTGCAGGTGGCTCTGTTCAGGAGAAGAAAATGATCTTGTTTTACAAATATTTTATAATGCAACATTTATATGGCATAATACAAGATGTAAAAGATGCTAGCTTTTGTAGCCTCCACACTGAACAATGTTTCAAGTAAGGATGGAAATGATCATTGATACTCCAGATCTTCCCTAACATCCCCTGGCTTCCAAGGCGTATATGATTGCTTGAATACACTGTATAAATCGGACTGGCCGGTAGTATGCAACTTTAAAAATGTGTCACATATTGTTTCACTTCAGCTAAGAAAATAAATAGTCTTGACGTCTGCTGGGTATACACACATGCCTTTACACTCGAGGTACTTTAAAAACAGTAATTTCACTTTAGGGGATTTTCTTGATGTGATATGGAATATAACTGAGTATCCAGGTTGGATAGAATATTTGATAACATGGAACAGTCATGTGTTTGGTGATTCTTGAACTGTGTGTTTACTTGCAAGCATGTGTAATCAAGTAACTTAGAGAACTTCCTATTGTGACTTAATGGATCTGAATGGGAGTACATTATTTCATGAGCATGTATGAACAATGATTACCATTACATTTTGCATCTTCTCACTCTTAAGATGGTGTTGCTCCTGGTAGAAAAGTGCTCAGTCTTGTGAAACAAAAGATTCTCCTTGGAGCTCTTGAGCAGCACATGGGTGATGACATGTATATTTGGAGAATAACGGGGGAATGTTAGAGTGATTCATGTTTTTAAATTTGAGTTCTTAACTTCTCATGTGATGTCTAATCAAATAGTGTGAAACTAGAAGTTGTTTTTACAATGAGACAAACTGACTTACTGGATGATTGAGGACAGCCATTGCTGATAGGATTGTCCTGAATGTTGTACACTTTTCTTTTTACCAATATTGAGGAGGTTAGCATGATATGTGTATATTGTTTGTTAGTATTCTACAAGTCAGCAGTAATGTATATTTCTTTGACTTGTTCTCCAAGTCTATGTTGTCCCTTTACAATTTTTGGACTCAAGGTTTTCAAATCTCATGAGAAATTGGTGTGATAGTGATGGGCTACTGAGCAGTCTGGTAAGGCTGGGAAAAGTTTTTAATTACTCGGAAGAAAGTATAACATATTGATTCTTACATCATCATGTTCCTCTCCTGGCAAATTCAGAAACAAAAGAATCATCTTGTACTGTCACTTGTAGGTGTTTGGAGATCTGGACATACTTCACAAGGACAGTATTGCTCCCCAGACTGCTCCAAGCATAATCTGATAAGAGGCCACTTACTAAACCAAAGAATTCCAAAAACCCTGCAGCCATAAAATGGTTATATACAATATACTCTGTAAAAACTGAAAATAAATACTAATATTTTGTGTCTAGGTAAAGAACTGTAATAAAAAGTGTCAGAAAATTGATGATTGGAAAATAATTAGAAACCAATTTATGTCTTACCCTCACATGCCTCATATGAGCAGCATCGGAATCTAGCTTGATAGTTGAAGCAGACTGGTGGACTCTGATCCGTATTTCGACAAACAAAGCCAGATGTATTACATTGTACAATCTGGCCAAGGTAATCTAAAGGTGTATCAGGATACTTTTCTGCTCTGCATTCAACTTCTCTTGGATCCTTGCATATAGTTTTTCCTTTTGCTCTTAAATTTTCAAGTGTCTCAAAGTCGCCACGACCATCAGCTGGATTTGTTTCATCATACCACTCTGACCAATGACAGACTTCATGCACATAGACACAGGGCGCAGGTGGTTTCTCTGTTTAATATGAATTGAAAGGTAAACTGAATGAGTTCACTGTCCAACAGTATAATGTCATCTGTAATCCCTGTACTCTTGAATGTATCACCAAGTTGTTTCACATTGTATTACAACTTCACTTGCATTAAAGAGAATCCTAAAACATCATTACTGCCATTCTTAGCCATCAAATTATGTGAAAGAGTTAACTCTTTACAGTCAATCTGCAAAGCGTCTTTACAAAAGTAGTTTTGGACAAATGAAATGTGGTTGTAAAACAGACCTTTCATTTAAAGTTGTGGATTTGTTTGGTTCAAGAAAAATCTCCTAAAATAGTAAGTTAGTCATCTCTTATTTTTTTATAAAATTATAGAGGGATTAATATAAAGTAAATTAATGACATGTTTATCTTTTGATTTTTCAACAGACACAGAGTGATAGACAAGATGTGAACAAAATTGCGTGTTTCGTTCAGATGACTATCTTTAAAAAAATGAAATATTCTGAATAACCAGGCAACAATAACGTTGTAGTCATCTATCAGTAAAGATTAAAAAGTTATTTTCACCCTCATTCTGAAACGACCAATAATCCTGCTTCAATGCAAATAGGAGTTTGTTTGAGTTTTAGAATTACAGCATGAACATCATTTTCAGACTTGCAAGGTTGTTTTTCTCATCACAGATTTTGTTTAGGGAATTCTTAGTAAACTTTATACACTCGAATTAAAATATATTCAGAATTTTACAGCTCGAACTATGCTGTAACTCCTTCACTAACTGTGATATGATGAATGCGGGTAACACCTCCTCTAGCAGAAAATGTAAGCCCTATTATAGATACCTCCCCTGATGGTAATATTTACATTAATTAGTGAAAGAGATGCAGTGAGGGCCTATACATCTTCGATTATTTGATTTTCCTTGTAAATGAGGTTACAAGTCTCCTTCTACAATAAACTCTGTATAGGTGTTGGCTAACAAGCTAGATAGTTCTGAAGAGAATCTATGCAATATCATTTACCTCAGGATTTTTCAATGTACCATATAATAGTTATATCTCTGCGACAGAGAAACGTCTATTCCCATAAGAAAACAATGCACAGCACATGATAGTCAGAGCCCATGTCGAAATCAATCTGAAAGCAGTGTTCTATTCTCTATCAAATTGAATGCATTGCTACAAATTATACTGCTAGAATACCACTGCTGGTGCACATTTAATGTAGCCTTTTGGGATTTACTTACAGGCTTTCAGAAATATATGGGGTGTGTACATTAGTATACTGAGGGCCATTAACAAATTTCAAATCAATTCGCAGGAACGATTTACAGTACTGTGCCCTGTATTGTAGGTGGCACATCACAAGGACAAGAAGTTTCTAGACATTTTGCATAGATTCTTATTGAAAATTGTACATTTCCTGAAGTGTATTGACTACAAAAGTACACTCTTGAAGAGAAGCATGTACATGAATTAGAAAAAAGAAACAAGTGACCCTGGAGATGATCTTAAACGGCAGGACTAGTGAATGTTGTATTTATTTTCCATGATAAAACTAGCTCTACCAATTTAAGAGCAGAATAGGTTACACATGATGATAAATCCCAATTTTTCTCAATGGTCTCTGACAATGGTAGGCTTGCACAGCTGGAAATATCTTTAGGCATAGGGGGTTGACGCATACATCATGCATTGAAAAAAAAATTCTGATGAGATAATAAGGGAAATGTTGAAAAAATACAGGGGCATATTAGCAAGACTGGCGATAAAATTATCGCCGTTTTAGCGGCAGGAAACTGCCGCTAAAACGGCGATAATTGGCTTGCTAATATGCGTTATAGAATTCCAATAGAAGCCCAGGTTAGATGTCCTGCACATCTAACCTGGGCTTCTATTGGATTCTATAACGCATATTAGCAAGCCCATTATCGCCGCTTTAGCGGCAGTTTCCTGCCGCTAAAACGGCGATAATTTTATCGCCAGTCTTGCTAATATGCCCCACAGTGATTTGCAGTTTAAGTAATCATGGGAAGTGTAACACTCTCATGAGAAAAACAGAGGGAAAATATGGATTCTCACCAGTTGATGGGCTAGCAAAATAATCAGTGGCTGTAAATGGGTGAATAGTTGCTGAGACTCTTGATGAGGTAACACTCATGGTAGACTTTGTAGACAATGGCATACTTCTAGTAATTGGTGGTGAGAGTGTACTGGATGTAGATGCTGTAGAAGATGGACTACTTGCAGTTAATGTTAAGTGCGTGCTCTTCATGGGCTTTTGAGTATATGCTGCAGTAGCAGTTTTTCTTGAGGATGGACTACTGCCTATAGGGCTTGTAGCTGAGGTGCTACTTATAGTTTTTGTAGATGAGGTGGTAATGGCTGCATATCTTGAAGAGGAAGGAGCAGCTGTACTCATTGAAAAAGATGAAATGCTTCTTGAAGAGGCTGCAGATGAAGACGTGCTGGCTGTGGTGCCTATATACCTTTCAGTCACTGCTGTATTTCTAGATACGGTGGACGTTGGATGTATTGATGTTGATGTTTCACATGGCTCAAAGTTGTAGTTGGCACATAAAAATCTAATTTGGAAGTTTAAACATGGTGGATTTTGCTGTTCTTTATTGTAGCATGTAAGCCCAAGTGATTTATCACATTTCACTTCTTGGCCAAGTTCCATTATCGGTGTATCAGGGTACTCTTCAGCTCGGCACTGAACATCTCTTGGAGCACTGCAAACTTCATTCCCAGCAGCTATTATATTAGGCATTGTCTCAATATCGCCATCCCCAGTCTTCGGATTTGTTGTGTCAAGCCAATGTGTCCAGGTTAGAGTTTCATGTGCAAGAAGACAGTCTGCTGCAGGTGGCTCTGTTCAGGAGAAGAAAATGATCTTGTTTTACAAATATTTTATAATGCAACATTTATATGGCATAATACAAGATGTAAAAGATGCTAGCTTTTTGTAGCCTCCACACTGAACAATGTTTCAAGTAAGGATGGAAATGATCATTGATACTCCAGATCTTCCCTAACATCACCTAAACTGACAAGGCGTATATGATTGCTTGAATACACTGTATAAATCGGACAGGCCGGTAGTATGCAACTTTAAAAATGTGTCACATATTGTTTCACTTCAGCTAAGAAAATAAATAGTCTTGACGTCTGCTGGGTATACACACATGCCTTTACACTCGAGGTACTTTAAAAACAGTAATTTCACTTTGGGGGATTTTCTTGATGTGATATGGACTATAACTGAGTATCCAGGTTGGATAGAATATTTGATAACATGGAACAGTCATGTGTTTGGTGATTCTTGAACTGTGTGTTTACTTGCAAGCATGTGTAATCAAGTAACTTAGAGAACTTCCTATTGTGACTTAATGGATCTGAATGGGAGTACATTATTTCATGAGCATGTATGAACAATGATTACCATTACATTTTGCATCTTCTCACTCTTAAGATGGTGTTGCTCCTGGTAGAAAAGTGCTCAGTCTTGTGAAACAAAAGATTCTCCTTGGAGCTCTTGAGCAGCACATGGGTGATGACATGTATATTTGGAGAATAACGGGGGAATGTTAGAGTGATTCATGTTTTTAAATTTGAGTTCTTAACTTCTCATGTGATGTCTAATCAAATAGTGTGAAACTAGTAGTTGTTTTTACAATGAGACAAACTGACTTACTGGATGATTGAGGACAGCCATTGCTGATAGGATTGTCCTGAATGTTGTACACTTTTCTTTTTACCAATATTGAGGAGGTTAGCATGATATGTGTATATTGTTTGTTAGTATTCTACAAGTCAGCAGTAATGTATATTTCTTTGACTTGTTCTCCAAGTCTATGTTGTCCCTTTACAATTTTTGGACTCAAGGTTTTCAAATCTCATGAGAAATAGGTGTGATAGTGATGGGCTACTGAGCAGTCTGGTAAGGCTGGGAAAAGTTTTTAATTACTCGGAAGAAAGTGTAACATATTGATTCTTACATCATCATGTTCCTCTCCTGGCAAATACAGAAACAAAAGAATCATCTTGTACTGTCACTTGTAGGTGTTTGGAGATCTGGACATACTTCACAAGGACAGTATTGCTCCCCAGACTGCTCCAAGCATAATCTGATAAGAGGCCACTTACTAAACCAAAGAATTCCAAAAACCCTGCAGCCATAAAATGGTTATATACAATATACTCTGTAAAAACTGAAAATAAATACTAATATTTTGTGTCTAGGTAAAGAACTGTAATAAAAAGTGTCAGAAATTGATGAATCGAAAATAATTAGAAACCAATTTATGTCTTACCCTCACATGCCTCATATGAGCAGCATCGGAATCTAGCTTGATAGTTGAAGCAGACTGGTGGACTCTGATCCGTATTTCGACAAACAAAGCCAGATGGATTACATTGTACAATCTGGCCAAGGTAATCTAAAGGTGTATCAGGATACTTTTCTGCTCTGCATTCAACTTCTCTTGGATCCTTGCATATAGTTTTTCCTTTTGCTCTTAAATTTTCAAGTGTCTCAAAGTCGCCACGACCATCAGCTGGATTTGTTTCATCATACCACTCTGACCAATGACAGACTTCATGCACATAGACACAGGGCGCAGGTGGTTTCTCTGTTTAATATGAATTGAAAGGTAAACTGAATGAGTTGACTGTCCAACAGTATAATGTCATCTGTAATCCCTGTACTCTTGAATGTATCACCAAGTTGTTTCACATTGTATTACAACTTCACTTGCATTAAAGAGAATCCTAAAGCATCATTACTGCCATTATTAGCCACCAAATTATGTGAAAGAGTTAACTCTTTACAGTCAATCTGCAAAGCGTCTTTACAAAAGTAGTTTTGGACAAATGAAATGTGGTTGTAAAACAGACCTTTCATTTAAAGTTGTGGATTTGTTTGGTTCAAGAAAAATCTCCTAAAATAGTAAGTTAGTCATCTCTTATTTTTTATAAAATTATAGAGGGATTAATATAAAGTAAATTAATGACATGTTTATCTTTTGATTTTTCAACAGACACAGAGTGATAGACAAGATGTGAACAAAATTGCGTGTTTCGTTCAGATGACTATCTTTAAAAAAAATGAAATATTCTGAATAACCAGGCAACAATAACGTTGTAGTCATCTATCAGTAAAGATTAAAAACTAATTTTCACCCTCATTCTGAAACGACCAATAATCCTGCTTCAATGCAAATAGGAGTTTGTTTGAGTTTTAGAATTACAGCATGAACATCATTTTCAGACTTGCAAGGTTGTTTTTCTCATCACAGATTTTGTTTAGGGAATTCTTAGTAAACTTTATACACTAGAATTAAAATATATTCAGAATTTTACAGCTCGAACTATGCTGTAACTCCTTCACTAACTGTGAAATGATGAATGCGGGTAACACCTCCTCTAGCAGAAAATGTAAGCCCCATTATAGATACCTCCCCTGATGGTAATATTTACATTAATTAGTGAAAGAGATGCAGTGAGGGCCTATACATCTTCGATTATTTGATTTTCCTTGTAAATGAGGTTACCAGTCTCCTTCTACAATAAACTCTGTATAGGTGTTGGCTAACAAGCTAGATAGTTCTGAAGAGAATCTATGCAATATAATTTACCTCAGGATTTTTCAATGTACCATATAATAGTTATATCTCTGCGACAGAGAAACGTCTATTCCCATAAGAAAACAATGCACAGCACATGATAGTCAGAGCCCATGTCGAAATCAATCTGAAAGCAGTGTTCTATTCTCTATCAAATTGAATGCATTGCTACAAATTATACTGCTAGAATACCACTGCTGGTGCACATTTAATGTAGCCTTTTGGGATTTACTTACAGGCTTTCAGAAATATATGGGGTGTGTACATTAGTATACTGAGGGCCATTAACAAATTTCAAATCAATTCGCAGGAACGATTTACAGTACTGTGTCCTGTATTGTAGGTGGCACATCACAAGGACAAGAAGTTTCTAGACATTTTGCATAGATTCATATTGAAAATTGTACATTTCCTGAAGTGTATTGACTACAAAAGTGCACTCTTGAAGAGAAGCATGTACATGAATTAGAAAAAAGAAACAAGTGACCCTGGAGATGATCTTAAACGGCAGGACTAGTGAATGTTGTATTTATTTTCCGTGATAAAACTAGCTCTACCAATTTAAGAGCAGAATAGGTTACACATGATGATAAATCCCAATTTTTCTCAATGGTATCTGAAAATGGTAGGCTTGCACAGCTGGAAATATCTTTAGGCATAGGGGTTGACGCATACATCATGCATTGTAAAAAAAATTCTGATGAGATAATAAGGGAAATGTTGAAAAAATACAGTAATTTGCAGTTTAAGTAATCATGGGAAGTGTAACACTCTCAAGAGAAAAACAGAGGGAAAATATGGATTCTCACCAGTTGATGGGCTAGCAAAATAATCAGTGGCTGTAAATGGGTGAATAGTTGCTGAGACTCTTGATGAGGTAACACTCGTGGTAGACTTTGTAGACAATGGCATACTTCTAGTAATTGGTGGTGAGAGGGTACTGGATGTAGATGCTGTAGAAGATGGACTACTTGCAGTTAATGTTGAGTGTGTGCTCTTCATGGGCTTTTGAGTATATGCTGCAGTAGCAGTTTTCCTTGAGGATGGACTACTGCCTATAGGGCTTGTAGCTGAGGTGCTACTTATAGTTTTTGTTGATGAGGTGGTAATGGCTGCATATCTTGAAGAGGAAGGAGCAGCTGTACTCATTGAAAAAGATGAAATGCTTCTTGAAGAGGCTGCAGATGAAGACGTGCTGGCTGTGGTGCCTATATACCTTTCAGTCACTGCTGTATTTCTAGATACGGTGGATGTTGGATGTGTTGATGTTGATGTTTCACATGGCTCAAAGTTGTAGTTGGCACATAAAAATCTAATTTGGAAGTTTAAACATGGTGGATTTTGCTGTTCTTTATTGTAGCATGTAAGCCCAAGTGATTTATCACATTTCACTTCTTGGCCAAGTTCCATTATCGGTGTATCAGGGTACTCTTCAGCTCGGCACTGAACATCTCTTGGAGCACTGCAAACTTCATTCCCAGCAGCTATTATATTAGGCATTGTCTCAATATCGCCATCCCCAGTCTTCGGATTTGTTGTGTCAAGCCAATGTGTCCAGGTTAGAGTTTCATGTGCAAGAAGACAGTCTGCTGCAGGTGTCTCTGTTCAGGAGAAGAAAATGATCTTGTTTTACAAATATTTTATAATGCAACATTTATATGGCATAATACAAGATGTAAAAGATGCTAGCTTTTTGTGGACTCCACACTGAACAATGTTTCAAGTAAGGATGGAAATGATCATTGATACTCCAGATCTTCCCTAACATCACCTAAACTGACAAGGCGTATATGATTGCTTGAATACACTGTATAAATCGGACAGGCCGGTAGTATGCAACTTTAAAAATGTGTCACATATTGTTTCACTTCAGCTAAGAAAATAAATAGTCTTGACGTCTGCTGGGTATACACACATGCCTTTACACTCGAGGTACTTTGAAAACAGTAATTTCACTTTGGGGGATTTTCTTGATGTGATATGGAATATAACTGAGTATCCAGGTTGGATAGACTATTTGACAACATGGAAGAGTCATGTGTTTGGTGATTCTTGAACTGTGTGTTTACTTATAAGCATGTGTAATCAAGTAACTTAGAGAACTTCCAATCAATACTTAATGGATCTGAATGGGAGTAAATTATTTCATGAGCATGTATGAACAATGATTACCATTACATTTTGCATCTTCTCACTCTTAAGATGGTTTTGCTACTGGTAGAAAAGGGCTCAGTCCTGTGAAACAAAAGATTCTCTTTGGAGCACTTGAGCAGCACATGGGTGATGACGTGTATATTTGGAGAATAACGGGGGGAATGTGAGAGTGATTCATGGTGTCTCTAGTACAGCAGAATATAGAAGACGTGTAGAATGCCTTGGGGTGAGATTAGCAATCCCTAGACTCTGAATGGCTACTGATACGAAGTGTGGCTCTAGAATCACTCATTAGATTGAATGATTTGAACGTCAATTACCTGGGAGCATGTGCTGAGAGACTGCAGAAATGCTCCTTTTTAAATTTGAGTTCTTAACTTCTCATGTGATGTCTAATCAATTAGTGTGAAACTAGAAGTTGTTTTACAATGAGAAAAACTGACTTACTAGATGTTTGTGGAAAGCCATTGCTGATAGGATTGACCTGAATGATGTACACTTTCGTTTTCTACCATTATTGAGGAGGTTAGCATGATAGGTTGTATATTGTTTGTTATTATTCTACAAGTCAGCAGTAATGTATACTTCTTTTTCTTGTTCTCCAAGTCTATGTTGTCCCTTTACAATTTTTGGGCTCAAGGTTTTCAAATCTCATGAGAAATACGTGTGATAGTGGTGGGCTACTGAGAAGTTGGGTAAGGCTCGGAAAAGTATTTAATTACTCCGAAGAAAGTTTAACATATTGATTTTTACATCATCATGTTCCCCTCCTGGCAAATACAGAAACAAAAGAATCATCTTGTACTGTCACTTGTAGGTGTTTGGAAATCTGTACATACTTCACAAGGACAGTATTGCTCCACACACTGCTCCAAGCACAATCTGATAGGAAGCCATTTACTAAACCAAAGAATTCCAAAAACCCTGCAGCCATATTATGGTGATATACAATATACTCTGTAAAAACTGCAAATAAATGCTAATATTTTGTGTCTAGGTAAAGAACATTTAATAAGAAAGAGTCAGAAAATTGATGATTGGAAAATAATTAGAAACCAATTTATGTCTTACCCTCACATGCCTCATATGAGCAGCATCGGAATCTAGCTTGATAGTTGAAGCAGACTGGTGGACTCTGATCCGTATTGCGACAAACAAAGCCAGATGTATTACATTGTACAATCTGGCCAAGGTAATCTAAAGGTGTAGCAGGATACTTTTCTGCTCTGCATTCAACTTCTATTGGATCCTTGCATATAGATTTTCCTTTTGCTCTTAAATTTTCAAGTGTCTCAAAGTCGCCACGACCATCGGCTGGATTTGTTTCATCATACCACTCTGACCAATGACAGACTTCATGCACATAGACACAGGGCGCAGGTGGTTCCTCTGTTTAATATGAATTGAAAGGTAAACTGAATGAGTGGACTGTACAACAGTATAATGTCATCTGTAATCCCTGTATTCTTGAATGTATTACCAAGTGGTTTCACATTCTATTACAACTTCACTTGCATTAGAGAGAATCCTAAAACATCATTACTGCCATTCTTAGCCACCAAATTATGTGAAAGAGTTAACTCTTTACAGTCAATCTGCAAAGCGTCTTTACAAAAGTCGTTTTGGACAAATGAAATGTGCTTGTAAAAGAGTCCTTTCATTTAAAGTTGTGGATTTAGGTTTGGTTCAAGAAAATCTCCTAAAATATTAAGCTAGTCATCTCTTATTTTTTATAAAATAATTGAGAGATTATTATAAAGTAAATTAATGACATGATATCTTTTCATTTTTCAACAGCCACAGAGTGATAGTTAAGTTGTGAACAAAATTGCGTGTTTCGTTAAGATAAATATCTTTAAAAAAATGAAATATTCTGAATAACCAGGCAGCAATAACGTTGTAGTCAGGTATCAGTAAAGATTAAAAACTAATTTTTACCCTCATTCTGAAGGGGCCAATAATCCTGCTTCAATGCAAATAGGAGTTTCTTTGAGTTTTAGAATTACACCATGAACAGCATGTTCAGACGTGCAAGCTTGTTTTTCTAATCACAGATTTTGCTTAGGGAATTCTTAGTAAACTTTATACACTACAATTAAAATATATTCAGCATTTTACAGCTCGAACTACGCGGTAACTCCTTCACTTACTGTGAAATGATGAATGCGGGTAACACCTCCACTGGCAGACAATGTAAGCACCAGTATAGATACCTCCCCTGATGGTAATATTTACATTCATTAATGAAAGAGATGCAGTGAGGGCCTATACATCTTCGATTATTTGATTTTCCTTATAAATGAGGTTACCAGTCTCCTTCTACAATAAACTCTGTATAGGTGTTGGCTAACAAGCTAGATAGTTCTGAAGAGAATCTATGCAATATCATTTACCTCAGGATTTTTCAATGTACCAATAATAGTTATATCTCTGCGACAGAGAAATGTCTATTCCCATAAGAAAACAATGCACAGCACATGATAGTCAGAGCCCATGTCAAAATCAATCTGAAAGCAGGGTTCTATTCTCTATCAAATTGAATGCATTGCTACAAATTATACTGCTAGAATACCACTGCTGGTGCACATTTAATGTAGCCTTTTGGGATTTACAGGCCTTCAGAAATATATGGGGTGTGTACATTAGTATACTGAGGGCCATTAACAAATTTCAAATCAATTCGCAGGAACGATTTACAGTACTGTGTCCTGTATTGTAGGTGGCACATCACAAGGACAAGAAGTTTCTAGACATTTTGCATAGATTCTTATTGAAAATTGTACATTTCCTGAAGTGTATTGACTACAAAAGTACACTCTTGAAGAGAAGCATGTACATGAATTAGAAAAAAGAAACAAGTGACCCTGGAGATGATCTTAAACGGCAGGACTAGTGAAGGTTGTATTTATTTTCCGTGATAAAACTAGCTCTACCAATTTAAGAGCAGAATAGGTTACACATGATGATACATCCCAATTTTTCTCAATGGTATCTGAAAATGGTAGGCTTGCACAGCTGGAAATATCTTTAGGCATAGGGGGTTGACGCATACATCATGTATTGAAAAAAAAATTCTGATGAGATAATAAGGGAAATGTTGAAAAAATACAGTAATTTGCAGTTTAAGTAATCATGAGAAGTGTAACACTCTCAAGAGAAAAACAGAGGGAAAATATGGATTCTCACCAGTTGATGGGCTAGCAACATAATCAGTGGCTGTAAATGGGTGAATAGTTGCTGAGACTCTTGATGAGGTAACACTCGTGGTAGACTTTGTAGACAATGGCATACTTCTAGTAATTGGTGGAGAGAGTGTACTGGATGTAGATGCTGTAGAAGATGGACTACTTGCAGTTAATGTTGAGTGCGTGCTCTTCATGGGCTTTTGAGTATATGCTGCAGTAGCAGTTTTTCTTGAGGATGGACTACTGCCTATAGGGCTTGTAGCTGAGGTGCTACTTATAGTTTTTGTAGATGAGGTGGTAATGGCTGCATATCTTGAAGAGGAAGGAGCAGCTGTACTCATTGAAAAAGATGAAATGCTTCTTGAAGAGGCTGCAGATGAAGACGTGCTGGCTGTGGTGCCTATATACCTTTCAGTCACTGCTGTATTTCTAGATACGGTGGATGTTGGATGTGTTGATGTTGATGTTTCACATGGCTCAAAGTTGTAGTTGGCACATAAAAATCTAATTTGGAAGTTTAAACATGGTGGATTTTGCTGTTCTTTATTGTAGCATGTAAGCCCAAGTGATTTATCACATTTCACTTCTTGGCCAAGTTCCATTATCGGTGTATCAGGGTACTCTTCAGCTCGGCACTGAACATCTCTTGGAGCACTGCAAACTTCATTCCCAGCAGCTATTATATTAGGCATTGTCTCAATATCGCCATCCCCAGTCTTCGGATTTGTTGTGTCAAGCCAATGTGTCCAGGTTAGAGTTTCATGTGCAAGAAGACAGTCTGCTGCAGGTGTCTCTGTTCAGGAGAAGAAAATGATCTTGTTTTACAAATATTTTATAATGCAACATTTATATGGCATAATACAAGATGTAAAAGATGCTAGCTTTTTGTGGACTCCACACTGAACAATGTTTCAAGTAAGGATGGAAATGATCATTGATACTCCAGATCTTCCCTAACATCACCTAAACTGACAAGGCGTATATGATTGCTTGAATACACTGTATAAATCGGACAGGCCGGTAGTATGCAACTTTAAAAATGTGTCACATATTGTTTCACTTCAGCTAAGAAAATAAATAGTCTTGACGTCTGCTGGGTATACACACATGCCTTTACACTCGAGGTACTTTGAAAACAGTAATTTCACTTTGGGGGATTTTCTTGATGTGATATGGAATATAACTGAGTATCCAGGTTGGATAGAATATTTGATAACATGGAACAGTCATGTGTTTGGTGATTCTTGAACTGTGTGTTTACTTGCAAGCATGTGTAATCAAGTAACTTAGAGAACTTCCTATCATGACTTAATGGATCTGAATGGGAGTACATTATTTTATGAGCATGTATGAACAATGATTACCATTACATTTTGCATCTTTTCACTCTTAAGATGGTTTTGCTCCTGGTAGAAAAGTGCTCAGTCTTGTGAAACAAAAGATTCTCCTTGGAGCTCTTGAGCAGCACATGGGTGATGACATGTATATTTGGAGAATAACGGGGGAATGTTTTTAAATTTGAGTTCTTAACTTCTCTTGTGATGTTTAATCAAATAGTGTGAAACTAGAAGTTGTTTTTACAATGAGACAAACTGACTTACTGGATGATTGAGGACAGCCATTGCTGATAGGATTGACCTGAATGTTGTACACTTTTTTTTTTACCATTATTGAGGAGGTTAGCATGATATGTGTATATTGTTTGTTAGTATTCTACAAGTCAGCAGTAATGTATATTTCTTTGACTTGTTCTCCAAGTCTATGTTGTCCCTTTACAATTTTTGGACTCAAGGTTTTCAAATCTCATGAGAAATAGGTGTGATAGTGATGGGCTACTGAGCAGTCTGGTAAGGCTGGGAAAAGTTTTTAATTACTCAGAAGAAAGTATAACATATTGATTTTTACATCATCATGTTCCTCTCCTGGCAAATACAGAAACAAAAGAATCATCTTGTACTGTCACTTGTAGGTGTTTGGAGATCTGGACATACTTCACAAGGACAGTATTGCTCCCCAGACTGCTCCAAGCATAATCTGATAAGAGGCCACTCACTAAACCAAAGAATTCCAAAAACCCTGCAGCCATAAAATGGTTATATACAATATACTCTGTAAAAACTGAAAATAAATAATAATATTTTGTGTCTAGGTAAAGAACTGTAATAAAAAGTGTCAGAAAATTGATGATTGGAAAATAATTAGAAACCAATTTATGTCTTACCCTCACATGCCTCATATGAGCAGCATCGGAATCTAGCTTGATAGTTGAAGCAGACTGGTGGACTCTGATCCGTATTTCGACAAACAAAGCCAGATGTATTACATTGTACAATCTGGCCAAGGTAATCTAAAGGTGTATCAGGATACTTTTCTGCTCTGCATTCAACTTCTCTTGGATCCTTGCATATAGTTTTTCCTTTTGCTCTTAAATTTTCAAGTGTCTCAAAGTCGCCACGACCATCAGCTGGATTTGTTTCATCATACCACTCTGACCAATGACAGACTTCATGCACATAGACACAGGGCGCAGGTGGTTTCTCTGTTTAATATGAATTGAAAGGTAAACTGAATGAGTTGACTGTCCAACAGTATAACGTCATCTGTAATCCCTGTACTCTTGAATGTATCACCAAGTTGTTTCACATTGTATTACAACTTCACTTGCATTAAAGAGAATCCTAAAACATCATTACTGCCATTCTTAGCCACCAAATTATGTGAAAGAGTTAACTCTTTACAGTCAATCTGCAAAGCGTCTTTACAAAAGTAGTTTTGGACAAATGAAATGTGCTTGTAAAACAGACCTTTCATTTAAAGTTGTGGATTTGTTTGGTTCAAGAAAAATCTCCTAAAATAGTAAGTTAGTCATCTCTTATTTTTTATAAAATAATAGAGGGATTAATATAAAGTAAATTAATGACATGTTTATCTCTTGATTTTTCAACAGACACAGAGTGATAGACAAGATGTGAACAAAATTGCGTGTTTCGTTCAGATGACTATCTTTAAAAAAATGAAATATTCTGAATAACCAGGCAACAATAACGTTGTAGTCATCTATCAGTAAAGATTAAAAACTAATTTTCACCCTCATTCTGAAAGGACCAATAATCCTGCTTCAATGCAAATAGGAGTTTGTTTGAGTTTTAGAATTACAGCATGAACATAATTTTCAGACTTGCAAGGTTGTTTTTCTCATCACAGATTTTGTTTAGGGAACTCTTAGTAAACTTTATACACTAGAATTAAAATATATTCAGAATTTTACAGCTCGAACTATGCTGTAACTCCTTCACTAACTGTGAAATCATGAATGCGGGTAACACCTCCCCAAGCAGAAAATGTAAGCCCCATTATAGATACCTCCCCTGATGGTAATATTTACATTCATTAGTGAAAGAGATGCAGTGAGGGCCTATACATCTTCGATTATTTGATTTTCCTTGTAAATGAGGTTACCAGTCTCCTTCTACAATAAACTCTGTATAGGTGTTGGCTAACAAGCTAGATAGTTCTGAAGAGAATCTATGCAATATCATTTACCTCAGGATTTTTCAATGTACCAATAATAGTTATATCTCTGCGACAGAGAAACGTCTATTCCCATAAGAAAACAATGCACAGCACATGATAGTCAGAGCCCATGTCGAAATCAATCTGAAAGCAGTGTTCTATTCTCTATCAAATTAAATGCATTGCTACAAATTATACTGCTAGAATACCACTGCTGGTGCACATTTAATGTAGCCTTTTGGGATTTACAGGCCTTCAGAAATATATGGGGTGTGTACATTAGTATACTGAGGGCCATTAACAAATTTCAAATCAATTCGCAGGAACGATTTACAGTACTGTGTCCTGTATTGTAGGTGGCACATCACAAGGACAAGAAGTTTCTAGACATTTTGCATAGATTCTTATTGAAAATTGTACATTTCCTGAAGTGTATTGACTACAAAAGTACACCCTTGAAGAGAAGCATGTACATAATTTAGAAAAAAGAAACAAGTGACCCTGGAGATGATCTTAAACGGCAGGACTAGTGAAGGTTGTATTTATTTTCCGTGATAAAACTAGCTCTACCAATTTAAGAGCAGAATAGGTTACACATGATGATACATCCCAATTTTTCTCAATGGTATCTGAAAATGGTAGGCTTGCACAGCTGGAAATATCTTTAGGCATAGGGGGTTGACGCATACATCATGTATTGAAAAACAAATTCTGATGAGATAATAAGGGAAATGTTGAAAAAATACAGTAATTTGCAGTTTAAGTAATCATGGGAAGTGTAACACTCTCAAGAGAAAAACAGAGGGAAAATATGGATTCTCACCAGTTGATGGGCTAGCAACATAATCAGTGGCTGTAAATGGGTGAATAGTTGCTGAGACTCTTGATGAGGTAACACTCGTGGTAGACTTTGTAGACAATGGCATACTTCTAGTAATTGGTGGAGAGAGTGTACTGGATGTAGATGCTGTAGAAGATGGACTACTTGCAGTTAATGTTGAGTGCGTGCTCTTCATGGGCTTTTGAGTATATGCTGCAGTAGCAGTTTTTCTTGAGGATGGACTACTGCCTATAGGGCTTGTAGCCGAGGTGCTAATTATAGTTTTTGTAGATGAGGTGGTAATGGCTGCATATCTTGAAGAGGAAGGAGCAGCTGTACTCATTGAAAAAGATGAAATGCTTCTTGAAGAGGCTGCAGATGAAGACGTGCTGGCTGTGGTGCCTATATACCTTTCAGTCACTGCTGTATTTCTAGATACGGTGGATGTTGGATGTGTTGATGTTGATGTTTCACATGGCTCAAAGTTGTAGTTGGCACATAAAAATCTAATTTGGAAGTTTAAACATGGTGGATTTTGCTGTTCTTTATTGTAGCATGTAAGCCCAAGTGATTTATCACATTTCACTTCTTGGCCAAGTTCCATTATCGGTGTATCAGGGTACTCTTCAGCTCGGCACTGAACATCTCTTGGAGCACTGCAAACTTCATTCCCAGCAGCTATTATATTAGGCATTGTCTCAATATCGCCATCCCCAGTCTTCGGATTTGTTGTGTCAAGCCAATGTGTCCAGGTTAGAGTTTCATGTGCAAGAAGACAGTCTGCTGCAGGTGTCTCTGTTCAGGAGAAGAAAATGATCTTGTTTTACAAATATTTTATAATGCAACATTTATATGGCATAATACAAGATGTAAAAGATGCTAGCTTTTTGTGGACTCCACACTGAACAATGTTTCAAGTAAGGATGGAAATGATCATTGATACTCCAGATCTTCCCTAACATCACCTAAACTGACAAGGCGTATATGATTGCTTGAATACACTGTATAAATCAGACAGGCCGGTAGTATGCAACTTTAAAAATGTGTCACATATTGTTTCACTTCAGCTAAGAAAATAAATAGTCTTGACGTCTGCTGGGTATACACACATGCCTTTACACTCGAGGTACTTTGAAAACAGTAATTTCACTTTGGGGGATTTTCTTGATGTGATATGGAATATAACTGAGTATCCAGGTTGGATAGAATATTTGATAACATGGAACAGTCATGTGTTTGGTGATTCTTGAACTGTGTGTTTACTTGCAAGCATGTGTAATCAAGTAACTTAGAGAACTTCCTATCGTGACTTAATGGATCTGAATGGGAGTACATTATTTTATGAGCATGTATGAACAATGATTACCATTACATTTTGCATCTTTTCACTCTTAAGATGGTTTTGCTCCTGGTAGAAAAGTGCTCAGTCTTGTGAAACAAAAGATTCTCCTTGGAGCTCTTGAGCAGCACATGGGTGATGACATGTATATTTGGAGAATAACGGGGGAATGTTAGAGTGATTCATGTTTTTAAATTTGAGTTCTTAACTTCTCTTGTGATGTCTAATCAAATAGTGTGAAACTAGAAGTTGTTTTTACAATGAGACAAACTGACTTACTGGATGATTGAGGACAGCCATTGCTGATAGGATTGACCTGAATGTTGTACACTTTTCTTTTTACCATTATTGAGGAGGTTAGCATGATATGTGTATATTGTTTGTTAGTATTCTACAAGTCAGCAGTAATGTATATTTCTTTGACTTGTTCTCCAAGTCTATGTTGTCCCTTTACAATTTTTGGACTCAAGGTTTTCAAATCTCATGAGAACTAGGTGTGATAGTGATGGGCTACTGAGCAGTCTGGTAAGGCTGGGAAAAGTTTTTAATTACTCAGAAGAAAGTATAACATATTGATTTTTACATCATCATGTTCCTCTCCTGGCAAATACAGAAACAAAAGAATCATCTTGTACTGTCACTTGTAGGTGTTTGGAGATCTGGACATACTTCACAAGGACAGTATTGCTCCCCAGACTGCTCCAAGCATAATCTGATAAGAGGCCACTCACTAAACCAAAGAATTCCAAAAACCCTGCAGCCATAAAATGGTTATATACAATATACTCTGTAAAAACTGAAAATAAATAATAATATTTTGTGTCTAGGTAAAGAACTGTAATAAAAAGTGTCAGAAAATTGATGATTGGAAAATAATTAGAAACCAATTTATGTCTTACCCTCACATGCCTCATATGAGCAGCATCGGAATCTAGCTTGATAGTTGAAGCAGACTGGTGGACTCTGATCCGTATTTCGACAAACAAAGCCAGATGTATTACATTGTACAATCTGGCCAAGGTAATCTAAAGGTGTATCAGGATACTTTTCTGCTCTGCATTCAACTTCTCTTGGATCCTTGCATATAGTTTTTTCTTTTGCTCTTAAATTTTCAAGTGTCTCAAAGTCGCCACGACCATCAGCTGGATTTGTTTCATCATACCACTCTGACCAATGACAGACTTCATGCACATAGACACAGGGTGCAGGTGGTTTCTCTGTTTAATATGAATTGAAAGGTAAACTGAATGAATTGACTGTCCAACAGTATAACGTCATCTGTAATCCCTGTACTCTTGAATGTATCACCAAGTTGTTTCACATTGTATTACAACTTCACTTGCATTAAAGAGAATCCTAAAACATCATTACTGCCATTCTTAGCCACCAAATTATGTGAAAGAGTTAACTCTTTACAGTCAATCTGCAAAGCGTCTTTACAAAAGTAGTTTTGGACAAATGAAATGTGCTTGTAAAACAGACCTTTCATTTAAAGTTGTGGATTTGTTTGGTTCAAGAAAAATCTCCTAAAATAGTAAGTTAGTCATCTCTTATTTTTTATAAAATAATAGAGGGATTAATATAAAGTAAATTAATGACATGTTTATCTCTTGATTTTTCAACAGACACAGAGTGATAGACAAGATGTGAACAAAATTGCGTGTTTAGTTCAGATGACTATCTTTAAAAAAATGAAATATTCTGAATAACCAGGCAACAATAACGTTGTAGTCATCTATCAGTAAAGATTAAAAACTAATTTTCACCCTCATTCTGAAAGGACCAATAATCCTGCTTCAATGCAAATAGGAGTTTGTTTGAGTTTTAGAATTACAGCATGAACATCATTTTCAGACTTGCAAGGTTGTTTTTCTCATCACAGATTTTGTTTAGGGAACTCTTAGTAAACTTTATACACTAGAATTAAAATATGTTCAGAATTTTACAGCTCGAACTATGCTGTAACTCCTTCACTAACTGTGAAATCATGAATGCGGGTAACACCTCCTCTAGCAGAAAATGTAAGCCCCATTATAGATACCTCCCCTGATGGTAATATTTACATTCATTAGTGAAAGAGATGCAGTGAGGGCCTATACATCTTCGATTATTTGATTTTCCTTGTAAATGAGGTTACCAGTCTCCTTCTACAATAAACTCTGTATAGGTGTTGGCTAACAAGCTAGATAGTTCTGAAGAGAATCTATGCAATATCATTTACCTCAGGATTTTTCAATGTACCAATAATAGTTATATCTCTGCGACAGAGAAACGTCTATTCCCATAAGAAAACAATGCGCAGCACATGATAGTCAGAGCCCATGTCGAAATCAATCTGAAAGCAGTGTTCTATTCTCTATCAAATTGAATGCAATGCTACAAATTATACTGCTAGAATACCACTGCTGGTGCACATTTAATGTAGCCTTTTGGGATTTACTTACAGGCCTTCAGAAATATATGGGGTGTGTACATTAGTATACTGAGGGCCATTAACAAATTTCAAATCAATTCGCAGGAACGATTTACAGTACTGTGTCCTGTATTGTAGGTGGCACATCACAAGGACAAGAAGTTTCTAGACATTTTGCATAGATTCTTATTGAAAATTGTACATTTCCTGAAGTGTATTGACTACAAAAGTACACTCTTGAAGAGAAGCATGTACATGAATTAGAAAAAAGAAACAAGTGACCCTGGAGATGATCTTAAACGGCAGGACTAGTGAATGTTGTATTTATTTTCCGTGATAAAACTAGCTCTACCAATTTAAGAGCAGAATAGGTTACACATGATGATAAATCCCAATTTTTCTCAATGGTATCTGAAAATGGTAGGCTTGCACAGCTGGAAATATCTTTAGGCATAGGGGTTGACGCATACATCATGCATTGAAAAAAAATTCTGATGAGATAATAAGGGAAATGTTGAAAAAATACAGTAATTTGCAGTTTAAGTAATCATGGGAAGTGTAACACTCTCAAGAGAAAAACAGAGGGAAAATATGGATTCTCACCAGTTGATGGGCTAGCAACATAATCAGTGGCTGTAAATGGGTGAATAGTTGCTGAGACTCTTGATGAGGTAACACTCATGGTAGACTTTGTAGACAATGGCATACTTCTAGTAATTGGTGGTGAGAGTGTACTGGATGTAGATGCTGAAGAAGATGGACTACTTGCAGTTAATGTTGAGAGCGTGCTCTTCATGGGCTTTTGAGTATATGCTGCAGTAGCAGTTTTTCTTGAGGATGGACTACTGCCTATAGGGCTTGTAGCTGAGGTGCTACTTATAGTTTTTGTAGATGAGGTGGTAATGGCTGCATATCTTGAAGAGGAAGGAGCAGCTGTACTCATTGAAAAAGATGAAATGCTTCTTGAAGAGGCTGCAGATGAAGAAGTGCTGGCTGTGGTGCCTATGTACCTTTCAGTCACTGCTGTATTTCTAGATACGGTGGACGTTGGATGTGTTGATGTTGATGTTTCACATGGCTCAAAGTTGTAGTTGGCACATAAAAATCTAATTTGGAAGTTTAAACATGGTGGATTTTGCTGTTCTTTATTGTAGCATGTAAGCCCAAGTGATTTATCACATTTCACTTCTTGGCCAAGTTCCATTATCGGTGTATCAGGGTACTCTTCAGCTCGGCACTGAACATCTCTTGGAGCACTGCAAACTTCATTCCCAGCAGCTATTATATTAGGCATTGTCTCAATATCGCCTTCCCCAGTCTTCGGATTTGTTGTGTCAAGCCAATGTGTCCAGGTTAGAGTTTCATGTGCAAGAAGACAGTCTGCTGCAGGTGGCTCTGTTCAGGAGAAGAAAATGATTTTGTTTTACAAATATTTTATAATGCAACATTTATATGGCATAATACAAGATGTAAAAGATGCTAGCTTTTTGTAGCCTCCACACTGAACAATGTTTCAAGTAAGGATGGAAATGATCATTGATACTCCAGATCTTCCCTAACATCCCCTGGCTTCCAAGGCGTATATGATTGCTTGAATACACTGTATAAATCGGACAGGCCGGTAGTATGCAACTTTAAAAATGTGTCACATATTGTTTCACTTCAGCTAAGAAAATAAATAGTCTTGACGTCTGCTGGGTATACACACATGCCTTTACACTCGAGGTACTTTGAAAACAGTAATTTCACTTAGGGGGATTTTCTTGATGTGATATGGAATATAACTGAGTAGCCAGGTTGGATAGAATATTTGATAACATGGAACAGTCATGTGTTTGGTGATTCTTGAACTGTGTGTTTACTTGCAAGCATGTGTAATCAAGTAACTTAGAGAACGTCCTATCGTGACTTAATGGATCTGAATGGGAGTACATTATTTTATGAGCATGTATGAACAATGATTACCATTACATTTTGCATCTTTTCACTCTTAAGATGGTTTTGCTCCTGGTAGAAAAGTGCTCAGTCTTGTGAAACAAAAGATTCTCCTTGGAGCTCTTGAGCAGCACATGGGTGATGACATGTATATTTGGAGAATAACGGGGGAATGTTAGAGTGATTCATGTTTTTAAATTTGAGTTCTTAACTTCTCATGTGATGTCTAATCAAATAGTGTGAAACTAGAAGTTGTTTTTACAATGAGACAAACTGACTTACTGGATGATTGAGGACAGCCATTGCTGATAGGATTGACCTGAATGTTGTACACTTTTTTTTTAAACCATTATTGAGGAGGTTAGCATGATATGTGTATATTGTTTGTTAGTATTCTACAAGTCAGCAGTAATGTATATTTCTTTGACTTGTTCTCCAAGTCTATGTTGTCCCTTTACAATTTTTGGACTCAAGGTTTTCAAATCTCATGAGAAATAGGTGTGATAGTGATGGCCTACTGAGCAGTCTGGTAAGGCTGGGAAAAGTTTTTAATTACTCGGAAGAAAGTATAACATATTGATTTTTACATCATCATGTTCCTCTCCTGGCAAATACAGAAACAAAAGAATCATCTTGTACTGTCACTTGTAGGTGTTTGGAGATCTGGACATACTTCACAAGGACAGTATTGCTCCCCAGACTGCTCCAAGCATAATCTGATAAGAGGCCACTCCCTAAACCAAAGAATTCCAAAAACCCTGCAGCCATAAAATGGTTATATACAATATACTCTGTAAAAACTGAAAATAAATACTAATATTTTGTGTCTAGGTAAAGAACTGTAATAAAAAATTTCAGAAAATTGATGATTGGAAAATAATTAGAAAACAATTTATGTCTTACCCTCACATGCCTCATATGAGCAGCATCGGAATCTAGCTTGATAGTTGAAGCAGACTGGTGGGCTCTGATCCGTATTTCGACAAACAAAGCCAGATGTATTACATTGTACAATCTGGCCAAGGTAATCTAAAGGTGTATCAGGATACTTTTCTGCTCTGCATTCAACTTCTCTTGGATCCTTGCATATAGTTTTTCCTTTTGCTCTTAAATTTTCAAGTGTCTCAAAGTCGCCACGACCATCAGCTGGATTTGTTTCATCATACCACTCTGACCAATGACAGACTTCATGCACATAGACACAGGGCGCAGGTGGTTTCTCTGTTTAATATGAATTGAAAGGTAAACTGAATGAGTTGACTGTCCAACAGTATAACGTCATCTGTAATCCCTGTACTCTTGAATGTATCACCAAGTTATTTCACATTGTATTACAACTTCACTTGCATTAAAGAGAATCCTAAAACATCATTACTGCCATTCTTAGCCACCAAATTATGTGAAAGAGTTAACTCTTTACAGTCAATCTGCAAAGCGTCTTTACAAAAGTAGTTTTGGACAAATGAAATGTGCTTGTAAAACAGACCTTTCATTTAAAGTTGTGGATTTGTTTGGTTCAAGAAAAATCTCCTAAAATATTAAGTTAGTCATCTCTTATTTTTTATAAAATAGAGGGATTAATATAAAGTAAATTAATGACATGTTTATCTCTTGATTTTTCAACAGACACAGAGTGATAGACAAGATGTGAACAAAATTGCGTGTTTCGTTCAGATGACTATCTTTAAAAAAATGAAATATTCTGAATAACCAGGCAACAATAACGTTGTAGTCATCTATCAGTAAAGATTAAAAACTAATTTTCACCCTCATTCTGAAAGGACCAATAATCCTGCTTCAATGCAAATAGGAGTTTGTTTGAGTTTTAGAATTACAGCATGAACATCATTTTCAGACTTGCAAGGTTGTTTTTCTCATCACAGATTTTGTTTAGGGAACTCTTAGTAAACTTTATACACTAGAATTAAAATATATTCAGAATTTTACAGCTCGAACTATGCTGTAACTCCTTCACTAACTGTGAAATCATGAATGCGGGTAACACCTCCCCAAGCAGAAAATGTAAGCCCCATTATAGATACCTCCCCTGATGGTAATATTTACATTCATTAGTGAAAGAGATGCAGTGAGGGCCTATACATCTTCGATTATTTGATTTTCCTTGTAAATGAGGTTACCAGTCTCCTTCTACAATAAACTCTGTATAGGTGTTGGCTAACAAGCTAGATAGTTCTGAAGAGAATCTATGCAATATCATTTACCTCAGGATTTTTCAATGTACCAATAATAGTTATATCTCTGCGACAGAGAAACGTCTATTCCCATAAGAAAACAATGCACAGCACATGATAGTCAGAGCCCATGTCGAAATCAATCTGAAAGCAGTGTTCTATTCTCTATCAAATTAAATGCATTGCTACAAATTATACTGCTAGAATACCACTGCTGGTGCACATTTAATGTAGCCTTTTGGGATTTACAGGCCTTCAGAAATATATGGGGTGTGTACATTAGTATACTGAGGGCCATTAACAAATTTCAAATCAATTCGCAGGAACGATTTACAGTACTGTGTCCTGTATTGTAGGTGGCACATCACAAGGACAAGAAGTTTCTAGACATTTTACATAGATTCTTATTGAAAATTGTACATTTCCTGAAGTGTATTGACTACAAAAGTACACTCTTAAAGAGAAGCATGTACATGAATTAGAAAAAAGAAACAAGTGACCCTGGAGATGATCTTAAACGGCAGGACTAGTGAATGTTGTATTTATTTTCCGTGATAAAACTAGCTCTACCAATTTAAGAGCAGAATAGGTTACACATGATGATAAATCCCAATTTTTCTCAATGGTATCTGAAAATGGTAGGCTTGCACAGCTGGAAATATCTTTAGGCATAGGGGTTGACGCATACATCATGCATTGAAAAAAAATTCTGATGAGATAATAAGGGAAATGTTGAAAAAATACAGTAATTTGCAGTTTAAGTAATCATGGGAAGTGTAACACTCTCAAGAGAAAAACAGAGGGAAAATATGGATTCTCACCAGTTGATGGGCTAGCAACATAATCAGTGGCTGTAAATGGGTGAATAGTTGCTGAGACTCTTGATGAGGTAACACTTGTGGTAGACTTTGTAGATAATGGCATACTTCTAGTAATTGGTGGTGAGAGTGTACTGGATGTAGATGCTGTAGAAGATGGACTACTTGCAGTTAATGTTGAGTGCGTGCTCTTCATGGGCTTTTGAGTATATGCTGCAGTAGCAGTTTTTCTTGAGGATGGACTACTGCCTATAGGGCTTGTAGCCGAGGTGCTAATTATAGTTTTTGTAGATGAGGTGGTAATGGCTGCATATCTTGAAGAGGAAGGAGCAGCTGTAATCATTGAAAAAGATGAAATGCTTCTTGAAGAGGCTGCAGATGAAGACGTGCTGGCTGTGGTGCCTTTATACCTTTCAGTCACTGCCGTAATTCTAGATAGGGTGGACGTTGGATGTGTTGATGTTGATGTTTCACATGGCTCAAAGTTGTAGTTGGCACATAAAAATCTAATTTGAAAGTTTAAACATGGTTGATTTTTCTGTTCTTTATTGTAGCATGTAAGTCCAAGTGATTTGTCACATTTCACTTCTTGGCCAAGTTCCATTATGGGTGTATCAGGGTACTCTTCAGCTCGGCACTGAACATCTCTTGGAGCACTGCAAACTTCATTCCCAGCAGCTATTATATTAGGCATTGTCTCAATATCGCCATCCCCAGTCTTCGGATTTGTTGTGTCAAGCCAATGTGTCCAGGTTAGAGTTTCATGTGCAAGAAGACAGTCTGCGGAAGGTGGCTCTGTTCAGGAGAAGAAAATGATCTTCTTTTACAAATATTTTATAATGCAAATTTTATATGGCATAATACAAGATGTAAAATATGCTAGCTTTTTGTAGCCTCCACACTGAACAATGCTTCAAGTAAGGATGGAAATGATCATTATTACTCCAGATCCTCCCTAACATCACCTAAACTGACAAGGCGTATATGATTGCTTGAATACTCTGCATAAAACGGACAGGCCGGTAGTATGCAAATTTAAAAATGTGTCACATATTGTTTCACTTCAGCTAAGAAAATAAATAATCTTGACGTCTGCTGGGTATACACACATGCCTTTCCACTCGAGGTACTTTGAAAACAGTAATTTCACTTTGGGGGATTTTCTTGATGTGATATGGAATATAACTGAATATCCAGGTTGGATAGAATATTTGATAACATGGAAGAGTCATGTGTTTGGTGATTCTTGAACTGTGTGTTTACTTGTAAGCATGTGTAATCAAGTAACTTAGAGAACTTCCAATCAGGACTTAATGGATCTGAATGGGAGTACATTATTTCATGAGCATGTATGAACAATGATTACCATTACATTTTGCATCTTCTCACTCTTAAGATGGTTTTGCTCCTGGTAGAAAAGGGCTCAGTCCTGTGAAACAAAAGATTCTCCTTGGAGCACTTGAGCAGCACATGGGTGATGACGTGTATATTTGGAGAATAATGGGGGGAATTTGAGAGTGATTAATGGTATCTTTATTACAGTTGAATATAGAAGACATGTAGAATGCCTTGGGGTGAGATTAGCAATCCCTAGACTCTGAATGGCTACTTATACGAAGTGTGGCTCTAGAAAACACTCATTAGATTGAATGGTGTGAACGTAAATTACCTGGGAGCATGTTTGCATGTGCTGAGAGACTGCAGAAATGCTCCTTTTTAATTTAAGTTCATAACCTCTCATGTGATGTCTAATCAAATAGTGTAAAACTAGAAGTTGTTTTTACAATGAGAAAAAGTGACTTACTAGATGTTTGTGGACAGCCATTGCTGATAGGATTGACCTGAATGTTGTACACTTAAGTTTTTCTACTATTATTGAGGAGGTTAGCATCATAGGTTGTATATTCTTTGTTAGTATTCTACAAGTCAGCAGTAATGTATACTTCTTATACTTGTTCTACAAATCTATGTTGTACCTTTACAATTTTTGGGCTCAATGTTTTCAAATCTCATGGGAAATACGTGTGATAGTGATGGGCTACTGAGCAGTCTGGTAAGGCTGGGGAAAGTAATTAATTACTCCGAAGAAAGTTTAACATATTGGTTTTTACATCATCATGTTCCTCTCCTGGCAAATACATAAACAAAAGAATCATCTTGTACTGTCACTTGTAGGTGTTTGGAGATCTGGACATACTTCACAAGGACACTATTGCTCCACAGACTGCTCCAAGCACAATCTGATAAGAGGCCACTTACTAAACCAAAGAATTCCAAAAACCCTGCAGCCATATTATGGTGATATACAATATACTCTGTAAAAACTGCAAATAAATACTAATATTTTGTGTCTAGGTAAAGAACATTTAATCATTTAATAAAAAGAGTCAGAAAATGATTGGAAAATAATTAGAAACCAATTTATATCTTACCCTCACAAGCCTCATATGAGCAGCATCGGAATCTAGCTTGATAGTTGAAGCAGACTGGTGGACTCTGATCCGTATTGCGACAAACAATGCCAGTTGTATTACATTGTACAATCTGGCCAAGGTAATCTAAAGGTGTATCAGGATACTTTTCTGCTCTGCATTCAACTTCTCTTGGATCCTTGCATATAGTTTTTCCTTTTGCTCTTAAATTTTCAAGTGTCTCAAAGTCGCCATCACCATCGGCTGGATTTGTTTCATCATACCACTCTGACCAATGACAGACTTCATGCACAAAGACACAGGGAGCAGGTGGTTTCTCTGTTTAATATGAATTGAAAGGTAAACTGAATGAGTTGACTGTACAACAGTATAATGTCATCTGTAATCCCTGTACTCTTGAATGTATTACCAAGTTGTTTCACATTGTATTACTTCACTTGCATTAGAGAGAATCCTAAAACTTCATTACTGCCATTCTTAGCCAACAAATTATGTGAAAGAGTTAACTATTTACAGTAAATCTGCAAAGCGTCTTTACAAAAGTAGCTTTGGACAAATGAAATGTGCTTTTAAAACAGAGCTTTCTTTTAAAGACGTGGATTTAGGTTTGGTTCAAGAAAAATCTCCTAAAATATTAAGCTAGTCATCTCTTATTTTTTATAAAATCATTGAGTGATTAATATAAAGTAAATTAATGACATGTTTATCTTTTGATTTTTTCAACAGACACAAAGTGATAGTCAAGATGTGAACAAAATTGCGTGTTTTGTTCAGATGACTATCTTTAAAAAAATGAAATATTCTGAATAACCAGGCAACGATAACGTTGTAGTCATCTATCAGTAAAGATTGAAAACTAATTTTCACCCTCATTCTGAAGGGACCAATAATCCTGCTTCAATGCAAATAGGAGTTTGTTTGAGTTTTAGCCTTACAGCATGAACAGCATTTTCAGACTTGCAAGGTTGTTTTTCTCATCACAGATTTTGTTTAGGGAATTCTTTGTAAACTTTATACACTAGAATTAAAATATATTCAGAATTTTACAGCTCGAATTACGCTGTAACTCCTACACTAACTGTGAAATGATGAATGGGGGTAACACCTCCTCTAGCAGAAAATGTAAGCCCCAGTATAGATACCTCAGCTGATGGTAATATTTGCATTCATTAGTGAAAGAGATGCTGTGAGGGCCTATACATCTTTGATTATTTGATTTTCCTTGTAAATGAGGTTACCAGTCTCCTTCTACAATAAACTCTGTATATGTGTTTGCTAACAAGCTAGATAGTTCTGAAGAGAATCTATGCAATATCATTTACCTCAGGATTTTTCAATGTACCAATAATAGTTAAATCTCTGCTGCAGAGAAATGTCTATTCCCATAAGAAAACAATGCACAGCACATGATAGTCGGAGCCCTTGTCAAAATCAATCTGAAAGTAGTGCTCTATGCTCTAGCAAACGGAATGCATTGCTGCTAACTATATTGCTAGAATACCACTGCTGGTCCACATTTAATGTAGCCTTTTGGGATTTACAGGCCTTCAGAAATATATGGGGTGTGTACATTAGAATACTGAGGGCCATTAACAAATTTCAAATCAATTTGCAGGAACAATTTACAGTACTGTGTCCTGTATTGTAGATGGCACATCACAAGGACAAGAAGTATCTGAAAGAAACAGTTAGTTATAGATTCCTTACCTTAGAATTACCCCCAGGCGTCAGACTGGATCTGGAAAGTTTTTCGTCGAAGTACCCCTGCGTGTCGGAAGGTGGCATCGGTCGACTCCACGTTCGTTGTTGGTGTCGTGGTCACCGGGATGACTTCGCTGTAGCTACTTAGACGCCGCCCTCGCACACTGAACTGACGTTAGCAAGCGCAGATCGGGAGAGAGCGGTACCCCCTGGTCACTTTTTGACTGACTTTTGACAACATCGTTTTTTGAGTCTATCGACTCCTGGTGCACGAGGGAATGCCCGGCTTCAAAGCTTGCGGTTCCTGTAGCCGACCAAAGTCAGTGACGGATCCGCACAGCGTGTGCCTCTTCTCCCTGGAGCGCGACCACGACCCCAAGTCGTGCTCTGACTGCTGGACCATGAACCCGAAGTCTTTGCAGGAGCGGTTCCGAAAGCTTCTCGAGGCCCGGCAGTCGGCTCCGCACTGCTCGAGGTCCCGGTCGCGTAGGAGGTCAAGGGAACGGTTGTGGAGACACCATCATTCTTCGTCCAAGTCTTCGCACTCGGGGTCAAGTAAGCCAAAGCACAAGAAGAAGTCGAAGAAGCATCGTCGCTCTTCGACTTCTCCCCGTCCGTCGGCCGATGCAACGAGGGATGTGGATGGTGCCCCTCCCGCAGCTCCGCGTGCGGAGCCCGAACGGTCGACTCCGGGTTTCCCCCCCTTACCGGGACCTGGTGCGACCCCTTCCCAGCTTCGTCAGTTTTACGAAGCGATGCACGCCATCTTTGGGTAGCCCGACTCCGCTGGAGCGCCTTTGAGCCCCGCGGACTCGGCTGGGGACCCTGGGCCTTCGACGCCGGCGGCTCCGGCCTCGACACCGCAGGGTCCCCTTGGATCCAGGCCTGAATTCGGATCAGCGCAGATCGACCTTGTTACGCCTCCCCCGGCACCGATTCCACCGGCACCACGTCCGCAGCCGGCGTCGGCTGTGTCCCCAGCCAACGTCGACCCCGGCCTCCACCTCGAGGTAGACATGGAGCCGTACCGGCGTCGACTGACGCCTGATCTGGCGCCAACGGGTACTTTTGTGCCCCTGTTCTACCCTGGCTCTTTGAGACCAGATTGGCAGCCAGAGGAGGGTGAGGAGGACCGGGAGGGTTCTGGAGACCCTTTAACTGACCAGTTAGGTTATGACCCGGACTGGAGAGAGGAACTGGGGGATGCCAGAGGTCTGGATACCTCACCAGACCTTGGTATGTTGTCTCCTCCTACCGTGGCTACGGAGGAGGGAGTGTCATACGCAGTGGTGTTGCGTAGGGCGGCTGAGACTCTCAGCCTCGAGCTACCTACGGTGGCAGTCAGGACTAACCTCCTGACAGAGGTGCTTCAACCGGCAGCAAGCTCTTCGGAGCCCCTGCTGCCGTTTAATGAAGTCCTAACGGACATCCTTTTGGGCACCTTGTCCAGGTCCAACACAGGGGCTCCTGTGGACAGGATGATTGCCCGACTCCACCGCCCGGCCCCGGGCGACCCCACTTTCCTCTCCCAATACCCCACCCCTGAGAGCTTGGTCCAAGCCTCCACCTCCTAGGGCGCATTCCCTACGGCTCCACCTGATTGGGAATCCAAAAAGGTGGACCATCTTGGGAAGAAGATGTTTTCTTCCTCCAGCTTGGGACTGCGGTCGGTAAACACCGCATGTCTGTTGGGCCATTACACCCACTCCGTGTGGGACACGGGTTCGCAAGTGCTGCCTCTGTGCCCGGAGGAGGCCCGGGCCGTACTCTCTCGGGCAGTTGCCGAAGGTAGAGACGCAGCGAAGTTTACCATCCGCTGTGGGCTGGATACTGCCGACTCACTAGGCAGGACGATTTTCACATTGGTAGCCATTCGATGCTATGCCTGGTTGAGGTCGACTGGTTTTTCAGGGGATGTCCAATCCACCCTTATGGACATGCCCTTTGATGGCCGTCTCCTATTCGGTGACAAAGCAGACAACGCGCTAGAGCGCTTTAAGGACTCTCGAGCTACGGCCAGGTCTGCTTTTCGCCCCTTTCATGACTAAGGAAGGGGTGCCCCGCCACGTCCCGCCCAGAGCCACAGGCCAGGGCAAACTGTTCGGCCACTGCGCAGCTGGGAACGTGGAAACCACTGCCGTGGTTCTGGGGGCCAGCGGGCGGGCCAGTACACCACAGCCCCCTCTGCAGCAGCCTCCAAACCCTCCTAGTATGACCTTCCAGGGCCACCAATCGCCAGTGGGCAGCAAGATTTGCCATCAGCTCCCCCACTGGCGCACCATTACGCCAGACAGGTGGGTTTTGCAAATAGTCCGAAGGGGCTACTCCCTCCCCTTGAGACTACCCCTCCAGCCATGCAACCTCAGTACCATCGCATGTCGGAGGATCATCTGGCCCTTCTCCAACAGTAGGTTTCGGCACTCTTGGCTAGAGAGCCATCGAGCGCGTTCCTGTCCCAGAAGTAGGTCGTGGTTGCTATTCCCACTACTTTCTGGTGCCCAAGAAGGACAAAGGCCTGCGTCCTATCTTGAATCTCAGGAATGTCATCCGCTTCCTCCGGAAAGAGAAGTTCAAAATGTTGACGCTCGCTCAGGTCCTGTCTGCCCTCGACCCTGGAGACCGGAAGGTAGCGTTGGACTTTCAGGGTGCTTATTTTCACATCCCCGTCCTGCCGGCTCACCGGCACTACCTATGGTTCACGGTAGGCCAAAAGCACTTTCAGTTTACCGTGCTTCGCTTTGGCCTTACCAGCGCCCCTCAGGTGTTCACAAAAGTGATGGCGGTGGTCACAGCTCATCTGCACAGATCAGGGGTTCCAGTCTTCCCCTATCTCGACGACTGGCTGTTGAAGGCGGGCTCGCCCCAGGCTGTTGTCTCCCACCTCCAGACTACGGCCGACCTCCTGCATTCGCTGGGGTTCTCCATCAACGTGCCGAAGTCACACCTGACTCCCTCTCAGAAGCTCCTCTTCATCGGAGCGGTTCGGGACACAACGCAGTTTCGGGTCTATCCTCCCGAACAGCGAGTCCGGAATATTCGGGCTATGATTCCGATCTTTCAGCCTCTATCCCGGGTTTCGGTCAGGATGACCCTCCGCTACTGGGCCTGATGGCCTCCTGCATCCTGCTGGTGGACCATGCCAGATGGCATATGCGGGCTCTGCAGTGGGACCTGAAGTTAAAGTGGGCACAACATCAGGGGAACCTGTCCGATTACATCCAGATCTCGGAGGGCACTGCACAACAATTGCAGTGGTGTTCTTACAGATATATCGTTACCGAAGGTAAGTAACTTGTTCTTCTAGACATTTTGAATAGATTCTTATTGAAAATTGTACATTTCCTGAAGTGTATTGACTACAAAAGTACACTCCTGAAGAGAAGCATGTACATGAATTATAAAAAAGAAACAAGTGACCCTGGAGATGATCTTAAATTGCAGGACTAGTGAATGTTTTGTTTATTTTCTGTGATAAAACTAGCTCTACCAATTCAAGGGCAGAATAGTTTACACATGATGATAAATCCCAATTTTTCTCAATGGGATCTGAAAATGGTAGGCTCGCACAGCTGGAAATATCTTTAGGCATAGGGGGTTGACACATACATCATGCATTGAAAAGGAAATTCTGATGGGATAATAAGGGAAATGTTGAAAAACAAACAGTAATTTGCAGTTTAAGGAATCGTGGGAAGTGTAACACTCTCAAGAGAAAAACAGAGCAAAAATATGGATTCTCACCAGTTGATGGGCTAGTAGCATAATAAGTGGCTGTAAATGGGTGAATAGTTGCTGAGATTCTTGATGAGGGAACACTCGTGGTAGACTTTGTAGACAATGGCATACTTCTAGTAATTGGTGGTAAGAGTGTACTGGATGTAGATGCTGTAGAAGATGGACTACTTGTAGGTAATGTTGAGTGGGTGCTCTTCATCGGCTTTTGAGTATATGCTGCAGTAGCAGTTTTTCTTGAGGATGGACTACTGCCTATAGGGCTTGTAGCTGAGGTGCTACTTATAGTTTTTGTAGATGAGGTGGTAATGGCTGCATATCTTGAAGAGGAAGGAGCAGCTGTACTCATTGAAAAAGATGAAATGCTTCTTGAAGAGGCTGCAGATGAAGACGTACTGGCTGTGGTGCCTATATACTTTTCAGTCACTGCTGTAATTCTAGATAGGGTGGACGTTGGATGTGTTGATGTTGATGTTTCACATGGCTCAAAGTTGTAGTTGGCACATAAAAATCTAATTTGAAAGTTTAAACATGGTGGATTTTGCTGTTCTTTATTGTAGCATGTAAGTCCAAGTGATTTGTCACATTTCACTTCTTGGCCAAGTTCCATTATGGGTGTATCAGGGTACTCTTCAGCTCGGCACTGAACATTTCTTGGAGCACTGCACACTTCATTCCCAGCAGCTATTATATTAGGCATTGTCTCAATATCGCCATCCCCAGACTTCGGATTTGTTGTGTCAAGCCAATGTGTCCAGGTTAGAGTTTCATGTGCAAGAAGACAGTCTGCTGCAGGTGGCTCTGTTCAGGAGAAAAAAATGATCTTGTTTTACAAATATTTTATAATGCAACATTTATATGGCATACAACAAGATGTAAAAGCTGCTAGCTTTTTGTAGCCTCCACACTGAACAATGCATCAAGTAAGGATGGAAATGATCATTATTGCTCCAGATCTTCCCTAACATCACCTAAACTGACAAGGCGTATGTGATTGCTTGAATACACTGGATAAATCGGACAGGCCGGTAGTATGCAACTTGAAAAATGTGTCACATATTGTTTCACTTCAGCTAAGAAAATAAATAGTCTTGAAGTCTGCTGGGTATACACACATGCCTTTCCACTCGAGGTACTTTGAAAACAGTAATTTTTACTTTGGGGGATTTTCTTGAAGTGATATGGAATATAACTGAGTATCCAGGTTGGATAGAATATTTGATAACATGGAAGAGTCATGTGTTTGGTGATTCTTGAACTGTGTTTACTTGTAAGCATGTGTAATCAAGTAACTTAGAGAACTTCCACTTAGGACTTAATGGATCTGAATGGGAGTACATTATTTCATGAGCATGTATGAACAATGATTACCATTACATTTTGCATCTTCTCACTCTTAAGATAGTTTTGCTCCTGGTAGAAAAGTGCTCAGTCCAGTGAAACAAAAGATTCTCCTTGGAGCACTTGAGCAGCACATGGGTGATGACGTTAATATTTGGAGAATAACGGGGGGAATGTGACAGTGTTCATGGTGTCTCTATTACAGCTGAATATAGAAGACATGTAGAATGCCTTGGGGTGAGATTAGCAATCCGTAGACTCTGAATGGCTGCTGATACTAAGTGTGCCTCTAGAAAAAACTCATTAGATTGAATGGTGTGAACATCAATTACCAGGGAGCATGTTTGCATGTGCTGAGAGACTGCTTTTTAAATTTGAGTTCTTAACTTCTCATGTGATGTCTAAACAAATATTGTGAAACTAGAAGTTGTTTTTACAATGAGAAAAACTGACTTACTAGATGTTTGTGGACAGCCATTGCTGATAGGATTGACCTGAATGTTGTACACTTTGGTTTTTGTACCATTATTGAGGAGGTTAGCATGATAAGTTGTATATTGTTTGTTAGTATTCTACAAGTCAGCAGTAATGTATACTTCTTTTACTTGTTCTCCAAGTCTATGTTGTCCCTTCACAATTTTTGGACTCAAGGTTTTCAAATCTCATGAGAAATAGGTGTGATAGTGATGGGCTACTGAGCAGTCTGGTAAGGCTAGGAAAAGTATTTGATTACTCCGAAGAAAGTTTAACATATTGATTTTTACATCATCATGTTCCTCTCCTGGCAAATACAGAAACAAAAGAATCATCTTGTACTGCCACTTGTAGGTGTTTGGAGATCTGGACATACTTCACAAGGACAGTATTGTTCCCCAGACTGCTCCAAGCATAATCTGAAAAGAGGCCACTTACTAAACCAAAGAATTCCAAAAACCCTGCAGCCATATTATGGTGCTATACAATATACTCTGAAAAAACTGCAAATACATACTAATATTTTGTGTCTAAGTAAAGAACATTTGATAAAAAGAGTCAGAAAAATTGATGATGTAAAATAATTAGAAACCAATGTATGTCTTACCCTCACATGCCTCGTATGAGCAACATCGGAATCTAGCTTGATAGTTGAAGCAGACTGGTGGACTCTGATCCGTATTGCGACAAACAAAGCCAGATGTATTACATTGTACAATCTGGCCAAGGTAATCTAAAGGTGTATCAGGATACTTTTCTGCTCTGCATTCAACCTCTCTTGGATCCTTGCATATAGTCTTTCCTTTTGCTCTTAAATTTTCAAGTGTCTCAAAGTCGCCACGACCCTCGGCTGGATTTGTTTCATCATACCACTCTGACCAATGACAGACTTCATGCACATAGACACAAGGCGTAGGTGGTTTCTCTGTTTAATATGAATTGAAAGGTAAATTGAATGAGTTGACTGTACAACAGTATAACATCATCTGTAATCCCTGTACTATTGAATGTATTACCAAGTTGTTTCACATTGCATTACATCTTCACTTGCATTAGAGAGAATCCTAAAACTTCATAACTGCCATTCTTAGCCAACAAATTATATGAAAGAGTTAACTCTTTACAGTCAATCTGCAAAGAGTCTTCACAAAAGTAGTTTTGGACAAATGAAATGTGCTTGTAGAACGGACCTTACAATCAAACAATCAATCAAAAGATCTTTAATTTGCCACATTTTTGCAGCATTACAGCGCAACAGATAAAAGAAAAAAATTACAATAAAATAATATATACATAGATAAAACCTATCATATTACATCTTATGCAAAAACAAATTAAAAAGTGTGTCAAAAGATCATCAGCACCATACTCAAGAACCAGCAGCAACGATAATAAAGTACCTAAAAAAAGTAGCTGTTCAATGGATAGGAAATCCAGAGAAATAGAATCATATCACATACATGCGGGCTGAATTAAGATTAAAAAGACCATGAAAACATACACACAATACTAAATGGAGTACCACCATTTAACTTAAAACATTTGTGAAAGTCATTATTACAGGAAATTGCATGCTTTCGTAATTTGAATGCCTCCCAAATAAACGAGGCCACTGCATAACATGTCCCAGAGCTGCATAGGTTTTGTATAAACAACACCATTCTGCACTGTCTGAAGTCATACTTTGTATGAATAGGGATTAAAAGTAGCTTTCTAGGAGAATCACAAAATTTTCAGAAAAACGTGATATGCCAGACCTTTCATTTAAAGTTGTTGATTTAGATTTGGTTCAAGAAAATACTTTTAAAATATGAACCAGTCATCTTTTATTTTTTATAAAATAATTGAGGGATTGTTATTTATGACCTGTTTATCTTTTGAGTTTTCAACAAAGACACAGAATGACAGCAAAGATGTGAACAAAATTGCATGTTTACGTTCAGATAACTGCCTTTAAATTAATGATATATTCTGAATAACCAGGCAATGTAAATGTTGTAATCATCTATGATTAAAGATTAAAAACTCATTTCCATCCTCCTTCTGTAGGGACCAAAAATATCCCAAATAGAAGTTTGTTTGAGGTTTAGGGTTACAGCATGTGAAGCAACTTCAGACTTTCAAGAGTTTTTTTCTCATCACAGATTTTGCTTAGGAATTCTTTTCAAAGTTTATACAAAGAAATGAAAATATATTCAGAAGTTTACAGCTCGAACACTGGAAAACATACTCTAACTACTTCACTAACTGTGAAATGATGAATGTGGGTAACAGTTCTTCTGGCAAAACTGTAAGCCCCAGTATATGTACTTCCCTTGATGTTAATTTTTCTACTGATTACTGAAGGAGATGCAGTGAGGTCCTATACATTGTGGATAATTTGGTTTTCCTTGTAAATGAGTTTCGATGTGTCCTTGTACAATAAACTCTGGACATTTGTTGGCTAACAAGCAATATAATCCTAATATTAACTATTGTTGTCTTGATAATGTTATAATTAATGACCAGTATCCACTGCGCTTATTAAAGATTTTCTGGAATCCTTTTATGGAGCTTCTGTTGTCACCAAGCTTGGCCCCCGCAGACTTACCATCTGGCCCATGTGAAGGAAAGCAATGAGTTGAAAATTGCGATCTAGACCTCTTTTGCAACTATACATGCAGGGGGATGCCTTTCAGGCAAAGTAAAACCCCTGCAGAATTTCAGTGAGTTATCAAATATGTCTTCTCAGATATTCTGAATGTATACACAGTGGTATACGCAGATCACATATTGATATGCTTGGACACCCTGGGATGATGCAGAGAACATGTTATAACCTTACTGTCTAGAGTTAGACAACATCATCTGTATTGTAAACCAAAAAATTGTGAATCTGAAAGGAAAACATAGAGCATCTTAGGTAAATCTGAGTTCCACTGGACTCTCAATGGATCCTAAAAAAGGTTACTCAGGAATGGCTTGCTTTAAGCCAATAAATAAAATGCAAACTTTTCTAGGCCTGCCTCATTTTTATCAGCAGTTTATTGATAGATTTGACCAGAAGGCTGGCTATCTCTCCCGACTACTCAAGAAAGTAAATCTACAAAGTCGTTTCTGTTCCAATGAAGGCAGTGATAGACTTTTTGGAGTAGAGAAAAGCTTTTCGCAGCGGCCCATATTGTGACACCCTGATGAATCAAGGCAATTCAACATAGAAACCAATGCCTTTGATGGGGGGCTATAGGAGCTGTGTTACTGCAAGCGTAAGGTGATGTAGTTTGGAACATAATGTGTTCTACCTTTGTTACATTGTGACTCCTTGAGACTTATTCACAAACTCATTTTGTAGTATGTTTTGTAGTACTACAGTAAAACTACAAATGTACTACAAATTGCTACTCGCAAACAAAAGGGGAGGTACCACCTCTCTTATGTGTATCTGTGCAGAGTTCTCCTCCCCGACTGCGGAGTCTCCACACACGTAAGTATATGTTTTTACTATTATTTTTTATGTTAAATAAACTTTTAAAAATGTACCTACACTTTACCATAGGGAGACTCCGCAGTATAGGGAAAATAAAAAAAGTTTATTAAACTTTGTAAAAGTGTGTCAAAATATGTTTATGTTAAATATTAGTCTAAATGAACTTTTATATTTATATTTATTTTAAATGTAGAGCTAAAGAAAATAACAACTATTTAATTTTGAAATAAATCTTTAATTAACGTAAATATATGAAATTAAATTAAAATTATTTTTCTTAAGTTAATTCAAAAATAAATTGCCACTGAATGTAAAAAAAACTGTTTTATTATGCATTAATAATTATTAAAAGTGATGTATAGAATTAAGAAAAAAGTCAAGTATATTTAAATAACATTTATTGTTACATCAGTATTTTAATTTAAAAAAAGTTATTAAAATAGGTCATAATAAAATAATAAATGTGTACTATTTTAGATAATGTTTTAAACATTACATTATATTTATTTATATTTTTAACTATTTTTCAATAATGGAATTTAATTTAAGAGTGTTTATGTGCAGAGTTCTCCTCCCTGACTGCGGAGTCTCCACACACATAGGTATATGTTTTTACTATCATTTTTTTATGTTAAATAAACTTTAAAAAATGTTCCTATACTTTACCATAGGGAGACTCTGCAGTATAGGAAAAATAAAAAAGTTTATTAAACTTGGTAAAGGTTTGTCAAAATATTTTTATGTTAAATATTAGTCTAAATGAACTTTTATATTTATTTTATATGTAGAACTAAAGAAAATAACAACTATTTAATTTTGAATTCAATCTTTAATTAACGTAAATATATTAAATTAAATTAAAATTATTTTTCTTAAGTTAATTAAAAAATAAATTGCCACTGAATGTAAAACAAATACATGTTTTATTATGCATTAATAATTAGTATATTTAAATAACATTTATTGCTACATCAATATTTAAATTTAAAAAAGGTTATCAAAATAGGTCATAACAAAATAATAAATGTGTACTATTTTAGATCATGTTTTAAATATTACATTATATTTATTTATATTTTTAACTATTTTTAAATAATGTAATTTAATTTAAGAGTATTTCCTATTTGGAATTATTTAAGACCCTACCTACATTTATTTTTATGGAAGGGTGTTGCAGCACCAGTGACTGGCCATGTGTTGGTGTTGGACATTCTACAGTTTTTTTTCAGCAGTAAATTACACTCATAAATCTGGCTTTATTCCCTTTTTCAGAGGCTGGAGACGTAGAGGTCTTCACTTTTCAGTAACTTTACACTTGAGACAAAAGTAGTATAGATAAGTGTTAAAATAAATTAATCATGAAAATTACTCACACATGTAATTTTACCTTAGTGAAAAGCCGCCCTTGTGTACAAAACTATTCTCAGTCAGAGAAGTAGATATGGGCCATGAGCTGTGCCTTCAAGGAATGGATACTTCCTTTAAAGGGGTCACAGGAAACATTCAAAATTAGAACTGATAATAGCAATTTCCAGTTTCTATAACGTATACAAGATAATGGTTAGTCTCATTGGACATATTTCTTCCTGCAGTACGACTTCTATGTCACTAATATTCCTGGCTCTCAAAATGCGGTGGGAGGTGCCCTCTCATACTAACGCTCTGCAGCTACAGAACACAAGAGCCTACATTTCTAAATTGCATCACTAGAGTTGTTCAAGCATTTCTACAAAGAACTCAGAATCCAGATGCCCAGATAGACCAGGAGACAATGGATGACATACAAAGTAAGATCCCACTCTGAAATCCATGATTGGTATTTCCAACAGCAGGACATTGTATTTCTACAGATTAATTACCAGAAGTGTGCTTCAGAGTGTGCTATGATTTTGCTAAGTCTAGGCATTGTGGTCTTCAATCAATTCTTTACTAAGTCATTCAAACTTTTTGGTACCCATAGCTTTGTCACAATGTTGAGAAAGTATTATGGATATTACTTCCTTTATTGAAATCCTCTCAACCAGGGCTTACCATCTCAACCAAATTCATCATAGATTTACCTCCTTCAATAGTCATTATGTTACCATGGTAACTGTCAACCTGTTTAAAAAATGGCTCATTTTATGTTATCTGAATCCGAAAGAAACATTTAGTTATAGATTCCTTACCTTAGAATTACCCCCAGGCGTCAGACTGGATCTGGAAATTTTTTCGTCAGCAGTACCCCTGCGCATCGGAAGGTGGCGTCGGTCGACTCCGCGTTCGTCATTGGCGTCGTGGTCGCCGGGATGACGTAGCGATAGCTACTTAGACGCTGCCCTCGTGCGCTGACGTCAGTTCTTTCTTTTTCCGCACCAGCAAGCGCAGATCCGGAGAGAGCGGTACCCCCGGTCACTTTTTGACTGACTTTTTCTCAACATTGTTTTTTGAGTCCATTGACTCCTGGTGCACGAGGGAATGCCCAACTTCAAGGCTTGCGGTTCCTGTAGCAGACTGATGTTGGTGACGGATCCGCACCCCGTGTGACTCTTCTGCCTGGAGCGCGACCACGACCCCAAGTCGTGCTCCGACTGCCGGACCATGAACCCGAAGTCTTTGTGCGAGCGGTCCCGAAAGCTTCTCGAGGCCTGGCAGTCGGCTCCGCGCCGCTCGAGGTCCCGGTCGCGTAGGAGGTCGAGGGAACGGTCGCGGAGCCAACATCATTCTTTGTCCAAGTCTTCGCACTCGGGGTCAGGTAAGTCGAAGCACAAGAAGAAGTCGAACAAACATCGTCGCTCTTTGACTTCTCTCCGTCTGTCGGCCGACGCGATGAGGGTGCGGGTGGTGCCCCTCCCGTGGCTCCGCGTGCGGAGCCCGAAGGGTCGACTCCGGGTTTCCCCCCCTTTCTGGGACCTGGTGCGACCCCTGCCCAGCTTCGTCAGTTTTACGAAGCGATGCATGCCATCTTTGGGCAGCCCGACTCCGCCGGTGTGCCTTCAGGCCCCGCAGACTCGGGTAGGGGCCCTGGGCCTTCGACGCCCGGGGCTCCGGCCTCGGCACCGCAGGGTCCCCTTGGATCCAGGCCTGGATCCGGATCGGCACCGGTCGACCTTGTTACGCCTCCCCCGGCGCCAATTCCACCGGCACCACGTCCGCAGCCGGCGTTGGCTGTGTCCCCAGCCGATGTCGACCCCGACCTCCATCTCGAAGAAGACACGTAGCCGGACCGGTGTCGACCGATGCCGAATCCGGTGCCGACGGGTACTCTTTGAGACCAGATTGGCAGTCAAAGGAGGGTGAGGAGGACTGGGAGGGTTCTGGAGACCCTTTAACTGACCACTTAGGTAATGACCCGGGCTGGAGAGAGGACCTGGGGGATGCCAGTAGTCTGGATACCTCACCAGACCATGGCATGTTGTCTCCTTCTACCGTAGCTACGGAGGAGGGAACGTTGTATGCAGTGGTGTTGCGTAGGGCGGCCGAGGCTCTCAGCCTCGAGCTACCTACGGTGGCAGTCAGGACTAACCTCCTGACAGAGGTGCTTCAACTTGCAGCGAGCTCTTCGGAGCCCCTGATGCCATTTAATGAAGCCCTAACGGACATCCTTTTGGGCACCTGGTCCAGGCCCAACACAGGGGTGATTGCCCGACGCCACCACCAGGCCCCGATACCCCACTTTCCTCTCCCAACACCCCAACCCTGAGAGCTTGGTGGTCCAAGCCTCTACCTCCAAGGGCGCATTCCCTACGGCTTCACCTGATAGGGAATCCAAAAAGCTGGACCATCTTGGGAAGAAGATGTTTTCTTCCTCCAGCTTGGGACTGCGGTCGGTAAACACCGCATGTCTGTTGGGCCGTTACACCCACTCCGTGTGGGACACGATTGCGCAAGTGCTGCCTCAGTGCCCGGAGGAGGCCCGGGCCGTACTCTCTCGGGCAGTTGCTGAAGGGAGAGTCGCAGCGAAGTTTACCATCCGCTGTGGGATGGATACCGCCGACTCACTAGGCAGGACGATTTCCACAATGGTAGCCCTTCGACGCTACGCCTGGTTGAGGTCAACTGGTTTTTCAGGGGATGTCCAATCCACCTTTATGGACATGCCCTTTGATGGCCATCACGTATTTGCAGACAATGCGCTAGAGCACTTTAAGGACTCTTGGGCTACGGCCAGGTCCTTGGGTCTCTCCACCACCCGCCCTGCGCAGTCTGCTTTTTTCCCCTTTCGTGGCTACAGAAGGGGGGCCCTGCCACGTCCCACCCTGAGCCACAGGCAGTGCAAGCTGTTCAGCCACTACGTGGCCGGGGACGTGGGAACCACCACCGTGGTTCTGGGGGCCAGTGGGCGGGCCAGTCCACCACAGCCCCTTCTGCAACAGCCTCCAAACCCTCCTAGTCCAACCTTCCAGGGCCACCAATCGCCAGTGGGAAGCAGGATTCGCCATCACCTCCCCCACTGGTGCACCATCACGTCAGACAGGTGGGTTTTGCACATAGTCCGAAGGGGCTACTCCCTCCCCTTCGAGACTACCCCTCCAGCCATGCCACCTCAGTACCATCGCATGTCGGAGGATCACCTGGCCCTTCTCCAACAGGAAGTTTCGGCACTCCTGGCCAAGGGAGCCATCAAGCGCGTTCCTGTTCCTGTCCTGTGGTTGCTATTCCCACTACTTTCTGGTGCCCAAGAAGGACAAAGGCCTGCGTCCTATCTTGGATCTCAGGAATGACAACCGCTTCCTCCGGAAGGAGAAGTTCAAAATGTTGACGCTCGCTCAGGTCCTGTCTGCCCTCAACCCTGGAGACTGGATGGTAGCATTGGACTTGCAGGACGCTTATTTTCACATCCCCGTCCTGCCGGACCACTGGTGTTACCTACGATTCACGGTAGGCCACCAGCACTTTTAGTTTACCGGGCTTCCCTTTGGCCTTACCAGCGCCCCTCGGGTGTTTACGAAAGTGATGGCGGTGGTCGCAGCTCATCTGCGCAGATCAGGGGTTCCAGTCTTCCCCTATCTTGACGACTGGCTTTTGAAGGCGGGCTCACCCCAGGCTGTCGTCTCCCACCTCCAGGTACGGCTGACCTCCTGCATTTGCTGGGGTCCTCCATCAATGTGCCGAAGTCACACCAGACTCCCTCTCAGAAACTCCTCTTCATCGGAGCGGTTCTGGCCACAACGCAGTTTCGGGTCTATCCTCTCGAACTGCGAGTCCGGGATATTCGGGCTATGATTCCGATCTTTCAGCCTCTATCCCGGGTTTCGGTCATGGTGACCCTCCGGCTACTTGGCCTGCTGGCCTCCTGCATCCTGCTGGTGGACTGTGCCAGATGGCATATGAGGGCTCTGCAGTGGGACCTGAAGTTCCAGTGGGCACAACATCAGGGTATTGCGTCCAGATCTCAGAGGGCACTGCACAACAATTGCAGTGGTGGCTAAGGAACCAGGATTGGGTCAACGGCAGATCCCTCTCCCTTCCCCAACCAGACTTCACAGTGGTGACCGATGCATCACTTCTGGGATGGGGCGGCCACATGGGGGAGGTGGAGATTAGAGGCCTCTGGTATCTGGCGGAGTCTGGGCTCCATATCAACCTTCTGGAGCTTTGAGCGATTCGTCTTGCACTCAAAGCATTCCTTCCCTCTGTCCGGGGAAGAGTAGTGCAGGTGTTCACGGACAACACCACCGCCATGCGGTACTGCAATAAACAAGGCGGGGTGGGGTCGTGGACCCTTTGTCAGGAGGCCCTCCGCCTCTGGACATGGCATATCCCTGGTGGTTCAACACCTGGCATGTTCCCTGAACGCTAGGGCAGACGAACTCAGCCGCAGGTGCATGATGGATCACGAATGGCGTCTTCAGTCGGAGGTGGTGCAAGGTCTCTTTCGACAGTGGGGAGAGCCTTGGTTAGATCTATTCGCCACCGAAGAGAACGCGTAATGTCAGCAATTCTGCTCCGTGGAATATCCAAGGCGGCACTCGCTAGGCGACGCTTTTCGTCGCGAGTGGAGTTGCGGTCTTCTATTCACCTTTCCGCCTATATTACTTCTGCCCAGAGTGCTGAAGAGTGACCGAGCCCAAGTCATTCTTGTGGCTCCGGATTGGGCACGAAGAGTCTGGTATCCCGAGCTGCTACACATGGCCATCGATCCTCCGATCAGACTGCCTCTTCGGGAGGATCTTCTGTCGCAGCAGCAGGGGACGGTCCTCCACCCGAACCTGTCCAGTCTCCACCTTCTTGCATGGAGTTTGAGCGGCGGCAGTTGACGCCGTTTGACCTGCCTGATTCTGTGATGTTATCTTGCCAGCCAGGCGTCCCTCCACTATGACGGTATACGCCTGCAGATGGAATAAATTTGTGGCATGGTGCACAGCAAAGGCTGTGGATCCCCTTTCCACCCCTCTTTCTGAGGTTCTTTTGTTCCTCCTTTCTTTGGCCCAGCAGGGCTCTGCTCTGGGCACTCTAAAGGGCTACCTCTCGGCCATTTCAGCCTTCCTTAGGCTTCCTGATCAGCCTTCTCTTTTCAAGTCCCCTGTTGTAAATCGTTTCCTTAAGGGCATTACTCATCTTTTTCCTCCTGTTCCCTTCGTAATGCCCAAGTGGGACTTGAACTTGGTTCTTACATATCTTATGTGCGCTCCCTTTGAGCAGCTACCTAACTGTCCTCGCAGGCTTCTAACTTTAAAAACTGCCTTTCTGATGGCCATCACCTCTGTGCGCAGGGTGAGTGAGCTACAAGCTCTTTCTTCCAAGCCTCCCTTTCTGGCTGTTCATCCGGACTAGAACTTCCTTTCTTCCCAAGGTGGTTACTTCTTTCCACATTGGCCAAACCATCACTTTACCCACCTTCTTTCCGCCTCTGCATCCTTCAAAAGAGGAAGAGAGGCTCCACCATCTTGATCCAAAACGTGCCCTTTCCTTCTACTTGGATCACTCCGAACAATTCCAGGTGGACAACCAGCTCTTTGTTGGTTACGTGGGCGCTAAGAAAGATCAGGCCATGCACAAATGGACCATCTCCAGGTTGGTCGTTCTGTGCATCAAAGCCTGCTATTCTTTGGCAAAGAAGAAGCCATCAGTGGGACTGCACACCCATTCCACCAGGGCGACGGCAGCTACCACTGCTATGGGACGGGGAGTCACCCTTAATGACATCTGTCAGGCAGCTATGTGGGCATCGCTGCACACGTTCACCAAACACTACTGCCTGGACAGCCAAGTCCGGAGAGACGGCTTCTTTGGCCGTTCTGTTCTCCAGGACTTTCTGGTGTGAACTTAGTTCGCAGACCATCCTCCGGGGTTGGTATTGCTGGGGTATCTATTCTAAGGTAAGGAATCTATAACTAACTGTTTCTTTCAGATGAACAAGTTACTTACCTTCGGTAACAATATATCTGTAAGAAACATAGGTTAGTTATAGGTTCCTTACCGCCCCACCCATCCTCCCCGTTCTGCGAACTGATTTCTAGGGTTAAGGACTTCCTTTCAAGGCCCTAGTTTTGTGCACCAGTGGTCAGTGTCTTTCATGGCTCTGCGCTTCTGGCGTGAAAAGTCGTGTACAGAATTGACGGCAGCGCACGAGGGCGGCGTCCAAGTAGCTGCCGCGACGTCATCCCGGCGACCATGACGAACGCGGAGTCGACCGACGCCGCCTTCCGACGCGCAGGGGTACTGCTGACGAAAAACTTTCTGGATCCAGTCTGACGCCTGGGGGTAATTCTAAGGTAAGGAATCTATAACTAACCTATGTTTCTTACAGATATATCGTTACCGAAGGTAAGTAACTTGTTCGACAATTCCATCAGCAGTCGGCATTGTTAAATGCCTTATCATTGACAGTCCCTTGCCTACATGGACTTACCTCATATCATAGTGACACATAGAAGCATTCATTATGTTTCCAGTTTCTAGCTTCAGATTTTTCTGTTCATTAATTATTGTTCTGTGGTTATCATCCTCAGTGCAATGATCTGCCTAAGAGAGTAAATCAAATTTTGGAGCAATATCTACAGTGCTACAGCAATTTCACACAATATCTGGAATGAATACTTACAGTTTGCCAAGTTCTCCTACAACAATGGTACCCATTCTTAACTAAAGTATCTTTTGCCTCTAAGCATTCCATCCACACAGCTTACTAACTACACCTCAAATAAATCATTTGGTTGCTGTTGCAATTGATTGTCTCAGCCATCTACAAGAACAAAAAATTATTTTAAACAAGAACCTAAACAGTCAGAAACTGCTATGGAGGTAAGGATCAATCTTCAAATGAAACCAGTGCATGACTTCCAACAAGATATGGTTGCCATCTATTTTCCACTAACATATTGTCTGCCACTTAAGCCTTAGCCATGTATTTCAGACCTTTCATTTTTCTGCTTATAAATGGAACAACCATGTGCTTTTCCATCTTAAATTGCCATCTTCTTGAAAGAGTCTTCTGACCTTCTATATCTCTATATTGAAGCTGTACCTGCCAGATACTTATCAACATACACCTCATCCACTTCTGCCAGAGTTGGTTACTGGGCATTCGGAATATAAATTCCCAAAAATGTGTGACTGCTGGCTCTTCCCAGCTCACATTCTGTATTTGGTCCACTGGAAGGGGTATTCTACTAGTGAAAGATCATGGGTGTCTGATATTGTGGTACATCCCTCTGCTTAAATCTGTAATTTTATTTGTGCTTTTCTGGGGGAAACTGGGATTCCATGGAGATCATATAATGCCAAACTCTCGGAACAACAATGGCGTACTGCTCAGGCTCCTCTGGTGGTTCAGCTCGGAGTTCTCTCATGCACCGGGGAGCATTGTCTCATTTCTCACATGCAGTACACGCTGTATTTTGTGGTTTGAGACAGGCTTAACAGTGCTGTTCTACACCATTACTAATGGCAGTGGGTGCACTTCTCCGTTGAGTGTCCAGTTCTTTGGGACCATGCTGGGGAGACAGATTGGGTTCAGGTACCCTGAAGCAGGGCACTGGGCATTCCAATACCCTGCATACCTATACATGATGGCACCCACTGTACAGACCCCTTGAAATAAATACAAATGTATCATGACTGCAAATAATTCTTTGAGTTGCCAGTACTACTTCCTCTATTTTCAGGTATAAGATGTTGCTGGATTATTCCTGGATTAGTTTGCAATGCAATGTAGTCAAATTGATATTTTTGGTGGTTTCTTTGCTACCTATTCATTCATACTCATCCCTTCATTCCAGTTCATACCAGTACCCTGTTTTTCCAGGCCTGTTAGCTGTTCTTCCTTTAATCTGTTTCTTCTAAGAGTATTATGACCCTGCCAAAGGCTAGCCTGTCCCAATCCATGCAGCCTTCAGTTACAGGGAACAGAACTATGCCCATTTTAAGTTCAGACATATGAATAACCAATGCTATTCTACGGAACAACTTGTTGCACTAAATTTGCTCCATAGAACTCCCACGGCTCGAGCCCTCAAGCACATTGCTACAGATAGAGTTGTAGGTCCCCCCCGATGAATCTCACCTTGCTCCCTTAAAATGTGCTCTTCTAAACCCTCTGGCACTTCAGAGGCGTTAACAGCCTCTAGTCTATTGACCACTAACATTTTTAAGGGTTTCAATTTATAAAACTCTGAAGATTGGGAAGCCATGACACTAGTGGAGCTCTGTAGCGCAACATGTCCTGGGCCCTACTCATAAACAAACACTGGCAAAGCCAATAGGTCTGCCATTGGCCGCCAGCCTTCTGGCAATTCTTGTTTTGTTAGGTCATGGTTTTTGTTAAATGTTATTGTTCAAGAAGCTGCCAGGCACTCATCAATCTAAACAAAAACATTGGCTAAAGGCAAAAATATTTTGGGTCTCAAAAAGCGGACATTACCATTTTTACTCCCTGGACTGGAGGGAAGTACTTTGTGTTTGGATGTGCTCCTTGTTAAAGGGCAGCAAGCCATAAGTCATAGTAAAGTCAGCCAATGGCAGAAATGGGCTGGCGCACTGCCCTTTATGCTTGCTGAATTGGGTGGAAGAAAAATGTGAATATCGCAAGAACAGACTCATGGATGAAATATGACTGAATACCCCTATAAGTATGTTATACACACAATTGTAGTAAAATCCAAAGGTCTTGGCTAATGCAGGTGTAAATGACTAATTGGTCTGGCATTGGCTGCCAGCCTCTTCCCTTTGAGAAAGAAAGAGGGCAAGAAAGAAAGAAAACAAGAAAAAGAGGAAGAAATAAAGAAAGAAAAAAGAAAGAGGAAGGTAAATAGGAGAAAGAATGAAGGACAAAAGGAAAGAAGAAAAGATGGAAAGAAAGGAAGGTAGGAAGAAATAAAGAAAGAAGGACAAAAGAAAGAAGAAAAAAGAAGAAATGAAGGTAAGAAAGAAGGAAATAATGAAAGAATGAAAAAGGAGAAAGATATAAAGAAGTGAAGAAAGGAATGGAAAAAGAAAGTAAAAAGGAGGGAAGGAAAGAAAGCAAAAAGGGACTAAAGAAAGAAAAAAGAAAAGAGGAAAGAATGAAATAGAGAAGGTAAGATGAAGAATGAAGGCAGGAAAGAAACAAAGAGAGAAAGAAAAAGAAGGGAAGAAGGAAAAAGAAGGTGAACCGAAAAAGGAAAAGGAAAGAAATAAACAATGAAAGAAAGAAAGACAGAAAAAAAAGAAGGTAAAGAGAAGGAAATAAAGAAAAAAGAAAGAAGGAAAAAAGAAGAAAAGGAAAGTGAAAGAAGAAAGAAGAAAGAAGAGAAGGAAAGAAGGAAGAAAGGAAAGAAACAAAGAAAATGAAGGAATGAAAAAGAAAGAAAGAATGGAAGAAAGGAAGGGAGGGAAGAAAGAAAGAAAGAAAAAATAAAAAAGAAAGAAAGAAAGAAAGGAAGAAAGAAAAAAGAAAGAAAGAAGAATAGAAGAAATAGGAAGAAAGAAGACAGGAAAGAAAGAAGAAAGGAAAGAACGAAACAACGAAGGGAGGTGAAAGAAAGAAAGAGAAGGAAGGAAGAAAGGGAAGTAAGGGAGGGAGGAAAGAAAAGAACAAAAGAAAGAAAGAAAGGAAGAAAGAAAGAAAGAAAGAGAGAAAGAAAGAAAGAAAGAAAAAAAAAGAAAGAAGGAAAGAAGATTAGAGGAAAGTGAAAGAGAGAAGGTGAGAGGAAGAAGGACAGCAGGAAAGAAAGGAAAAAGAAAAAACTGAGAAAGAAAGACAAGTTTGCAGTCATAGATAGAGCGCATTGCTCAGTTTATATTCAATGCTCATGTGATCTGATGTGAAATAGCAGCAGTCAGATAAACAAGGCAACTCAAAATGAATTTACAACAGCATTAGCAGCAGATGGGATCTGATAACGCTGGAAAGTGCCCTGTACTCATATAAAAAATGTCCAGGCTCTAAACACAAAGACAACCCCAAAGTAATTATAAACTAAAGACAAGCACACTGGCACTGAAGGCACCTACCTTGTTTGCGGATGTGCTCTTTGTGAAAAAGCAACAGGCGGTCACTCAAAGTGAAGTTAACCAGTAGCTTAAGTAGGCTTACCCACGGTCCCATACTCTCTGCTGTAGTGGGCGGAAGCAAATTATGAATGACACAAAAACAGACCAATGGATGAAGAGAGGTGACTAAAAGCTCCTTTAAATAAGTATATTATACATATCATTTTAGTAAAATCAAAAGGTCTTGGCTAACATCAGACCTAAAAAGGACACACAATGGACCTGCTGCTCTCTTCTTCCAAAATTAATGCATCCTGGAGATGTATGCCCTTAACATGTTCTGAGAACTCAGTGGCTCTATTTACTATTCCTATGAATGAAATACATCCACCTTTAGAACCACTCCCTATTACTACCTACTGAGAGCCAGCCATGGGCTCAGCTACAGATAGACACAGTCAATCATAAACTTAAAACAACCAGTGGTGGGGACATTGGAGATGTGCTTGTCACTACCCTTGGTTGGGACCCTAGAGGCATTTCCAACTCCTCTACTAGCATGCTAGTCGTTCTCCAGGACACAACCTGTCCGTCCTTGAGGTCCATCTAATAGGCGGGTTGAGGAGGCCAAAGGTGTGCACGGAAGAGGACAGGAGGCAGAAGCTGCACAAGAGGGTGAAGAGCACGACGGAGTCCTGAACAGAGACGGAAGAGAATAAGCGAGCATTGGAGGCAAGTCGGAGTACTTCAGCGACGAGAGCAAAACATATTGGATGGAGAAGAAAGCCAAAGCAGCGGCGGAGGACATCACACCCAGGTGGAAGCAATACTGGGAGGTGACCCATAGAGAGATCATGTGGCATTCAGCAGGTGAGGACAACATTTAAAGTGCCCGGGGAAAAGGCAAGATGGACGAGGCCACCGCGGCTCTGAGAACGAGTTGTGGCTTCAGGCCAGTGACTCGGGTGGGGGTACAAACACTGTTCTGGTGGACAGTGTCATAGAGCTATTGGTGGGACTTTAAAGGGTCTTGCAGGGAGCACTTGTGTTACATGTGAGGGAATGGAGGGTTTCACTGTTATACAGTACTGGGTGTATGTTTGATTGCACAGAGAGACCCTACCTTTACTTCTGCATTCTTGGAAACTATTCTAAGCACAACTCACGGGTTGTACCATTTGGCAGTGATCTCTATTTAGCAGTAGGTGGATTTGCCTGAAGTCCAGACCCAGACAGGCTCTAAGGCTCTAAGGATACTGATCCACTGGTTCTGGGTAGCCCATTGGCCATCACATTTAGGGATAGAAGACACTGGTTATGGATTCAGACCATACAGCCTGATCAGTACTTAATGTCTCCCCATTTCTGTTTCCCCAAAGGTGAAGTACACTGTCATCTTGACATCCTGTAATGTGAAGAGGGCGAGGAAGGTGAGCACCATGTGAAACTGGACCCCACGGAAGACTTCTGACTCCTTGTATTACTCTTTGTTTAAAACTATCAATAAATCCTCATTCTTAACACCATGCTGGTTTGGGTCGTGTCTCACTTCCCGTCACACCACCGTTCCTGCATTGACTAACGATATTGAAGAGAAATATGGCCCTCTTTAGCCTATTGACTAAAGGCAGACTAGAAGCTTTGATTTCCTTTAAACAACTTTACACATAGATGTAGTAAGCCTACTGCCCTATAGTTTTCTAAAACTTTAAGAGAAGAAAAAAGTCTGCTGTAAACGACTTGAGCATAAATGGCATTCAGGTTATTCTTCTCAGGAAAAAGTCATTTATTTCTCAGCTCTCTGAGATTAGCAAATACATATCAGGAGGGTGAAAACTGCTTTTTGTCAAGCCCAGATAAATTCTGAACAAAATGTCCCTAAAGTTTAAAATGTTATAAATAAACTTAGTACCCCCGCTGGTTCAGCACAGATTGAGATTTCCACGAAAGCCTTCTATAATGAGTTTGTCTACTACTTTCAGCAAAAGGTATTGAAAATTCTACAATCCTTCAATTATAGCCCAATTTCAGTACCGTTTTAACCAATACTTGGGTTTCCTCCCAGGAGAGTTCTCTATGTTCATCTACTTTTCCATTTGCTACATCTCAAATTGTATCTACTACTTCTTACTCTGTTAAGATTTCTGATGTTGTACTGCTCTAGTACATTTTCCTGCAAAAGAAAGGAATACATTTGTACTAAACTCAACAATGTTAAGTCCGGGTCCCCATTAGAAAGCTTCCTGGATAAATATCTCAAACATTGGACACCAACACTAGCTCTTTCTTATGAAACTATTTAACCTATCACTGGAAACTGTCTACTGCACAAAAAAAACCAATGGTTCTTCCCTTTTGAAGATCCCAGATGCTGGTCCTCTGAACTTAGCAAACTATAGGCCAATGTCTCTCCTACCAGAACAATCCACAATTATTGAAGCTTATGCCAATAACATACTGACTACCCACTTAGAAAGAAGCAATCTTTTACATGCTCATCAATAAAGCTTCAGACAAAGTTTAGTACCAAATCAATGCTGATAGGAGTAACTGAAGATATACAAGCTTATTTGGACTCCAGCAAATCTGCTATTCTGATTCTTTTGGACCTGTCAGCTGCCTGTGACACAGTTTCCTACAGAACTCTTCTTTTTCACCTCAGTCATGCAAGTGTGGGAGGCTGTGTACTGAAATGGGTTTCAACATATTTGGCTGACTCTCCAACACCATATTGCTGCCTCTGGCCCTTGGTTTCTATGGTCCTTAAGTTCTTTGTGAGGCACTACTTCTTTGAAGGCCATGTCTCTTCAGTGTTTTTTGCGGTATGGTTGTTCCATAGTCTTTTAATCAAGAGTTCACTCTTTTGAGGCCTCTATTTCAAGCATGAAGCTGGCAGCAGCATTGTTGCCCACGGTCTCCGAATGATGAGTCAAAGTGGTGAGCAGTTCTTGTGCTATCATTCTGTTAACAACTTTGTTTCTGAAGGCTGTGGTTGTATGTTTTTCCCCAGTGTCTGGAGTTGCCATCGAGCTCCATTGGGGATTAGGACTTACCTTGGTTCCTGGGGTACTCTCTCTGGCACTCATCCCACGCTATCCCGATAGTGCAGCTATCAGAAGATATTTTTATTTGCTCAGTCAGTCAGCGTGTGGTATTAACAATGTCAAGGCCCCAGTCTTTTTATTTTCTGATGGTTTTGGGTATGTTGGCGTCTGAGCGTTGCCTTTCTTGGCCCTCTTTTTATTGGTTGTATGGGGGCCTATCACATACATTGCTACTGCTGTGCCATTCTTGCTTCGACTACCTTATTGTACTGTAGGACCTATTTGTATTTTTTTTCTTTTCACTATTCCATTACGCACTGGAATTTTCACAACTCTCTGGACGTTTAAGAGCACTTTGAAGCAGCTGATTAGGTTTCCAGTGCTACTTTGAAACTGTTGTAAAAAATAAAGTTTGTTGATGTATTCTTCATTTTGATACATTATTCCCCTTCTCATTTCGGGGGAGGTTCGTTTCCAGTGTCTCTTTATTGGATTATGATGCTGTTAATCATACTGTCTATATCTTGCTGGTACACTCTGTTTCCCTGTCCTGTCTGGTTGTGTGGGATTTTAGGTGCATCAATTTGATACTCAGTGTTTTCTTTCTAACTTTTATATTTGAGTCTCTTTTGAATGCCTTTTTAGGAGCCTGCAGACCTGACAAGTGTTTTTGAGTTATATTTGCTGTTTTGGAGCCGTTCTGGTTCTTTTCTGGTCCTGTCTCTTTTATTCATGTCTAATAGCTGCTTTTGCAGGTCTCTCTGTTTTCCACGTAGAGGGGATTTCTCGCCATGATTCTGCCAAATATATCTCACCATGTAAGGTACACTTTGTTTTTCCTATATGTCTGTCAGTTTCCCTCTTATTCTGGGTTGCTCTTGCAGACTTCTGATAGTTACATGCGTCTTTCAGGTGGCATTTTCTTGTGTCCTATTTTAATGGATAAGCTTGAGATGCAACCTCCAAGACCTGGTGCTCTGTTTGATGCGTGTCAGCAGGGACTATTTAGTATATCCTCAAACATGTATGACCTGTGATGAAGAAGCAAAATGACGAGGTAATGCCCCAGTTACTTACTGGTAATCTTCATTACTCTGAGGTCTAGTCTTCCTCGCCACAGTAATCACAGAATGAGCTTTAGTCACCCTAAAGAAACTTCAGAGCAAAAGTTAGCAGACTAGTTTCCCCTCCCTCCAATATGGCCGACTTCCTCTTCATGCTATAAAAAGGAAGTACACCCAAACCTACACCTGTAAACATAGTAAACAGCAGAATGAAGCAATAACTAACAGGGCTAGGAGGGATGGGAAACTATACTGTGGCGAGGAAGACTAGGACTGGGATTAATGAAGATTAGTGTAAGTAATTGGGGCATTATCCCCTCGTCTGAATTCCTTGACACAGTAATCACAGAATGAGCTGATAAAGCAAGAATTGGCTTCATGAAACATGAAAACAAAACATACCCCAAGTATGAAATTGCAAGACCCTGTTTTATCATAAACAAGTCAAAAGGAACACATACATGTCCATCAATTCATACTGGAATACAGAACTGAAGTAACAAAAGAAACAGAAGCACCATCCCCCACCTCTAGCCTGTAATGCTCCATAAAGGTATGAGGAGTAGTCCATGTGACTGCCTTGAAAATATCCTTAATGGATATGCCCTTAAAAGCAGCACAAGACACAGCCACAGATCTCGTCCCTGAACCTGGTTTGTCATCACCGTGTCCTGAGATTCGGGCCAACAAAATCTTCTGATTGGTCTAGCGACTAAGGGTGGAATTGCAGGGCTTCAAGCCAGTCCTCACTGGACAAAATGTGACAAAGAGACTATCCCCCTTACAGAATGTCTCGTCCTGGCCAAGTAAACCATTCACATACAAGAGATGTAAGAGGGCCTCTTCCCCACACTGTGCATGAGGGAAAATAACAGGCAGTACCACCCCAGCAGACATGTGAAAAAAAGAAGCCACTGGCGGAATGAAAGAAGGGTGAGCACTCAAAATCACCTTATCGTCCAGGAGTCTCAAAAAAGGGGCAAATATCAAATAAGACCCCAACTCTCCAATCCACCTGTCCAAAGCAATAGCCACAAAGAATACCTCCTTCAAAGTCAGGAACTTCAAGTCCACTGACTCGAGAGGTTCAAACGGACTCTCTTGTAAAGCCAGCAAAACCAACAGCAAGTCCTATGGAAGGGCAGACAACAGCAGTTTCGACCATTTCAGAGCCAAGGACTTCAACAATCTAGACACCAGGGACTCCACTAGATCAAAAAGAGGACTCTTAAAAGCCCTAAGTACAGCCCACTGAGATCGGAGTGTAGAATGGGCCAAACCCAATTCAAAGCAATCGGACAAAATGTCCAGCACCGAACAGGCTCAATATCATCCACAAGAAAACCTTTCATCAAACACCAAGCAGAAACATTAGTCCAATGCTTGGCATAAGAATGCATAGTAGATGGGCACCAAGACTGCTGAATCAAATCGGCCACCACCCTCTACTCATCAGACTCCTACGTTCAATAACCAAACCTGAAGGTGCATTGACTGAAATACCTTGAGAAGAAGCAGGGGACCCATCAACGGGTAGATGATATGGAAGCACCCAGCACAGCTGAACCACCAACTAGAGGGGTAACCACAGGCATCTCCGCCACCCTGGTACCACCAGAATCACCAAAGCCCTGCCCAACCTGATCTTCTGCAACATCACTGGAATCAAGGGGACAGGGGAAAATGCATATAAAAACTCCTGAGGTCACAGGGAGAGCATCGCGTCCACCCGCCATGCCTTCCTGCAAGGCATAATCCTGAAAAAACAAGGAAGTCTGGCAGTCTCCAGGGAGGCAAACAAATTGATAGTCGGAGACCCAAACCTCCTCTGTAAACTCAGGATCACATTCTGTGTCAAAGACAGGGAACTCATGGTCGGAAACACCCGGCTGAGCCAGTCCGCCACCACATTCTCCTTGCCTGGTAAGTAAATCGCCAACAGGGACTTCAACTCCTGCACTGCCCAGCTGCAAATAACCAGACTCAGACAGCTGAGGGATTTCACTCTGCATCCCCCCTAACGATTCAGCTACCCCATGACAACCTTTTTGTCTGTCCGGACCTGCACATAATGAGTTGACAAATGTGGGGAAAAAGCCAAGAGACCCAAGTGAACAGCTTTCAGCGCCCAGTAGTTGGAAGAAGAAGCTGGATGTACCTTCGACCATTTCCTCTGTGTGGAAAGATCTCCCAAGGTTGCACCCCAGCCTAGCATACTGGCATCTGTATTCACTATCCTGGTAGGCTCCACATGAAAACAACATCCCTGGGACAGATTCACATTGTTCAACCAACAGCTCAAAATCTCCCTGTTGGTAATCCTGGCCACTCGGCAGCCAGTGGGACAACACATGGCTGATCACTGGATACATATGTAAACGAGCCCAAGACAGCACCATCAGAGATGCATACATAAGCCCCTGAAGTCTCAACCACTGGCTCACTGAGGGACACCTCTGAGACAGTAACCCCTAAATGTCCTTCACCAGAGTCAATTTCCTGTCCTGAGGCAGGAACACTTTCCCCACCAAAGTCTTGAACCATGCTTGATTGTAGGTCAGACCCTGTGTTGGGGTGAGATGATTTGCTGAGTTTCACCAAAAAGCCATGATCCTGCAACCCCTTGCAGACTTCCATTACATGCTGTTCCGCCTTAGAAGAAAAAGAAGAGGGAGAATGCAGTAAATCATCTAAATATGGAAAAGTCAGAACCCCCACGCCCTGCAAAACACAAATAAGGAGAGCTAAAACCTTAGTAAACACCTTAGGTGAACAACACAGACCAAAAGGTAATACCTTGAATTGGTAATGGTGAACCAGAACACAAAATCACAGAAACTGATGTGACGTCAGAAGGACCCGCACATGCAGATATGCATCCTGTAAGTCCAGAGATGCCAGGAAATCCCCCTGATTGATGAAGGGCAGAATGAGTTGAAGAGGACATTGGGAATGCATTGGTTCAGCCATTTCAGATCCAGGACAGGTCGGAGATCACCCAAATGTTTTTTCACCAGAAAGAGAGCTGAATAAACTCCCTCCCATTCCTGCAAATGAGGCACCAGAACAATGGCACCTTTCATTAAGAGGGCCTGTTGCTTCATTCCCCCCACCCCATAGACAAGTTGTGACTCGAAAAACATCAGGGGGTTTCCATAAAACCAATTCCAAACCCCTCTCTCACCACCTGAAGCACCCACTGGTCTGTCACTGCCTGCTGCCAGACCTTGAAAAACAGAGAGATGCGGCCCCCACCTGATCGCCTAGCACTGCTATATAGTCAGAGTTTATATGCAGCCAGGGAAGAGGAAGCTGGCTTCTGGAACCGGGGTTTTTCATAGGAAGGGGCACCCCAGCCACACTCCCTAACAGAAAAGGGTTGGTTAGATTTACCCTGGAAGTCTGGACCAAAGGCCCCCTCGTTACCAAATAATTTAGGACAGCCAGCCTTTTCAAGAGCAAGCAGCTTGCGATCCTTAGCCGATTTTTTCACCATGTCCTCCAAAGGAGGTCCAAACAACTTCAACCCAGAAACATGAATTTTCATTAGTAGCCCATTCTGGGAGGCATCAGCCTTCCACGACCTTAACCACATCTGACGGCTAGCCACTATGGAGGACCACGCAATGCAGCTGCACCCAGAGTCAAAAGAAATGTCTGACAAAAGTCTGACCTGTTGATCCTTCATAGCCAGAGTAGAAGAGATGTCTTACCACTGGTCCATCAACTCTGCCAGAGAATGGAAGTCTTTAAGGAGGGATTGAATTGCATAAGAATAATAGGCAGCAGCTCTGATCGCAAAATTAGAAGCAACAAAAGTGCCTTTAAGGGCACCGTCAACCCTCTTATCAATTGGGTCTGATGGAAAGGCATATTCAGATATGAGAGTACTCTGGGAGGCCAACCCCACCATCAAGGAATCCACCTTAACAGATGCTGGTAATTTGTCCGCAAAGTCCTGCAAGGGATATCGTTTGGCCAAAATACGTGGAAAACCATGTTTCTCCACATTCTTCCATTCATTATCCAAAACCTTTTGTAAAGAAGAATGGATTGGTAAGGATTCAGGTTCCTTACATTGATACTGGGAGAAAAAAACATAATTTTCCTCAGGAATCACAGCATCCGGAAAACACCAAATTCTGGAAAATGTACTGAAGGACTTCCTTTACCTCTGGACCCTGCACATATGAACCTTTAAGTTCAGCATCCTCTTCTGCATCAGAACCTGCAGGGGCGACCGCCTCCATGCAAGGCCTCTTAGTAGGAGGACTAGGCTCTCTTTCACGAAAATCAGCAGCTACCGCTGCCTGTATCATCTGCTGAATAGCAGCCAAGGAAGGAGCTACCTCAGGAGTCCCTGGCTCCTCCACATTTTGGGTTTTCTCCAACACTTTACCCCCAGTCTCCATACTGCAAGCAGTAACAACTACAGTAAGCAGACAAATCTCCCGCTTAAATATTTGCCAGGCACCCAAAGCATGATGCTTTCAAAGCGACCAGGCTGCTAAGCAACCGCCCCACAATACCTTGCTCCCTCTGCCTCAATGTAACTGTGAAGCATGCATGTTGTGTCAGTTAAATAAAATGCCGTCATCGGTTCCCTGAATATACTGCACACCTTGCAGCATGAAGACCTGGCCATCCCCGCCCGCTCATGCCGGGCTCTCAGTGGGTAACGCGACCCCCATAGAAACCTCCAAGAATTCAAAGGAGAAGCACAACTGCGTTCCCCAGAGCCAGTTAAAGCAAAGCAGGACTTCAAGGTAACGGGGAGCACTGAGGCACACTTTGTGAAATACCTTCCAAAACAAACAGCGGTAAGATCCACAATTGCCCCACAATAAGCAAGGTCCTGAGTATGCTACTGCAATACCTCGACCTCGCGGGACCCATGACTCTGCTAAGGCAAGACCTCGATCTCCCACTTGCCTGCACAATTGAAAGAAGCAACTCGGAAATTAAGTTGGCCATTAGTTTGTTATCATCAAGACATTCACTAACAAGCAATGTGAGGCTGGTAATATTGGTAAAATCCTGAAAGTATCAAAGGCCATTTGAAAGCAGTGCTGGGGACATAGCGAGTTAGCTAAATCTCCCCTATTGCTAATGGACTTTTTAAAAAGAAAATTTATATAAATTATGTATAAATTAGTAAACTAAAGAATTCCAAAGGATAATGACTTAGTAATATTGATCAAGCTTTTAGAGAGCCCCTAACAGGCTATTTTGTGGTTTTCCTTCAGAGAATTATTTAAAAAATGAGTACCAAGAGAGCAGTTTTATATCACTTTGAGCAATTAACTGCACAATGAAACACAGTGCCTAAAGACAACTTTATGGTTAGAGGGAATTTCCCCATATTAAACTTTTTGTAAAAGAGTGTGAGTAAGTAATTGTTGATTGTCTTAGCGTTCCTTCAAAACCATTTACAATAATAAAGGATTACAAGAAATCAGTGCATAAATAAATAAATACAAAAAAACCTGCCTTTTAATTATATCAAGAATTATACTATACTAAAATCAAGATGTTATAAAAGGCATCGACAAGGCCAATAAAAGATAGTACAATAAAATGTTCTAATTGCTATTTAAAGTCTATCTAAAAATAACAAATTTACTTTACAAGATTTGGAAACTCATCCATGAAATCAGTTTAAATGCTTCAGGTGTTCTTCGGTTATCACCATAAATTTCATTGTACAACCAATGGTTCTCCAGGAGTTGCCCCTGAAGCATAATCTTGTTTATTGAGTGTTCTGATTCAGTGTAGTCTGAAAATAGGCCTTAAATATTTCTTACAAATTTCAGCTAGTTTGGGATATACACATAACATATGTTTAATTGATTTCTTATGGGATGCACATAAGCGACAAAGTGGTTGATGATCCCTTGATTTGTTCCAAGAGCCCTCAAATTGTAGTAATGGAATATAGAAAACTTCAGAATATTTTTTTATACAGTTGGTATTAATGATGAGTCAAGATACTGTTGTCTCCTTGTTGTGTAGGTATGCTGTAGGCACTCTCGGATATGATACATCTGAGTGCCCAAGTTTTGGAACATCACCGTCATTGTTATTTAACATTTCATTAAGATGAGATAAATGTCAGACAATACGCATTGGTAAAGGCCGTAGGTTTCGCCTATGGGATTAATAACAAGTTAAGAGGTGTGGCAGCAGTGTATGAGTGCAGGGAGAATGGTGTGAGTAGTCTCTGTCAAGGGTAAGTGGTGCATGAATGAAGGTTGATAAGTGTCTGAGTGCAGGGTGAAAGTGCCTCAATGCATGATGATTGATGTGTGTTCAGTGCAGAATAAGAATTGTGTGAGTGTACAGGGTGAGAGATGTTACCCTGTACAAGGTAAAAGGTGTGCAAGAATAGGGTGAGCGGTATGTCTATAGTATAAGTGCAGGATGAACGGTTTGATTTCAGGGTGAGAAGTATGGGTGGAGGGTGAGAGGAATGTGAGTGCTGGGTGAGAGGTATGTCAATGGTATGTGAGTGCAGAGTCAGCACTGTGTGAGTAGTGGATAAGCAGTATCTGACTGCTAGGGTGAGCGGTGTCTAAGAGTAGGTGAAAGGTATGTAAGTGTTGTGCAAAGTTACAAAATGAGGCAAAGCCGTGTTGTGTTCTAATATGCCAGAGACAGCTGCCTGGGCACCGTTCACCTCACCCGGCTCCTGAAGAGGCACGGCTTGTCTGTTCTACCACACGTTGCATCTGAGCAGCTCAGTGCAGGAAAGGTAGACAAAGAAAAGACAAGGAAAAAGGGTGGTGACCACTAGGGAGGTCACGGGATCAGGGAGGAGGATGTGGTAGGTTAAAACCGGGGGGACGTTCCAAACAACGGTGAGGGTTGAGGGTTTACATGGCCATGGGTGGAGCACACCAATACATTGGGGTCATGTTTGCACTACATAAATGCATACATAAAGGGGGAAATATTAAGCGGGGACAGCCGACCAGGGCTACCGAGTGAAAGCACACAGGATTCTGGGTTGAGGAGCAGCAATGGGGGAAGTAACTGGGGGAATGGGTAGGCAGCTGAGATGGAGTAATGGCAACAAATAATGCTGTGAATGGGAGAGAAAGGGGTGCAGGAAACACAGGCTCATTAAGTGTGTTGTTGCAGGGAGAATACAAACACATGCACTCTAATTGAGTGCTTGTTCATAAATGCTAAAAAAAGGTTCCTTCTGAGTGAGTATCCAGTGGAAGGACACTGGCAAACAGCCACTGCCCATAACCATAAGGTGTACTTGGTCTAAGTTCCACGCCATAGCATGGACAGCAAAAGCAGAGCAGGAAGTGAAAGCAGACGATGTGCTGGTCAATGAGAAGCAAGTAAATTAGAGCTACGTTGAAATCAACAAATGGTAAGCTCAGGTAAGTATTGGGTGGGTTTTAGCCCCTTTAAGGATTATTTTTTTTAAATACAAACAACTTCGCAAGCACATTGCTGTACAGGCAAAACCTAATAAGAAAGGATAGTCTATAATCGGAATGGCGCATGGCCACAAAAAGGAACCATGATAGATGGTGGGCAGCAAGTATAATTCTAATATTAGTTATATTTCAAAATATTTTCCATTTCACTATGAAAAAGGCAAGAAATGCTACCATAAAATATTTAAGTGAAGTGATCTGCTTAATATGTTAATGTTAATTGGGATTTGTAGAGCGCATAATCACCGGCAGGTCTCTAAGCGCTAAGAGAGAGTAGCTATGGCCCACCCCAGTGAGTGACTGTTGGTCCCAGCGTGTGTTATGTCCAGGCCTCTGTAAAGAGGAGGAGGGTCTTCAGTTTTTTTTCTAAAAGGGCTTTTTCCTTATGAAGGTTTCCTGGTAGCTTATTCCACAACTACGGGATCAAGACCGAGAAGGCTCGACCCCCTTTGGCCAGCCGGCCTGCCTCGGATGACCGGAGGGTACGTCCAGGGACGTATCTCCCCAGGCGCTCCTTGAGGTATACTGGAGCCTGTCCATGAAGGGCCTTGTGGGCAATACAGAGGCCCTTGAATCAGGCTCGCTGTTTGACAGGGAGCCAATGTAGCTGTTGCAACAGAGGTGTGGCCCGGGCCGTCTAGGGAGCTTGAAGATCAGCCTGGCTGCGTCATTCATCGCTCCTTGCAGCTTGCCTAACAGCTTTTCAGGTAGTCTAATATATAACGCATTGCCATAGTCTAGGCGGGACACAATCAATGCAGCTACCACCGTCCGCAGGGTGGAAAATGAGAGGAGGGGTGATAATTTCCTCAGCTGTCTCAGCAGGCCCACGCAGGTCCCAACCACGGAGGACACTTGATTAGACAATGTAAGTTTGTTGTCTATTTTAATGCCTAGGCTTTTTACGACTGGAGCTGGAGTAGGTGTGGCGCCCAGCTCCGGTGGCCAGAAGAGGTCAGTCCACGGGTTGCTTCCTGTGATGATGGCTAGGACCTCAGTTTTGTCCGGATTAACTTTGAGTGAGTTAGCTGTCATCCAGTTGACCACGTATCTGAGGATATTTTGCACGCGTGAGTGGGCTTGTGAGGTATTGTCAATTTGAAGAATTAATTGTGTGTCATCGGCGTAGTTGAACACCTGGCAGTCCATGCGGGCCTGGAAATGGATTGACGAGTTTGTCTTCCAAACTTTGTCGTTAAAGTAGTGAGGCTGCACGTACACAAATAAAATGCCTTTGGTTTTTTGCCACTGTATTTTATTGCAATTAGCTTTTTGTTGTTTTTTTTACTTTTAGTTTTTTGTTTTTATTGAAACGGTTATGTAGCTGATAGTGGGCCTCTACTGATTTCAACCAGATGACTGATCAACGTGTCTTATGTGAGGACATTTTAATAGAATTCTGTTGAGTAAAATTCGAAATGTGTCGTATGAAGTGGGGAAGGATGTAACAACCAGAGAAAGCACTATAGGGCCATATGTAGGTAATTTCTATTTACCGATTCCTAAATACCGAATTTTACCGATTCGGTATTTAAGAATCGGTAAATAGAATGTAGGTAAACATTCGGTAAATTATACCGATTCGGTAATATTTGGTATTACCGATTCGGTATTTACCGAATCGGTAATAAGGAATACCTTCCCATTCATTCCTATGGGCCTGGAGGCCCATAGGAATGAATGGGAAGCCATTCACTATTACCGATTCGGTAAATACCGAATCGGTAATAGGGGAGCATATTCAAGGGTGGCAGGGTGTCAAATTGACACCCTGTTGCACCCTGAATCGTGCATGTGTGCACATGTAGCGCACATACATGCCCTAAGGGCATGTTTGTCTGCCACATGGCACTTTAAAAAAGCACAAAATTGCTTTTTAAAAGGTATTCAGTATTTACCGCCAACTTGTAGTTGGTGGTAAATAACGAATCCTGAAACCAAAATGCACTCACTTGAGTGCTCCCTACATAGGATTTAAGGAATCGGTAATTTACCGATTCCTTAAAATAACGAATCGGTAAATTACCGATTCCTTAAATCCGGCCTCCTACATCTCGATTGCCTAAATACCGGTCGGTAACGGGAGATTTACCGAATTTCGGCCGTTACCGACCGGTATTTAGCTACCTACATATGGCCCTATAATTGTTATTTCTATTTTCTACACTTGGATAGCTCACAGTCTGCCACTAATATATAGTTCTAGGGCGTCAGTCAGTAGCCTGGTTATAACTTTCCCAATGTTTCCATCTCAGACTGAAGTTCGATTCGTATTTGTGGAAGCGTTTACTTCGAGGGACAAGTACAAGTCAAAGTACTGCACAAACACAAGCCTCTCTGTCAATTAGTCTTGTTTGGGATACAATTGCAATTTTCAGATTTCTAAATATATTGTAATATATTTTTCACATTCCATTTAGTCACAACGTTCCTGTTTTTATAGCCCCATAATACAGTCTCCATGTGGTACTGTCCAGAAAAGCTATATTACTTTGCAGCCTTCTGTAACCGAGTCACCCGAAAGACAGTGTATCTAGCAGGTCAGCACTCCATGTCACTAGGGTACTCCAGATCTTGGGACAGAAAACATTCTCAAGACAAGCGCTAAAGCGGGGTTCATCCAAGGGGGGAAGCAAAGGGAGCAGGCAGAAGCAGCATCAGTACAGGGTCGACTGAGGTGCCTGATGCATGCTTGGATATATGTTCCTGAACTGCCAATAGAGAAAAGAAGTTGCACATACCTGACATGACTGGCATCATCAAAATAGTGCTATGACACTACTACTGGCGATGAGAGGAAGGAATTGAACTACTCCACAATGTGACACCATCACCAGTCATAGATGCCACGGCAGTGAGAACATTGCCACAAGCAGCAGCTGACAGAGAAGAGGCCAGTGCGCCCCATGTGCGCAGCAAAACTAACCCCCAGTTACCCATGCACACATGGAAAAATAAACAGTAATCCAGCATAGAGCCCATGGCACCATTAGACATGAACAGGCAAGAGAACAATGCAACCCTGTGTGTGGCAGCAAAGAAGTCCCACCGGGCCGGAACACACCTAGCAATAAGCAGGAGACCCAGCACAGGGAGTGCGGAAAACAGAAACTGTTGGCAGACCCACACACGAATTGCAGCGAAGGTGAGCATTCCTACTTGAGTGCATTCACTCGCTGACCCCGCAGGACAGTGAAAGGCATGAGCAACAGAGTCTGCACACATAAACTGATAAGGACCTCACAGCAGAGCATCACATCAGCTGAAAATGTGAGAAAGAGAGAGGATGGCTATCTCGAGCCGCGTCATTAACACAGAAAAAGGTGTCTATGGCAGGATGCCAGGAGACCGTAATTTTGAGGCAAAACATCTGCACATAAAACATAACAAGCAAAGCAGCAGAGGGAGACAGACAGCAGACACATGCGCTCTTCTAGAGTTCATCTAAAAGTGAAAGAGAGGGACTGCAGGAAAGTAACAAGCAGGCTTGCATAAAAAAAAGTTCCACACAAAAGCGGATGAACACAGTATTTTGGTGACAGGAAATGATAAGAGCAACACATTTAAGCCCCTTTTAAAATATATTAAAAACAATAGATTTCACAAGCACAGCACAAGCCTGCCCATCATACCAACCAATCTCCCTTATTAACGCAAAAATATAAATCTTTGCAAAGATCCTTGAAAACTGCCTCCTGGCATTGCTGTCTTCACTTATCCACCCAGATCAATATGGCTTTATGCCTTGTCGCAGCACCCGCCATTGCATTTGAGTGCACATTGCTCTGGAGCATGCAAAAGCCACTTTGTGTGCTCAACCAGCAGTATACAAGAGGCCATCAGTTCCATCACCCTCAGAGTTAACCTCACTGAAATTCCCGACTGAGGCTGAAAGTTCTGGATCAAAGCCTGAATGTCCTGGACTCACTTTCCCGGGGGAAAGGCACAAAACTGAACCATGTCCAGAATGGCTCCGTTAAAGGTGAGAGTCTGAGAAGGAGTCAGATGTGACTTCAGCACATTGCTAGTGAACCCCAAAGATGACAGGAGGTTTGCCATAGTCTGGAGGTGGTTGACAACTGCCTGGGACGAACCCTCTTTCAACAGTCAGTTGTCAAGGTAGCGGAAGACTGGCACCCCTTACCTCTGAAGGTGAGCTGCTACCACCATCACTTTCATGATCACCCAAGGGGCGCTGGTGAGACCAACAGTGAACTAAAAATGCTCCTGTCTCACCACAAACCGCAGGTAATGCTGATGGGCCGGCAGGACGGGTATATGGAAATAGGCATCCTGCAGGTCCAACTCCACTATCCAGTCTACAGGTTTGAGTGCAGACAAAGCCTGGGCCAGGATCAGCATCCTGAAATTCTCCCTCCGAAGGAAGGCATTGAGAGAGTGCAGGACTAGAATAGGATGAAGACTTCTGTCTGACTTGGGCACCAGAAAGTAGCAGGAGTAACAACCACATGCTACTTTTGGTGCTGGCACCCTCTCAACAGCCCCTTTGGCGAAAAGGGCTTGCACCTCCTGCTGCAAAACCGAGAGATGGTCCTTCGTCAGTTGATGGGGGAAGGAGCGGTAGGTGCGGCAGGGAAGAGAGGAAGGGTTAGGCTTATCCCTGGCAAATGATCTGTAGGACTCACCATTCCAATATGATTACCTGCCTCCCTGGTAAGAATCAGTGGATTCTGCACCCCACTGGGTGGCTGTGCTCCTGTAAGAGCATGCTGAAGAGATGTGTCAGGTGGGCACCTAAACATCAAGCTCATAAATGCTGGGTTCCTTGTGGAGGCTGGCGGTATGTAGAACCTCGCCCAAATCCACTATAGGAGCAGTAGAACTGTTACAGTTTGAGGGGCGTCAAGGGGCAGAAAGCCTCAGAGAGCAAGAGGTAGCCCTGATCTCTTCAAAATGCTTAAGAGCAGAATCAACCTTGTCCCTGAACAGGTGAGTTAAATTGAAAGGCATGTTTATCAGGGTGGACTGGATACTACCTAAGAACCCAGTTGATCGCAAGCATGCATGGTGGAGAATGGCAACATTGGGGCTAATGGCCCGCCCAATGGAATCGGTGGTGTCCAAGTCACAAAGAATCATGAACTTGGCCACTTTACAACCATCTTGAATCACCTGGTCTAGAACAGGTTGAATCTTTACAGGCACACCAAGGAGGACCTGCACCACCGAATCCCAAAGAACGTGAGAGTAGCGTCCAAACAAGCAGCTCACGTTACAAGACCGGAGGGCTAGACTGGTAGAAGAAACTACACAATTGCCAAACTTTTCCACCCGCTTAGATTTCGTTGGTGGGAGTGGTAGGAAATTTGTTGGGATTAGATCAGCTTGCAGAAGCTTGAAGCACTAGGCTGTTGGGACAAGGATGCTGCAAGAAGAAAGCAGGGTTGTCTGGAGCGTGGTGATTTGTCGACTGACTGGGGGCCAGAACAAGGCTTGGCCCAGGCCCCCAATAAGGTATCCGTCAGTGCCTCAAATGGAAGAAGGAGTTCAGAAGATGTTTGCCCCAGTTGGAGGACTTCTGTCAAGGCATTGGTCTTGAACTTCAAGTTGGGGAGCTGGAGGTCAAGTATCTTGGCCCCCTATTCATCACCATTGCATAGGAAGCAGATTCCTCTGTGGCTGACCCAGGGGGGGAGAGGAGATCCAATTCCATGTAGGTATAGAGACTACTACCCTCCTGTCCTAATACCAATTATCATCCTGGTAGGGTTGAGGTCATGATGCATTTCACCTCACCAGACTCTGCCCCATGTTCATGCTTCCGAACCCCGTGACCATCCAAAACCCCACTTACATATTTATTAGACAGTGGTTTGTATCGAGCACACACAATGCTACACTTTATCCACAAATGACATCTATGGAATGTAAAAAACCATAATGTAAGGTAATCTGCTGAGTGTTCTCTATACAAACCACTAAGTGGGTTTGGATGCATGTACACGGGTAGAGTCTGGTGGGGTGATATGCATGTCAACCTTTTTACCTGCACAGTCTGATGAATTTGGAGATAATGTACCCCCCCAATATCATCTTGAGTAATAGTTCCATCTCTGGCCAGAAATATCATTGTGTCCACCTACACTGGTAGAGGCTTCACTCTTACCTCCAATATCATAAGGTGCATGTTTTACACTGAGATTAGGGTTGGAAGAACATGATCATAAATACCATTAATAACTAAGGAACATATAATGGAATAGCATTTATTTTGCAACCATATAACTCTAGGTTGTAAGTCCTAACAATTCTCGGCAAAGAAATAGAGGGGGCTGAAATGTATTGACACCTGATAAAGAAGCCAACTCACCATATAGCGATATAAACCGAAATCAGTTACCGGAGTTATTTTTCTTTTTTTGACCCCCTAAATGTGGCCGTCAGCCAATGGCCGGCGGTTGCACTCCCTCTCCAATGCATCTGTCGCCCAATAGCCAGGACTGGGGAAGGCTATAAAGGCCCCTATGGTGCTTGGCTGCTTGGGAATTACCCCCAATCTGCCCCTGGGGGGGAGGGGGGCAGAAAGCCCACTAGATGCCAGGGAAAATAAAATAAAAATATAGTGGCGGGGCTGCCCTCCATGGGCATGGCAGTGCCCCCTCCCCAAACAGGACTCAACAGTCTTTTGCCCCCATGGGGGGTGTAATCACCCCCAATCTGCCCCCTAAGGGGGCAGAAAGCCCATGTAGGAGAGGCTGATAGTGGTGGTTACTGACTCTGAAAGTGCCCTGGGCTCTGCTAACCAGGCCCAAGGCTAGTGCTCCATCCTTAAAAGGTATATGGTAATTAGTGTAATTATAATTAAAGACAACCTACCTGTGAGTCCCTAGTATATGGTAGGGCATGTAGGTTTAGAGACCTCAGTGAACCTAATGCACTTATATGTGCACTGCTTTGGTGTCTGGTGTCATTTTAAAGTCAGACCAGCCTTGCAGGCTGGTTTTAAAATAAAACTGTGTCCAAATTCGACTTTGGAACTAAAAGTACTTCCAAAGTCCAAAACTAGAATTTTATTACATATAAGTCACCCCTCAGGTCTGCCTTAGGTGCCCCAAGGGTAGTGTGACTTGTTATAAAAAGCAGAGATTTTATAAAATATGTTTTATATGCCCTGGTGGGGGAAAAACAGCCAAAGTTATTTTTCCCCATTGTACTGCTGCTAGCTTCATAGGTTAGCATGGGACGGCTTTATTAAACTTTAATAAAGTCAAACTTTTGATGGCAAGTGGCTAGCAACTCAATTCAAAATAGCAAAGTTTTAGTTACAATAAATCCAACAACTTGCCAAGGTTGGATTTATTATAACTATTGCAGGAAAGTAGTTTTATAACTTCCTATCTTGAAGCAGCCTCTTCTGATTTGGCCAGCATGTGACAGCCAGAGCCAAGCTGCTCCCTGAACAGATGTGAAGAGGCCTGGGGCTGAAACAATACAGTCATTTGGTGGGAGGAGATTTGCTTCCTGGAGAAGCCAGAGACAGGAAGAGGGCTGGGGAGATAAACTGAACTTCAAAGGTAGAACCACAGATGTCACAGGGCCCAGTCCAGCCCCCACTTCCTTGATCCCCAGCCAGACGGGAGCTCCTCTAATTAGATTAGGAGAGGGGCTTGAAGAGGAGTGTAGGGAAAAGTTAGCCATTCCTGTGGGTTGGGTTAGCCTGACCTGTACTTCAAGGAGAGAATTTCTCCATTTTAAATTTGGGAGAAATGTGCATTCTGGGACAAACATATACCACACTTCCCAGGAAGTTGTCATGGCAGAGGGTGGCAACTTTAACCCTGGGTTTTCCCCTACTCTTGCCAGCACAGAATGGGGAATACATGTGGCAGATCTGTAGGAGCTCCTCAGACCCCTTCCTGAAACATCTAGAGAAGAAGGACTTCCCTGCTGGACCCTTGGACTGCACCACAGAAGACTCCACTCAGAAGGACTGCACCTGCTGCACTTTACAGGCTACACACAAAAAGGACTGTTCCTGTCTTAAAGGATAAGGAGTGGACTCACTGAGCAGCAACAGGCAGAAATGTGCTGGAAGAAGCCACCTGCAACATCCATTGAAAGGGCAACTCCAGCTGACAGCTTCCCCTGGATTTTCCTGGACTGACCAGGTGCATTGTGGGAGTTGGAATCTCAGATACCAAGATGCAAACCAGAGCTTCTGAACCCTCTATTGGTGCTACTGGACCCTTCCTGCCCCTCAAGGAAACTTTCAGAAGAAGATCTGAAAGTTTGGCAACTTTTTGCCAGATTTTGTGAAAAAGCTCCAAAAGAAGACTGCATCGACGACGAGAGTCAAGTCGGCAATGTTGAACCGGGACACAGCCTGACCGCTCTGGTTTGTCCTGCTGAAAGCTCGGGAGCACCTCACGATCGACGATGAAGACAAAGACCTCCAGGGCTCACCGAGGCATCACGCTGCAGCAGGCTGCCGTCATCGACACAAAATCCAGATCTGAAGACCTGATTGCTTGTCGTCGAGAGAAATAGCTTTAAAAAAGTGACTAAATCAGAAGGTAAAAGCTTAACCGGGCCCAACCACTCATTGTATCCAACCCACGCTCCATCACGGTTGGCCTGAAACTTTAATTTTGTCCCTGTCCAGAACAACCAGATAGCCGCGGTTGGCACATCACACTTTTTGGCGCTAGAAAGAACATTTTTTTAATTTAAACTTTGAAAATTCATATCTCTGGTTCCCTACATTGGATGTTTGTTATTTTGGTGTCATTTATAAAGATAAAAATATTCGCTATGTTTATAAATTGGTGTTGGATGTTTATTGTGCTGTGTCTTTCACTTATTTACTGTGCTGGTGATATTAAATGCTTTAGACACCTGTCTCCTAAATTAAGTAAGACTGCTAATCTGCCAAGCTACCAAGGATTGAGCAAGGATTAATTTATTGAGACTTGACTGGCCCTTATTAGTGATTGTGATATTATTACTAGCTGTAGTTATCTATCTGCACCTACTAATAACCCACCTTCTTACATTTAGGTGGGCAGTGGTGGGATCCAGTACTTGTGTTTGATACCACCATTCAGTATTTAAGTGAGGCAATTCAAAATCCTCTAATTGGACCTAGTGCAAAAATTGTTTTTGGTTTTAAATTTGGACTAATATACATTAATTAATTAAAAAAAATCTAAATTGTTCTAACTTCAATTGTTCCCACAGATTTTGTGTGTGACCCAAAACTAAGGGATACCATAGAGCTTGATCTATCTAGCCTACCAACTCTCATAGTAGCAGAGCATAGGGGCTTGTGCAAGGCTTGGGAGCTACCAGCACCCTCCACTACCAGGAAGCCAGAGCTGATAAAGGCCCTTAAAGTCTGTACAGAGGCCCAGCTAGCAGACCTGTCCCCTGACACAGAGGAAGCCCAAGAAATAGAAGATGAGGGGGCGGAAGACTCCTTAGACGTCAATGATATGGAATCTGAACGCCTGTCCATGCATACCGTGACCAGGGCCCTGCCTAGAGCAGGTGAGGGAAGAATATCCACCACCGTAGAAACAGGACTGGCTCTCAAAGAGAGAGAGAACTTGAGGCCCAGTTAGCCTACATTGCACTAGAGACAGAGAAGTTGGCCTGCCAAAAAGAAGAGGGCATGTGAAGAAAGGCGAGATGGTGGCAGCTAAGGAGAGTCACAGATGTCTAGGGGTGGTGGGTTTGACCCAAGCCTGCCCAAGGGGATTGTCCCTAAATATTTGGAGGGTGAAGACATTGATAAATGGCTGACAGCTTTTTAGGGGGCCCTTAAGATGAGGAGGGTTAGGTCTCAGTACTGGGGTTCACTCCTTTGGGAATTAATTCCAGTAGCAGGGAGAGACAGGCTCTTGACCTTAGAGGGGGACGAATCTGAGTCCCATCGCCACATGAAACAAAGCTTAGTCAGAAGGTTTGGTCACACCCCTGAGTAGTATAGGAAGACGTTTAGGGACATCCAGAAAGTCAGTACCCAATCCTGGGGTGACTTTGTAGACCTATCTGTGAAGGCACTAGAGGACTGGATACAAGGTAACAAGGTCAGTACCTATGAGGAGCTACACGATTTGTTCATGAAGGAGCACATATTAGCTAATTGTCCCTCAGAGAAGTTATACCATTTCCTACTTGACTTTAAACTGTCTAGTCCCAGGGAACTGGGTAAGACAGCAGATGAGTGGGTTCGCACAAGGGTGACCAAGAAGAACTAGGAAGGTGATCAGAAAAAAGGAGGACAGGTCCCCTCCCAGGGGAAAGCCCTGGGTAACTCAGATAAAAAACAGAAAGAGTCCTCAAAAGGTCCCCAAATACCTGCAAAAGAAGGGGGTTCCCTGAACCGTTCCACTTTCAATGGGAAGGGGTTTCTAGGGAAGTTATTTGACCCTACAAAGGCAGGGATGTGTTTTGACTTTTTTCAGCCAGGACACAAAAGGATAGATGCAGTCTGCTCAAAGAAGCCCCCCACCAGTGGGCAGTCACAGATGATTGCTAGTGTAGGTGTGGAAGTTAGCCCAGAGAAGGGGAAGGGGTATACAGAGGTGACCTTAGTTTCCGTGGGTGGGGTGGAAGTTGCAGCCCTGGCAGCCTTACCTCCAAGCATGAAGAGGTACAGGCAGAGGCCTAAAATCAACAGAAATGAGGTTGAGGCTCTGAGGGATACAGGAGCCAGTGTTACCATGGTGGCGAACAAATTGGTTTGCCCACAGCAGATCCTACCTGGTGTATTCCATCAGGTTACCTACACAGACAGCAGAGTTAAGCTTCATCCCACAGCAATGGTGACCTTGGAAATGGGTGGTGTGACTAGCCCTAGGAAGGTAGTTGTGTCTCCTGTCCAACTATTAGAATGTCTACTGAGAAATGATCTTGAAGCTTCTGAATGGTCAGGGGTGAAAAAGAAGGTCCATGCGCAGATGCTGGACCTCCCTGACTGGGTATGTGCTGTGACTAGATCTCAGACTGTACATCAGGGGAGTACTGGACACATGGACCCTGGAACAATGGCCCAAGATTGCAGAAACAAGAGATGGGCAGGGGCAAAGAGATTGTCCCACTTTTGACGGCCTGAGGCAGATTGCCTCCAGGCAAGAGAAGGATGATGTCAGTGGATTCCACAAGGTCACTGGGAGCATGGAGTCCTCTATACTTAGGCCAGGAACCCCAAACCAGGGGCAACGAGTACAGGGGTGGTTCCCCCCATGTATAGAGAGGTCCTCCTCACCTTGGGCCATGACATCCTCTAGGCAGGACATTTGGGTCAGACCAAGACCTTGAATAGGCTGGTCAACCATTTCTATTGACCCAACATGTCTGCCAAAGTAAAGGAGTTCTGCAGCTCCTGTGTCACCTGTCAAGCCAGTGGCAAGACACAGGGCAAGCCAAAGGCCCACTTGATACCCCTGCCAGAGGTTGGGACTCCCTTTGAGCGGGTGGGGATTGACAATGTTTGGTCCTCTAGACCCACCAACTGCCTCAGGGAGCATATATATCTTGGTGGTAGTGGACCATGCCACCAGATATCCAGAGACAATACCCCTCAAACGGTCACTGCTCCCACAGTACCAGAGCCCCACTTCATTTCTTAACCAGAGTGGGCTTTCTAAAGGAGGTGATCTCAGACAGGGGGGTTAACTTTATGTCCACCTATCTGAAGGAGATGTGGGATGGATGTGTCTGGTGTTACCTATAAGTTCACCACTTCATATCATCCCTAGATCCATGCCTGCTGTTTGGTTACAGAGAGGTGCCAAAGAAAGGTGTTGGTTTTAGCCCCTTTGAATTACTGTTTGGTCATCCTGAAAGACAGCACCTGTATTTGGTGAGAGAAGCTTGGGAGAAGCCTTTCAAGGAACCCAAACAGGATGTGTTGGACTATGTGCTAGGCCTGCGGACTCACATGGCAGAGTACCTGAGTAGAGCAAGCAGCAACCTGGAGGCCAACCAAGAGCTCATGAAGCTCTGGTATGACCAGAAGGCTACTATGCCTGAGTACCATTCAGGACAGTTGGTGTGGGTGTTGGAGCCTGTCGATCCCAGGGCCTTCAAGGACAAATGGACTTAGCCCTATCCCATTCTGGAGAAAAAAGGTGAGGTCATCTACTTGGTGGACCGTGGAACCTCCAGGACTCCCCACAGGGTACTCCATGATAACAGACTGAAACCTCACCAAGACAGGTCAGATATGACCATGCTGATGATCACAGATGAAGGAGGGGAGGAGGGGAGGAGGAGAGTGAACCTCTCCCACACCTCTTCTCCACCAATGTACATGATGGGGGGAGTCATACTCTCTCCCAAGTTAACAGACCAGCAGCAAAAAGACTGCAGACAGGCGTTGGAGAAGTTTGCTGGGCTGTTCTCCCTGACCCCTGGGATCACCGCTTGGAGTGTCCATATATGTTGACACTGGTGACAACCTACCTTTCAGAAAGAAGCTGTAAAGGTTGTATGACCAGGTCAGAGCCAGCATTAAGGCTGAAGTAGCCAAGATGCTGGAGTTTAGAATAATTAAGCTCCCCTGACAGAACTCAACTCTAAGAAACAGCCCACAAAATGTAATTTGGAACCCAGAGTGTGGTAGATGGCCTTTGACACTCTGAAGAAGGCTATGTGCTCAGCACCAGTCTTACTGTCCCCTGACTACACTAAGGTGTTTGTGGAACAGACAGATGCTTCAGAACAAGGGATTGGGGCAGTGTTGGCACAGATAAATGAGGTGTGCCAGGATCAGCCAGTTGCCTTCATTAGCAACTGACTACTCCCCAGAGAGCAAAGATGGAGTGCCCTTGAGAGGGACGCCTTTGCTGTGGTCTGGTCCTTGAAGAAGCATACACCATACTTGTTTGGTACTCACTTCCGTATTCATACTGACCACAGACCTCTCAGATGGTTCATGCAGATGAGGGGGTAGAATCCAAAATTGTTTAGGTGCTCCATTTCCCTACAGAGGATGGACTTTACAGTGGAACTCAGACCTGGGACTGCCCGTGCCACTTAGATGATTAGGACTACCAAGGTGTAGGTTAGTTACCCATCACTTTTCATTTGGGGGGTTGTAGGAAAGTTATCCTTTTTGCCCTGATAAGCTTCATTTTTAGGTCTCGCCTAACGATGCAGCGCGAAGCGCTGTCGCTAGCGAGATCTATTGTTGTCGACTTGAGTTTGGAAGGGGGTCAGCCGATGTGCACGCTCATGGCTTGTCTTCAGCTTGCGCCCGGACAGCCGATGTGCACGCTCACGGCGTGTCTTCAGCTTGCGCCCGGACAGCCGATGTGCACACGCACGATCACATCTTTGCTAGCTACCGGGCTGCGCACGACGTCCTGAAGCGTCTTTTTCTTTGACCCCTCCCACCTCCCAAACAGCATTGATCGCTGTGGCTCCCCTCCCACCTCCCAAAGATAACAAGCAGCAATCGCTGTGGCCTTATATTTATTTGATACAACGCCCGTAATGCTTGTTACAGAGTGCTGCCAGGCCCCGGCAGAGTGCTGCCAGGCCCCGGGGGCTCTGGTAAAGCCCACCTCCACATACAAGCTGCGGGCCCCCTCATGCAAGAAGGACCAGGGAGAGAGCATGGAGGCGGACACTCACATCAGCGGATCCAGAGTGAAGGTAAACGCTCACGGTGCCGTGTTTCACACCCCATCTTGCTGCATTTCACACCACACCCTGCTGCAGTTCCACCCACAGCTGCGCCGTCTTACCGGTAGACAACGTGTATTTTCACCGGCATGGCTACAGGACAGTATCACCGACTTGAGATCGGACGGACAAAGCTCTACTTCCAGCTCCAACGACACAATTTGTTACGTTAACAACTTCGCGCATGCTCCGTCCAGAAATGTAAAAACAAAGAGTCATGCCTGTCCGCCCATACAAGTGCAGACGAATCCATTTACAATACGCGGAGGGGTAGGGAGGGATAGAAGAATAACCAATTCAACGCGGGGGTGGGGGGCTGTGATCAGGAGGCTAGCCCTAAAACAATGGCATTTCTCACCATTTTTGAAGAACATAGAATTAGAAATTTGATTTACTTGGTGCAATCGCCTCAACACCCCCCACCCCCCACTTCGTTGGTAGATTCCGAAGGAAGTTGGTGGATACTATTTTAACAGGAGCTGGAGTCGATAACAGAACAATTTAAAGCTATATTGTGAGGGCTTGTTTTAAACAGTGTATGGGTTTTCTTCTGACAACGCGGCACGATGGTAATGGCGCCTGTGCATCTTCTTTTCACAATATGTGGCTCGCAATGGCGCCCGTGTGTTTTTTAGTTTTTTAAATGCGGGTTATTTTTAATTGTGTACAGTGTTGTCACATCTGGTTTCTGCCCATTGAGTTTAATTTAATGCTGCACAACCCTAGGGTGCACCCTCCACCCGGCCCCGTCCCCGCTGCATGCTTCACATTCCTGCTCAGACTTGCAGCTCAGCTCGTGTTTTGGGCGGGGCACCAGGGATCGCATGTGGGACACAGGGGTCTTCACATCTCCTCATACCCTGTCGGGCTGTGCACAGGCCCAGACACTGACATCTCTCGTAGCCCCTTTGCCCCTGAACCAGAGCCCCCCCTCCCAACCGCCGTGCCAGTCCTGTGCCCTGTAACGCCACTCTCATTGAGGGCAGAGGGTTCTGCCAGACGCCCTCGCCGCACACAAGGAGACTGCAAGGACCGGCCGACAGGTAAAGCGATGCTTTAATTTTTAAATCACACTATTGCAGGGAAACATAACAAATCTTGATGCATATTTCTTTTATATTCCGTAATGTAAAAGCTGGCCATTTTTCCTTTCTACATTTGATTTTTTTAAATTACTGTGTCTCAATTGCAGGCAAATGTTTTCGCCCCTTTTGGTGCCCTGCGTTTCCGTTTGTAAACTATCCGTTTCTGGAGATGAATTTCCTGGGAGAACGGCTCGTGTTATTTAAAGAGGGTGTGTGAGAAGGGTTTAAAACTCCAGACCACTTGCAGTAACTTTACTGAGGACTGCAGAGAGCCCTGGTCTTTGCCCAGGGACACACACAATATCCAGGGCTGACCCGGGAGACACTCTAGGGTTCACCAACTAGCTCCTGATGTCGCTGAATGTATTGGCACAGAACAAAATAAACTTTCCCCTCGTGCATTGGCATTTTAAACCAACATTTGCCCCTTCCGAGCAGTACCTATATAAAACATGTTTCGATCGGTAGGTTGAAATGTAATTTTTTGGGGAACGTTTTAGCAGTTTGGTCCTTAGAGTCTCATGGTGCATGCACGTCACTTGTCTGTCCCCTCGTCTCTCTTTTCAGAGGGCGTGAGGTGCAGAAAAACGGTACGAGAGAGACAGAAGGTATTTCTTCTGCAGCATGTTGCGGAAAAAAAGGTCATTGAGGAAGCGTTTTGAAAAAAGATTGTTTTATCATGAATGTAGTTGTAATCCGTGGGAAATTTAAACATGTCAATATTTTGGGACGTAACTCTGGACATTGCTAATATTATTTTTGTAGTGTGGCAGGCTTTTGTTAAAAATAGCATTTTTTTTGTTTTCCCTTTGGTGATTTGCTTTAATTTTTTTCTATTATTTATTGGTGAAACTCCTATACAGACATTGGTTTCCTGTTTCAGTAGCGTTATTTCAAGTGGGTGCTGCCTTCCAAAAGTAATTTTGTTGTTCATTTTGGGGGCAGAGTAAAAATGCTCTTTTGGGAACCTGTTTAATGTCATTGAAGTCTCCCAATTTCACGCACATAGAGCTAAAACAAGCATTTGCAATGCAATAGGTCTCACAAGTTTAAGCTATTGGCATTGTAAATGTTAATGCCTTTTATTTGTGTCTTAAAAACCAAAACAGAAATAAAAGTTTTTGTCATTTACAATGCCAATAGCTCAAACTCGCGTAAATGCGAGACCTATTGCATTGCAAATGCTTGTTTTTACTGATACTGGTGGTTGCTGACTCTGAAAGTGCCCTGGGCTCTGCTAGTCAGGCCCACAAAAAAGCTCCATCCTTAAAAGGTATATGGTAATTGGGGTAATTATAATTAGCCATGACAACTTACCTGTAAGTCCTGAGTATATGGTAGGGAATGTAGGTTTAGAGACCCTAGTGGTCTTAATGCAGTTACGTGTGCACTGATGTGGTGTCTGATGTCATTTTAAAGCCAGCTCTTACTTGTAGGCTGGTTTTAAGATAAAACTGTGTCACAATTCGACTTTGGAACCAAAAGTACTTCCAAAGTCTGAAACGATCTTTTTATTCCATATACGTCACCCCTAGGGTCTGCCCTAGATGTCCCAAGGGTAGGGTGCCTTGTTATAAAAAACAGGTACATTATAAAATATGTTTTATATGCCCTGGTGGGGGGGAAACAGCCAAAGTCGTTTTTCCCCATTGTAGTGCTGCTAGCTCCATCGGCTAACATGGGAGGGCTTAATTAAATTTTAATAAAGTCTAACTTTTGATTGGAAGTGTCTAGCAACTTAATTCAAAGTATCAAAATAATAGTCATAAAAAATCCAATAACTTGCTACGCTCTGATTTATTATAACCATTGCTGGACAGTATCTCAGAACTTACCATCCTGAAGTTACCTAAAACAGCCCTGAAGCAGCCTCTGGTGATTGGCCAGCCTGTGACAGCCTGAGCCAAGCTGCTCCCTGAGCAGGTGTGAAGAGGTTTGGGACAGAAACAATACAGCCATTTTGTGGGAGGAGATTTGCTTAGTGGATAAGCCAGGGACAGGAAGGGAGCTGGGGAGACAAACTGAACTTCAAAGGTAGAAACACAGATGTCACAGGACCCAGGCCAGCCCCCACATCCTTGATCCCCAGTCAGATGGAGGCCCCTCTAATTAGATTAGGAGAGGGACTGGAAGGTGAGTGTAGTGAAAGGTTAGCCACACCTGTTGGCTGGGTTAGCCAGATCTGCACTCCAAGGAGAAAATTTCTTAATTTTTATTTTTTGAGAAATGGGCATTCTGGGACAAAAATATGGCATACTTCCTAGGACCTTGTCATGACAGGGTGGCAACTTGAACCCCTCTTGCCAGCCCAGAATGGGAAAATAATATGAGAGATCTGCAGGAGCCCCTCAGTTTTCTGCCTATAACATCTGGAGAGGAAGGACTGCCTTGCTGGACCCTTGGACTGCACCACAGAGGGCTGCACTCAGAAGGACTGCACCTTCTGCACTTTGAAGGCTCTACACAAGAAGGACAGTGACTGTCTTAAAGGATAAGGAGTGGACTCCCTGAGCGCCACCAGGTAGAAAAGTGCTGGAAGAAGTCACCTGCAACATCAGCTGAAAGAACAACTCCAGCTGCCCAGCTTCACTTGGATTTCTGTGGACTGACCAGGTGCATTGTGGGAGGTAGAGTCTCAAGTAACCTTTAAGAAGAAGATCTGAAAGTTTGGGAACTTTTTGCCAAGTTTTGTGAAAAAGTACCAGAAGAAGACCGGCATCAATGACGAGAGTCAAGCAGGTGACGTCGAACCACGACGGGCTGACCCCACTGGTTTGTCGCGCTAAAATCTCTGGAGCCCCTCTCTGTTGATGACGAAGACAAAGACCTCCAGGGCTCACCGAGGCATTGCGCTACAGCAGCCCGCCATCATCGATGCGAAATCTGGTCAAAAAAAAAATGTGACTAAGTCAGAAGGTAAAAACTTGACTGGGCCCAACCGCTCATCGTATCCAACTCGCACTCCATTGCGGTCGGCCTGAATTTTGAATTTGTCCTGGCTCAGCGTGACCGTATAGCCGCGGTTTTCGCTTTACAAATTTTAGCACTAGAACGCACTTTCTTTTATATAACTTTAAAAATTCACATCTCTGGTTCCCTACATTGGATTGTTGTCATTTTGGTGTCATTTTAAAGATACATATATTCCCTATTGTTATAAATTGGTGTTGGATTTTTATTTTGTTGTGTACTTTGCTTATTTACTGTGTTGGCGATATTAAATGCTTTACACACCTGTCTCCTAAGTTAAGTCTGACTGCTTATCTGCCAAGCTATCATGGGTTGAGCAAAGATTAATTTATTGAGACTTGACTGGCCCTTATTAGTAATTGTGGTATTAGTACTAGCTGTAGATACCTACCTGCACCTACTAATAACCCACCTTCCTACAGCCCACTAGAAGCCAGGGAACAAGGGTTAAGGGCTGCCCCCCATTGGCAAAGTCATGCCCCTCCCCAAAAAAGAACTCAGTCTTTCTGCCCTGTGGGGGTGATTGGGGGTGATTACCCACAATATGCCCCCCCAGGAGAGGCAGAAAGCCCATTAGATACCAGGGAAATTAATATAAAAAAATAAATATAGGAGTGGAGGCTGCTCACGACAGGCATGGCCATGCCCCCATCCCAAAAATGACACAACAGTATTTATGCCACTAACCTCAGGGAGGGCGGTTGGAGATGATCACCCTCAATCTGCACCCTCTGGGGCAAAAAGTCCACTAGAGGCCTGGGAAAATAATTAAACAAGCATTTGCAATGCAATAGGTCTCGCATTTGCGAGAGTTTGAGCCATTGGCATTGTAAATGACAACGCCTTTTATTTATGTGTTTTGAAAACTTGCAAACGGTGTGTAAATATGCACTTTCTACTTATAGAAGCAAGGCTGGCAGTAAAAGAGGTGCAGTTACCACCAGCCTTGCTTCTCGTAAGCAAGGACTATAAACACCGCTTGCACGTTTTCAAAACACATAAATAAAAAGCATTGTCATTTACAATGCCAATAGCTCAAACTCTCGCAAATGCGAGACCTATTGCATTGCAAATGCTTGTTTTAGGACTTGTGCCCTGTTGTCCATGCACGTTGTGAACAGCTGATTAACTCCTGTACATTTACAGCTCCCACAGTGGACCCCTTCAAGAAGGTTATGTTTGGGTATGCCCTTTCTTGCAGCGCCTACTTGCTGAGTCACTCTGCCAACAGCATTAGGCTTGCTGTGCTTTTTGTGTGCATGATTCCAACGTTAAAAGCCACACTAAATGTCACAAGCCTGCCCCGCTAAGCGTCACAAGCATGCGCCAATCCGCTATCACTGGCAGACCGCCCGTTGAGTGTAGCGCCACCCCGTGACCATGTAGGCGTAAGTGCACCTGCCGCGTCTGTGCAGACGTCTGGTGGATTGCGAGGCTACCCTATGTAGTGTGCTGCCACCCACTGTCTGGAGCAGGTGTCTCCTCACCCCGGTCCGTGCTTCCACCTGACCCGTACATCGCAGTCAACAGTGAGATTTGGAAAATAATTGGCGGTTAACGATTAATTGTCCCAGTGGCTTTCACTTTTGGAAATCCGAAGTAAAGTTATTTTTGGGTTAAAAAAATGTGAGCCTCCCGTCTGGATGGGGAATGTTGGCATGTGTGCCCGTGCTGTCCCACAGTCGCTAGTTTCACCACCCTGTGGCTACCACTGCCACCTGTGAACGGCACCCACTGGCTCTCACCTTCTGCTTGGCTTCCGACTTCACCTGTAGAAATGCCATGGCGCGAGTCTGGTGCGCCGTCAACTCAAGCTTTCCGCTGTTCGCCGACTCTTTTTCCGGCTTTTCGTTCCCTTTCCTCCTCTGTTTATTTATTGTACGCGTGCTGTCCTTTTGTGTCTACGTTTCCCCCTCCTTCAATGACTGGCAGTAGAACAGAGTAGAACTGCAAACAGAAAGCGAAAGCTACGGAAGGGACGTCCCAGCAGAGGCGGGAGAGAGCCGAGTCAGTGGGAGGGAGGTGAGGCGAGGAGGCGGGACCAGAGGAGTGAGACGAGTTAAGTGGCGGCCAAGCTGGGGACAGTGAGTCTGTGACAAAGATCAGCAAGACGTGGTCAGCCTGAATGGTATTTACTCATTTACGGACAGTTCTAGAAATGTAGTGGATTAATGGCAGCTGTACAAACCAGGCGAGCGCGCGGTGGGTGGGAGCACTCGAAAGTTAAGAGATGCCTGCGCGTGCTCATCTGCTGTCCAGGGGCAAGCTCCTCCGTTATAGAAATGTAGGGGATTAATGTCAGCTGTACAGACACATTAACCAGGCGAGCGCGCGGTGGGTGGGAGCGCTCGAAAGTTAAGAGACGCCTGCGCGTGCTCATCTGCTGTCCGGGGGAAAGCTCCTCCATTATAGAAATGTAGGGGATCAATGTCAGCTGTACAGACACATTAACCAGGCGAGCGCACGGTGGGTGGGAGCGCTCGAAAGTTAAGAGACGCCTGCGCGTGCTCATCTGCTGTCCAGGGGCAAGCTCCTCCGTTATAGAAATGTAGGGGATTACTGTCAGCTGTACAGACACATTAACCAGGCGAGCGCGCGGTGGGTGGGAGCGCTCGAAAGTTGAGACGCCTGCGCGTGCTTATCTGCTGTCGGGGGCAAGCTCCCGGCGCAAGCTGAAAGACACGCCGTGCGCGTGCCCATGTGCTGTCCGGGAGCAAGCTAATAGACACACCGTGAGCGTGCACATCGCCTGTCCGACAACAATAGACAATAGATCTCGCTAGCGACAGCGCTTCGCGCTGCGTCGCTAGGCGAGACCTAAAAATGAATTTTGGGGTGGGGGCTGCCCAGCAAGGGCATGGCAATTCCCCCAACCCAAAATGGACTCAACAGTCTTTCTGACTGCCCCGGGGGGTGTTTTGGGGTGCTTACCCCCAATATGCCCTCTCAGGGGGGCAGAAAGCCCACTTCACACCAGGGAATGTTTTTGTTTAAAAAAATATATGGGTGGGAGCTAACCACCATGGGCATAGCCATGCCCTCACCTCAAAAAGGGCTCAATGGTCTTTCTGCTTCCTGGTGGGCGGTTGGGTCGGTTGGGTGTGATTACCCCCAATCTGCCCCCCCCCCCGGGGGGGACAGAAAGCCCACTAGACACCAGGGCATTTTATTAAAAAAAACATAGTGGTGACAGTCATTTTCCCCCCACCAATTACCACCAATCTGCCCCCCAGAGGGCAGAAAGCCCACTAAACACTAGGGGAAAACGTGCGTAGGGGTGGGGACTTCCCACCATCAGCATTGCCATGATTCCGCTCAAAAGGAGACAGTCCAATTTGCCAACCTACTAGATACCAGAGTCTGCCTTCATGCAGTATTTTCTTTGGGGGAGGCACTCCCCCAACATGGGATCATGATCTCCCCCACCCCGTGGCCCAAAATACTTTTTCCCCCTGGGGATGGGTAGAGGTATTCACCCAAGCCCACTAAGCACCAAGCATTTAAAAATAAAGCCAAAACAGTCAAAATAATGCCTGTAACCTGGCATTGAACCCTAACCCCACCCCAGAAAAGGCAATAGTGTCTTTCCGACCCCCCCTTGGGGCAGGTAAGAGGCTTGTCACAGTTGGGGAAGTTTCCCCAAATATGCCCCCCATGGGGGGGGGAGTAGAAAGTCCACCTGACACCAGGGATTTTCCATTTGGGACAAAATAAAGTGGTATGAGTGTTGCCACTTGTGTGGCTGGGACTAGTTCCCATGACAAGAATGGATCAAACTGAGGTCAGTGGGAGTCAATGGGGTGTGTAGGTGTTGATAGCATAAGAATCATGAGATTTCCAAATATCTTTTTTTGCCCTGTTCCTCTTAGCTCTGCTTCTTCCTGGCACGTTCTGATCCTGGCCCTGTCTTTTATTGACCCTTCCTGGGTCTCCTGATTCTGCTAGTCTTCTTCATATGTACCTCTTGTCCTTGGCTTCAAAGGGCTGGCTCTCCCAGTCTAGTGTCTGGGCCTCTTGGTCCTGATTCTCTTTCTTTGGGTCCCTCTGAGCCTGGTCATTTTCGTCCTAGTTCTCCTGAATATACAAGTCCATCCTTGGTCTTTCTAGCTTTAGCTGTTCTGGTCTGCCTGATCTTTGTCACCCTGGTCCTGCTACACTGAGACCCTGATTCTTCAGGTCCACTTGATTCTTTGGGCCCTGGTCCTAACATCATGGTCCTCCTGGCACTTCTAGGCCTGTTTCCAGTATTTTTGGACATTATTGTTCTAGTCCTCCTTGATGTGGTCCTACTTCTCCTGGTATCCTTGGTACTTGCCTCCTCATCTTCATTGCTTATTCTGGGCCCCTGGTTCCACAGCCCACAGTCCTAAAGCTCTTAATGTTCCTAGTCCTCCATGATCTGATCCTGATAATCCTGCCCCTGGTCCATGGGCTCTATGTCCTCGTGGCTCCATCACTAAGCATCAAAGCCTGAAACCCATTCTGTAACTAGGCACTCCTCTCGTAAATTACCCAGATGTTTTGCCTATTTGCCTCCTGATGTCACTTATCTTCTACCATAGAAGTCCTATTACTGCTTCTCACACAATTTACCTCCTGCAAGTGTACCAAAGCTCTGTGACCCCAAGCAGCAATTGCTTACTCTAAGTGCACCCCTCTCTCTGTGGTCTGGATACCATCTATCTCTCTGCAGTCCATTTGTGCAGCAGCTTGTTGACTGCTTCTAGGTTGCAGAGCTGAAATAGTAAGCATGCACAATTTTAAATTAAGCTAAAAACTAGCACAAGGCTTCCATAAGAAGCCTAAAATGAGCCAAGCACTCAAAAATCATCAAAAGAAGGATCATGGCTATTATAAAAATAAAAATGTATTCTAAAAAATAAATAAGTGAATATGACATTTATGTAAAATGCATTAAAGCCATATTCAGTATTCTTTACAAACAACCAAAAACTCTTTGACTGCACCAGAAAATAAGTGTGGCATAATCTGAAGCTTCTGAAACAGAAGTTTGATTCCTACATTTCTTATTTCAATATTATATTAACATAAATGTTTTTATTAAAAAATGATTTTACAGTTTTTTCATCTATAAACAAAGTAGATAATTCTTGTACTTACCTTTGTATGTACATTTGTATATGCACTTACTTTCAACTGCTTCACACATTTTCCTACATCACCATTACAAGATGGCCACCACTCTGTTTCACCATGCATTTGATATATGATTGTATTTTGAAAGACATGTTAGCTCTGTTATTGACATACGTATCTAGATTATTATCCATGACAACATTAAAATTGCCTGTCATAATAATAGTTGTGAAATCTAATAGAGTTGAACAGATATTCTTTAGGGGTTCTATGTCCTCCACATTGGGGCCATAATACCCCACAAAAGCATATGTAATGTCATCTAAATGTAGATCCACAATTACCCACCTGCCCAAATTGTCTGATATACTCTCTTTTATACTTGCCTCTACTTGCTTTTTTATCAATATAGCTATCCATTTAGTATTACACATTTGGTCCAAGCCCATCACCTGCTGCACCCACTTCTGTGTACCAAACAATTCTGAGCATTCTATTTTAGTCAAATATGTCTCTTGTAACACTATTATCTGGGCTGCCAAATCCCTCAAGTATTGAAATATTCTTGCTCATGTAGATTTTATATGGATCCCATTGACATTTCAGGAAAGGATCCGAACAGTTTTTATTTCTCCCCGGTTCTAAGGGCCATTTAGACCTAGTAATTACCTTTGGCACTATGGTTTGGAGACCCCTATGTGCCAAGCAAGTTTCCTGAGGACTTTTTATTTCTATTTTTCACTTAATGCTCCTACCCAGCCCCCCCACTTTACCCCTGCCTTCCCACCCCTGGAGAACCCTCCCATACTTCCCCATAGCCTTGAATCCCTTTGGGTGCTTGTCGAACAGGAGGAAACACACAAAAAAATTAACACAAGCCAAAACAGACTCACAGCCTTTCAAACTACTCTATCCTTGATTACGTCAATGGGGCGGCATACTTTCCATACATAAAACAATAGGAGATACATACATCTACCCTGATGGTGGGATCCCCTTCTTTATGCGTTCAATCAGCTCTTCTGCCTCCGTGTAATCCCTAAGGTTATGTGTTTTTTATTGTTATTCATTACCTTAAGGGTAGCTGGGAATTTAGACTGGGCAGTGGCTCCTAATCTCTTAAATTCATCAATTGTTTTCCCCAGCTCCCACTGTCTGCTCATGGTTACTCGAGAGACGTCTGACCTTATCTCAAAAGTCAAGCTTTTTCTTTTTAGGGATTTTTGCTTCTGCGCCCTAACCAGAATCCATTCTTTTATTGAGCATGTGAGGAAATTCACTAAAATTCTTCTGGGTTATCTTTTATTAGGATGCTTTCTAAATGGGTAACGGTGCACTCTTTGTATGTCCTTGAGCAAGTCTTCCTCCACATACTCCCAGACTCCACCTAGCTTGAGTAAATTAACAATAAAGGCCTTGATGTCCTCTCCGTCAATCCCTCTGGTACATTTAAAAAATCTTAGATTATTGCTTCTAGCGCCATCTCCAGAGACTCTAGCTTGTCTTGGCATTCTCTTTCTCCTTGTTACAAGCACCTTATCTTTTCTTTTTTGAGTGCTATTGCTGTATCTCTGGTACTGAGTTATCCAGGACCCGGGTCCTTAGCACCAGAACATCTAGTTTTTTAGCCAGCCCTTCACATACTTCTTTAATCTCTGATATGTTTCAGAGGTTGAGAACCCGCTTTTAACCTCAGCTGCTTAGGACTGCAACATCAACTCCACTGTGCTCATTGGGGCTATAGGGTTTTTAGGTGCCCCTCCCATTGTGACCTGAATGTCATTCAGCAACTGTACTCCTGATAGACTGGGGCCTTCGCTAGATGCTGGGGATGAGACTGCCCCTACTACCTCTCCTGCATATTTCCTCGTCTGCCCTTCTGCCTTCCCCACCTCCATCTCTGCTAGGCTTTGGTATCTGTTTGAGTCTGGCAGGGTTGTTCCACTTTCACTTGTTGGGCCTACTAGTACGGAGGACTGGCCTTCACTCCCCCTGGGTTTGCATGGAATAGCCGCTCCCCCTCTAGTCATCGCTGTTTTGGGCAAAATCTTAAAAAAAGACCTGAGAGAGGGAGTTACTTTTATTTGCCATTTTAGCTGTGCTCCCTTAATGCTCCCCCTCCCCCTGTTGGCCCCCAGAAGGCACTCCTTTTGTTTCTAGGCTTAGACCATCTTTGCTCAAAGAAAGTATTGTGGGAATTGTTGCCGCCCGTGACCTGCCTCCTCGTATAGCTTTAAAGTTTACTGGCTCATGTGATAATTAATCTTCCTCATGGGGTCTTTGTACAGATTTCTTGATGAGCTCTTTGTTCTTTTCCTTCAGTCCATTCCTCACTCTGTTTCACAGCAGGTCTATCTATCACCTTTGTAGCTCCTGCCACTCCATCAAGGGTCGTGCTTTTCTCCTCCTCCGCCAAACCTCGCTCACAGGTAAAAATGGCAATGCCCGAAATCAGTTGTCCAACTGCAAGGATGTGCTTCATACATTGCCCTTCCTTCCAAAACTCTGACCGCAGGGCAAGCAGTGTACAGGTGCTGCTGCTATCTCCCTTTCCTCGGAGGGAGATCCTCGCCGCTGCCTTATGGCCTTTCCTCACCTCCAGCATGGCCCTCTTCCACCGCTCAACCTCGGAATTGGCTGTGTCCCATGTTGCCCGCCATAACAGATGAAAAGGGTGTAAGGGAGGAGTGCTCAGCTCGTCCACACCCTCTAGTGCTTCAATCTCACACCGTTACACTGATAAAAGTGAGCTGCAGAGTCCATTAACTCGTTGTAAGGCCAACCGACGAGCACTCCCATGACCCTCTCCTTAGCTAGCCACCATGTTCTCCGGCCCTGTTCATCCTCCAGCCCTGTTCAATGGAATTATGTGCTATTTAGTGAATAAGGGCTGGAACGGACCCTGGATATACTTTCCATAATAAAAAATATGGCCTTTCATCCAGGATTGATTCATTTTTAGTGGATTAGGCATTAAGTGATGACATTCAGGGCATCAAACGTAGTTACACACAGTTCAGACCACTGCATCAGTTATTCTGGAGGAGAAATTGGTCAACGGGCGAATTTTAAGGAGGTGGACTTAGACCATTCTCTCCTATTAGATCACGTAGTGGTGGATAGACTGAAAGAAGACGTAGAGGAAGTGGTGTTTAGATCAGGAAGTCATACAGAATGAAGTCGGGTAGGCAATTAGTGCATGCCAGAAGGGAAGAGCCGCAGGGCCGGATGGTCTCCTAAACAAATTTTTCAAGGTGTTGGGGGGCTCAACTGTACCGCTTATGACTAGGTTGTTTAAAGAAATTCTAGCGGATAGGGGAAGCAACGATCACAATAATTTTAAAACCAGACAAAGACCCCATTTCTTTTGAATCTTATAATCCCATATCACTCTTAAATAGTGATTACAAAATCTTTGCCAACATTTTAGCCAGAAGGCTGAGTGGGTTGGTGGGGGAGCTAATCCTTAAAGATCAGAAATGCTTCATGAAGAGAGGATTCCTTCATTAGTTGAAAAATGAGTTGATAAACTCAATAGATGTTCCCACAGATCTTAAAGTCCCACTCACTGTCTTAACATTGGATGCCACTAAGGCTTTTGACAGGTTTAACTGATTTTACTTGATCATAGTTCTGAAACACTACAATCTGAGGGATAAGTTTCCAAGGGTTATTCAGAAGATTTATAAACCCCACCTTGTCTAGAATCCTTCTCAATGAAAGTCTAACATCAGAATTTAAAAAAAGGGGCACAAGACAGGGCTGCCCATTATCCCAATTGTTATTTAATCTGTATCTAGAACCTCTGGCGCGCAAGCTTAGGATGGAGAGTGAAATAACCCCATCCAGATATGATAGCAGGGAAAAGAAAGTCTTGCTATACACTGATGGCTTGATGATCTACACAACAAACTTACGATTGGCACTCCAGACTATTGAGCAGCTGACTGAAGATTTTGGCAAAGTGTCAGGCTATGCGCTGAATCCCCTGAAGATGAAGATAATGGTTTGGAACTTTGAGGGAGGGGAACCGGCTTATATAAAAGGACAGGAAATATCTTGGAATTAAAATCACTCAAGACTCAGACTCAGACAAGATTGCAGAATCCAATTTCAACAGGGACTGGGAGAAATGAGCAAACTGCTGACGAGCTGGCCGTATCTTCCATTAACAATATTTGGAAGAACAAACTTGATAAAAATGATCAAGTTGCCAAAATTCACCTTTCTTTTAAACACTATTCCCCTAAATTTAAGAAAGAGTGGCTGGAGAAGCTGCAAGGGAAAGTAAATTCCTTTATTTGGGCATCAGAGGGGGCAAGGATCTCCTGGAAGGAGCTTTGCAGGAGGCGCGACAGGGGAGGACTATAATTGCCAGGCTTCCAGTAGTATGCATGGGCATCTCAGCTGAAAAACAGCAGGTGCTTACTCTTGAGGGAAGGCCTGGGAGTTGGTCCTTTGCTCAAGGCAATTTTGAAAGAGGTGAGAGTGGGAGAATCCAAGTTTCTGTACAAATTTCGGAATGTAAAATTCTATAAAAAGGTGACGCTAAAGGTTCTACAGGAGATGGCTTTTACCTGGGCCCAGATAAGATGGGTAATGGTGCTCCCATACTATAGTAGATTTGCTCCGGTCTGGGACTCGCTGGGCACCCCAGAATGTCTGGAGGACAAGTTAGCAACACAGCAACACTAATCTGCTGGTCTGTCTAATTCTGATGGCAATAAGGGAAATTTGCAGAAATTGGATATCAAAGTTAGTCCCCACCAAAACCAAATGGTTAGACTCTGTCTCATATACTCTAAAAATGGATATGAATAATACTTCTGAAAGAAGATCTAGGATATGGGCATCACTGTTTATATGGAAGGAGGGAAAGTTCCAGGGGAGGAGAGTAATAAGAATATTTGAAAACTAGTTCAGACCTATGGTCGTGCATTTATTTCCAATCGTCCTATGATTGCACCTGACCTGGATCTTGGAAATCTTGGATGGCATGGGGCAGATCCATAAGGGTCGCAATAGTCTTCCTAAGCTGGACAATCAATAATTTCCTAAATAAGACGTAAGGGCAGCACAAAGGAGATCTAAGTCTGTCAGCCGTAGGTGAACGAGGTGAATGACGACAAAAAAAAAAAAAGATTGCCACCACTTTACCATTGCCCGAAGTCCCTTTTTTGTTCATGTCCACCTAAATAAAGGTCACCTTCGCCCTATCTGGCTGCAAGTTAAGTAGTACATGATCTCTACAATTTAGCCTGCTCCCGGAGTGAAGTTTCAGATAGTTAGCTGGCCGCAGGTCCTACAGCAAAGATTTGGCGCTATTTTTCCAGCCACTGGATAAATAGCAGAGATTATGTGCTAGTTGTCTGACCGCCGGATATATAGCCACCTCCTTAAAAAAAAGAATCACCCAAGCTTATGAAATATTGCCAGATTTGTATGCTTGCATAGTGTCCCGAGCACCTCACATTTTGCTCAGTCAGTAACATTTCATAATTGTGGAATCACATATACTGCCTGAATGGTCAAAGAGTGCAATGTTCAAAGCAATTGGCATTCTTTGCTGTTTATGAAATATTACCTTTCGCCAGACTCCTCATCCTGGCAAGATTGCGAAATTACAAAATGTTCTGTGAACATGACATATTTCATTGTTAAATATCTAGTTTGCCTAGTCTATTAGCGTATGATACGTTGAAAAGATTCACCATGTATAAAGCACAGAGTATAATGCTCACTTCGTAAAATATCACAATGTTCCATGCATATGAGGTATTGCTCAATTCCTAAACTATGGTTCCCCAAGGGCAACATATTGACCGGTTTGTAGAATTTCACAAGGACACATGCATGGCGCACTTCCCAAGTCGTTCAAATGCAGAATGTTCTAAGCACACAACATACAACCAATTTAGTAATTTTGCACAACGTAATAAACACGACATACTTCACAGTTCGTGCAATTGAATTGCTTAGAAAGCCACTCACATAGCATATTGTGCAGCTTCTGAAAATGCACACTATTGCGAACATTTTAAAAAGTGTTTGGTTTGCAAAGTTGCTTAATTCACCAGGCACACCATCGCTCGCTGCTTGGAATTTACAAATAATGCTGGTACTCCTAGGGGGATATTCACAAGAACGTGTGCTAAACAACACAAAAGAATGTTAACACAACTTTACACATCGCAGCCTATCGCGGGAATATAACCCTGTGTCAACGTGGAATTCACAACAAGGCGGTACCATGCGATAGTCTGCCGAAACCACGGACAATGTCCGCGATACAACAACTGCGACGGTGATAAAAACACAAACCTCAACGCGAAAAAAACATGCGATGGGCCAAAGCGCGTTGAGGAAATCAGCGATAAGCAGCGCCAGGCCTGCAATACACACATGGCAGGCGGGAAAAATCACTATAAAATTAGAAAAAACACACAAACACAAAATGACCAACACCGAAACACCATGGAGGCAGCCGGAGCAGGCGCAGAAGATGAGCGCAACCCCACAAGCACCCCGGACGACCAGCCTGGAACCTCGGGGACAGGGAAGGGCAAGGACAAGAAGAAGAGGAAGACGAAGTTCAGTCCGCAGGAAAACAGGATCCTGGTCACGGAGGTGATGGAACACCATCAACAACTGTTCGTCACCTCCAACGTGTCATTGGGCACCAAAAATGGAATATGACGGGACATCGTGGACAAGGTGAATGCCGTCAGAGAGCACAAGAGGTCAATGGACGAGGTCAAGAGGCGATGGATTGACATCAAGCGCAGGACCAAGGAGAAACTCGCAGCCAACCAGAAGGCAGCAATGCAGACTGGAGGTGGGAGCCCAGCGCCACAGCTGGAGCTGGATGACATGGAGGAGCTGGTGTTGACAGTCATCAGTGTGGAGACTGTGGCCGGAGTTGGGGGACCGGACACTGCCTGACAGGACACAACACAACTGCAACAGGGTGAGTGACCACCAGGTACTGGGGGGACGGGTGGAGATGGCCACAATGGCACACATGCACAATCAAGCAGAGCACAGTGCACACCCACAATGACTCTGGATCATGGCCCTGATCCACAGACTGTCACAATGTACAATGCCATGCTGTCTGAATGTGAACCTGTACCATGCGGCTACATACATGCGGACACATTGTAATACACCATCTCCCCTTCACATTGCAGGGGCACCGTCAACACCTCCTGCAGAGCAGTCCGAGCCACTCTTCACTGATGACGAGGAGGACCCCCCCAGCATCGACACCCAAGCCCTCCAGGACATCATTGACAACATCCGCAACTCACCTCCAGGATCAGGGCAGCACAGTTTCATCGAGGAGACCCCACCCACTACCCAAACCACCCAGCAGGAGGCACCCACCGTCCCGGCAGTCTCCCAAGACCCCCAGGAACAACACATGGCCTTCCAACGCCGTGTGCTGGAGGGCCAGAGGGAGACGGCTGAGCAGGTGTGGGTGGGGTTCGACCTCATGGCTACCAAACTGGACGCCATCCATGGGTGTCTAGGTCCCATCAGGGACCAGCTCCAGTCCCTAACGGACACCCACGGCCCGCTCCATGGTCTCCAACGAGCCCTGACTGACATCGCTGGAGTCATGACTCGGAGACAAGAACACCTGTCCGCTCAGAGTGGCTCCAGCGATCCCAGCCGTGAGCTGGCACACATGCGGAGGCTCATGGAGGACATGGTGCGGATGGAGGCGGAAAGGATGGCAGCCACCGCTGCACATCAGCGAAATGTAGCTGGGATCTACCATGCCCTGCAGATCCTCATCATGGCATTGTTGCCACAAGGCAAGGCATGGCGATGATGAATGCTGCTGCCCCCACACCATCCACAGCTCCGCCCCCTGGTGTGTCAGTGCCTCCTAGTGCGGCAGGCGTATCCACTCCGGCACCTGATGTGTCACTGCCACACAGTGCGGCCGACAATCCTCCTCCGACCCCTGATGTGTCAGTGGCAAACAGTCCCGCAGCCGGTACTGCACCACCCACAGGTGGGGCAGAGCACACATCCGAGGACGTGGATGGGAGTGAGCTGAGAAGGAGGCACTAGCATTCATTTCCGCCACCTGGCCTGTTTCTGCTTGGTGCCGCACATGGCCCCATGACCTTCCACTGACCCCGATACACTCCGCTGCACTCACCTTGGACCGCGACATGGACTGCCATATCCTGTTTGATGACCAATGACACGGCGACCAGTCTGCGGACTGTACCCTTCCTCTTCCGCAGTACTTGTCATCCCCAGATGGACTCTGGCTGACACTCCACGGGCCCATATTGTGTAGTGTGCTCGGCATGGCCCTGTACCGCTCCAGCTGCAAAACTCCACTGGATGTGCAATAAACATCCAGAAATGCACTGCTTTGTCATGTCTTTCATCATTCATGTATGAATGTGTGGATGAAGGTAGGGACTGTGGTTTCCCTTACGTCAATGATGCTCATCTAGTGGGATGCCAGTCACAGTGTGCTACATTGCCTATTGTGTTCTGGGTGCCGTGGACACTACAACAGGGACACACGCATTAGTCACTTCCTTGTCCGGACATGGACTGAACCACGCCCAGAGCCCCCGAGTCATTGTTGCAAGCCCTGCGCTGGTCCGGCGTACGCCAGGCCAGACCACTCCGCTTACGCTCTGAGGTGGGGCCCACATAGCTACATGTCGCAGGCGTACACGCTGGTGGTATGCAGGTCACTGGTCTAGTTGTCAGCATGTCACGGCCACTCCCTGAGGGCAGGTTTGCACACACACCACACCCATCCGGCACAGGCGTCACAGGCCATGTGACCCTCCAATATAAGGGGCCGACAACGTCACATTCCCCACTGCCGGTGGTGACTGGATGATGGACGCTCCACGGTTCTCAATCATAAAGGGCCCATGAGTTGTTGCGCACAGGGTTGGTCACAACGTGGCGCTGACTGGGGTTGCACAGGGTTAGCGGCACCCGAAACCTTGCGGCCGTCACGGGCCTACCACCACGTGGCGCTAACTGGGGTTGCACAGGGTTAGTGGCACCGAAATAGCTGAGCGGGTGTGCAGCCTGCGGTGATGAAGTGTGCACTGATGTGGTCTCTGCCATTAATGACTCTGGACTCAGCGTCATGTGTGGGACCTGCTGGGCCGCGGGACGGGTCCGCATGATGTGGACCATGCCATGGTGGCAGGACCGGGGCCTGGAACTTGCACGGGCACGTGGTGTGCCCACTGGTGGACACACCATTGGCGGCAGGTGAGCAGTGGGCCCGGGGTGCGCAAGTGCAGACAGCCAGCGCTGGCCGGCGGGAGGGGGTGGGGTGCGGCTGCATGCGTGCGCAGGGACGGACAGGCGTTGTTGCCGTGTGCTGTGTGATGGACTCTGCCATGATTGACTCTGGCCTTGATTACAGATTGCAGACCTGGTGGCTTGCGGTGTATCCTGGCACGTGGTTGGAGACACACCGGTGGCAGCAAGTGAACAGTGGGGCCTGGGTGCGCAGGGGCGGCTGTGTCTCTCTCTCTCTCCCTTCCTTCCCTCTCGCTCACTCTCTCTCTCCCTTCCTTTCCTTCCCTCTATCACTCTCTCTCTCTCTCCCTTCCTTTCCTTCTCTCTCTGCCTTTCTTTTCTTCTCTGTTTCTCTGTGTTTCGCTCCTTTGATGTGCGCATGACACACGTTCTGATTTTGTGCTTTATTTTCCAGGCTGTGACATCGAGATTGTCCCGGACGGACCCGACAGGAGTCTTCCGCATTGGTGTTTTGTGTCGTATTTCAATAAAGTTTTTAGTTGTTACTTCAGTGCTGTGTGACTGTTTCTCGTTCTTCTGGCCACACATGTGTGTTATTTTTTGACAATGTGCGTCATCATGCGCTTTTTGTGGCTCTTGTGTCGTGCACGGTATGTGTATGTCCGGGGGTGGACCGGGGGTGGGGGGCTGGGGGTGGTGGCGGTGGGTGTTGTGGCCCTCATGGGTATCGGAGCTGCATGATCATTGTCTCCATTGCATCTGTGGGTCTTCAGGTGTGGCTCTTGGCTGGGCTCCATTTCATGCTGTAGGTAGTCGTCCTGCTTAGCACCAGCAGAAAGCAGGTGTTAAATTCCTGGTGCTACCGCGGCTTATTGCCTGTTTTTGGTTTGCATCGCCGATCTGGCAGTTCGTTGTGAAAGTGGTGTTGTGGTTTTTTTGGGAGTTTTTGCACGGGAACGCCTACTCTGCATCTCATTAGGATTAGTTGGTGGTGTCCACCGTGGAGATAAATTTTGGGGCAGCTATCTCGGGAATACTGGCGATGTCTGCAGTTTGCACCCGCTTGTGAATGGGGTGTTAAATCTATCTCCACTTATGATGCGTTCAGGTGGAGATAAATCGGCGGTAGGTTCTTGTGAATATGCCCCCTAGGAAGTTGTCAATGGTGCAGTTTTCCACAAATCATCTCATGTGTAGTGTAGTGTGGAGACTCCCCCACGACTGCTGGGCCTCGACACAAGTGCGGGGCCTTTGTGAATCATGCCCTCAGTTTCACTTAGATGCGCAAATTACTTCATGAATGAAGCAGCAGATGACATCTATGGGAATGCGTATCAGGGTAAGTTTTCATTGTTCAGTATTATTAATTTCCATTTCTTTCTTAACGGTTTTTCCTAATGTGGGAGCTTTACAAGGTTTAATTGGAAGGAAATATCTATTTCTTTGTTTTGCTGTTTGAGTTTCAATAAATCTTCCTTTCTTATGTTTGCAGCTCTATGTTTGTTCCCTTGACAACTTTGCATAGAAATATATCCCTTTCTTTAAATCTGGCATACATCTTTTGATGGTCCATCTCGCATTTCACCTCTTCTGGTACTATTGTCTTGAATCTTAATATATGAGAATTAGGTAGGTGATTAATTAGAAATTTGTCGTGAAAACTTTTATTGTAGAGCAAATTATTCTTATTTGTAAATTTCCTATTGAACGATCATCCCTGCATATAGAAGAATGGAAATGCTGATAGCAACAAACAAATTCCTGAAACCATTACTTTTCGTACGACAAACACTACGCACAAGAGTGTGAGAAAATAGCTAATAGGCTGATTTATAACATGGCAGACAGATTGTACTCCGTCAGGGCTACGGAGTACCTGTCTGCCAAAATTAGAACTGTCCGTTAGCCTGATGGACATTTCTGCCATTCACAGGAACCACCCTCAAGGCGGTTCTTGCAAATTTAATCAAACTTTGCCGTACTGCTCCGTCAAACATGACAGAGCCGTACAGTAAAGTTTCCAAAAATTATTTTGGAAACAAAACACCAAAGTAGTATTTGTTTTTGAAAATAAAAAAGCAATGCCCCACTCGCCATGGGAGCCATTCCATGGCAAGGGGGGCATTTTGAGTTTTTTACTGCACCTTACTTCAAGTATTAGCCTGACTGTGACGGGCAGTAAAAAACGGCTTTATGCCAACCCACGTAGATACAACGTCGGGCTGTCAGAAGCATTTGGCCATGGCGAAGACGAAGTACTCTCTGCCATTGCCAAACTATAGTCCACCGGTCTATAAATTAGGTGGGCGAACCATTATATTGGCGGTAAGCATACTCCTCTGTTTCGATGGAGTATGCTTACAGCCAATATTTAAATCAGGTCCTAAATGTCTTTCACTACTTATTAATTCTGTCCATCCGCTCAGTAGTACTGGAGAGCATGTGTTTATATGACAAATTCTTGTTTGGAAGAATTTAACCAATTTATAAAAAATATAAAGTTGTATCTGATTTCAAAAAGGGTACAATTTAAGAAACTGTAAAGCTGAAAATTGCTGCATTCCTGAAATATATCCAAATCTGATATTTGAGAGATAATTAATGCTGTTTTCAGGAGCCTTATTACAGATTTTAGTCTCATGGTACCAGAGAACACTTACTACTGGTGGTGGCTGGCAATCTTTCAAAGTGTGGGGCATAATGCTTTCCAGAAGTTCACCACATTGTTTTCACAAATTGCCTTGAGAGCTCCCCATCTGTTAAGAATTACCTTAATTGTGCTAACAACAGCATTTTGTTGTGGGTACCCCCTTATAGCAAGAATTACATACAATATTCCAGTAACAGAAGTTTGCCATTGATACTGTCCATATACCATGATGTAAAAACCTATCTCCAGTGTTTCAGAAATGACATGGCTGCCCTCTCTGAGACCAAGAATTACCTCCAGTATGCCAGCAAGAGCATTTTGCCATAGGTGTCCCCTTATGTCAAGTATTTCAGGGTCTGTATTTTGGCCTGGGCGCCCTCTCTTATGTCAAAAGTCACCACCAATGTCAAATGTGCATTTTACCATGAGTGCCCCATGCCAAGAATTTCTTCAACTATGCAAGCCCCAGAATTTTTCCATAGAGATCAACAATTACCTCTAGTATATCAGGGCCTGCATTTATGTCAAGACTTATCTCCAGTAGCCAGTAGTAGCATGTTACCTTTGGTGCTGCCATAAACCCAGAATTATAATGAGTATGCCATGACAAGCAGCAGACTCACAATCATAAAATATGCAAACAAGCACGCTCATACTCATTCACACTTTCATTCATACTCACTTCCTCTCACAATTCACTTTCTCCCCCCTCACTCACTCTAACGCACTGATAATCACACAAAAACATACTTGCACTGCCTGGTTCTCACTCTCACATACAAACACATTTACAGATACTCATCCTTTCACACTCACTGACTGTGAGCACTTGTGCAACTGTGTCTGCTGCACCACTGATATCTACACCCCTGACTCATTCTTACGCTATCTAACAATCTCTAATCACTAACTCCTTCTAACACACTCATACTCCTTCACTCACTCCCTTGCACTCACACTTATTCATACACTCTCTCAATCTCAGATTCCCACTCACTTTCACTCTCATTGACATTGTCATACACACTCACATTCCCAATCACTCACAAACACATACAAACACACGCACAGAGAAACATCATTCTTTTCTTTTACTTATCTTACTTCCTTTGCTGGCAACTCAGAGGAATCTGTTTTTGAACATAAGAACCAGCAAGCCATGATTCCCAATGTTTATAAGCGTTTCATTGTCCATGTTTAATAAAATGCTTTACACTACTATCGCTATCATTACCTGCCACCCAAGCATGTCTTTTACTTATAGAGCACTGTGCATTGCCTTTGGCTACTTCAGAACAGCAGTCTGAATGCTGTTACAATGGGGAACATAGAGTTGATTTGGTACAAGAACAGCTCTAGTCCAATAGTAATCAGTCACTACCCCCATTTATTTGGAGATCAGTTGTAGGTGACGTGCAAAAGTAAATTTTCCATACCTTTTCTAAAACACATATAATGTTGCTCAGCCTTAAGCATGGATTTAGTGCATTTCACAGCTTAGGTCCTGGTCTTCAAATCATCTTCCTTCAATTTCCAACCATTTAAAGGTGCACCAGGTAATGGGATTTGTCCATGCTAAGTGCAGAATTAGGTGAATATTGGAGGGTAAATATGTGTATGTATCCTGATCCTTTCAGAAGTAGACCTTCAAGACAGTCGCAAGGACTTTGACCTTGTTTGTCACATCCTCACCATGTAGAACCTTCAGGACTGGTGTGCTGCATTTGCAGGTTCAATGTTAAACACAGCCCAGCTGCTTGGTTTTACAATGATTCTAGCCAGTCAAGGAGTTTTTTGGGTGCAACATAAAAGATGTTGCATTTGTCTATGCATGTCATCATCATGGCTTACATGAAATACACCCATTAATCAGAAGGGGAAGAGGGAGGGATCTTCAGGGAAGGAAGAGCTGCAAATTGCGGCTTTTGACCACTGTGTTGATTTCATGAATATGTTAGGATACAATATGACTCACAGGTGTTTTATTTTCCACACTGTACATGGCAGGGCATCTACGATGGAAGAACAATCAAAAAAGAGTGAGATGGATTCTTCAATCCAGTGGAATGCAAGACTTAAACATGTAATGATGTTAGTCTTGTTCATTGTTCCATTTTTCATCTTGATTCTCATAATACTGTTAAAAGAGCTTTGTAAATGGTCACATAGATATTAAAGAGCTAATGTAGAGGGAGGAACTCTTTTCAGTGTGCATGTAACTTCAGGTAATAAAGATTCCCTTGGCCCAACATTAAGTAGTTGATTGCAGTTTGAGAGGAAAGATCAGGTCTATTCTAGGGTAGATCCCTTAATGGTAGCCCATTTGTTTATTCAGGGAGCTGTGATCCATGCTGCTATAGCCTGATACATTTTGAAGGACTATGAAAGCAGAGTTTCTGTTATAACTCATAGTGTGACAAAGTTGTTATGTGGCCCAAGCTCACCTGAACTTGGACTGATGGGTGTGTAGGAGGTGATCTAAATGTAGGTGTTTTGGGGCATGGATCTCCCATTCTATAGTCTTGTGGGCATAGGGTATGTTAAAAAGCGGTCAATAGCTAGTTGAGATCCTTGGATCATCTGAAGATTTCTTTGAGAAGGAAGTGATAAAGGCAAGTTTCATGAATCTAGGAATTAATGTACTAAAACATTAAGCAACTCATTTCATCCATGGATCAGATATACAAATGAATTGCTTGATAAATGAATCATTGCCGGGCTCTGTTAGCTAGTTATACACTTTTGTTTTTGAAGCCACACTTGACAGTTCATCTTTAGTTTGTGAATGAAAGGAGGTAAAGGTGGATTTATCTGATTCAAAATAATGTGGGGAGCAGGTAAGGAAAAGGTTCTGAGTTGCTAGAGCCATCCTCCAAATATTGTTTGAAATTAGTTAAGACAGAGAACAGATCTTTGCACTTTTGGTGGGTCGTACATGGGGCACAATCATTCAGAATAGTTACCCCTTAGTAAAGGTTGAAATTCCAACACATTTGTTTTGAGGCAGCACTAATGCTTTTGATGATGTGTTAATGCATAGCGGAGTGTCCAAAGAGTGACTAAGGACATGCAGTGCCAAATATGAGGTAGACTCAAATGGAAGAAAATTCTTTAATACAAAAATTTTCTAAAAGAAATACTGTATACTAGGAAAATAACCTACAAATGCACAGGGCTTTGTCACACCAAAGAAGCATAGTGTAGGTGCTCATTTTTGTTAGAAGCAACAACGATCTTGCTAACTCTTGGAAATGCTTCATTATTGTTAATCAAGTATATACTTTACCTGTGAAGGTCACTGTTGAGCTCAAGGGAGTAACACTGGACTCTGTGGTGGTGGTAGTTAATATAATTTGTGGTAGAGGTGCAGAGCATGCATAGTAGATTCTGTTTACAGTCCCATTGGCACCACAGGTGATATTGAAGCAACCACCAATGGTGTCTGTCGTATGGCTGATTAACTCATTGTATTTGTAGATCTTTCCCTCATATACACAAAGACATGCTGAAAATTAGAACAAGCAGATATCTTCCATTAGTAAAATAGAACAGTTCAATTCAAATGATGCATCTGTGAGAATTATTTTCAATGCTTTTTCAATTATTAATAGATTACTGAATTACTTAACATTAAAGGCAATAACAAAGTGCTACGTATTATGCTTTATATCTCTGTGCAAATGCTGAGAGACTTTGGCAACAAATTAATGAGATTTTGTTTCAGATTAATTACCCATTCATGATTATATACATATTTCTTGGTAGTTTGGCAGAATTTAATTGATGTATTGATAGCCATTGCCTTTCAAGAAATTACCAATAATTGGAAATATTTTTCAAATGTTTCCTTGAAGGTATGGTGGTCATCACTTTGTGCTCACCATAGGCTTGATCCCACACATATACTCTAGCACTGCTATATAATAAACGAAAAGCTGTTTATTAACCCATGGCAAGCTTTTAGGAAATGGTTTAAAGGAGATTTTAAACCTCCATAAAGATTATATGCTCTCGGTTATTTTAGAATCATGATTTTTAAAGACTTTTTTAATATTGTGTTCTCCCAGTTGTGTAGACCTTGAATGTAATATTATCATGAATCCAGTGTTCTTCTCTTCCTCCCTTCGTCCTCACCCTACTTTTCATTCTTTTTAAGCTTGTTACTGTTATAAATGCTTCTGTTTATAAATGTCTCTTCTCTAAGTGTTACAATAAAAAGTATTTACTTATTTTTATTATTACTATTTAATTGTGCCCTTATACTAATATATGCTATATTTAATTGTGTTATTTAATCAGTGATAATTACGTTGTATGAAAGGGTTAATGTATGATTTTCACTAAATAAAGCTTTCAAGCTTAAAAAAGGAGCTTTCCTCTTGAAGGTTGAAAAATCTAATTGTATCAACAATAATTTATAAATGATTTTGAACATGTTTTGCCATGTGCTAAAATATGAAAAATGTAACATTGTAAATTGGTTTAAAAGGTAAGTGAATTTAGGTTTGCCAGAGCAGGGTAATATGCAGAGAGCTAACACAATATATGGACCCCTTTTTCACATCCTCTTAATGTTTGTATTTAGGACTACTTGCTTTGTCACTGGTATAGATTCCATTCAAAGGACTACCAAAATCAAATGGTCCTGTGTATTGGAGTGTCATTCCTTTTGATCAGGGTTTAACTCTGAAATTAATGATATATATGTGGTTTTATTCGTTTCTGTGTAGTGAGACTATCTCAATGTTTATTAATATAATTTGAGTTTTTGTGTGTAATGAAAGGTGCTGCTGTTATTTGGCTTAGTGCAAGAGTGCATACATCAAAGGGCCATGAGCATAGCAAAGGGTGTCAGTGCTCCCACACAGTGTATTGAAACATGGGCCTAGTAATAGTGGCCACATGCAATTGATGCATGAACAGGCATAATACCAGGTGCCAATGATCCCACAGATGACATGCATCAAGGGGCATACTAAAATGAGTCACTGGCTTCACGCAGTGTATGTGTCAGTGGCTTCACACTGTACTCAGGCGGTGTATGCATCAGTGAGCCTAGTAATGGGGATTGGTGATCTTACACACTGCATGCATGCATCAATGGGCAACTAGTGTCAGTGGCCGCACAGTGTCGTCGAACCTAGTAAGCCGTGTCAATGGCCCAACATAGTACATGCCATGCACAACAGTGTAGTAGCCACTCATAATGTATCCATCAATTGGCCTACTAATGGGCATCAGTGGCCTCACAGTGCATTTATCAGTAGGTATGTCGAGGATGCCAGTGTCACCAGAGAGTGGTTGCATTGAATGGAATAGTAAGGGATGTAAGTGACTTCACTGAGAGCATGTGTCAATTGCCCACTTAATAGGTCTCAGTGGCCCCAGAAAGTGCATGTATGTAACCATCATGAGTGGACCAACATAATGCATGCATCAAAAAGTCCTGTAGGAGTTTCAGTGACCTTATGCAGAGCCTGTCAGTGAGGCTAGTGAGGACCAACAGTTGGCCCTGCACATTAGATGCATGATTTGCCCTAGTAATGAGTATCATTAGGTTCAAACTATCTATGAATCAATGGGCGTGGTAATGGACATTAATGGCCCCACAAAGTGCATGCATAAGGTTAGAGATGAAGTAATGTAACCAGCATAAATCACATGGCAAGGAGTTTCAGCATAACGTAAAGAGCATCAGTAAATCTCAACTGCCATGCTTTTCCAGGCCTACTAAAGTGAACACTCCAGTGTGATAGGAGCAGCGCACCAGGGCAATGTGCTGCAGGGCACTGTAAGAAGTGAATATAGATTCCAAGGGCCCTATGCAAGAAAAGCATGTAGCCCAAGTACCTTGTACCAGAATATTAGGTGCAGAATGGTAGTTAGCCTGAGTCTGTGCAGCTAAAGATAATGTGGAAGAGGAGCAGGCCACCATGCTCTAGGCAGCAGGACATTGTTTGAATTTTGAAAGGTGAGCAGGTCTCTAGTGCCATATAGAGCTTGAGCAGGTCAGCAGGTCTCTGTGCAAAAGATTATATGCAAGAAGACTGAATCACCTGGGCCATGTGCAGCTGAGGTGACATATTCAATAGCACATATTCAGGAATATGTACAGCAGGGCATCAGGTCTGACAAAAGCATGTCGCCAGAATGGCATGGAGATAAAGATAGTCACCAGTGCTGGGTGCACCAACAGCAGGTCACTACTGTAGTATACAACAAGAGGTCAAGAACTGGAAGTGTGAGGGGAACATATCAAAACAGCCATTTGCAAGAAGGTCAAGTAAACATGGACTTGCGCAGTTGAAAATTGTGTGCATTGTGGCACTAAGACCCTGTTTAACAAGAGATGTTGACCAAGAAGAGCAGATCAATTTGGATTTAAGGAGGAGAACCAGAGAAGCATAGAACCATGGGCTTGTGAGGAAAAGCAACACTTCAAAACCTGTGCTACCAGGTATTATTTGGGAGCTTTGCAAGTTATCATATTTATACGCAGGAAGTTTAGATCACCAGGTACATGTTCAGGAAAAAAAGCTATGTGCAGGAAGAGATTATCTAAAAGAGTAGCAGGTTACCAGGGTCACATGTAAAAAGATAAGGGCCCAGATTTACTGTTATTTGGCGCAACGCAGCAAGATAACTTGCTGCGATTCACTGCATCAAATGGAGAAAGCAGGAATGCGCCTTATCTACTAAGAAATGGCGCATTCCTGCTTCCCTCTATGCGCTGGTGCACTTGTGGCTGCCAAACACCAATGCAGGCACCCTTGCGCCATGGTGTAATACAACCAGGGTTGTATTTGTGCAGTAAGGGGCGTGGGGCACCTTCCTGCGCAAAAACAATCCCCAGAGGCATTTTCCTCTCTGTGTGTGTTGCAGAATGCAGCACACATAGAAAGAGGAAATTACGAGGAGAAATAAACATAATTCTCCTTGTTACACCTCCCCTGGGAAGGCGTAGCATTTTGGCACATTCCAGGTTTAGTAGTCTTAGTAAATCTGGGAATGCTCCAAAAACCATGGGTGGATGCATGGGAACACCCATGTTCCACCCATGGAACGTCTTCACCATGCAGAGTAATGCAAGGCAGCCACTTGCGCTGCCTTGCGTTAGTCCAGATTTTCTAAACCACGCAGAGCCACGCAAGGTGGCTCTGGTTGGCATAGAAAATCTGACTTAAGAACTGCCGTCACCTTGCATATTTAAAGCAACAAGGGAACCCAATATTGGTGAACAGGGACCTTGGGTATCAGTAAGTTACAAAGACAGTAGTCCCTGAAAGGGAAATGCACAAAAGAGAAAATAAATATAGACTCAAAATTAGTACTATATTAATGCTGTCCAGCCGGACATTGAAAATGTAATGATTTTTAGTTTTTGAGCAGAAAAATAAAGTGGGACACAATCCTGCGTCCAACGCAATACATTTAACACAAAAACGAAAACAAACACTCAGGCAGCGCAAAAAGCTTGTATGTTGTACAGAAAATAAAACAAGCAGAGTTAAACAACGACACCGTTACACATAAATTTAAAATTAAGTTGTGTATGCGGTGTATATTGAGTCGACGACGTTTCGATCCCGTGGGAGAAATACTGGGATCATCATCAGGACATCATTTTTACATGCCTGAGAAGTGATTTTGCCGTGCAGTGCACAAGGGCAAGATTGTGATGAACTCCAGAGAAATTGCATAATATCACGTGGTGTCAATATGGAAAAATCGGCCAAAACGGACTGGGAAATACGGTGTCCGTCGTGGCGTTTGGGCTAAGGATGGAACGGTCCGTGGGAAAGACGGCAGCAGTGCTGGGCCGGAGGGCACGGTGGGCTGAAGACCCCGGTGAGGTCTGAAGCTTATGCGGGCATGTTAGGCGGTTCAGTGACACGTTAAGTGGGATTATGTGGTGATCACAAGGCATGGTGACCTGGAATGGAGACCCGGAGGAGTCAGAAAGGATTCAGACTAGACGGGCAGGAGGAATACTTCGGAGGCCTGGGGCGCGATGGCGGTTCCAGCAGAAGTGTAGGCATGGTGACCTTAAGCTACTGCGATGTGCGGGTTGGCTAGGTGAATGAGTGAACACTCCAGTGTGATAGGAGCAGCTCACCAGGGCAATGTGCAGTAGGGCACTGTAAGAATTGAATATAGATTCCAAGGGCCCTATTCAAGAAAAGCAGGTAGCCCAAGTATCTTGTACCAGAATATTAGGTGCAGAATGGTACTTAGCCTGAGTCTGTGCAGCTAAAGATAATGTGGAAGATGAGCAGGCCACCATGGTCTAGGCAGCAGGACATTGTTTGAAAGGTGAGCAGGTCTTAAGTGCCATATGCAGCTTGAGCAGGTCAACGGGTCTCTGTGCAAAAGATTATATGCAAGAAGACTGAATCACCTGGGCCATGTGCAGGTGAGGTGGCATATTCAATAGCACATATTCAGGAATATGTACAGCAGGGCATCAAGTCTGACAAAAGCATGTCGCCAGAATGGCATGTAGATAAAGATAGTCACCAGTGCTGGGTGCACCAACAGCAGGTCACTTCTGTAGTATACAACAAACTGGAAGTGTGAGGGGAACATATCAAAACAGCCATTTGCAAAAAGGTCAAGTCAACATGGACTTGTGCAGTTGAAAATAGTGTGCATTGTGGCACTAAGACCCTCTTTAACAAGAGATGTTGACCAAGAAGAGCAGATCAATTGGGCTTTAAGGATGAGAACCAGAGAAGCATAGCACCATGGGCTTGTGAGGAAAAGCAACACTTCAAAACCTGTGCTACCTGGTATTATTTGGGAGCTTTGCAAGTTATCATATTTATACGTGGATGCATGGGAACACCCATGTTCCACCCATGGAACGTCTTCACCATGCAGAGTAATGCAAGGCAGCCACTTGCGCTGCCTTGCGTTAGTCCAGATTTTCTAAACCACGCAGAGCCACACAAGGTGGCTCTGGTTGGCATAGAAAATCTGACTTAAGATCTTCCGTCACCTTGCATGGCGCAAGGGCAATGCAAGCCCTTGATAAATCTGGGCCCAGGTCGCTAGGGGTCTGTGCAGCAAGAGATCATAGGCAAGAAGAACAAGTAACCATACCTTAGTGCAGAGGGAGATTATGTGTAAAAGGAGCTGGTCACTGAAGTATATTCAACAATGGGGCACCATGGCTTGTTGTGCAGCAGGTGATCATGTACAAGAGGGAATTGCATAATGATATTCATTGCACTGGGCTGTCACTTGCTGACGAACTACTGACCCAAATTACTGACACACTCACCCCTATCTCTGGCTGTCCCAACCACAAAAACTGGGACTCTTGTGCTCTGCGCCCCTTCTAACATATCAAAAAATAACTACGCTGCCTGTTCTATAGACCTGGCCTTTCTGCTAGCAAAGCAAACTATAACACTGCAATGTAGGTCGAACATACCTCCTGGAGTAGCAACCTGGTTGCAGGCCACGTTAAAATGGGCGGAGGCTAATAGCAAAGTCCTGAGAATGGAAGAGGTCAGAAGCCTCAGAAAATGCCCTACAGTCAACAAGTGTGACAACATGCTTTTTCAGCTGAAAGCGTACTGAAAGATGACAATGTTCCGCCGTAGCACCTGAAACAGTTTATAATTGCTTTGTGATGGGCTTTCTGAGTGACGCTTTGATCTCCTTCTTCACCTACCACTTGATGGTCCTTTTGACACAACCTATTAGATGTCCCAACATGCTATTAGTGCAATAGCCTCACTCCCATTGTCTAATGGTTATTATGGTTTGCCAGATATGACATAAAGACAATAAGCTCTTAGGCCTGTCCCAATATGCTGAGCACCTTGCAGACGCAACAAGTTTTAAGCTCCCCACCCCCCCAACTTGCACTGTTAACTGCTTGCAGCTCTGGTTCTGTTCAGCATGAAGAAAATTATATTCGTTGCCGCATTAAGATGAGGATCATCCATGACAGGGAGTAACTCATCCTGTTTTTAGATTGATATGTTAGGAAATTAGTTTAAAAAGAAATGTATGAACAATGGCACTATCACTTTAAAATGCAAAAAATAATGATTTTAGAATGAGATTCATTGCACCTTTTGTAGAGGGACCTCTGAAATATTCACACCCAATAAGAAACAGCTAGAATCAGAGGTCTAGCAACAATCCGGAGAATTGCAGAATCAGCCCATTTGCGATCATCATCTTCAGCTATCTCCTCTGTAGCAGTGGTGGTGGTTGTGACTGGGACAGTGGGTGGGAAACATACTATTAGAAGTGACCATCTTTGGTGTGATTCCCTCCAATTTCTGTTTTGCTGGACTTGAAACTCTGTTCACTTTACCCCTGCTAAACAGGAATAAAGTGCCTATGCTCCACCTTTAAACATGGTTAAATTGTCTTATCCTGATTGACATATTTGACTTGTCTACAAGTCCATAGTAGGCGGTGTAGAAAATACACCCAGGGCCGGATTGTAAATGCCACATGTGGACAGCTGCAAAAAGAACAATTGATGGACAGAATGCAGAACAATGCCATACATTCACCACAGTACAGAGATCTGGGCCTAAATCCATCGTCGTTTTGTTCACCATGCCATTCCAGTTTGGACCCAGCCATATGCAAGTCAGTTTTGACCCTGCGCCTAATGGGAACAGTCCAGCCCGAACTGCCAGGCCAGGTCCACCCTGGACTGGAAACAAGCATCCTAGGACTGGTTTCGGGGTTTCACCCCTCATCAGCCAGGATAGCTTGACTCCAGTGGCATGGAGAGCACGGGACCCACGTCTGGGCATACCCGTCACACTGGGGGTGACAAATGCAAAAAGAACAATTGATGGACAGAATGCAGAACAATGTCATACATTCACCCCAGTACAGAGATCTGGGCCTAAATCCATCGATTTTTTGCTCACCATGCCATTCCAGTTTGGACCCAGCCATATGCAAATCAGTCTTGACCCTGCGCCCAATGGGAACAGTCCAGCCCGAACTGCCAGGAACATGTGGACAGCAGCCTTTCTTGAGCCACCCACACAGTAGGTCTGTAAAACATGGATTCAGGCCTACCATGTGTAGCCTGACTTCAGAAGTCTAAAACTTTCTGATATGCGTGAAACCATGCATTTATATCTTAATAAATAGCCCCTAAGTACGCCTTGTTGTCCACATGGTATGATGTCTGATATTTAAAAGTGGAAATTAAAGTTGGCATGGTATTCCAGTGAGGATTTGGCATGTTCCTCAAGCTATTGTCACTGGCAGGGCTGTAACTTGATTATAAATTTTAAACTCCAAATTTTGACAGGAAACAGCTAGAAATATCATTCTAGTCTATTTCTATATTACAATTTATTGGTAAGTCGATTTCTATTAAATATATGGGAAAAGTAACGTTTAGAAAGTTTCATTATTAATTTGACTATGCCCATAAGAAACAGACAAATCTGAAAAATGGCATTTACAGGAAATAACACTGCTTCAAAGTACTCCTTAGTGGACCAACTGGCTAGATGCACTACTTTTGAGAGAAACACCTATTTGGCGTTATTACTCTGATCTGTGGACTCCCATTGTGCAATTGGATTATCAAACCATATGAGAAGCAAATGTTATGATTTTTCTGCAATGCAATAAATCTATAATCCCATGAAGCAGAGGCAACATCGGGGCGTGGCCAAGACAGCGACCGGAGCAAACGAGGCGTAGCAAAGCTCCACGCTCTGAGCCAGCCCGACACCAACCTGATGCCCGCGGTGCTCTGAAGTGGGTGCCAGAGTGTGCCCAGGACTCACCCGAGACAGACAGGTTTGCTCTGGCAGTGCTGGGAGCCCTTCTGCCGGTGACCACCTGTGAAAAGCAGCCTGTTTGGTTCTGGAGCAATGTTCTACTCTACACAAACTGCCCGTGCTGGGTGAGACTGGCACAGGTTGTGTCTGCTCCTGACCGCACTACGGCGATATCCTTAGCCCCAGGCTACGCCCATAATGGAGAGGCTCCCAGAATGAGGGACTGGGGGCCGTGCTCTGCATGGAGTTTTCTGGTAGGTAATCCTACATACAGAGCTCATAACTGACGGCTTTCAGGAGTGTGAACTACGCTCCATGTGCCGGAGCACTGTCCGACCAGCATCACTTCTAACTGCCCACCCCACGGACAGTTAACAAGGGAGAAGGCGCGTGTGAGGTGCCGCCCGACTGGTGGGGACTAACAGTTTTGTTGGTGCTTGGCCTCACTGTGCACATACTGGGGACTGATAGGAGTGACCTCTGTGAGATTCTATTGGCAGGCATGGAAGGTTTCAGCCACTGCTTGTGGAACACCCAGGTCCCGAGGATTAGCTTCAGTGCCCGGATTAGGACAGTTGAGCGCCCCAGACTGTGGGCGCAGCCCTTGAAGGCACTGTGTGCATTGTGTCCCATTAGAGAGAATGCCGCATACCTGATACAGGTGCTGCGTGGGCCCTGTGCTGAGGCTTCTGGGGGAAGCCCGACTGCAGAGTGGACAATGTGACTGTCTGGACGGGAGCTTGGAGGGGGGGGTCTGTCTATAGACCTCTATCCGACCCGAGTGAGCGCTCTGATGAGCTCTTGAGGGCCATTAAGGATATCAAAACTGCCCTAGAACCTAAGCTGGACACACTGGTGGTTGAGGTGGGCTTGTTAAGAACTGACCAGGCTCAGCTCAGAAACAGAGTGGATGCAGATGAATCGAAATTAGCTAGGATGTGCCCCTCACTAGTAGAGATGGAGTCTCATATTAAAGCACTCCAATCAAAAGTTTCTCGTTTGTGCAACAGGGCTGAGGATGCGGAGGGCCAGCCGCTCCGGAACAACATTCGACTAGTTGGCCTCCTGGAGGGGGCTGAGGGACCCAACATGGAATTCTTTCTTGATGGCTGGCTCCTGCAGTTGGTGCTGGGCGGCAAAAGATCCACCTTCTTTTCTGTGGAGAGGGCTCCTTGCCCAGATCAGTGGTGGCACACCTTTTTAGTTACGCGACCATCTCCTGCAAGTTGCGAGGACCAGGAGTCCTTGGCAGGTCGATGGCAGAACGGTGAACGCCTACCTAGATTACACAGTGGAAGTTCAGAGACTCAGGGGCTCTTTCCTGCTAGTTAAGCAGAAGCTGTGTCAGCTGGGCCTAAAGTACTCTCTAATGTTCCTGGCCAAGCTGTGAGTTGTGAATAACACCACCACATTTTTTTCAGGCCACCTGCAGACGCTTGGGAGTGGTTGGAATCAAAGGGGGTGTTCCTGACCCCCCTCGGCACACAACTCTAGGAAGACAGGAGACGTCATTGAACGGGCAAACGTTCGTGCAGGCTGCCCAGCTGCAAACCCACAAGCGAAGTGGGCCCAGGCAGAGGACCCAGGCGGTGTCCGAGCTGGAGTCACACTGAAGCATGTTGCCGGCACCGACGAGCTTGAGGGCCACATCTCCAGTGCGTGAACTGCCCTTGGAATGGAGGACATCTTGGCGGGGCTGAGGTCAGTACCCAACCTTACCCCAATGACAGTGGAGCAATTGATGTGACCATTGGTATAGTGTGAGGTCTCTCAGAGCCCAATCTGCTGGTGTGTTGGGGCGCAGAGTGGCGGCCCTCCTTGCCTTGCAAGAGGGATGGCGCATGTTGTACTGGTAAATGGGCTTGGACTCCATGCCCTGTTATTTTGATCCTTTTTGTTGCTGAGGCTCACCCCGAATCCAGTAGGAATGCACTATTTGAACCCTAGGTATGGTTTGTCATTGGTTGCGAGCTAGTTGTGGCCCTGACTAGGGAGTGGGAGATGGGGATCTTGAATTGATGTTAGGTTCCAAGGAGCAGCAGCATCAAATTCTACATTTCAATGGGGAAGGAGGCTGGATGGGACAGAGGAGGAATTAAATGTGAGAGGGGTGGCTTGGGGACGCATTGCCATGGCAACATGCCTGTACACACAATTAAATACATATAATATATTACTTGGAATGTCCAGGGAATGGCTACCTCTAGGCGGAGTCACCTGATATATTCCTACCTAAATCGCAGACAAGCCCACATTGCTTAGTTGCAGGAAGCACACATGACCATTACAGAGCGCTGGAAATTGAAGAGGAAATGGAGAGGTCAAATAGTTGCCTCTACCTATTCAGGTTACGCCGGGGAGGGACCTGATGTGGTTGGCTCTAGGAGTACCACTAACGTTAGATCGCACGTTGGTGGACACATGAGGGTAGATATGTGTTGGTGGAGGGGGCGTTGGATGGGGCCTGATCACCCTGCTGGAAATGTTTGCACCTAACACTAATCATCAACAGTTTTTTGCTAGTCTTACACCCGCAATGATAAATGACTTAACAGCACCTAGTATATGGGATGGGGACTTTAATGCTCTGCACAACATTACTTTAGACAGGTCCTTACCTCACTTATCCCTCACTTATGGGGAACGCTAGCAATTAGGATGGCGAATGTCTTACGAGACTGGCTCACACATTGGCAAATGCATGATATCTGGCACCTAGACACAAGGGAAAACTCGTTTTTCTCCACCAATCCACCAACTACACACCAGAATACATCTCTTTCTCTTCAACTCCCAAATGGCACCCTGGGTGGTGGCTTCTGAATACCTGGACAGTACAGTCTCTGACCACAGTTCCCTCCAACTGACGCTACAATGATTCCCACGGATGGCAGTGGTACCCACCTGGAAGCTGCACACTCCGACACTGTAGGAGAGGAATTTTAGCTACACCCTGGGCACACACATCTCTAATTACTTCACTGAAAATGAGGGAGCTGCTACCAATGCGGGGATTGAACAGAATGTCTTTAAGTTGGTCACATGGGGTTTGTGCATTAAAACTTCATTTGAGGTGAAACACACACTGTGGACTCAAATCGTTGAGCTTGAATGTGATGTATGGGCGGCCGGGGTATGAGCGAGGACTGATGCAAGGAGCAAAGACAAAGTGACCCCGATCCACAGGGAACAAAGGGAGCCTGTCGCAAGACTGGGGAAACTAAACTGTGCGGAATATGTGGAATAGCAGCACACGGAGGGAGACAGGGCCAGGCGAGTACTGGCTTGGCCCCATAAGTTGGATACACCGAGGACCCACCTGAGTGCTATCAGATCCCCGACGGGGTGGGTGCTGAATATGCAGGCCAACATTACTCAAGTCTTTTATGATTATTACACCTCAGTATACAAAGCAGAGTAGATAGATCCCACCCCGGAGAATTTCCTAGACGGCCTGCCTGTCCCACTCCTGTACACCATACAGCACCACACATTAGAAGAGGCACTGTCTGTGGACAAGATCTGGCTCACAATTGGTCAATTAGCAAGAAACAAGACTACCAAAATGTAAGGTTTCCCAGTGAAATTCTGTTTAGCATATAGTGCGACCCTAGCTCCAATCCTACACAAGATGTTCCTATGGGCAAGAGATGTGGGCAACCTCCTAGCATCCCTGAAAGAAGCACTGATCGTGGTTCTACCCAAACCAGGCAAAGACCCACTGAAGGTGCACTTGTACAGACCACTTTCTCTCTTCTATTTGGATTACAAGGTACTGAGGTAGGTTACTACAAATAGATTACTACCCTGCCTCTCCACATTTGTTCACCAAGACCAGAATGGCTTCATCCCTGGGAGAAACACATTCTTAAATCTACGACATCCCTTCCGATTGAAGAAAATCTGCAGGTAAGCCCACCATGTACAGCTGCTTCTCTAGACATTGAGAAGTCATTTGACACCCTGGGGTGGCCCTACTTAATGGAAGTTCTGAAGAGAATGGGACTGGGCCCAGAAATAATTTGGTGGATAATGTTACTTTACACTCTCCCAGTGGCCCGGGAGAGGTCTCTCCTGCATTCTGAATGCACAGCAACACAAGACTGGGGTGCCCATTGTTGATGATCATCTTTGCAATGGCCATGGAGCTCCTCACATGAATTTTTTGCCTGCGGGCCCACAATGGGGGATTCCGAGTGCCAACTCCTGGGAGATCATCTCGCTGTATGCAGGTGATGCACTAGTGTATCTCAGGGATGTGGTCAGGGACCTTCCGAGTGTGATGGACATGCTAGGCAACTTTGGAGGGGCCTCGGGCCTACGACTGAACGGGGGCAAAATCCAGCCTATTCCCCATGCAGTCTCTCCTTCAGGGGGTGCAGAAATCACTGCCTACCTTGGCAATGGCCTGGCACCCCAACACTTTCCGCTGTCTGGGTGTGAACATATACCATTTTGATAGCAACCTCGTACAAGGGTACTTGGGGGTAGTTGTACGAATATGCAGAGTTCTTTGAAATTCTGGAATTCTCTGCCTTTGTCGCCATTGGGCAGAGTGGCGATAGCTAGGATGCTGGTGCTGCCTAGATTATTGTATTATTCCAATTAGTCTTCCCCAGCGCTTCTCCAAGGAGATGGACTCTATTCTTTCTGATTTGGTTTGGGGGTCCGGCCAAAATAGAGTGGTGTTGCACAACATATATGCCCCCATGGAGCACAGCGGGCTGGGAGCACCAAATTATGAGTTATACTATGTGGCGGAGCAGCTACAGTGGCTGATGCACTGGCTTTTAGATACTCACAGCCCGAGCTGGCGGTCGTGAAGAGGGATCTTGGGGACCTCATGATAATAAGCTGGTTGATGGATCCTCATGTGGTTGCATTGCATCCTGGTTGGTTAACCACAACTGATAAGCACCCTCTCCCCACATGGAGTTCTAGAGAACAGATGTATGTGGACTCTCAACCTGAAAGGGAAACATGAGTGGCACGGGGGCATGTGACACGCAGCGCGGCCATTTTACATTGCTCAAGACACACAAACGATGGATTTAGGCCCAGATCTCTGTACTGGGGTGAATGTATGACATTGTTCTGCATTCTGTCCATCAACTGTTGTTTTTGCATTTGTCACCCCGAGTGGGACAGGTATGCCCAGACGTGGATCCCGTGCTCTCCATGCCACTGGAATCAAGCTATCCTGGCTGAAGAGGGGTGAAACCCCGAAACTGGTCCTAGGATGCTTGTTTCCAGTCCAGGGAGGACCTGGCTTGGCAGTTCGGGCTGGACTGTTCCCATGAGGCACAGGGTCAAGACTGATTTGCATATGGCTGGGTTCAAACTGGAATGGCATGGTGAGCAAAAAAAAAACGGATGGATTTAGGTCCAGATCTCTGTACTGGGGTGAATGTATGACATTGTTCTGCATTCTGTCCATCAACTGTTGTTTTTGCATTTGTCACCCCGAGTGGGACGGGTATGCCCAGACGTGGGTCCCGTGCTCTCCATGCCACTGGAATCAAGCTATCCTGGCTGAAGAGGGGTGAAACCCTGAAACCGGTCCTAGGATGCTTGTTTCCAATCCAGGGAGGACCTGGCTTGGCAGTTCGGGCTGGACTGTTCCCATGAGGCACAGGGTCAAGACTGATTTGCATATGGCTGGGTTCAAACTGGAATGGCATGGTGAGCAAAAAAAAACGATGAATTTAGGCCCAGATCTCTGTACTGGGGTGAATGTATGACATTGTTCTGCATTCTGTCCATCAACTGTTGTTTTTGCATTTGATGATGTCGAAGACACAGAAGTCACTTCTAGATCATATACTACTGGTGTTGTCATTTGAGTGGTCTGGCCCCTGCGCACCCTTTGTCCATCTCATTTGTATTATGTATCTGTGTAAAATGAAAAGTGTTATTAAAGAACTACTTGGAAAAAAAATGAAGCGTAGTGAACCTCTTTCATAATCTTAAGGATTCTTCCATAGTAGACTGCATTTTCTCACATTTTTTTCCATTTAAATTTAGAGTTGATTTAAGTAGCTGAAATATATTTGTTTGACCAAGACCGTTTCTTGGCGGAGTTCAAGTTAAGGCAGATTGGCTGTAATCTGACCCTTTCTGTAAATACATACAACGCTGTGTGAGACACGTTATTGTTTGCTTACATTAGTGCAATATGAAAATTGCTTCTTCTCAGGTTCCAATAAAGCTTATAACTCTTCTAAGAAAGACTTGGTCATCACTTTAATCAGATCTTACTCAGATGTTCAAAATGTTCAACATTTTGGAAACGTAATAGTTTCTCAATGTCAATCATTTATGGAAATACCCTTCATCCTGCTCCAGTTCAGCATCTTTTGTAAATATAAAACTAAACGTACCCTACTTACCATCTGGGATATCATCATTTCAGAAATGGACACAGGCTCCCTTACCATATTCAGCTCCTCATTAACCAAATAACAACATCCGAAATGGGTGACATCCAGTGGCAGCTCGCATAGGGCGTGCTGCGGGGCGGGGGAGGGGCATGGTCGACGGAACGGAGGAACGTAATAATTACTTTCCTCCATTCCGTCGTATGTCCGAGTTTACTACCCCCTCACCCTGCCCCTCCCCCCCCCACCACCCCGCAGCACGCCCTATGCGAGCCGCCACTGGTGACATCTGCTGCTAGCAATATGTTAAATGAAAAATTCCTCTGAAAGCAATAGCAATGTTTTAACTTTAGTTTGTTTAATGTTGGACTGAATGCCCGTCAACTGCATCATATTCAAAGCCACCTTTGTTTTTTTAGCATTTATCTACAGTCGTTCTCGAACCTCTCCAAAGACCTCAAGATATACTTGCAATCCTACAAAGGTGTATTTAGTATTCTACAACTGTAAAACCACTTCCCAGAAATCCCAAAGCCATCTGCAGCCTGGACATAGGTAGCACAAAACAGAATGGGTCTATGCTCCTTTCACTTGCATAATACCAACTCCCAATATTAATTTGCCCATGGTGTGAAAACCCTTGGAGCTATCACATCAGTATGTTTTTTTCACATTTAATACCGTCAGTAAAGGGATCATGCTACTGATTTACTGCTTTATGACAACAACGCACGTTTGTCTACTCAAATCCAGGAAAATCATCTCCATATAACAGCAGAACACCATGGCAGACCTTTGTCACCCTAAAAATATGAATTCCCTCCTGAAGTATTGAAACAAGTACAAAATAAGCATGGGGCTGCACAGGTTCTAGACTTAGACATGAAGTTAATGGGAAACTTCTCTACAGTTTCCTCAATTATCCTAAGCAATATTTAGGGAGAAGAATCAGATCTGGCCATATGCTAGAAGTTTGAAGCAATGTCAGTTCAAGATCATGAATGTGAACTACCGAGAATAATTTTGGAACTTTACACTCTGTTAGCCCTGATACACTGGGTGCACAAGCTCTTAATGAGCATTTAAACCCAAAAAGCATGATTAAGGGTTCCATTAAGGGAAAGTTTGTAACAGAAGGCAAGAAGAAACAGAGGGGTAGAGAGAAAAGATGGACTGGATCTCCTGTATCTCTAGAGTCTAGATTGGGTCTGGACTGTTCCCATGAGGAGCAGGGTCAAGACTGATTTGCATAAGGCTGGGTCCAAACTGGGGTGGCATAGAGAGCAAAAGAACGATGGATTAAACCCAGATCTCTAGATGGGAGGGGAGTGGTGGAAAAGTTTCAGCACTCTGTCCATCATCTTGTTGTGTTTGCAAAATTCGCCCTAAGTGGCCAAAGGTATGCCCAGACGTGGGTCCTTTACTCGCTGTGCCACTGGATTCAAACTAGCTTGGCTGATGAGGGGTGATACTCCGAAACAGGTCCCAGGATGATTATTTCTGGTCCAGGGAGGACCTGGCCTGACAGTTCGGACTGGACTGGTCCCATGAGGAGCAGGGTCAAGACTTATTTGCATATTGCTGGGTCCAAATTGTGGTGGCATAGTGAGCAAAAGAACAATGGGTTAAACCCAGATCTCTTAACTGGGGGTGAGTGGTTGAAAAGTTTCAGCACTGCGTCCATCATCTTGTTGTGTTTGCTATGTTCGCCCAAAGAGACCAAGCGTATTTCCAGACGTGAGTCCCTTGCTCGCTGTGCCACTGAATTCAAGCTAGCCTGGCTGATGAGGGGTGATACCCCAAAACCAGTCCCAGGATGCTTGTTTCCAGTCCAGGGAGGACCTGGCCTGGCAGTTTGGGTTGGACTGTTCCCCTGCGAAGCAGGGTCAAGACTGATATACATTCGGCTGGATCCAAACTGAGGTGGCATAGTGAGCAAAAGAATGATGGATTAAAACCAGATCTCTTGACTGGGGGTGAGTGGTGAAAGGTTTCAGCACTCTGTCCATCATCTTGTTGTGTTTGCTATGATTTAGAGGAATAACTGCATTTTCAGTGGCCAAATATGTTAATTCCTGCAGGATAAGACAGGCATAGTATTTGATGTCATTATCTTTAAGGGCTACCAATCTATAGTTTTTAACCTCATTCTTGTTGCCATGTTTATAGCTTGGGTAGATGATCGAGCCCCTACACGAGGCGGGAATTGCTCAGTTCGTAGGATTTCTTCATAGACCGGCTTCAGAGTTTCTGCCCAAGAACCAGGGTCTAGTTTGAATAAGACCGGAGGTATAACGTTTGGACCTGGTGCCCCCTCTCTTCTACCTTTGGCTATCCTGTTTGTGATTTTCTGAGCTGAGATTGCAATTGTAGATGTAACCAGATAGCTGCGTAATTCATGAGTTATCTCTTCTTCCTCTAGCCCTGCATTGGCTTCTGCTTTTAAGTTGCTGTTAAAGTGATCCCAAAGAAAACTCTCCCAAGCCGCTTCTGTCAGGTGTGAACTAACTCCATGGACTGTGGGGTGTTGAAGCGTGTTGATCGTACGCCAGAATCACGTGCTGTTGTTGCTCTTTACATCATAAAAAAGCTTGCCCCCAGCATCTCTTCTGCCTCTCTTTTTAGATGCCAATTTAGCTTTATCCATGTTGCTTTAAGTTGCCTCAGCTCCCTTTGCAGGTTGACATCTGGGCCTTGTAAATGAAGCTTGCATAATGTTTTATTTATTGCTTTCTTGAGCAGCCTGTTTTGCACATTCTGTGAGTTAGTGCACCTCCCATGACAAAGCCCTTCTGTTATCCTTGGTCATGACTCTTCTTTAGTTGATGGGCTTCCCCTAATGCTTTTATAAAGCTTTCCCAGCCTGCTATAGCATTCGATCTTGATGTTTGTTGTTCTTGCAGGAGGATCTTCGCAGAAGCCAGCAGATTTTCTGGGTATCAATTTTTACATTTGATTCTTTTGTTGTTTACTGTGTGTATGGAATTAGGCACATCTGCTGGTTGAGTTGGCATTATAACTTGCGCAGTTAGTGTAATTCCCTGTGGGAGATGATCACTGTTGTCCTTTACTACCAGGTGATAATCAGCAATTTTACAGAACAGAGGGAGAGTTGCAAAGGTAAGGTCTATTGTTGTGCTAGTTACTGCTGTGTGATAAGTGGTTCCGGGGGGGAGGGGGCAATCTTCTGGGAACAGGCCATTTAGTGCACGAAAGCTGAGACATTTGAGGTCCACCAGTAATTTCTTGGTTGGCGTAGTTTGCCTTCCCCATTTATTTGCTGCAAGTGGCGGGATTTGCCATATAAGTAATTGGTTTGCCAAAACGTTATCATCCTCTGATGTTCATAACATATGCAAATTAAAGTCTAGAGTTATTATGAAGTTTGGTGTTTGCTCTTCTGATAGCATCTTTTTTACCTCCCCTACCAGCAAGCTGACCCCCTTGGCCTTGTCTCATGGGTGCAGATATACATATATTATCACCAACTACAGATATTTAACAACGCTTTTGACTGACACTAACAGCCTGCATTGCATTTGTCAAAGATAATTTTGAATCCAGCTCTTTGACAGCATTAATACTTGCTAGTGAGGTATACATTGCATGTCCTCCTTTGAAGTGTCCATATTTAGCGCTTTTGGTGGCTGGAAATGGAATGGCTGATCCAGCCAGGTGTTCTGTAAAAGGACAAGGTCAAAGGATTGGAGATAAAGCAACAACTGAGGGTCTGATGTTTTGTTTCCCAAACCGTTTATATTCCATAAGCATAAGGTGTTTTCAGCGGTTAGTGAATGATTGCTGCTATGTCAGGGGTTGATGCTCTGGCCGTTTATTGTACTATCTAGCCAATCCCAATCGTGAGGTACTAAAACTCCTGGCTTATTAGGAATGGGCCCCCGGCAGGCTGTTTTCTTCATATGCATGGGAGATGCACTCCGCGCCCCTTTTACTACAGAATATGTGCACATCATGGCACGCTCATGGCAGAATCCTAGGTGATCGCTATACCTTGCTAGCAGAGGCTCGGTGTACTGCATGTTTCCAGCTGCGCCCGCTGCCTGTTAAAGGCTTTTGATTGTTGTGTGTTCTTTTCGGATTCTGGAAGGATCAATGAGACTTTCTGTTTAAGTAAGTTAGGTGTAGGTTCTGACATTATGACCCCTGTAGCTGACAGCACCGGTAAGCCTGGTTGTAACGTTTGATTTGGTTGCATCCCCTGGTCTTCTTCCGTTTTTGTTAATCGTTTATTCATTGGTCTCTGCTCCCCTACGGTTGTTGCCAGCACGTTACGTTTGACCCTCGGGTCCCCATTTCCAGGGGTTAGATTTGACTAATGCTGTATGACGCAGCTCCAACCAGTTCCTTGCATCACTTCGGCTGCAGGGCACATGCTAGACACAGGATTCCGCAACCGTTTGCAACCAGGATTTAAGGTACTCTTGGTCAGTGGGCCTAACTGGGTCCCTGTAGCCAGCGTGCGCTCCATCGTGGTCAGCCTGAAGTTGTGACTTTGGCCCGGTCTAGCACAACCAGATATCCACAGTTGGCACTTTGTGCTTTTTGGGGCTATTTTTGCTTAAATCTTCCAAAATTTAATTGAGTTCTACTGATTGGATTTTTGTTGGTTTGGTCTTAAATTATTTATTAAAACTTAATCTATTTTTCTAATTTGGTGTTGGATTTTTCTCGTCTTGTGATTTACTTTATTTCTGTTTAAAGTGCTACAGAAATACTGTGCACATTGCCTCTAAGTTGGGAAACAGCCTTTACTACGAAGTTTTTACTTCGTATTACATTTTACATGCATTTTTTACATCGTAAAGACTGTTGGCATGCAAGTCTTTACAAAGCAAGACAAAACCACGCATTTGAGGGTGATTAAAAAAGGGGATTTGGGGTTCTCCCCCCAAAATTATAAAATGTTCAAATAGTATCAAACCTGTAAATGACGAAGGCAATTAATTAAATATGTTAAGATTTAATTTATAGTTTGTTAACAGTAGGTGGCAGTGTAAGACTGGGACAGGATTTTTCAGAAACAGTAATTGTGGTAAAAAAATGCGTGGGAGTGGAATGCGTGGTGAAGGTGTTTCTAAGTTAATGCTGTTTCTATGCATAAGAGGAGCGGGAGCATTTTGCGGGTTTCATTATAAGATGGATGGCAACAAAGTGAAACACGAGAGGATTGTTTTAAAAAGTGTCTCGCTTGGAGACAGATTAGCACGTCATGGTACGCATGCTTGCAGAGAATGTGAATATTGTAGATTAGAGGGGTCATGAACTCGCAAGTAAGAATGTTTTGATTCTAGAAATGCGAGGTGGTTGGTTAGTTGGGGTACTAAAATATAGGTTGATGTTTAAAGTGATGTTAGCACAACTAGAGACACAGTAGGAATTGGAAATAGTAGTGCTCTTAAGTTTGAAAATGAGTGTATCTAGCATGGTTTTTGCAGTATGAGTATTTTAAACAGAATTAATGGTGATGAATTTTTTTGTATTATAGACACCCCTGAAGAAGGGATTTTCCCGAAATGTATTGGGTGATTTTTAATAAAGCGTGACATGCAGAAACATCGTTCACTCCTGCGTTTTTTGAATAATACTGAATCAAGATGTAAAAGAGGAAAATGAGTAAAATGAATTGAAGAAATCAATGGGATAAAAAGGTTAAATAATAATGGATCAAATGGTGGAACAAGTGAAGCGTTTATCATGAATTTAATTCATTGGACTCGTTGAATAGGCTGTGCAGCTTGAAGGGGATTGAAATGTGGTGCCCGAGTGTTCTTACTATATTGCAGCGCAATTGGATGGAGCGCGTAGGAAGCGAGCACGCCGACTTGGTTGAAATTAAAGAGTACGTTAAAAAAGGAATACAATGTGAAATGGATTACATAAGGAGTGCATCTCACCATCTTGCAATGCTAGTTATATGAGGGGCATGTGATTGATGAACTTAGCAAATTAGTCACAATGTCACAACAAACAGAAGTCTCTTTGACTTCTGCTGCAGAGACTTATGACTTACAGAAAGCTAGAACTGCTTTGGCGATTTGAAGACTGTGACAGGCATAATACCAAACTCAATTTGCTTATATCGACCATACAATATTCAATGCATCTACAAAAACTGGTAATGTGCACTTTTTAAAGAATATACGATCTGGTATGGTAACTGTATTTAGAGCTGCGTTTGGACTGATACCATAATTTTCTCAATCTTTGTTCTCATTCTTTTTTTAGGATTTCCCACCATCCTAACATTTATTGGCTGTGGTATTGTCATCTTGCTTCTGATCCAACAAGGAAATCGACAAAATGAAGTGCATGCATCCAGCTGAGCACCAGTGCTGAGAAACTATAACTATTTATCAGGGGCATGCGTGGCTTTCTGAACTCAATGAAAAGTGGATGTTGTCTTTTCGCAAAATAGATACTCTGCAAGTGAAACCTGTATTCTGGTGCATGAACTGTCCAGTTGAAATCATTTTTTATCTACACCTGGAGCGGCCCCCAGTGGCTTTCCTAGACATACAAGTGCTCCTGCAAACATTGCAATCACACCAGACACAATTCCGAACAGGGCATGTGTCACTACTGCAAGACGCTTGTTATGATAAATCAATATCACCAGTGTCACTCTCTTTGATGAGCTACCTGAAGATTGGCTCACATCGTGGCTGTCATTCACGTGTCCAAATGAAGAATTTTTACCATCGCTAAGTGCTTTAGAACTACAACTACTTACTGGTCCATCCACTTCATGAGCCAATGACAAAAGGCACACATTGACAGTTCTTCTCCGTGATCACACGTATGCTGCATGTGAACCCGACGCCATCAAAATATCCTTACATGATGACTAAGCGTAACCTATGATTCGACAAGGAACCTGCAGAGGATCTTGTATGTGTGTTTGCTACAGGCACTGTGTTGTGAAGAAGAAAAGTTTGGCAAACTATTTTTTGTTTTCTTTTTTAAAAGCTGAATATTTTTTTTCCAATTTGCCATATTCAGGGTTATGCCTGGTCTGTTTAATCACCAAAATGTATTGTTCTAAATAAACATCATGATAAAGTATGTTTTATAATGTCTTTTATAATATCTTTTAAACAATGTAATGTTTCAAATATTTCTGCATATTGAAACATGCAAGGCTTGAGGAAAATAATTCATGGGAAGCTTACTGCATTATTTCATGCTATTTTATGCTAGAATATTTTATGAAGTTTTACATATATTCATTTTAAACTTTATGTTTATGTGGAAGTTTATGAAATTATCTCAGATATAGAGTTGTATATCTTCCTGCTCTGAGAACGTGAATTTTTCTATAAAACCAAATAACATCCTCAGACACATATCTGTCTCAGCTATGTCACATTCAGACATACAAGCCGGGGATGACGTAAAGCCAATAAGGCCAAGACTCCATTTTCTGCCTGATCATCGGCATGTCTTTCTTTGATGTAGATGCCATTTGCCCTTATCTTTCCAAGAACCTGTGAAGATGTCAAGTCATCGATAAGACACGTAATGTAACATGAGACTGGAACAAGCATCTTATTATGTATATTTGAATGGCAGCCAACAATAAAAACAACAATAAAACAATAAACAATAAAAACAACATCGCCATCGTGGAAATAGACACCTTCAAGTACAGAACCTTTGAATGTCTGACCACCAACATCAAGACAAAAGACAATAGACCAATAATCTGCCATCTTCTCTATCACCCCCCAGGCAACAATGCCGCTTTCGGGGAACACTTCTCCGACTTGATTGCCCACTGCTCACTCGGAGACTCTAGCAACGTAATTCTTGGTGACCTAAACCTACGCTGGAATGAAGAGAACAACTCGCTAATTCAAACCCTTAACAATCTTCTACGTGATAACAACCTATCCCAACACTGCTCAGAGGAAACACATAATAAAGGAGCAACCTTAGATGCCATTATTGCTCAACAAGACGCAGTTACGATCGACCACATCCTACCTGTGGACTGGTCAGACCACCACATCATCTTATTCCACATCAACCGAAGAGTGATATCTCAGCCACCCGTACAAGACCCCCCCAAATGGGCTAGAAACCTAACCCAGATTCCCCTTGTCGTCCTAGAAGAAAGGATAAGCTCGCTGCTCCCCAGTGCCAATGAGCTCCTCACCACAACGGAACTCACCTCGCTCTACAACTCAAACATGGTGGACATGCTCGATCAACTAGCCCCCCTAAAACTAAAAAAAAGCAAGGTCACTCCTTCCAGATCATGGTTTAACTCTGACATCAACTCCCAAAGTAGACAACTAAGAGCCACAGAAAGACGCTGGAGGAACAATTCTACCGTTCTCCTACGCGAACAACTCAGAACAGTTCACAGGAAGTACAACAATCACATCAAGAACAAAAAAAACACGTTCTTCCGCACAGCACTAGACAGCGCTAAAAACAGACCCAAGGAGCTCTTTAACATCATCAGGCAACAAACCTCCAAGCCTGTTACGTCCTCAATGCTGGCTTCCAAAGAACTGTGCGACAACTTCGCCAATTTCTTTAATGACAAGATCAACAAGATCGAACTCTCACTGGTCACCAACAACACCCCCCCTACCAATAGTAGCACCTCTGGGGCGTATAACATTGCACCCAAACCTCCCACCAAACCCTGGTGACTCTTCCGCCCCATTCAGGAATCAGAGATAGTCAAATTGATCTCCACCTCCAATCCCTCATCTCACGTCCTAGATCCTTTACACTCCCCCCCGCAACTGACCAAAAGGCTGAAACTCTCCCTAGCACCGCTCTGGTGCAAGATCATAAACAGCTCCCTGAAAAGCGGAATTGTTCCTGACTGCCTTAAAGTTGGACAAGTCACACCACTACTGAAAAAACCGGGCCTTGACATAAAGGAACTGAATAACTTTAGACCGGTCTCCAACCTACCTCTTGTTTCCAAAATCCTGGAAAAATGCGTACTTCAACAACTAACCCAACACATGGATAGCATCAAACTCTTAGACTCACACCAGTCCGGCTTCAGAAAAGGCTGCAGTATGGAAACCGCAATCCTCAACGTCATTGACGATATCCTCAAATCACTTGATTCGGACCATTGCTGTCTCCTCATTCTCCTAGACCTATCGGCAGCATTCGACACGGTCGATCACAATCTTCTCATCAAGGCCCTCCAAGATAGGGCCGGACTTGATGAGGTGGTCCTTCACTGGTTCTCCTCCTTCCTACACAACTGCACCCAAAGAATCAAAATCAAAAACTGTACGTCCGACCTACTCCCAGTCAGCAGGGGAGTCCCCAGGGCTCAGTGCTCTCCCCACAACTTTTACATGGAACCCCTCACCAACCTACTCAAAAAAGCCAACATTCCCTTCCATCTGTATGCAGACGATACTCAGATCTACTTGGAAACCTCCTCCATCAAAGACATTCAAAGACTTAACGACAGATTGAGGGAAGTCCAACACTGGCTGTCAAGTAATCACCTCAAACTGAATCAAGACAAAACGGAATTTCTCCTCATCTCGAACAAAGAAGAGAACCCCCAAATTGCGGAATGGCTAAAAGCTATTGATGCGCTCAACGGGAACCTCACCCTGGCCGATTCTGTGAAATCACTAGGTATCACGCTAGACCCGAAACTGGACATGAACAAACACATTAAGAACTCAGCTAAGAGCGCCTTCCTTAACCTGAAGTTACTGAACAAAATAAAACCTTTCATCCCGCCCAAGGATCTCAAACAAGCCACCCAAGCATTGGTGTTGTCAAGACTAGACTACGGAAATGCAGTCCTCTCAGGCATAGCAAAATCTCATCTTGCTCCCCTCGAAACAACTCTCAATGCGGCAGCCAGCATGGTCACCGGAATCAAGAAATTTGATCACATCTCACCTGCACTCAGAGAACTAAAGTGGCTCCCAGTTGAAATGCGGGTGAACTTCAAAACAGCCTGCCTCACACACAAGCCTTGCACACCGCCAAACCGGAATATCTGGCTTCCAAACTCAAAAAAGCCAGTCAGACCAGGAACCTCAGAAGTTCGGACACCCTGCTTCTCATCCCACTGAAAACACGCAAACAAAAAACCGTGACCCGGTCCTTCACCGGGAACGCGCCCAAAGTCTGGAACTCTATTCCCCCTCACATCAGAACTATTCCATCTTTTGCAAAATTCAAAAATCAGCTCAAAGTCTTGTTCCTCGACCGCTCCCTAGTGAACCGATAGGTACATCCGGAACGCTGAAGCAGACTCCTCGCTACGCTTCGACTCTGTGTCCTCAATGACTTCTACCCCCGCGCCCCTGACCCCGTTCGTGTCACGCCTCCCCAAAAGTGGAGCTCTACTCAGGACAGTAACTTTCCTCTAAGACTTTCAAAGACCTCAGCGCCTCATGGCTACACTGCGACCCATACTTGCTATGAATATATTGTGTTATTTTCTGCAATACAACTGATGTAAAGCGCTCCGATACCCTCGGGTCTGGCCAGCACTATATAAAACCTCTAAATAAATAAATCACAATGTAGTCTGAATTGACATATCTTTACCATATTTTTTTATACTGTGTCTAAGAATAGCATATTGATGCACGCAGGCTGTGTCAGAAATTCTTCAAAAATTTCCCATATAACATCAACAGTAAAAACAGTATAAAAGGCTTATCAAGTGGCCAGGTAGAAAGGTCCTTTGTCCCAGATTATTGCACAAGATATTTCCAGAAGATCCTGACAGTGACTGCCAGACTGCTGTACTGCCACTGCATCCAGTCTTACTCAGAGAGCTGATATCGAGCCAAGTCCAAGTGGGGAGGAGCTGGGCCAAGCTGGTGTTTGTTTTCCCTTTGAGGGAACACTCTCTCCTGGCTACTGTTAACTAGAGCTTAAAAGGGTATGCAGAAGGCTGATTCCTCCTGTGAAACTCTAGATGCAAGTTAAGCTACTCCATGATCTCATAGTATAGCGCAGAGAAGTAGGTTAAAGAGTGAGTGGCTGCCAAATGATATTTCCACTATAGTCGAACTTTTCATAATATTTTCTTTGTGAGCAATATGCGTTAGTAGTGTTTTAATATTATTCTGTGTGGTTATTTTACATGCGCAGAATTAGACTATTGTAATAAAACACTTTTAGGCATTTGGGGGCATATTAGCAAGACCCACGTTAAAATTATCGCCGTTTTAGCGGCAGGAAACTGCCGCTAAAACGGCGATAATGGGCTTGCTAATATGCGTTATAGAATTCCAATAGAAGCCCAGGTTAGATGTGCAGGACAGCTAACCTGGGCTTCTATTGGAATTCCATAACGCATATTAGCAAGCCCATTATCGCCGTTTTAGCGGCAGTTTCCTGCCGCTAAAACGGCGATAATTTTAACGTGGGTCTTGCTAATATGTCCCAAAGTGTCTCGCTCTTAGTGCAATAATTGTGTTTGATATTATAAAGCACAAAATTGGGTTTTTATTAACACTGCGTGCCCGATCCCTTTTTAGGGACTGTAAGTAACCCAGAAAGCAGGGACACCACATCAGCTATGTATTGAGTGGGTTTGTCTGGGACTACAATAACCAGTTTTTTCACATTCAAGCACTGGTGAACTGAGCTAAGTTCAGGCATCTATGGGTGGGAAAGCAAACCTTGTAGAGTTAGGCCAGAGTCTCAGTTTATGTAACAATGAAAACCTAATCACTGTCCCCCTCACTGCAGCTAATGCCATCCTTTTAAACCAATTGCAGGCTGTGTCTCAGATGAGCTGAACCTATTTCTCCATTGTCTCAAATAAAGAGGAGCAATATAACACATTGTCAACCACTGAGAAAAGTGAATACACATTTTTATTAAAGACTGTGAGACATACGTCTTATATACGCTATATTATGTGTTACATGGACCTTTAAGGCTACTTCTTTTTCTTGTCAACATAGTTATGTAAACACTCATACTCTAATTCCAGTGCGGCTAACAGGACTATGTTAGAGACAGTCGATTTACTGAAATCATGACTGATGTCGACAGTCCTTTTCAAACATGTCCTCATTGTACAGTAAAAAATAACCCTCTCAGAGCTACCAGTCATTGTTTTCACTGCTCACTGGTAAAATTGTCACTGTTATGTGAAGCATAAGCCGATATGCCACTTTTGATGGTACATGATCCTGGAAAATATCACTTTTCGAGTGAAAGTTCGGAAGGTTACAAATAATCCAGAAACCACAGATTGGTCCTATTATGAAGGTGGAGCCTCAGTGAGACCTTAGTCTGGAGGTCATGTATCATGATAAATAAAATATGCAGAGAAATTAGGTAGGGCAGAAATGTGTTGCTATTGAATGCCACGAGTCAAACAAACACCTTTTTCATTTCTAAGTAGGTTCTCTTACTGAATCCAGAACGCTGCGTAAATGGTTTTGATCCCCATGTTTTGTAGTTGATAAAGTGGCGTTTAAACTTTTTATTCCCCAGCAAACTAGGATGACAAACTGTTATATATCTTTTATAATTCCTGAAAAATGCACTTTATACTGATTTTAACTGAACATGATTGCAATGATTTTAATTAATTTTGCAAAAAAATAATCTATCTATCTATCTGCTGAATGAACGAGGTCAAACTAAATCCTAAATATCCATCCCTTCACATGACTGGGACCAGCTCCTGGAGATGTCACACATGACACCAGAGGGATCCCAAAAACACTTATCATGCCACAGAAAGGCAGCAGCTTCCAAGAGGGCTCAACCCGTCACTGGCAGCCCTTAGATCACTTCCTGTTCAAGGTTAACAATAGCGCTGAACGCGCTGGTATGGAATTAGGAGTGGGCTGGCATGACAGCATGTTACTCCACATTACCGCATGTTAAATTTAGGAGGCCTCTAACATTTAGACCACTTTCCTGTTGTTGGCTACTAGTAAACTACAACATAGTACTATTAGATGTGGTCAAATATTAGAAGTGGTCATGTTGAAGGTAAAAAATGTTGCCCGCTCTTAAACATCTTGATTGATATAATATAAAGTTAAAGCAGCATTTGGAGTTGGAAAAGAGAAGGAATAAATGGTAGTTTTTTACTAGTCATATAAGATATTCAAGATATATCAATGAACTGGCCTGGAACTTTGGAAATGTTGGGATGAAAATTCACTGGTCCCTCCTTAGATCCTAGTTTCCTGACAATACACATAACAAGGGACCCACTCATGATTGGCAGGTACACTTTGGCAATGGGTTGTTTATGACTAGAGAAGGAGCAGACTATGTGGGATGGCCACACCCTCCAGTTTTGTGCCTGCATTTGATCATTGGCAATTGTCTATCTTAACTGCAACCTGTAATCTGAAACATGTATTTGGCAATTGTAATGTAACATAAAAACGTGCTTATATATTATGACAGCATTACTTACAAAGCCTAAAGCAGAGGGGGTTGCCAGGCCCATGCAGGAGAGTGTGGTGTTGCAGACATAGTAACACAGTTGGCTTCTATATAACAGTGATAGTAAACAGTAATCTTTTAACTGTCTCCATAGTGTCATGTGGTTTGTGGCCTCATGGCCTGGCCTGCTAAGTTGGCTGCGGCCTGGCTGCCATGATGCCTTTTCTGCACACGTTACTTTGTGACTTTGTTTTTCAAGCCTCTGCTTGTGCCTGGCTATATTAGGACTGTCTGCATTTCTGCCTTTCATCTTTTCTCTTGTTCCCTGTGGGTCGCTTCTGCACAACATGTACAAGGTCGAAAAACAACGTCCCTTGTTCTTACTGATCTGGCCTATCCCTCGCACCTAGACATAACACTATGTGCAGCTGAACTGGATAAATTCGGGTGCTTTTAATATTGTGATTTCACTGTTATAGACTCTTGGAGAAAAACCTTTCCAGGGAGAAGAGCTGTGATTGTCTGCTGATGTAGACTTTGAATCTAGACACTGAGGTATGGGGGTTCGCTAGACAATGCCCAGAGGTCTTCTATTTTTATAATAAAATAGCTACTAGCACAGGGAGGGTGGTAAGGTCTTTTAGCCCTATATCTACTGCTTTATGAAATGCTTTCCCCGTTTGTATTCTATGGAGTTGTAACTATGCTGCTTATATTATTCTTATGCATTATGCTGATAGTACTGACATGTGTACTGTATCTTAGAGCACGTTAGTTGAAATAAACATTTTAAACTATACAGTGTCTCTTCTTACGCACGTTGTGGACAGGTATGAGTGAGTGATGAAAGGGTGTTCTTGCTACTGCGAGTCCTGAGAGAGAGAGATACCGTGTTCTGGGTTGTCTAATCATTGGTAACCTCGTTGCTAATGAGACGCTAAGGCTAGTCGGGTTGGGGTTTTAGGTGCTAAGGTTTATGGTTGGCTCACCACTATATTCCGAGGTCCTATCATCCTGTGCATAGCTCTGTGTGTGCAGAATCCCTATAACATGGCACCCAACGAGGGGGCTGCTTATCTGCGAGACGCTTGAGTAGTGCTTGTGCTTGTCCACAACCCTCTTCACAGACGCTTCCGGAAGCGTGTGTGACGGTGATACCTCCTATATTGACGTTTTTATAGGTTCTTTCAAGCTTGAAGTTGTTAAAAGGTTTTTAAATAAACCCTATATTGTGCTGCCTCATATTAGGTTGTCGAAACATTTTAGCCTTAAATGGCTGTCCAAATTGCAGCACATAGCCGTGCAGCACTCCGGGCTCACTTGACAGTGTATGGAGTGCCTGACGCGGGTGTCGATCTGATCTTTGTGGTACAAGCCGATCCAGCTTACCACTTTGAGGTGTTCTACTCTTGGGTCACCTTTCCGGCGGTGGATGGGACTGACAATTTGTTCCATGAATATGAAGCCACCGTAGTTCCTAATCTCTATAGACCTTATAGGAATATTGAAGTACCGCTCACGGCTTGGCAACACCGTGTTTGGTTTGATGGTGCCCTCCCCCAACCGGTTACCACGGTTCGTTTAGGTCCCTTATCAATTGAAGGGGCCACTTGGCCTGTCTTGGCCGGGTATACCCCACATCCGCGTTATATGTTGGTACCAGTCGCTGAATTGCGTGATATGCATTCGTCTTTGATACGAGTGCATCGAGCTTTAGTGCAGTATGTTACAGGCAACATCCAGGGAGCCCCACCTGGAGTTGCGGCCCATCCAGCTGGTGCAGGCGGTGTAACCATAAGTCCTGTCATGGTGAATTCGGTGATGGGCAAGCGCCCACAAAATAAGGATGATTTTCCTTATTGGCTTGCAGAGAAATTTGACCAGCTGGAGGCAGTTTTTCCAAACACATCTCTAGTGGAAAAACACAGAATTCTTACGATTAGTTTGCCAAAAGACTTAGTCCTCGAGTTGGCAGAATGCAACAACTGGGGTAGGGTATTCGCAGCAGTATATGCGAAGTCTTTCGGCACTCCTTCCATGACGGTTCTCCGCTCTGAGATTAAACGCGTGCAGGATGAGCATGGCCCTGAAGCGGCTGTGGAATTAGGGATGAGACTGGTGGGAGTGTTCGATGTGGTAGCTGATTTGATCTTTGCGAATGTCAAGGGCGATGCAGTGAACTTTCAAGTAGCTAATGCTTTGGCTTTGGTCCCAGAACCGGACAGGCCGCGCGAATTACCGAAAATTATAGCCCAGGCTTACAAAACTATTGGCAGAAATAGCCTGGGAGTTAAGCCTTTTGCTAAATCGCAAACACAATCGCAACAACAACAACCAAAAACTCAATCTGAGAAAGATGAGAAACCAGTCTTTACTAAAAAGAGCTGGAGGTTGAAAAAACAGGGTAAGCAACAAAAGAGGCCGGGGTCAAGACGCGCATCCCCGGTTTCCGTCTCTTCTGAACGCACTTATGATTTGCGCGATAGGGCGAGAATTAAATCTCCGGATAGGTTTCAGATCCCTGATACGAGTTCTCCTCGTTCTTCACAGGCACAGACTACTTCGCAGGCCGGTGGAGGAGATCACCAGGATAGAGGAAGGGGTCGAGAGACTCCCCAGGGACGAGACCAACCTCGACAACAGGTCAGAGGGAAAGCAGAAGAATTTCAACGTTCTCGCCCACAATTTCAGAAGAAGAAAGTTGCCGCTGTAACAGCAAGATATGCCACAGACGGTGAGAACGAGACTCCTGAATTGGACGTGGGCAGTGACCCTCCTAGACAGCGAAGCGGAAGTTACCATAGTACGGGAGGCGCTACGTCCTCATGTGGAGGCGACAGCAACTGAAACATTCATTACTGTCGAGACAGCAGACACCAGAGTGGCACCCCCTGACAGACAATTTAATATTGTCATTCAAATTGAAGGTGATATACAGCGAGTAATTAAAGGGATTTTTGGGGAAAATCTGACCTCTTCGTACGACATTTTGTTAGCGGAGGCGGATTGGCCGCCCCCATTCGTACTTGCTGCGCGTAAAGGGGAGGAGGTAATCCTTCCGAGCTTTTCTCGACATGTCCCAAAGGACAAAGCGGAGGCTCTTGCAGCTGAGTGGGCTGTGTCCCTTGCTCCAGCGTTATACCGCAATCACGTGGGCTGGGATGAGGACTCTCCCCCCCATGAAATACCTTTGCGGTCGCTGCCACAGCCACAACCCCAATATCCCATAAAACGGGAAGCAAAAGGTCCTGTTTCCGAAATTCTGACTCAGTTGGAATATCAGGGAGTAATTGAAACATGCGTATCACCAATGAATAATCCCCTATTCGCGGTTTCTAAACCCGATGGATCGTACCGCTTAGTTTTGGATTACCTACATTTGAACTCTCATTGTCGGACCTTTGCGGTGCAAAATACCCACAGTTCTGCGCTTGTAGACAGTCTTGTTCGTAAAAAATATAAAACGACACTTGACCTCTCCAATGGATTCTACACGCACAACTTAGCCCCGGAGAGTAGCCAATGGAGCACTTTTACATCCGGTGGTAAATTATTCAAATTACGGCATTTACCTATGGGCTACAAGAACAGTCCAGGAGTATTCGCAGCCCGTGTTGTCTCTTTGTTAGACGGCATAGACCCAGATGCATGTTTGTACGTCGATGACATTTATCTAACAGACGACAAACTATTTCTGCATCTTTCCCGAGTGGACCGCATTATTCTAGAATTTGCGGTTTTAGGTTATAAGTTTAACTTTGCCAAATTTCACATTGCTGAATTTACCGTTTTGTTCTTGGGCTATGAGCTCAACAATGAAGGTAAGGGCTTAGCCCCCCATTTCCTAGAGAAATGTGCACTTTTGTGCCCTCCTACTACTCTGAAAAAACTTCAGTCTTTGCTGGGTTTTCTGAACTTTGGGCGTACTTACATTCCCGAATATGCCCAGCGTATCAAGCCACTGTATGCCTTGATACAACCTAACTTTTCGAAGTCATGCTGGCTTCCGGAGCATACCTCCATTCTGCAGTCTTTGCAGACAGACCTTCTTGAGTCTAAATACTTGTTGACTCGTGATAACCACACAAACCTAGTGATTAGAATAATTCCGGGGGCAGTGGGTTTCACGTACTTAACCTTTAACGAAGGTGACACAGTTCCAATTGCGTACAAGTTACATCTTTACACTTCCGCGGAAATGCGCTTTTCCTCTGTGGAAAAAGTGTTAACAGCAGTGCAAATGGCGATTCTAAAGGAACGCGCACTGGCACAGGGAAAACGCATTCTAGTGGTAACACCATATCCTGCCCTCGAGGCAGTGACCAAGGCAAGTGTTCCGAACTCTAAAGCTCTGCACCCCCGTTGGATTCAATGGGCAACCTCTTTGACGTCTCCGGATGTCACTTTTATTTTTGATTCTTCTCTTCAGACTCAGGAGTTTTTACAGTATGAATTCGTTCATCTTCCTCCTCTGTCTTTGCTGCCGCTTGAGGATTACGAATGCGTGATCTATACCGATGGTTCGGCACAACCGGCCACTGGTTCCAAGCATGCTTATTCAGCCGCATGTGCTATTGTTGCAGGTACCTTTGTGAACGGAAAGTTAAAATCAACTGTCGTGCACACACAGGCACTAGGAGAAAGTACTGCACAATTGGCCGAGCTGCGCGCATTGGTGCTCGCCCTTGACTTCGCTAATCCAGATGTGACGACTCTGATTGTATGTGATTCATACTACTGTGTTCAATCTTTCAATGAGAATCTATTCTTTTGGTCGCAAAACGACTATAGAGATGCAAAAGGCAGCACGATTAAGCATAAAATGCTTTGGGTTCGAGTGGCAGATTTGAAACAACGTCTGCCTCTCACACAGGTTATTCACACCCTTGGCCACCAGCGTGTGGGTGCACACGCCATTGGTAACGGTTTGGCAGACGAAGCTGCCAAATCAGCAGTAGCCACGTGTTCAGTCGCAGCAGTTACAAGATCCATGACTAAAATAGATACTGATATCTTGGCAGCTATTGCTGCAACAAAGGAAGGTACCAAATATCCCTGGGGTTTCCCTTCCAAATATACTTATCAATTAGGTCCCGAACAGGCTCCTTTCGTAAGTATTCCAGACGTTTGTGATCGGCTGATTCCCAACGCGGACCGCAGGCTTTCCTTGATAACGGCCGCACACGAAGGCATGGCTTCGGCTCATGCAGGCGTGTCTGCGACGGTTTCCATCTTGCAGCAGCGGTACTGGTGGCGTGGGTTATACAAACAAACCCAATCCTATGTGCTTTCTTGTGACGTTTGTCAGCAGATTAAGCCTTCCACGGTTACACGCCCACCCCAAACACCGCTCTGCATTTCAAACAGACCTTTTGCGTGTGTTTACCTGGATCACTGCGGTCCATTCTCTTCAGACACTGCTTATAAATACATCTTGGTTGCAGTGGACTCGTGCACACGGTTCCTCTGGGTCTGGCCACAACGGAGTGATGACGCTCGAAATGTCATAAGGGATTTGCGTGTCTTTGTGGGAGTTTTCGCATGTGGCACCTTCCATTCGGACCAAGGTCCAGCGTTTGCCTCTAAGGCTTACAAGGACGCAATGGGTTCCCTGGGGGTGCGGGTGAAATTTTCATCTCCATATCGGCCTGAGGGCAATTCGATTGTTGAACGAATGAACCGTGACTTAAAGCAATCCTTGACAGCTAGAGTCTTAGGTACTGGCAGGAACTGGCTGGCCCACTTGTATACCGTACAACGTGCACTTAATAATCTCCCTAGAAAACCTCTGGGTGGGCGAACCCCATATGAAATGCTCTTTGGCATACAAATGTTTGTGCCCGACCTTGATGGTCTAGACATGGCGGCGCAGTCCGCCATCTTTGATGTAGATAACCATTCTACTATGTTACAGGGCTTACAAGAAGACCGAGACAAACTTGCAAATGAACATTTACCTTCAGCCACAGACGCTGCGTTGCAGATTCCGGTTGCCGGCTCTCTTCCGAAGATTGGAGATCTGGTTCGAGAGAAAGTGGAGAACAAAAAAGAATTTGGCCCATCTTATCGTGCACCAGTTCCAGTCCTTGGCTTGAAGGGTACTCGTACAGTCATCTTACCGCCGCTTCCTGGTCGAAAGGACAACAGATTCATCTCAGTGGACAATGTCAAGCTACAACATCTGGCCGATCCTGAATAGTGTAACACCAGCGGTCTCTTGTCCAGTCATTTCCCGGACATATGTTCGTGGCCCTCTTGCCCGAACTGTCACAGATGTTGCTATCGAGATGGTAGATTTGCCTGATCGCTTACTCGACTTCCCGGCTTCCCCCTGCGAAGAGGAGACTGAGTATACATACCCAGCCAACGAGTCGGTGGCTCACGCACCAACTACGCCACTTAGCCCAACACGTTATTCCTTTGACTCGGATTCCACCTCATCAATAATCCCGTCCAAATTCAGTTTATTTGTATCCTGGTTCAGAGACAATTTTTTGGTTCCTCCCTGGACATACATTTGGTTGGTCTTTTTCCTGATTTTTTTGTTCATGTCCATTGGCTTTGTCACAGTCTTTTTTCTACTAATCAATGGTCACTATTTACCAGAACGCTCTGCAGTGAACTGTGTCGCTGGAACTTTGGCTCCGCATTCTTCATCTCACATCATGAAGCGTGACCACACATTTGTGAACATTTCAGCTTTCCCAGTCGCTGATGGCATCGTATGGGATGCGGTAAATTTCCAAATTCATGGACCTACCGAAATTATTAATGTTCCAAATGTCCTCCGTGTTTCAATGGGTGATGTCATTAAAAGTAATATTCATTCCTACGATTGGGATGTGCATGCCGTTGAATCGTTATTTACTGATTTGAAATATTATGCTGCTTTTAATGCTGAAGATTTGTACATGAATTCTGCAAGTTATGCCGATTTATATTGTTATCAGCATTGGGGCAACCATTTCCTCCATAAACCAAGTACCCTTAGGGGTCCTGTGAATTACACCCAATGGGAACACTGTCCTACCCCTTTGCCAGGCAGCTCACACACTCTTAGAAACAAGTTTACTTATTTTACCAACTTTGATAGATCAAACCCTGGGTCCTATTATTTTAAGTTAAACACCTCTTCTACGCAGAAGATCATGTTGACCCACACCAAGTTATTGTATTCGGGTTCCTTTTTGGCCGCTTTGGCTGTGGGTGGTTATGAGCACTGGTGGGACACCATTGACTTGAAATCTATTTGGGGCTCCAAATCATGGCAGGTACAAGGCACAGAAGCCTTGCACCGTGCTTGCCTCATCCCTACCCAAATTCTGTTTTTAAATCATTCAATCTATCAAACAACGTGTTGGGGTTTGGCTATTCCTGTGTTGTCTTCCACCACTAGTGAAAGCTTGCATTTTAATATTTCACTTACTGATTTGCAAGCTTTGTTTCAGAACAATTCATTTAATGTTTCCACGTTTGTTCAGTCACCCTGGTTGGCTTGGCCAACAGCGGCGAATGCCTGCCAACTGCGTTTTCATGACTCAGCTCCTGGTTACAAACAGGATAGGCCAGACCCGAGGTTTTCTGACTCTCGTACAGTTACAACGTATTCTGTTGGAAAATTATGTAAACAGTGGTTGCAACACTCCTCCTTAGATTCTGTGAAACAGCATTTATCCCTCCTTTCAGGCAACATTGATCTGTCCGATTTTGTTCTGGGGCCTCGTGGCCCTCGACCGAAGAGATTCATTTATGAAACTTACAATGAACTCTGGAAGCTTTCGCAAATTGAAGCTGCCTCCCGCCTTCGGGAGATTAATCAAGCAAATTTAGAAAAGGTGCTTGCTGTTGTTGACAATAGTATTAATACCCTGTCTTCCCGCATTTACACGTTAGAGAATATTGTGTCCTCTGTTGTTGATATTGTACAAGATGATGTTTTTGTGTTATATCATGGTCAGAATCAATTGCGTTCAGTTATGCAGTTTGCATGGACTTTGCAGACACTTAAGTTGGGTAAAGTTCCTTGGCATTTTCTGAACACCACTGCCTTATTTTTACCTTTTAATTTGACTGACAAGCAGCAGTTCATGTCCATGAAAGATGCCACATACACTCTGTTACATATCGAGAAAATAGAGCCATTACCATTCTCTGTTGCGGAATTGGATTCTGGGGTGTGGCTAGTACACGGGGTTATCGCTTTACCTTTTTCTTTATTTGAATTCAGTTCCTGCTTGAAACATTATCCCGTTGGCCGTTTTCAGCCTTTGGGCAGTGCATTCTTGCATGAACTGTGGTCCCTGCCTTTCATGTTTAAATGTCTTCGGGACGGGAAGGAGGTGTTTCTCACAGGCGAGACTTGTGATTCTACTGTGGGTCATTCCCTTATTTGCAAACACATTAGATTGCACGGCGCTTGTAACGTTTCAGCTCCGAATCTTGCTTGTGTTTTGAAGGGTATTCCTGCTCCTGCTATATCTCCTACTTTCACTGTGCTTGCAAATGGTAGCTATCTGCTTCTGAATAATCAGGACTGCTGTGGCATGCTAGCCGGTATACCATATATTGTTACCGTTTCCCACAGAGTTGTCTGCTGCAAAAATGTGCTTTTTCCTCCCCCGCACGACATCATAGATAGTTCCATTTGGCCTTACATTCCTACCTTGAAGGCGGATTTCAATAAATTGAGCAGAATAAAGGCGCTATTATTGAACCAGGCGGTTATGCTTACGTCCGCCCGGGAGACATTCATTCTCCAGGTGTCAAGTACCCACAGTGAGATATGGGCCCTTTTGAACACTAACCTCCCACAGCATTTCGGTGAACTGATTCACCGCGTTTTTAATGCATCACGCACCGAGGGTCTGGTGCACTTTTTTAAAGTTGTGGGCTCTGGCCTTGTGACCTCCTTTCAAACTATCTTTGGTGTAATACCGGCTTTTATTCATTCATTTTTTCCAGCGTCTTCGGCGGCTTTCCATTGATCCTCGCTTTGGTGGCTGGTATTTTGCTTTTGGTCTGTTTACTGCGCAATGGCTGCACTTCATTGGGCCCTTCTCGACCCCGGTCGACTTCAGATGCTCCGTGAACGCATGCTCGCCGGCTTCGGCGTCCTGCCATTGGCGACCCTCAATGTATCCTACAGTCTTTCATTTCACTTGCGTGCAACCTGTGATGACTTGCATCCGCTGTCCTTTTTCTTGGTCCTTGGATTATTGCCTTTCCAATACGTCTCTGTCTCGCCCGGATTTTGTCCCCTTGATGGGTCCCTTAGAGGTTCATGAGCGGGACTGTTCCGGGGATGGCTATATGGCGCGTGCAGCAGCACTTGGAATTTTGGCGCAATGGGATGTCTGTGCGGCTGCTCAGACTCTCCTCCAACAAAGTTATGTTGAGTATCACGCAAGTTGTCCCGCAATGCTCTTTACTACTCCCTCTTATGAGGAAAAGGACTGTAGTTTTGATTTATTGGACTGGATGGCGTCTCTTTTTTCTGATGATTCTGGAAAGTGTGGCGTTTTTCTGCACCTACACCTTGATGGATTGACGAGGGCCTCCGCTTTCAGCTTCACCCTGTATTTTTTCTGCAGACTTTTTTTTTTTTCTCTCCCATTCGTTGTCCTTCAAGGGGACTTTTTCACAAACAGCCGTTTCTGTTCTGCTCATTCGCTTTGAACTCGGTCTAGATCGAGGGACTGTCCAGGGGAGGGTGTCATGTGGTTTGTGGCCTCATGGCCTGCCCTGCTAAGTTGGCTGTGGCCTGGCTGCCATGATGCCTTTTCTGCACACGTTACTTTGTGACTTTGTTTTTCAAGCCTCTGCTTGTGCCTGGCTATATTAGGACTGTGCATTTCTGCCTTTCACCTTTTCTCTTGTTCCCTGTGGGTCGCTTCTGCACAACATGTACAAGGTCGAAAAACAACGTCCCTTGTTCTTACTGATCTGGCCTATCCCTCGCACCTAGACATAACACTATGTGCAGCTGAACTGGAGAAATTCGGGTGCTTTTAATATTGTGATTTCACTGTTATAGACTCTTGGAGAAAAACCTTTCCAGGGAGAAGAGCTGTGATTGTCTGCTGATGTAGACTTTGCATCTAGACACTGAGGTATGGGGGTTCGCTAGACAATGCCCAGAGGTCTTCTATTTTTATAATAAAATAGCTACTTGCACGGGGAGGGTGGTAAGGTCTTTTAGCCCTATATCCACTGCTTTATGAAATGCTTTCCCCGTTTGTATTCTATGGAGTTGTAACTATGCTGCTTATATTATTCTTATGCATTATGCTGAAAGTACTGTCACGTGTACTGTATCTTAGAGCACGCTAGTTGAAATAAACATTTTAAACTATACAGTGTCTCTTCTTACGCACGTTGTGGACAGGTATGAGTGAGTGATGAAAGGGTGTTCTTGCTACTGCGAGTCCTGAGAGAGAGATACCGTGTTCTGGGTTGTCTAATCATTGGTAACCTCGTTGCTAATGAGAAGCTAAGGCTAGTCGGGTTGGGGTTTTAGGTGCTAAGGTTTATGGTTGGCTCACCACTATATTCCGAGGTCCTATCATCCTGTGCATAGCTCTGTGTGTGCAGAATCCCTATAACAATAGCACTGTGGACAGAAGTAAGTAACAAGATACTCTCCCTCCCAGGTTTTAAAATTAAATGAAATATCACTGCAGCTCCCCCCACAGAGTTTGAAAATGGAAAAAAAACACAATAGTCTGTGTGGCTCTTCTATCCACCACCATGCCTGAACTGGAAACAAAAGAAGTTTGGGAAGACTAGCTCAACAAGAGTCATTTAAGAGTTTGAAAGCTAAAACAGACTTAGTAATATACGCTGCAAAGAACTCCAAAACCTATGCCAAGTCAAACTTCAGAGTTAGGCTACTGCAATGTGTGGCCTCCTGTGTTACCTGATCAACAGACCAATTGGTTCATAATCCTGTAATCCATCTGATCTAGAGTCTTAACACACATTCCTATATTTCCACTCACTTGCCCCAACTTCATTGGCTGCCGCTTAAAAAAACGGTGCCTATTAAAAGCTTTTTATTTCTACCACAGAGCCCTTTGTGGCATTCATTCTAGTAAATATGTGCCTTCCCCTTTTTCTGCATATAGTCCTGCCAGGATTCTTTGTTCTCGTTCCTCACATCAGGTCCTTATCCCCAGATTCATGAGCATAAGCATAGGAGGCCTTTCCTTTGCCATGGTCATCGCAAATTGGAATGCTCTCCCTTTTAGCCTTAGAACTGAAAAATGCTTGGCCAAGATAAAAAAACTGCTGAAAACCCACATCTTCACTACCTAATTGCAGTGGCTGGGTTATTTCCTACTTTAGCCTCAGACAAGTACCCCAGCACCCTCTTCCTAGCTAGCCAAGGGCCACATGTACAAAGCCTTTTTGAGGTTGCAATTGGGCTGATTTGCAGAATTGGACCGTTTGCGAATGTAAAATGGCTTTTTGACATATAACAAACGCAGATAGCGATTCAGTAACCTGTTACCGAATCACATTTTGGGTTTGCGATTCGGAATTAGGATGGGGTGTGTTGAGGGCGTCCCTTCCTAATACAAAATCGCAGTTGTATGTATGGATGTTTTGCGACTGAAATGCTGTTGCAAAACATTTGCATTTTCCCACCAAGTTCAAGGGACCCCTACTTCTTTGTGAATGTTTGTAAAAGCATTTTTTAAGAGCAGGCAGTTTATTTTATTTATTTTAAAGGTTTTAAAGGTTTTATATAGTGCTGGCTGGACCCGGGGGTATCAGAGCGCTTTACATGAGTGAAGATAGTACAGGCATAATACAGTTATACATAACGTAGAGATCACATAGATCAGATTATAAAGAACAAGTAGCATAATACAAATTAGCATATGTCAAACCAAAAGAGAAATGAAACATAAATAAAATGGATACGTGTAGTCGAACTATATATAGTAGCCTGAGATTGAGGAAGGCTATGTGGTAGGAGGGTGGAGGGAGGGGAGGCGTGAATGGGGGTAGAGAAAAATTAGACAAAAGGGGGGTAGTAATTAAGGGGAGGGAGTATGGAAGGAAGAGGGGAAGAAAAGGGGAAGGCAGGGAGGGAAAAGGAGGGGAAAGGGAGAGAGAAGGGAAAAGCATTGAAAGGAAAGGATTATGGACCCCAATATTTCTTGAGCAAGTGCAGTTTGAGGTCTTTTTTAAAGCTGATGTAGGAGGGGTTACAGCGCAGGACTTTAGGGAGGGAGTTCCAGATGCTGGGGGCATATCCGGAGAAAGAGCGAGATTGTGTGGATTTCTTTTTTGTCAGGGGTGGGACAAGGAGGAGGGCGTTGGTGCTTCTGAACGGTCGGGCGCATCCTGCTTTGTTGAGTTTATCAGTGAGATACAGCGGGGCCTTTTGGTGAAGGGCTTTGTGAGTAATGCATGCCATCTTGTAGGTGGATCTGCCTTCGATGGGCAGCCATTTAAGGGCCTTAAGGGCTGGGGAGATGTGGTCAAAGCGTTTGCAGTCGGTGATTAGCCTGGCTGCCAGGTTTAGCACAGATTTGAGTGGGGCTAGGTGAACTTTTGGGGTTCCGGAGAGGATAGCGTTACCATAGTCAATTTTCGAGAGGACAAGTGATTGGACGACTGATTTAAAGTCGTCAGCTGGGATGAAGGGTTTGAGTTTCTTGAGATGGTGTAGAGTGAAGAGCGCTCCTTTGGCCGAGTTTTTTATGTGGGCCTGGAGGGTTAGGCTATTGTCAATGGTGATGCCAAGTGATTTTACTGAGTTTGATAAGGTGAGCGTATAGTTGAGGGCATTAAGGTCAGTGATCCATGTTTGGATAGGAAGAGGGTTGTTTTCTGGAGAGAAGAGAATGATTTCCGTTTTTTTAGGATTGAGTTTGAGATGGTTGGAGTGGAACCAGGATTGGATTTTAGACAGGGTGTCATTAAGGTGTAGAACATCGGAGTGGGATCTGATCTTATAGTAAAGTTGGGTGTTGTCAGGTTAGAGGTGGTAGTTGATTCCAGCTTGTTTTAGAATGAGGGTAAGGGGTTCCATAAAGAGGTTAAAGAGAGAGGGGGAGAGAATAGAACCCTGGGGGACGCCGAGGGAGACGGGAGTGGGGTTAGAGATAACCCTGGGCGTAGTTCGCGAAGTAGCGCTACGCGAAGCTACGCGAAGTGCACTTTGCACTACGCGAGCTACGCGTAGCACTACGCGAACTGCATAGTGCGCTGTTCGCGATGATTGCACAGTGCCGGATGCTTGTCCGCACTGTGCAATCATTGAAAACGGCATCTTGCACAGTGCGAGCTATCTTTTACTGCCGCTCGAGTAGATTTTTACTCGAGCGGCAGCTTCTCAACGCGGACTGGTAGTTTCTCATCGCGAGCGGTCGCGAGCATACGCGACCACTCGCAATGAGAAACCTGACCTCCCCGCGTTGAGAATCTCGCCGGGAGTTTATTTTCCACGCCGCGATCGGCAACTTGATGTTGCTGATCGCGAACGAGGAAAAAGTCTCGCCGGGATGTCATTTTAGCTTGCTCGCGGTCGCCAACTTGACGTTGAGGACCGCGAGCAAGCAAAAATGACCGCTGCACTACGCTACGCGTGTTTGCACTGTGCTACGTGCAATTCGCGTAGTGCGAAGTAGCGCAAACTTCGCAAACTACGCGAGCGTAGCGTAGTTTTCCGCCCAGGCCTAGTTAGAGAGGCAGTTGTGGATTTTGATTTGTTGTGTTCTGTGTTGGAGGAAGGAGGAGAACCATTTAAGTACTGGGCCATTAAGGCCAAATCAAACTTTGAGCGCATTAAGTAAGGCAGGGTGGTTAACAGTATCAAATGCAGCAGAGAGGTTGAGGAGAATGAGTAGGCAGGTCTCGCCATTATCTAGAGAGTGATGTATGTCGTCTACAATATTTGGTATGGCAGTTTCTGTACTGCAGCCTTTTCGGAAGCCGGATTGTAAGGAGTCGAGTAGGTTAAAGGTGTCAATGTGTTTGTCCAGTTGAAGAAGGGCACATTTTTCAAGTGCTTTGGAAAGGAGGGGGTGGTTAGAGATGGGGCGGAGATTATTACGGTCATTAGGGTCAGCTTTGGGATTTTTAAGAATGGGAGTGATTTGTCCGAGTTGGAGGGAGGGAGGGACCCAACCCGAGGTAAGGGAGTGGTCCCACGGACCACTGCCTACTCTTAACAAATTAAACTTAAACGATTAATTTGTGTTTTTGAAACACATCCCATTTTCCTTTAAGGAAAATGGGCTGCATTTTTTAAAAAAGCAATTGCTATCAGACATGGTGGTCTCCTGACCCCAGCAGGCCACCATTCCTGTGATTTTAGGGTCATAAACCGAGACCATGTTATTCATGAGATAGGTCTATTTGTGACCCACTAGGAATCTCAAATTAAACTCAGAATAGTTTCATACATTTAAAATAGTGATTTCCTAATTGCAATTTGCAGGAAATCACAATTAGGAACTGGCTTTTTCACACGTTTGTACATGTGGCCCCAAGTGCTTCAGAAATGTAAACTCAAACACAAAATGTATTCTCTTTTGGCAATTTCTATGAATAACAAATTCACAAGGTCTAATTCCTTTCTTAAAAGAACATGAAAATATTCAACATTATCCTACTATCTCCCATCCTAGCTGCTAGGGCGAGGGAACAGCTGGTACATCATTTTGCCCTGAGTGGCCATCTTTCTCAAAGTCTTGTTGTTGATATCAGCAGCTGGTAGGTGTTGGTAGGTACCTTTAGGATAATCATTGGCATTTCCACAAACAAGAGCAAGGGCACTCACATTAAATGGGAGTTTGTTAACGTTGAAACCTTTACATCTCAGGTGGTTAAGGGCAATCGTGCTTTGTTTGAGACCTGTCTAGACGCAGAGGCCAATGCAGCCAGTATCAAAGATGCCTTTACCACGCTTTCTGAAGCAGTGTCACATGCATTACACTGGGCGACCAACGTGGGGCCTGGCAGGATAAGGGGCTGGGTTGATGCAGCTTGTTCCAAGTCCCGTAAGGAGTTGATGGCCTCGCTCTGCACTCAGCCCAGATCCGTTGCTGAGGTTGCACGCTGTAGGAAGCTATATAAAAGTGCGATCATTGCACGGAAAAATACCCTTAGATTAAAATCTTGGGAGGTGCTTCAAGAAACATTGCTTAGGAAAGGCCAGAAGGCCTTCTGGACCATCATTCACTAACTATTTCTCAAAGATAACAATGCAGTTCTGATCAATTCTGTCAGATCTGGCCATGCGTGGGCCACCTTTATTGCGGGGGCTTACTCCAGTAGTAATGAACCAGACACTGTCAACGTCTCCCTCGCCGTTGCAGAGGGGTGCTTCCTCCCCAAGTACTGCCCCTCACTCAAAGAGGTGATTAGAGCCATTAAGGTAAGCCCCGCTGGGTGGCAAAGCCCCAGGCCAGGATAGGGTCCCTCTGGAACTATTCAATACCAGTCTGGACCTGTGTGCCCCTCTTGTAGCCAACATCCATAGAGCATCAAGTTCTTCTACCAAGATTGCTGCCTGGTCTAACTCGCTCATTGTTCTAATTTTTAGGAAAGGCAACCGGGAGGATCCTAGCTGCTACAGCCCCATTTTCCTCCTGGACTCCACAATAAAGGTTTTGAGCCGCATCCTGCTATCCCGCTTGGAGGCATGGGCTGAGTTGAGCAGCTCTGTATCGGATATTCAGTACGGATTCAGGAGGGGGATGGGGATGGAAGACCAATGCATTAATCTCTGCCTCTTTCGCGGAAATACGCAATCGCCAAATGCGGCGCCCTCCACCTGTGCCTCATGGATCTGTCCAGTTCCTTCAATTGCGTATCCCACTTGAAACTGTGGGGTATCATGGACGGTAGACAGGTCAGTCATCAACACTATTAGGGAAATCTACTGCGGCTCTAATGCTGCTGTTAGGTTCAGGCTGGGGGGAGTGCTCGGAAACGTTTAGGATGCACAGGGGTGTCAGGAAAGGGTGTATCCTCACACCGTTTTTATTTTCATTCTATATAAACCACCTGGAGAGGGATTTATTTCTAAGGTGTGGGAACATGCCCGAGATTGGATATCGCCCAATACCAGCTCTCTTGTACGCTGACCATGCGGTTATCATGGGTCCTGCACCCATAGGACTGCAGCGTCTTTTGGATGCCTATGAATTCTTCAAAACTACTAAATCTTTGTGATCTCTTGTGGCCTTAGGCTGGGCCCAATGCCTGTCTTTAAGCTCCAGGCCACCCCTGTTAAACACGTGAATAACTTCAACTATCTGGGGGTAATCTTCAAGTATAGGGGGCCCTGGCTCCCGCAGATAGACAATAGAAACAACCAGCTACCAAGGAGTACCAACACAGCTTTTTCCTTCACTGCCAAACTGGGCAAAAGAACTCTTACCCATATGTTGCCATTTATCGTGCTAAATGTGTAGGGGTGGCTACCTACAGCGGTGGGGTCTGCGGCTCTCTGGCGTTATCGCCACTACAGATTATCGAAAATAAATTCAGACGTCGCCTATTGGGTTTACAACCGTCCATCATCTCTTTCATCACTCATGGGGAGCTAGGGCTTATCCAACGCTAGGGTATTTTAAGGACCCACCCACTGTTATCATGGCGTAGGATTTGGGTTAAGGAGGCCCGGACCTTAAGCAGACTGCTAATTAAGGACTGTCTGTCCCTCTCACTGTCCCTAGATTCCCTGGCCAAGAGGTGTTAAGGACACAGCAGTGTCCCTGGGCAAGCGGGACTTATTTGAAGACCCTCTACGATGTTTGCCCATAATATCCAAAAGAACATTGAGGGACACATGCCGCACATGCTGAGAGGAAGAGAGATGAGCTAAGGTGTCCACACTCCCTTCTGTCACTCGTTATTTGCAGCTTGACCCCACTAGGAGCATGCAACCATTTTTATCATATGATGTACAGCACTATCAGCACTTTAGTTTGCTCAGGTTTTGCCTCAACATTTTTCATAGATTGGTTACCTTTCCTTAGTGTAATGACTGGTTGCGCAATCTCGTGCCTTGTCCAAGTGAACAGGTGTCAGCACAATGCACCTTACATTGAATGTTTTTCTGCACCCTTTACTCTACTTATAGGGTCATAGTTCTCAAACCTTTCTTAATTAAGCACTCCCTGAACCACTGCACAGAAGCCTTGCATTTTATTACATTCTCTGGGATCAGAGGAGATTGCCTTTATTGTTTATGCCTTCTTGGGGTTGATGCTCAAGGCAAGAAAATCGCATGGGTAGTTCTGTCCACAAGGACGACACCTTTGCGCACCTTGATTTTAGACTTATTTTTATCTTGTCCCATTTACTGATTAAACAATTTTTATTGCTGTGTTGTATTTTAATCTTTGTATTTCTAGCACTTTAATGGCAGATGTTTTATCTTCATTGCACTACACCATGTATTGAACCCGGTGTCTGTATGTTGTGGTCATCTTAATTTTCTCTATGTGGAAGTTGCTTAACATGCTATGTCTTATCTAATTATGTACTGCTTTTGTATTTTACTTTTATGGTCTATTTTAACATGACCGAATAAAGTTGATTTGACTTGACTTAAGTAATGTCTTTGGTGAAGCTCGATAAACTGAACAAGAGGAACCTTGGAGGATATTTACAAGGGATTGCGCCACCGGGACGCCACTTTTTATGACATTCGGGAGGCGCAATGCCCTGCACCATATTTACAAAATGGCGCTGAGCCACCCTGCGTGGCTTAATGCCGCTTTGCAAATATGGTACCCTTTCAGACTGTTTTCTGCGTGAAAGGGGCATGCAATGGGTGTTGCTGTGGGCGTTCCACCACAACACCCATTGTTTTTTGACTCTGCCCCTGATTTACAAGGATCTGTAAATCTGAGGAAGTGCCAAAACCTAACCATGCAAAAGCAGGCGTTAGATTGGAGAAACGAGGAGAAATACTTTCATTTCTCCTCGTTTTTGATTTCTATGTGTGTTGCATTTTGCAGCACACATAAAAAGAGCAAAACGCCTTTAACGATTGTTTATGTGCAGGAAGGTGTCCCATCTTGCACATAAACAATCATTAAATAATGGCGAATTGCTCCTTGTATGCGTGCTGCAGAATGCAGCTCATATAGAAGTAGCAAATCGCCATTATTAATGGTTTATGTTCTGGACGGGACACCTTCCTGCACATAAACAATTGTTAAAGGCGTCTTGCTCTTTCTATGTGTGCACGGGTGTCTGTGTTTGCGCTAGGCAGTTATTTTTAGTGCCAGCGTAAGGGGAAACACAGGGGTGCACCGTATTGTTGTAAATGCAGCGCATCCCTGCGTTTTTTAAATGACGCAGCGCTGCACTGCAAAATTTGCTGTAGCCCTGCGCCAATTCCTTGTAGATGTGCCCCCATGTCTTCAAAAACACCACAGCAGATTTCACCCATGACAGCAGATTTAAGCAGTGACCGAAGGGCTTATCAACGCTTAACTGGCTATCTGAGCCAGAATGTGTCTTACAGATGGGAGGAGTTTCCAGACCTTTGTAGTGTTGCAAGGTCTCTAATATTTTTTTTTTTTTAAGGAGGCTCTAAGTTTGAAGGTCATACTGTACCAAACATACACATGATCAAAGATGAATGCTCCTGTAAAAAGAAGGTAGATTGGTGATAGAGAGACAAGAAGTATTTTGAAAGATATTCGCTTGAGTATCACAGTTGAATTTTTCTTTCAAATATGGTTAAATAATGTAACATCCTACCCTCAGTGTCGTATTCACATTCAATGCCTCTTACTGTACAGTGGCTGTAAAAAAGAGCAGAAGACATAATTAATAAGACAAGAAAGTCTTGAAATTATACACCAGTTGGCTAAATTTTAAGATCCATTTAAATGTAGTTGTATGACAGTAAGTAGTACATTTTGTGGTAAGTAGACTTCAATCATATGAGGAGCCACATTTCTTCATAAGTTGTAAACTTTATTGTACAAGCTTCAGCCATGGCAAGGAGCAGCGCACCCTCAGAGGTTCGATCTGCAACTGACCAAAGCCGATCGAACCCCTGAACATGCACACTCCAAGCGCGAGGAAAAGAACACAAAAGAACAATAATGAGACAAGAAATACTAACCCACTACATCACCTCACCCCTTTACACAAAAATAAAATAGGACTACACCACCTCCTCCCTTTACACCAAAGGATTATTTTCTAAGGCTTAATATCTAACAAAATCCTTAAACGTAGATGGGGGTTTTCTAACACGACACCCCCCGGCAGAATCTAAATCACCCCCCAAGGCACAACCAACAGGGCCATCATTCGACGGACTCACATTCTCACCCGTGAACCCAGGCTGCCCCTGATCATGCAACCAATGTGTCCACTCAAGATCATGCTCCATCAGTGAAACTTTCTTGCCTCTAATTAATTCCGCTTGATCCGTTGTCAACTTCACCAACTGCCTCTTGTTCCACCAACCTTTACCTTCCAGAAACGCAGCAAGTTTACTAACCTTACAAACCAGGACAGGATCTGAAAATACAGATTCACCTTTTTTAACCTTGAATGGTTTTTTAAACAAAACCCAATCACCAACAGAAATTTCCAAATCACATCGGTAACCTCTCTTGTCAAACCTTTTCTTCATGTCCAACTGTTTCTCCTTGACAACCTTTGTCACACTCCCAAAACTAGAGCCATCATCAACAGATCTTCTGCTGATGAGCCAGGATGGCAACAAAGTAGTGTTTGCTTTTCTACCCCTCAGTAACTCAAAGGGAGTGACCCCAAATATACATTTTGAATTTTTGAGCCGCCCAAACACAGGCCAATGCCTCGCGCTCAATGGTGCTGTAATTTCGCTCTAAGTGTTTGAGCGATCTCGATGCAAACACCACAGTTTGCTCCTTGCCATTCACTCTTTGACTGAGGACAGCCCCCAAACCATTCATGCTTGCATCATCTGTAATCACAGAAGAACAATTATCCCAAAAAGCATGCAATGCTTGGGCAGAAACAATTAAATCTTTCACTTTAGCAAACACACCATCCAGTTCTTGAGACCACAAATATTTTTGACCCTTCTTGAGTAAGGCACGAAGGGGCTCAACAACTTGAGCGTAATTACTAACGAATCTAGCGTAGTACTCAGCAAGCCCCAGGAAAGAGCGGAGAGCCTCTTTATCGCAAGGTAGTTTAGCTTCTTTAAGGGCTCTGATAACAGAAAATTTTGGTTTGATACCTTCGCTAGCTACAGTATGACCCAGATAATCCAGCTCCCTCACTCAAACTTACATTTATCCGCTCTTACAGTCATACCATGTTCACCAAGAGCGGACAACACCTTCTTTAACAAAATATAATGCTGTTTCGAATTTTCTGAAAAGATCAGGATATCGTCCAAATAGGCTTGCACACCTCTCATGCCCTTAAAAACTGTGTCCATTATCCTCTGAAAGACACCTGCAGCAGATGCTAGGCCGAAGGAAAGTCCCAGGAACTTATAAGCACCAAAAGGTATAACAAACGTTGTCAGTTCCTGGGACGCCCTAGCCAGAGGAATCTGATGGTAGGCAGACTTAAGGTCGATTAGCGAAAACCATTTAGCTCCCCCCAAATTTGCCAGAAGTTCATGAATTTTGGGAAGAGGATGGCAATCGATCAAGATGTTCTTATTTAGGCCCCTCAAGTCCACACAGAGCCTAATCTCGACTGACTTTGTGCGAGCAACGACAATGGGGGCCACCCATTGCGAAGATTTGGTGGGTTGAATGATACCCTGAGAACATAATCCTTCAAGCATGGATCTTAGCTCCTCTCTCGCACTCAAGGGTACCGGTCTTACCTTATGGATCAGTGGTTGAGCACTAGGTAATAACCTAATTTTGTGCTCGAACCCCTTCAGGCAACCAACGTGATCATTGAACACTGGTTTAAATTCACCCAACAAACTTTTAAAATCCACTTCGGACTCGCCCACACTACACACAGAGGTTTCCTTGACTCTAACTGGATTATCTTCACCTGGCACTAAATACAGGCCCATCCAAGCAAGATCTTTCCAGCCCACAATGTTCTTCCGCTTCACAGCCACGTACACTTTAGTAAAAGTATTGCGGCCCAAGATTTCAACATTAGACATAAAAAACCCCAACATGTCAATGTCCTTCTCTCCGAAGGCTTTTGGGTTGACATCCGTATGGGACAAAGTAACCTTCTTGCCCCAGTTCTCATAGAAGTAAGAATCACGAAGAATTGTTATTGGAGATCCAGAGTCAGCCATAACCTTGGTTTCCACTCCATCAATTAAAGCGTCACATAAGGGACCTTTAATTTCCAAAAGATCATCTTTATAATCCAATGTCAAAAGCAAATTATCAAAGGACTCAGCACACCTGTCCGTTTCGACGTTCACGCTGCCCACTTGGACAGGTTTTCTCTGACTCTTGCAAACTTTTTGAAAATGACCCATTTTTTTACAAATAGAACATCGTTTACCCAACGCAGGACAGCCAGGAAAATTACCAATGTGAAATTTCGAACCACATCTGTAACAAAAAGATTGGCCTTTCTTTTGAACAAATTTTGTAGACTTATCTTTTACTCCTACAGCAAGCAAACTATCCTCTGGGGCCTCCTCTTGGTCAGAAACCAGGTTAACTTTAACCGGAGCAATTGCTTGCATGGCCTTAGTAGAAATGACAGACCTCTCAATGCTTAAGGCTCAGTCAATCACTTCAGAGAGAGGCAGATTTTTACAGCTCAGAATCCTTTCTTTTATTTTGAGTGAAGCGCAATTAAAAACAAATTGGTCCCTGATGAAATCGTCCAATAAAGGCCCAAACCCACAAGTAGTAGCCAGGACCCTTAGGGCTGATATGTTTGCGTTTCTAAAATGTGTGCCTTTCCAGCATTATATTAGATGGTTCAGAAAACTGCTTTTTAAGTCTTGCGATAGCCTCTAAATAAATATCCCAGTGTCTGTCACCAGATTGGCCAGGAGGAGGAGGAATTGGAGGCAAACTGTCAAAAATGCGTTGCGCAGCTTCGTCCAAACTGCCAAAAAGTAGAGCAAATTTGTGGGCAGGAAAGTACTCTGTGGCATCAATAGCCACCAAGTGATTTTCGAACAAACAAAACCACTCTGACCAGGGCATACATGTTTTACCAGGTTTCCCAAGAAATGGAGGAGGTTGAGTGATTTGTTGTGGAGAAGCCATAGTTAAAACAGTACCTAAACAAATTATTTATCCCAAAAAATAAATACCGCAAGGTTTGTAGGCCAACGAAAAAAAAAACTTCTTTTCAGACTGTGGTTGAAGAAATAACAGAGGTGTGCGTGTCACTGAACACGTAGCTTGCTTGTAGTTGAAGAAATAACAGAGGTGTGCATGTCACCGAACACGCAGCTTGCCTGTAATGACCCACTATTAAATAGGTCAGTGCATCACCAAGTTGTACAAACTTGCGGAATGAAGAATTAAAGCCAACTGCAAGGTGTGCGCTTCACCGAGATGCGCGCAATCTGCCAAAATAATTCAGAATTGAAGGTGTGCGCATCACCGCGAAGCGCGATCAGCTGATCGCGAGCTTTCGTCAGCCTTGAACGCTGTCCCAAGCCAAGATGGCCGCCAAACATCCTCACGCAGCAAGAGCACGTAGATCCACGAAATTGAGAATCTGATATGCGCTGAGCATACGCGCGTGCCCCTTCTGAACCTTCGTCTCAGCGCGTGAGCCCAGCGCAAGAGGCCAACGGTCAACAGGTGAAATCCACGGGAACAGCAGGAAATAAAGTGGAACAAGCATTGGCATAGCCAATAGGTCTCGCCTTTGGGACCATGTAAGTGTTTAGCTTTGGCACTAGTGCAGCCGCACCTGTGGCACCGCCCTAAATGGGGCTCTGGCTGGAGACCACATAGGAGCTAGGCAGGGAAGAGGTCTGGGGACGAAACTAAAAGTGGAGCACAGAGAAGGAAATGGGGGGGGGAGAGAAGAGAGCAGGAACAGATTAGGGAGGGGGCAGAGCTGTTTGTTGGTGGAAAGACAGAGGGATGCCAGAGAGCTGTGACAAGGAGAAACTGGGAATTGTTGAGGTGCGAGAGTATGGACGACAGAGGTCAGAAGAGCCCGAGGAGGGGGCTACACTGGTGGAGGGCAGGAACAGTGAGAGGCGAGGGAAATAACTGAAGATAAGGGGAAGCTGTAACGCTGCAGGTGAGGGGAGGTAACAGGTTGGCATGGAAAAGGGGAGAGTGAGAACGGGGCTGCTTAGGAGAGAGGGCAGGAGGGGAGTGCGTCGTGTGTGGAGGAGAGGACGGAGTCTGGGTCTGCTGCTGGGAGATGTAGTGGGGACAGAACGGAGGACAAACACAGCTGAGGAAATACAAGGGTGGAGGGAGCGACGCTGCTTGCGCGAGAGAGCCAGGTGTGGAAAAGCTGGAGACCACGAACAGCTGAGGGACCTGAGGGTGTGAGAAGGGGGGGCGAGTTAGAGTGAGTGGTGAGGGAACAGAGGGCTGGAGGTGCCGACAGCAAGAACAAGTGAGAGTGGATTGTGGGGGTGAGGGTGGGGAGCAAGACCAAAGACTGCTACGGGAGAGCAGAGATGGAAAGTAAAAGAGAAGGAACTGCTGGGAAGAGAGAGGAGGGGGCTGCTGAGAGGAGGAGGCGAGGGTAAGAGGGGGAGAGCTGGGGCTATTGAGGAGAGGGCGTGCGGGCATACGGACCATAAGAAGTCAAAGGAGACTGATAAAAACCGAGCCAAGAGTTCCATGTACGCAAGAATGTCTGACATACTAATATACGGTGTGATGAGGCAGAAGCAGCAACAGCTGATTTGTGCATTTTCAAAAGTCAAGAAAGAGCAAAAAAAAAGACGCGCGGCCGCGAGACGCGCTCTCTTGTGGGGGAGGAGCGGGTGAGGGAGGGGGAGGAATGCCAGATGGCGCCTCGCGAGCGACGGAGCACAGAGAAGGAAATGGGGGGTGGGGGAGAGAAGAGAGCAGGAACAGATTAGGGAGGGAGTAGAGCTGTTTGTTGGTGGAAAGACAGAGGGATGCCAGAGAGCTGTGACAAGGAGAGACTGGGAAGTGTTGAGGTGCGAGAGTATGGAGGACAGAGGCCAGAAGAGCCCGAGGAGGGGGCTACACTGGTGGAGGGAAGGAACAGTGAGAGGCAAGGGAAATTACTGAAGATAAGGGGAAGCTGCAACACTGCAGGTGAGGGGAGGTAACTGGTTGGCGTGGAAAAGGGGAGAGTGAGAACGGGGCTGCTTAGGAGAGAGGGCAGGAGGGGAGTGCGTCGTGTGTGGAGGAGAGGACGGAGTCTGGGTCTGCTGTTGGGAGATGTAGTGGGGACAGAACGGAGGACAGACACAGCTGAGGAAATACAAGGGTGGAGGGAGCGACGCTGCTTGCGCGAGAGAGCCAGGTGGGGAAAAGCTGGAGACCACGAACAGCTGAGGGACCTGAGGGTGTGAGAAGGGGGGGCGAGTTAGAGTGAGTGGTGAGGGAACAGAGGGCTGGAGGTGCAGACAGCAAGAACAAGTGAGAGTGGATTGTGGGGGTGAGGGTGGGGAGCAAGACCAAAGGCAGCTACGGGAGAGCAGAGATGGAAAGTAAAAGAGAAGGAACTGCTGGGAAGAGAGAGGAGGGGGCTGCTGAGAGGAGAAGGCGAGGCGAGGGGTAAGAGGGGAGAGCTGGGCTATTAAGGAGAGGGCGTGCGGGCATACGGACCGTAAGAAGTCAAAGGAGACTGATAAAAATCGAGCCAAGAGTTCCATGTCCGCAAGAATGTCTGACATACTAATATACGGTGTGACCAGCAAAACATGCATTTAAGCAAGTGAGACGCACCTTTAAAAATTAAAAACAAGACGGCAAAAGTAAACAAGACAGGCAAAAGTGAAAGCAGGGGTGCGCGCGCGCCGGCAAACACGCGAGTGGTGCGCGCAGGCAGCGCCAAAAGTGAAAGTAATCACGCTCCAGATGGCGCCTCGGGCGATGAAAGCTGGCAGCTGAGCATGTTCACGCTCGCGTGAACGCAAGCTGGTCGCCAGCAAACTGCTGTTTGCACTTCCAAAACCCGCTTACTAAAACTCTCGCCAGACAGCGCATGCGCTGGCTCAGGTGAGACCTAAAAAGTCCTACCAGTTCCCAGTTGACACCAGTAGAAACGACAAAGGTCCGGATGACGTTGAAGAACCCAAGAAATCCGACGCACAGATACAGGCGAGGTGATCCCACCGCGTGGAATTCTTCTGAAGTATTGGGTGGCTGAAGCTGGTTCCCGGTCGTCGCCAAATGTGGTAAGTAGACTTCAATCATATGAGGAGCCACATTTCTTCATAAGTTGTAAACTTTATTGTACAAGCTTCAGCCATGGCAAGGAGCGGCGCACCCTCAGAGGTTCGATCTGCAACTGACCAACGCCGATCGAACCCCTGAACACGCACACTCCAAGCCCGAGGAAAAGAACACAAAAGAACAATAACGAGACAAGAAATACTAACCCACTGCACATTTATTCTGCATTCTGGATTTCACTCACGGAAATTGTGCAGCACTATATATCTGCTCATCCACGAGTGCATTGTTTAGAAAGGTCTCAGTGATGACGATTTAAATTGGCAGACCTACAAAGTCACTAGTTGACAAGCAGAGTAAATTTAATTAAAACTCTGCTGTAATAACAAAGGCCATTACTCTGACTAAGTTGGTTTATTGGTGCAGTAAAGCCATGTTCCCACTGTACTATAGTAGCTCACATTCCAAGTTTCACAGTTCGTAATGATCTCTTCCAGTGCAGTCTGTCATGGATGTTGTGCGCACAGTGTAGGCAACCACCACTGCAACTGGTTATGTAGTGCGTCTGCCTATGACAATATTGCAAAGAAACATAGCTTCCCCCAACAAGATTGACATCCCCTATGCTGCCTAATCTTCAGCTGCCCGAATTGTGCTTCGGGACCAGTGCCACACACCATAGTATTCAGGACTTAGATGTCCCCACGCTCCTCACACTAGCAGCTGCACCAACGTCACAGATTACTGTGTTTGGAGCAGGTGCTCCTAGTACAGTTTCACAGATACACTGTGATAAGCAGCTGCTTGCTTCAACAGCAGCAAACTGAACAGTCTTGAGCAGTGACAGAAGGACTTTAAAATCTATTGACTGTAAATCTTTGCCCAAACTGCCTCTTCAGAAATATAGGGCAAGTTATACAAAACGACTTTGTGGTCACAAACACTGCAATTCACAAAATGACAGGGTTTGGTACCACAAAACAGCATTTTGCTATATACCAAACCCCTTGTAGGACTTGGAAAGCCATTACCAAATTGTAAAAGGGATTTGCTAACTCATTCCGAATCGCAATTAGGAAAGGGCATGAAAGTAAGCCATCATTCCGAACTGAGAATCACAGAAAATTGCAGCAATGAATTGTGACGGATATTGCGGTCGCAAGCCGTTGGTAAGTTACTGACTCCTAAAAAGAGCAGGTAACCCAGCAAAAGGGAAAGCTGTGCCTATCACACTGCTTCCCCTTTGAATATTCTGTTGGGCAGCCTCGGGAAGAACGGGCAGTGTTCCCGAGACCACTGACTGCTCCCCTCTAGAAGGGATTTATTTTAAAGCATCAAAAGTTCTATTAATGAACATAGACTGCTTTACAAAAAAAGGTTTTCCAATTGCAAATGTAAATGCAAGGATGGTGGTATGCTATTCCTTGCAGGCCATTAGCCCTATCCTGGGGTTCACAAATAGCGACTTACCTTCGAAGTATGCAATAGTCACATTTTTCTGTATTTGTGAACTGTTCTTTTGTACAATGGGCCCTTAGGTGTGCATTTTTCAGCCTATATCTTGACAAATCGTTTGAAATGTATAGGTTCATAGGCAGTTCTGATCGGGCTTTCATGTTTTTATCTTTTGAACTTTAAAAGTTTGAAAAGAGGAGGGCTAGCACCAAATAGAACATTTCTAAAACAATGTGTCCACAATGTGCATTTGAAAGCACATCTATATTTCTAGAGCCATAGTCGCAGGAAGGCCCCGGACTTCAAAATTCCATTGATTCTAGTCTTTATGGTTTCCTCAAAAGATTTCTCGAAACTCCCAGAAGGTGGAAGTTGGCAGCACAGATCTGGCTTTCCAGGCCTTCACTTTGGGACTCCATGCAAAATAGAAATGGAACAGTGCACTCCTTGAATCCCCTGAGCTTCTTGTTATCATCCTGCAGCACTGCCATCAAGGTCTCCAGATTGTCAATCCTTACCTTGTTATTCTGTACTGTCTCCTCTGTTTAGTGCAGCTGCTGGCAATGAGGTCATTTTCATTTCTAAAACAGTTTTCTTCTTGATATCTGATGTGGTTCCCTGCAGACCTCTTAGGGTTCACAGGATTAGAATCTCTTCTGGACTTCCCTGCTTAGCCTCAACGTCTGTGTCCATCATCTCCCTATCACTGTCTCTCTGCCCCCAAGGCCATCATGGGAGAGAAAAAGTCAAATGGATCTTTCTTGCTTTCATTTTTGTTTCTTTGGTAGGCATGGTAAGTGCAGTGCTACAGGCCTCTCTAAGTGCAGGTCTAGCCAGTTTTACCAAGGCCTCCAGAATCAGCTGTCATTCACTCTCCCATGGGACTCTGCTAACTCGTAGGACCTCTCCCACTCCTCCAGTCCTGTGCCACAATGTTCTGCAGCCACTGAGAGGGAGTAATGTCTGGTTCCAGTGCACCTTTTTGTATCTCTTAATTCTTGGTGTGGGTCACTTATAAATCAGCAGGGCAGCAATGGAGGCTTTAACTGTACCCACTCTGGCTCAGTATTCTCACCACTAGGGCCCAGGAGTGCTGTTGCCGCAATCCTGATGTCACCAGGTTCACAGAGGTTGCACTTCACCTGTTTCCAGTGGTTAGGTGGAAGAAAACCTCATGAGGTGGAATCCTCTAGGAAACCTCAGGAAGAGCATCCCCGCTCATGGAACTCCAGTGACTTCAAGGCCCCCCCCCGGAACAGAGGAGTCTGGCCAGCATTATACCACCATGTCTGCTCCGGCACTCAGCCACCCAGGGCCCCAATATATTGATTTGAAGTACATTTTGTGAAATGGGGCCTATAAAAATCTGGTATTAATGGGGGAGGCACGAGTATATATTGTTGACATGTGAACATGTGACTTGGTTCTCTCATCCCTTTGGACCTTTTCAGAGGTATCCTCCCGTCAGTAAATGTTTGCACTTCACGTTACACTTTGATTCATTGTATAGGGGTCCATACTATTTGTTTTATTTCGAAAAAATAAATTAAATTCATACCTTTATTCGGAGAAAATGTTCCAATGTTCACAAAAATGAATACAGTTACATACCCAAACATTATTAAAGAAACATGTGTGTGAGAGGGACTTAAATTGGAAATGAACATTCCAATGGTAAAAATATATGTTGAAAGCTCGGAATTATCGAAAATACTCGGAACTCACTTTTAATTGCTATTTTATCCATAACTTTGATGTGGATGGGTTGATTAATGTCCTCTGGAAAAAAAGACATGGCACAGCCCAAGGCAGCCTCCATACACTCACCATGGGCTTTTAGATATTCTCAGTATATTTTTTTCACAAAACTTAAGAGAGGCTCTCCGATGCTCGGAGACCAGTGAAAGGCATGCCTGTTTTTAGGACAAAGTCTACTTTGCTAAAAGCATCTTGTGGACATTCAGAAAGCTTCTCTGAGAAGGCATTCCACCCATTGCGTTCCATTGGCTTTGTGGTTTATTTCTCACATTTTCTGACTTTTTATTTGTTGGCTTTGTTTTAGGCTGTTCAGTGTGAGTTCGTCCCTCCCAAGGAGTAAAGCCTTGTCACACTACCTCTCCTTGTATTCTTCCACGAGTGCTCCTTTCTGTAAACAGGCCTGTAAATCTTGTTCTTATATCACATTTTCTGTGCATTCAAAGACCGAGGTCAAATGTCAGGCTCGGATTTCCAAGGGAGGTTGGTGTTTACTTTTCTTTCTCTGACTTCAAAGTTAGAGGATTTACCTGACAATCTGGCTGGATACTGGGGGTAGAAAAAGGTTTTTTTTCTAGTACACAACAGGATTTAAATGAACTGTGCAAGTATTTCAGAATTACAATAGAACAAATGAAGCACATTTGTTGTTAATTCTGAAGTGTGCTGGAATCAAATACTTTAATATGATCAAAACAAATCAATACATCATGTGACGCCATTTCCACACATTATCCTTTCTGAGTTGTATAGTTTTATTAATAAAAGTAATTAGTGTGTGCACTGTTATGGCCATTTCAATTGAAAATGTGTTGTATGTAATGGCAGTGTGCTACCACCCCATGCATACTCCACTCTACTCTGCACCACTCCACACCACTGCCCTCTATGTCACTTCATTCTACGCCTCTCTACTCTACACCACTCTACCCTATGCCATTGCACCCTATGCCACTCTACACCACTGCACTTTTCACCACTCCAGCCTAGGCAACTCCACTCTACTCAGCCCAACTCTACTCTACACTACTCTCCAAGACTGCACTATACGCCACTGCACTCTACTCTATACTGCTCCACTCTATGCCAACCCACTGTACACCACTCTACTCTGCACCACTGCACTCCATGCCACTACACTCTACTCCACTTTATACTATGCCATTACACTCTACATCACTTTACTCTACTCCATTACACTTTACGCCACTGTACTCTACACCACTGTACTCTACCCTGCACCACTCTACGCCACTTCACTCTACTCTGAAACAATCTACTCTGTGCCACTGCACTGTATGCCACTCTACTCTACTCCACTCTACTCTACGCAACTGCACTCTATGCCACTGTGCTCTACACCACTGCACTCTACTCTGGCCCACTGCTCTCTACAGCAGTCTACTCTACACCAATACACTCTACCCCACTGCACTCTGACACTCTACTCTGCAGCACCGCACTCTCCGCCACTAAACTCTGAACCATTCTACTCGGCACTACTGCACTCTATGTCAATGCACTCTATGCCATTGTACTCTGCAACACTGCACTCTATGGCACTGCACTCTGGATCACTCCACTCAGCAACACTCTACACCCCTACACTCTCTGCTACTCTATGCCACGCTAATCTACTCTGTATCCCTGCACTCTACACTGCTGTACTCTATGCCACTACACTCTGATCCACTTTCCTATGCACCACTCTGCACCACTGCACTCTTTGCCACTGCACTCAACTACGCACCACTCTAATCTGCGCCACTGCGTTCTATGCCACTGCATTCTATGACGCTGCATTGTATGCCGCTGAATTCTATGCCACTGCACTCTATCCAACTGCGCTCTATTCCACTATACTCTGCAACAATCTATGCCAATGCACTCTACACCAGTCCACTCTAAGCCACTCCATGCCACTGCACTCTACTCTATGCACCACTGCACTCTACTCTGAACCACGGTACTCAAAACCACTGCACTCAACACCACTCTACTCAACACCAGGGTGCTCTACTCCACCCGCACTCAATGCCACTCTACTCCATTGCACTCTACAACACTCTACTCTGCACTACTGCAATCTAAGCCAATGCACTCTACGCTAATGCACTTTACACCATTCTACTCTGCAGCACTGTACTCTATACCACTGCACTTTACGGCACAGCACTCTACTCCACTCCACTCTACTCCTACGCCGACGACACCCAGCTGATCCTCTCCCTCACCAACGACCCCACCACCGCCAGAGCCAACCTACACGACGGGATGAGAGACGTCGCCGACTGGATGAGGAACAGCCGCCTTAAACTGAACTCAGACAAGACGGAAGTCCTCATCCTGGGCTCATCACCCTCCGCCTGGGACGACTCATGGTGGCCCCCGGCCCTGGGCACCGCGCCCAAGCCAACGGACCACGCACGCAACCTGGGCTTCATCCTGGACTCCTCCCTGTCGATGACCAGACAAGTCAACGCCGTCTCATCTTCATGCTTCAACACCCTGCGCATGCTCCGCAAGATCTTCAGATGGATCCCCACTGAAACCAGGAAGACCGTCACCCAGGCACTCGTCACCAGCCTACTGGACTATGGGAACACCCTCTACGCCGGACCCACAGCCAAACTTCAAAAAGACTCCAGCGCATCCAGAACGCCTCCGCACGACTCATCCTGGACATCCCCCGACACAGCCACATCACCGGACACCTGAAAGACCTGCACTGGCTCCCCGTCAGCAAGAGAATCACGTTCAGACTCCTCACCCACGCACACAAGGCCCTCCACGACCTGGGCCCAAAGTACCTCAACGACCGCATGACCTTCTACATGCCCACACGCCAGCTACGATCAACCAGCCACGCCTCGCCACCGTACCACGCATCCGCAGAACCACCGCCGGAGGAAGATCCTTCTCCTACCTGGCAGCCAAGACCTGGAACTCCCTCCCCACTCACCTTCGGCGAACCCAGGACCATCTCTCCTTCAGGAAGCAGCTCAAGACCTGGCTGTTCGAGCAGTAACTTACCCCTCCCCCAGCGCCTTGAGACCCTCCCGGGTGAGTAGCGCTCTATAAATGCCGTGATTGATTGATTGATTGATTGCACCACTGTTCGCCACTCTACTCTACACCACTGCACTCTATGGCACTATACTCCACTCTGCACCACTCTACACCACTGCACTCTATGCGACTCTACTCTACTCTGCACCACTACACTTTACACAACTGTACTCCATACCACTGTACTCTCACCACTCTACTATGTGCCACTGCACTCTACTATGCGACACTCTAATCTATGCCATTGCATTCTATGATGCTGCATTTTACGCCACTGAATTCTATGCCTCTGCACTCTTTGCCACTGCATTCTATGCCAATGCTCTCTACACCAGTCCACTCTACTCTATGCCACTCTATGCCACTCTACACGACTCCACTCTATGCCAATCCACTCTACAACACTTTATTCCACTCTTCGCCATACCACTCTATGACACTCCATGCCACTCTCCTCTATTCCACTAACTTTTAGCCGAGCTGAACAGCAGCCACGCTGGTGTACAACATGGCTAAAACGTATTGCCAAAGCAAATAGTTCTTGCATTGGCGAGACTTATTGGCTTTGCCAATGCTTGTTTGTTTTACTTGCTGCTAGCATTACTTGTACGTTACAACAAAGGGGATTATGCTAGTATGTAGGTGTAAAAATGAAAAAGATTCACTTTCTTTAAATACATGTAGTTTTCTTTTACATAATGTCGGCACAGAGGCATTGCAGTGCCTTACATGAGAACCAGTTACTTTACACAAGGTCAGATTCATTTTGTTAGGCATGGGGAGATTAAGTGATTTTTAGTAGTTTTTGGAGCAACTGAGTCCCAGATCGTGTGGAGTAATGGCCCAAGAGCTACGTGGTGTTCACCGACCGCAGTGCTAGGCTGGTGGAAGAAAACATTCTCTTGCAAAAGGTTTCCAGCCTCTTGGTTCCCTATTCGGTTGAGTGAAAGGGAATGCACCAAGGTTAATTCTGGAAGTGGAGGCCTGGACCACCAAGCTCTCGGAATTGGAGTGCTGGGTAAGGAAACTGGGATCCCCTGTTGCAGGGCGGTGGCGGCAGGCAATCCTCCTATACACAGCAGCCCCTGTGCAAGGCTTGGGCTAGATCCCAAGGAGGACATCGGTGAGGACTTCATTAAAGGGGAGCAAGGGTTCAGAGGGGGCAGTCCCCAGTTGAAACTCCTCTGTCAACACGTAAGTCTTAGTAGGTCCAAGCTCTCAGTCGCCCTATGCAACACCATAGAAAAAGAGGCCCCCTCCTCCGTAGCCACAGTAGGATGGGAGTCCAGTCAGTGTCAGGTGAGATGTCTAACTCACTTGGATATGCAAAATCCTCATATCAGGTTTTCTCTGTATCATCCAATGATGGCACTATTCATCAGGGTCGCCTTAGCCCTCCCATTAATCCCCGGTACCAGACCTGTCATAGACAAAAGCCTTGGCTCCAAACCAAAAAGCATGGCTCTAGATCATGGGTACTCATAGTACGGCCCGCGGGCCGCCAGCGGCCCGGCAAGCCTTCCTTGGCGGCCCGCGGACCTTGCAGATATCCTACCTGTGTTTTTAAAAAAATTAAAAAAATTTAAGTGTCAGCAAACACCGCCGGTTGCAGCAGCGCTCTATGGGGGCCGGGCGAATCTTTAAAGGACCATTCACTTGTTAATGAGGCTTTGTTGTATTTCACCTCTTCTTAGCGCCCCTGCATCTCGAGTGGAGATGCAGGGGCGCTAAGAAGAGGTGAAATACAACAAAGCCTCATTAACAAGTGAATGGTCTTTTAAAGACCAGTGACGTACTCGGGTGCGGCTGTGTGTGTGCCCGGGAAGCTGTCTCAGCCCGGGCTGACACACACGTGGGGTGAGGTGACAGAGAGAGGGAGGGAGACAGAGAGGGGGAGACAGAGAGAGGGTGACAGAGAGAGGGTGACAGAGAGAGGGAGGGAGACAGAGAGAGAGGGAGACAGAGAGAGAGGGAGACAGAGAGAGAGGGAAACAGAGGGAGGGAGACAGAGGGAGGCAGAGGGAGACAGAGGGAGGGAGACAGAGGGTGGGAGAGGGAGTCAGAGAGAGGGAGACAGACAGGAGACAGACAGGAGACAGACAGGGAGACAGACTGAGGGAGGGAGACAGAGAGGGAGGGAGACAGAGAGGGAGGGAGACAGAGAGGGAGGGAGACAGAGGGGGAGGGAGACAGAGAGGGAGGGAGACAGAGGGAGGGAGACAGAGAGAGGGAGACAGACAGACAGGGAGACAGAGGGAGAGAGAGAGAGAGGGAGGGAGATAGAGAGGGAAACAGAGGGAGAGAGAGGGAGACAGAGGGCAACAGACAGAGGGCAACAGAGGGAGGGAGACAGAGGGAGGGAGACAGAGGGAGGGAGACAGAGGGAGAGGGAGGGAGATAGATAGAGGGAGACAGAGGGAGACAGACAGAGAGGGAGACAGACAGAGAGGGAGACAGACAGAGAGGGAGACAGAGAGAGGGAGACGGAGAGAGGGAGACGGAGAGAGGGAGACAGAGAGAGGGAGACAGAGAGAGGGAGGAGGGCGACAGACAGAGGGAGACAGACAGAGGGAGGAGGGCGACAGACAGAGGGAGACAGACAGAGGGAGGAGGGCGACAGACAGAGGGAGACAGACAGAGGGAGGAGGGCGACAGATAGAGGGAGGGAGACAGATAGAGGGAGGGAAACAGACAGAGGGAGACAGACAGAGGGAGACAGAGACAGAGGGAGACAGAGGGAGAGAGAGGGAGAGAGAGGGAGAGAGAGACAGAGAGAGGGAGAGAGAAACAGAGAGAGAGAGAGAGAGATAGAGAGAGATAGAGAGAGGGAGGGAGAGATAGAGAGAGGGAGGGAGAGATAGAGAGAGGGAGGGAGACAGAGCGAGAGAGAGAGAGAGATGTGTGTATGCCGGGTCTGGTGGCTCAGTGGACGAAGGCGTCCGCTGCAGGGGCCTGTGTTCAACCTCATGGTCATAGTTTTTTTTTTTGCTCTAGCCCCGCCCCCCTCCCCCACTGACCCCGCCCCCACCGGTGCGGCCCTCGGCCACAAACCACACTGTAAATTTGGCCCCCGAGAGAAAGTTTGTGAGTACCCATGCTCTGGATGGTGCCAGAACCAGCTTCTCGCTGGTCCAACTCCATATTGGGTCGAAGATGATGGACATGACATCATTGATGCGCATCAATGCCTCTGGGGGCATTGGCATGGGAGTGGGTGTCAGAGAAGGTCTTAGTCTCACTGCCATTGCCGTACTGTACCCAGTACCGGATCCGTGGGGCCCGACTGGTGCTGAGGGCATACCCACCAGCGGGAATCCAGTAGGGGCCACTCCGAAACCCATGGGGCCCAAAGGTGCTCCAGAGAGCTCAGGCCGTCCAAAAATAAGGTGCAAGGCCTCATAGATCTCATGTGGCTGGGTCTGGGTAGCTCCTACTCTGGGAAAATCAGGGAAGCAAAGAGGTGCGGGGCTCCCTCGTCTCGTCCGAAGATTTGGACAGAAGCAGAGAAGCCGAAGACCTCTTTGACTAATTAGACTTCTTCTTCTTCTGCTTCCAACTTTCGTCCTCTGTGAATTCACCTCCTCCTTTTTAACTGCCCCACCTCATAACTGGCTTGCTTTACAGAACAGCTTTTTCAGCATCCCACCATAATCCTGCCTTCCCAAAGCCAAACATAACTACAGCCAAAAATACTAAAGTAAAAATGTGTTATTTGTACCTAAGAACACCAGTGCACCGGGAGACCTACTATGTGCCTGCAAAACCCCATAAAGCCGCTGCTACAGACCTGACAGGTGAAATTGATTTATGCTATGCACAAGAGCGCCTTGCCATAACTACTGTATTGCGTCTAGAGTAGGGCAGCCATATTCTAACTAGTTTGAGAAAAGAAAGGCAAAAAAAGCAAGGTTTCTAGGCATGGGGGGGTCTGTCTAACTTGTTATCCCTAAGTCAGGCTTAGAAACTCTAAAAGAATTAACTAGGGAGTTGCTTTACAAAATGTGCCGACCTCCACACATAAAGTATGAGACAAGGGGACATTCTGAAATCTTGGTTAGATTATTGAAGTGGTCTTCAAAATACATTTCTGCCGAGCCCCCATCGAGAAAAAATGTTTTCTGCACAATTAATATATTAATAGTGAATGTTTACTTTCTTGATAGCGCTTCACTCCCTCTGCTATTCTGTTCATGCTTCAAAAGCAGGCATAGGAAGACAGTTTGAAGACCACTTTCAGTATTGGGTAAATATAACTGTTTTTAGCAGGACTGCAGAAGTATTTTCTTGATAACCTGCATTATTGATTTATCTCTAAGAACACATTGCATATACTTTCAGAACAGGCAATACGGTATTTAGCAAATGCTCAACAGACAATCTGAATGCAGTGTCATAAAGCAAAATGATGCCCTCCCCCTGCAGAATGTGGTGTGAGACTCGCTGTTCTCATATCTCACGGATATTCAGATGCCTTGGGATGAAATGGGGCCCCTGAATTGTGGGGCTGCGCTAGACCCTTGCCTGCACAGGCCTGTCACCCAGACAGCAGCTACATAGAAGCAGTGACTCACCACTTAAAATAGCTAAACATTAATCAGTAATCTGTTTAGCATGCTGATTCAGTTTCCGTCATACTTCAGGTTTTCGGTGTGGGTGGCATATCTGACATTTTGACAGGAAGGGTAGGGTCTAACCGTGTTTCATAATTTGGAGCACCCATTGGTCGGATGTGATGCTCCTCCACCTGGGGAAGTGGAAGATGATGCAGCTTCCCACTGGGCAATCGTGTGCTGCTGAAGGTGACTTAAAGCAGCTTTGTGGCTGGAGGGGACCTGGGGTTTGGGTTGTATGTTGCGCCTGGGGGCCTAGATGCTATCGGCTTTATTCCCGGCCTATATTTCAAAAGGACTAGGAGGCCTGTTGCTGCTGACTGAAGTACTGACATTGAGCCTGTTGTTATCTCCTGCCGAAGCCTAGAAAGGGGCAAGTTTGCTAGGGGAACTGCTGAACAGGCAGGACTAGGCCTAGAGAGCACGCAGTAAGTGATTTCTAATGCATCACATTTCCTGCTAGTATTTCTATACAGAATTCTACTGCATCTCCTGCATTGTTGAGGATTGATTTTGATGACTTGAGGTACTTGACCCACTGGTTGTGCACCATGGGTGATGTGATATTCCTCATCTCGTCTATTCCTATTTCCCACCAGGCTGTGGTGTACACTTTTTAACCGCGTTTATCAAAACTACGTAGAGGTGTTTTGAATGTCTTACTTACTGTGTGACCATTCACATATTCACATGATGTATATACATGTGGTATTTGACACTAGGTTTAGTACCCTTTGCAGATTGCGCAACATTGTTTTGATTTATTTGCTTCATCGTGGGAGTGTTTCCCCGTACTAGTAGGTTTCCCCCAGTCGAGGATACATTATTTTTACCCCCATTGAGACTAGGTGTATGCTAATTAGTCTGGCTCTCTTCTTCCTTGCAAGTTGCTAACATTTTCTTGTTGTCCTGATGATGGCACTGACAATTTGTTGATAACGGATCGAAACATCGACAAACAAACTAGTGGACTGATAGGATTGATCATAATAATCATTATGTACTCTTATTTGGAGTCTTGTCATGATTAATTCATTTTTTCAGGCCCGAGAGATCGTTGTACACATTTACTGTATATTTTTCTGTACCGCACTATTGCACATCTTCTTCACTGATGTCACCTTCGACTTGCACTGTGTCGTATTTGGAGCACCTGTTATGCGATATTGAATTAAGTTATCTGCTCAATTTGAACTGATTGATTCTGAATTGCAATTCTTTGCCTAGGGGGTTTAGACCAGAAACCTCTCCCAAAGGGAACCATTGTATCTTCTCTAACCTTACTAGCCCAGGTTCCCAGGGTTACAGGGTTGCCCCATAATAGTTTACGATGGTGACTCAAAGCAGCTATGCGGCTGGGGTTTGGGTAGCATGTTGTGCCTGGGGGCCTGGATGCTGTTGGCTTGATCCCCGGCCTGTATCTCAAAAGAACTGGGGTGCTTGTTACTGCTGACTGAAGTACTGATGTTGTCTCTGTTGTTATCCCCTGCTGAAGCCTTGAAAGGGGCGAGTTTGCTGGGGGACCTGATGAACAGGTGGGACTGGGTCTAGAGAGCAAGCAGTGACTTTGCTCTCCTTAAATCTTTCTAAGGCCGAGTCTGCCTTCGCTCTAAACAGCCAGAGTTATCAAAGGGCATATCCATCAAGGATTGTTGGATGTTGGAAGAGTAGCCTCTGGAGCAAATTCAGGCATGGCACCGAAGCAACACACTTGTTTCAACTGCCCTACTGAGACAGTTGGTCGTATCCATGCCTGAGCAAATTATTTGCTGCATGTTGGCCATCCGTGATAAGATGTTGCAGAGTTAGCAATATGTCTTCTGGGACAGCTGGCAAGAAGTTCACATTCTGTCCCACAGCGCATGCGAGTACCTCCCCAGGAAGCAAGTAGTATTGAATAACTTGAGGGCAAGGCTGGTGGAAGAAAAAATATGCTAGCAAATGTCTCCATGAATTTAGACTCTGTCAGGAGGAGTTGTAGAAAATGCATTTGGGTTAAGGTGACTTGTGGATGCCTGTACCACCAAGCTCGCCAGAGTGGGGTGTTGAAGGAGAAAAGCCGGATCCCTGGACTCAGGTCTATGCATCCTTTCCACTTGCCTATTAACTCGGGGGCAAGATCCTGGCTTCACCCAAATGCCCAAAAACGCATCAGTAAGGGCCTTATTGAAGGGAAGCAGAGGTTCTTGGCTCACTTGTCCTGGGTTGAGCACCTCAGTTAAAATATTTTTTCAGACTGAGATCCAAAACTTCTACAGCCCTCCTAATCACTGTTGTGAAAGAGGAGGAATCCTTTGTTGCCTAAGTCACGTTAGAGGAGGAATGACCAATATCTGGAGAGGTGTCTAGCTCACTGGCATCTAGCAGATCCAGAAATAGGTTTTCATCATCATAAGGAGGATCATCACTATCTTCGCCGGCATGAGGTTGGTAGGAGTGCAGGCATGTCATCTGCGACCTTGGGGCTGGTGGTAACTGAGTTTCAGAGTCCAATAAAACTCTTGGCTCTTCTTCTGGGGTTGGAGAATTTGGAGCTGGCGTCGAGACCCAGGGTTGCGGTGTCAGTTATAGTGCTGGAGATGAAGTGAGGTCGAGTGGGGCAGTCCGCATTAGGGATGGATCCATCAGCAGTAACCCGAATGGAGGTCACCTTGGATCATTATGGCCCGAGGGCACTTCCGAAGGATCCAATGGGGTACCAAAAATTTTGCCCAAGACTAGTTTAAACTTATGGAAATGTAGAGAAATCGTCAATGGCCCAGTGAAATCTGGGAGCATTGAAATCTACTACAAAATTGATTATGATTAGGGGGAACGACTCCATGGCTTGGAGTAACATGACTCTCAACAGTGGAACTGCAGGGATAAAGGAGACCTGGAGACTCCTGGTGTTGATTGGATTTCTTGGACTTACCTGGACTTTGAAGAAGAACAGTTGCGAGATCGGCCCCAGGAATGAGAGAGCGTCCGTGCCTTTGACCCTGACAGGGACCGGGCTTTCTTTGACTTCCTCCGAAGTTCCTCTGATGTTCTGCAATGGCAAGTTTGGTTTTGTGGTCACCGATGGGCTTTTTATTCCTCGTTGCACAGCATATTCATGAGTAGAGTTGTGCCTGGAGCCGAGGCACCAGAGACAGACGTTGCAGGTGTTTGTCACTGAAATTCGATGGTTGCAGTACTTCCAAGGTTTAAACCCTGTGGTTTTTAGAAAGGGACAGGGGTCTTGCAAACCGGATAAATTAGAGTGAAGGAAAACTTAAACTGACAGGATTCAATAGAGCCGTGATGCAGGCATACACCAGTGGCTGCACCACTGATATTGGGCTCCCATAAACACAAAACAGAGGGCAAAGTGAGGAAGATGACCACTCCTAAACACAAATCAAAAGCACACCTTCTACAAAACTCCTAGCCGAGGGCTTAATTTTGACTTGCTTAAAATGTGTAAAATTGGTATGCCCACTTTATTACGCTGTCTCCACCCTTTAACCAGCATGAAGGTGGCAAACAGACGCAGACAAATATAACAAACCTCGTAACAGTACAAGATCGCAACCTGAAAAAACGTTTTAACTGCATTATTACCAGGTTTGACAATGCTCCCGCGGCCAGAACTTTTCTCCGAGATCATGGAAGTTGTCTTCATCATCAAAGCAGCCGCACTTAGACATGCACTTCATGTCGACTTCATTGAAGAATGGCTGCTCTGGTGGGCATCTGGGATAACAGCCTAAAGTAAAACAGAAGGAGGGAAAAAGTAATTCCCTTAGACTTCCTGTTAAATCGAAACTCAAACATACAGATTTTGTTAAAGCATTACTGATGCACCTGAGGCCACACTAACTGAAGATCAGGTTGTTAGGATTGGAGGAAATCTGAGTATAAAGGACAAGTTGAGGACACGTTTTGATATTGTCGCCATTCCTCAGGTATTCATGATAAATCAGAGGAGTGATGTGTTGCATGCAGCTAAGCAGAAACAAGGAATATCATCCACTGCCGTGCAGGGCTGACCTACAGGGCAATCATGCAGTGCCAGAAGGGCTGGTTTGTCACTGTTTGTGGGCCTGTTTTTTGTTCTGATGAGCCGGTTTTACTGTTAATTTACCTTATATTAACACACATATTGGCTGCAGTACCGCCTATACAGCGTTTATTTACAATTTCAAAACGTCCCCGATTTACAAATGTGGCCACTTCTTTAGCTATCTGATTCGCTAACGGGGACCACTTCTATTTTGGGGCCCGGTCAATTTTTTGTTCTCACTCCGACCCTGGAGTCATGTATTGGGCTATCTTGCCTATGCTTGCTGAAGCTGGGTTAGATATTCTGCCAAATAAGAAATGTGGCATGTAATCAAATGTTGTGTGGTCAAGGTTTCACCATTCATGCTTTGCAACTAAGCAATGCCTGATGTACCAATAACAGGAACATACATTAAGGCCACAGTTTCATGTACATACTGTGTATGCTTTTGAAATCGCAAAGGTGAATGGGACTGATATGCCAGCACAGTGTGATCATACCACGATGGCCCTCGCACTCCAGTAACATCAATTACTGTTGCAAAATAGAAGAAGAATGCCCCCTTGGAAACAGTTGCTTGTGTTTGCTTCTCCTTCTAATGACAGGTGCAGCTCAGTTACCAGCTGCGCAGTCTCGCACTCCTTGGCACCGCACCATCTCCCCCCTCACCAGCACACCTCATAAATAAGTCACAGACAGCAGCTGTAAATGCCCCGTTCAAACTGTAAATTTAAGAGCAGGTATAGCAAGGGCATTGGAAGAGAGCATGGCTATCCTGAGTTGGGCAGTCCCTGAGGTAAAAATACAAACAGAGAAAAGGGATAGCGCCCATGAAGAAAGATATGAACTGTTCCCCTCCCAAACATACTCCCTCTCACCTTCCAATCCTGGCAAATCATGGATACATTTCCCGCTGGGGTTGCTGCATGTCTTCATACAGGGAGCTCCACAGGGCAGGTAGTGCCACTCACATTCGCCCTCTGGGTTATAGTAATCACAGAACAGAGCTGTGGGAGAGAGTAAAAGGAATAAAGGTTACACTTAAGCTATAAACTGTATTAATTAAAGCGTGATTGCCACTCACATTCGCCCTCTGGGTTATAGTAATCACAGAACAGAGCTGTGGGAGAGAGTAAAAGGAATAAAGGTTACACTTAAGCTATAAACTGTATTAATTAAAGCGTGATTGCAATGCAATTCTCCCCTTATCTGTAGGAAGACTAAACTGAGAGCTTTATTCAGGAGGAATATGTTGATGTGTTTGTATTGCTGAAGGAGTTGAGAAATACGTTCTTTAAGAAACATTATTAAACAATTCTATTTAGAGTTGCTCAAAATAATTATTCACAACTAAAGGTAACTTTTCTTCGTGAAGGTCAAAAAATCAAAGCTGTGTGTTCTTATTGAAGAATGTTAAATTAAGTATAAAGTAAGGTCTGTCATGCCATACTGGCAGAGCTTCAGGAAATGTGACAGCAACAGGCTCCAGGGAAGACACGGCTACGCCAGTGTATGCTTCCTTACAAGGTAACTTCCTACTTCTTCACTTGTTTTCAATCATAAACTTGACACATGGTTGTTAGACCTGTCATTTCTTATATGTCAAATTGCTCCTAAATTAGTAAACACTGGACTATCAGCCGTCAGGTACTGAAGGGTGAACTTTAGTATCAATGGGCCAGATTTACCAAGACTTTGCAACCGTGATAACAGGACGCAAAGCGGCAGCGGTTTACAATCCAGTAAAAGATGATTTATTGCTCTGGAAAGGTGCACGCTTCTTAGTGCAAAAAGAGCTCGGTGCTGCTTTGTGTTAAGGGTCCTTTACTCTGCAGTATCAGAGGAAACACCCATCGGTTTTGACACAAAGTCCGATCCACTATCATGGCCAAACCAGGCTTTCCACCAGAAACTAACACCTACTGGAAACATGAACCACCCAGGGGGAATATGTTGAGTTCTTGCAGAAAGTGAACAATGCATGTGTGCTACAGTTCACAGCAAATATCCAGTTCATCGGACCCTTCTGTGTTTGTTTACTTATAGGAATTTGTATGGGAAGGGTATGCTTCCAGTAGAAAATCCAGCCCTAGGCTGCGCCCACTGGCTGACTGACCTCTGTGCCATGGTATGGGGTTGTTCATCCTACGCTTTTAGCTCTCGCCTAGCGTTGCAGCGCGCAGGCGCTGCTCGCTTTGCGAGGCATGCAGTATACACTATAGCGTGGAAGCTTCGCGGAAGCTCCGCCCACTCTCCGCCCATATTTTTGATTGGCTTGGATCCTAAATGCTGCCTTGTTAGTCCCTCCTTATGACGAGCATGTCGTCATTTGTATCCTTCCATGGCTACTGGCCCCTTTACTTTCGACACTATTTTCTTCCGTGTCGCCCCCCTCCCCTCCCGCAGTCCGTGACTTCTGGCGCCGCTCCCCCGTTCGTGCCTTTTTGCCCACCCGCCGTCCCGTTTCCAATGCAATAGGTCTCGCGTAAATGCGAGTCCTATTGCATTGCAAATGCTTGTTTCAGTGTAACTGACTGTTTCCCGGAGGAGCCCTATCTGTCTAACTACCTCCCACATCATACGCACATCTCTGTAAGTTTGCCTAGCTTCGGAACGCTCTCGTCCCTGAATAATGTGATATGTTATTTATTTGACCGTTGAGTCGATCGACGTGGGACCTTCCGCCGACCGTGCGGACTAGCACCGCTGCAGGCGGGCAACGGCGTATGCAGAGCGCGTTGCCCAAGATTCCAGGATGTCGTTTGTGAGGCGATGAGGAGCGGGTAGTGGCGTGGGGGTGCGCGCTGCCCTGGTCGCGGTAAAAAAGAACCGGCGGGAGGAGCACCAATGAGCTGGATGCAAGAGCGGGCAGCGGTGGGTGCTGAGCAGGCTGCCCGTGGTGAGAGCCAGAAATAGGAGCAGCATGGAGGTGAGCTCTCTGCCCGCTGCAGGAAAGATGCGGTCGTGCTGGCCGGCAGCCTGGAAGATGGCCATTTCAGGTGTTCAGGGAGCCGATCGGGCGAGGCCATGATCCCCCTCTACCGGCAAGGATGAACCAAAGTATCAGGATCACACGTGTTGGAACTTAACAGCACCTTTAGCCAGTACGGCAATGCTCAGTAGAAGGTGGCGGCATTCCGTTAAGACGGCCAGCCGCCGCATTGTAGGTCGGCGCGGGCTCGCTTGGCCCGGAAACGGTTAAGGACAATGTCTCAGGACAATACATAGTGAAGGTAAGCACAACAGCTAGGTTCCGGTAAACAATGAAGGACGCGGGGGGCGCAGTGTAGCCTTGGGTTAATGCTGCGGCGTACCTGGTATAGTTGGTCGGGCTATGTAAGAGTGGTAGAGCACGAGATTTAGCACCACATAACTATAGCACTAAGCACTAAATGAGATATCTATGAAGGGGATGGTCGGGGGTTCGAATCCCGACCAGGCAATAAATGTGAAAATTGTTTGGAGGCTCTAAGATTACAAACGGGGAGAATCTAGCTTGGTATTGTTTATGCCTCTACGTGGGTGAGAGTGATTACCTCAGCGCCCATGCCCTGTTTGCTCTTGGGCAGAACCGGTGTCTCTTACGTTATTGATTTTCCTGCGGCAGCACATTGTTTACCTTAAGCCGACCAAAATATGGGGTGCACTTGGAAACTGTTTTAAGAGTGAAAGACCCGCACCATTTGCTACATACAAATGTTGCCTGATGCACGCGTCACATACGTTAAAAGTAATGGCGGGTGGGAACACAGGCTGGCATTTGTACTGCAGAGAGTGGAGGAAATTTGAACTGTTACTGGTTGGTTGAATATGGAAGCCAGCAACGGGGGGAAGTGTCTGGCATGAACAAAGCGGGTGACATGCTGCAGGCTGAAGAAGAAGCCCTGGCTCGTAGCAATGAATGACGTACATTCACGAGGCATGCGCAACAATTCACCAATGTGCTAGGCATAGTGAAAATGATACCATGTGCCCTTTGAACTGTGATGACATCACAGACTTGACCTCTGAGCATCACAGCAGCCCCATCCATATTTGCTGGTTAAAATTTATGGGGAGAGAAAGAGTGGAAACTACAGAAAGCTAACAGAGCCCTGAGTCCTGCAGCTGCTGCCTGACCTTTGACCCCAGGGGTAGCAGAGGTAGTGGGGTGCCATTGGCAAGGCAGGTAGAAGCTGCAACCCCTGGAGGCTTCTTACCTCCCTGGATATTGACAAATGAAAGTGGTGACATGTGGGGAGGGGAGAAGCGGCTTGTGATAGGCTCTCTGTGGGGCGGGAGGGAGGGGTGGGGTAGGTGAGTGAAAGGGAGGTTGAAAGGATCCAGAAGGCAGGCTCTGAGGGGGGCAGATGACAGTGAAGGGAGTGTAGAGCTCCAGACAGGCAGTGGGTGGGCAAGACAGCTGTGGCCAGGAGCGGGTGGAAAGGCATTTGTGATAAGATGGTGGAAAGGGCAAACGCAAGCAAGGTGCAGGAAAAGGCCAGTGACAGGGGATATGTGGAGGCGAGCGGTCACAGTGAAAGAAAGGTGCAGACGTGAACATTGTGACAGGTTAAAAGGCCGGGCAGTTTACCAGGGGTTCAAGATAGGCCATAACAAGAGGGAAAGAGTAGTGTTAAGAGGAAGTGAGTAGAAAGAGCAGTGAGAGAGAAGTAGGAATGAGCTTTGGGGTTTGGTGGGCCACATGTAAGGGGAAAGAGAAACAGTGCCAAATAAAATGGCTCTAAGTGAAACGATCATTGCAAAATGGCACAAGGACTTGTGGTGATAGCACCAAGAAGCAGGACAATCCTGCAGTTCTAAGCGCCTTCTAAAAAATATGGGCATTTATAATTAGGATTTGAAAATGTGTAAATGGTTGGGGGCCACGTAATCACGCTTTACTTTAGAGTAGACTACTACTGTAAAAGATAACAAGTGTAGGTGTTAGCAGCGTGTTTCACACAGGCAGGAAAGCAGCAGTGTTTCATCCTGTGAAGATGACGTAAAGGACTATTCCATCACAACAAAGATGCCCCATAACCCATTGTTTGTAGGTACTGTAGGATGGACACACCGGGAAGCATGGCCAGAGCTAAAAGCAGTCCTTAGTTTTATTACTAATCCTAAACTGGACCAAGCAAAATCGCCTATCTCCAGGAAAGTTTGGAGTATTTCACTGAAAAAAAGTTTTTAGGTCAAGCCTGGGCAGCGCATGCGCTGCTCTGCGAGGCATGCTGTATTCAGGTAGGGTCTTGAAGCTCCGCCCACTCTCCGCCCATATTTTCATTGGCTTGTGTCATTGTCCACTGTAAATTGTGGCTGTTCATTAATCAATAGGCTTAGTAGTCCCTTCTTAGTACCGCCTTGTCTCATTTTATAACCTCCCATGAGGACACCCCCTGTTACGTGTGTTGTTACTCTGTAGGCTTTAATTACAGCCGTCGAGCACTATTTTCTCAAATAGCTTTGCCGTTGCAGGCAGGACATGCTCTCTCCTAACCCGTTAAAAAAAATGTATAGCACAAACGCATTTGGAATGTATTAGGTCTCGCATTTGAGAGAATTTAAGCTATTGGCATTGTAAATTGTATTCATCTTTTTTAAAAACAACACATAAATAAAAGGCATTGCCATTTACCGTGCCAATAGCTCAAACTCTCGTAAATGCGAGACCTATTGCATTGCAAATGCTTGTTTTTGCTGTGTTTTCTCTTTCCTGCAACACAATGCAGCAACTGTGATCCTGCTCTGCGTTGCGTGAAGTCTTACAAATTTGGACAGTATACTGCTTTATTGGAAGCAATTATCACAAGGAAAAATGAAGATTTAGGAGAAGGGATGAGTCCCCATGCAGCTTTCCAGAAGACAGCCGTACACCTTTTGACATGACACACTGTTCCCCTTCATTTAGTGAATGGCACACAATTCAGAACATATTTGATCAGAATCACATAGTCTTCAAGTATCATTTGTATTTGCTGCTTTCTAATGTGAGAAATGTGTAGGGGTGTTAGCGCATGTGCAGCTTTAGCTAAGAAAGGAGAACAGGTGCGGCGTAGAAGCAGGTAGATGCTGCTTCCCTTCCCTGTATATTATGATAATCTGTTAATCAGTCCTTACCTTTCTATCTTTGTCTCTAAGACTTTACCCTTTTCTAGTTCATGAGTTTTGAAGTCGTTTGATATGTACTATGTTTTACTTTTTGTAGTTATTATTTCTTAGTTCCTTGCTCCCACTCTTGCCCAGCATAATGCGCAGGGGCGTAGCTTCAGGTGGTGTTTGGGGTGTGATACCCCTCAAATAAATGCATTTGTGGCTTGAGAGTTGGGTCTGAGGACCCTGATTCGGGCCTTATATGCCTTTGTTGGGTTTTTTCATAGTCCTTGTTTGACTAAAAAGTTTTAACTTGTTATTTTTTTTAAAGGAACTTAGACAGAGGCCTACTTAATGCAAATAAGTATTGAACTTGTTCCTCACTGAGTAAGCTACGTCCCTGACAATGCGCCCCATTCATCTTTTCTGCCTTTTTTACTATGTTCATCCGAACTATGATTCGATACTCACGGCATACAGTAGGGCTTCTCCAGTGAATACAAATGCCAACTTCATTGCAGGCCTGGGCGTAGGCAGCAACCGCAGTACAGAAGCATTCACAGTCTCCGCCGGTGTCGCAGGCACAGGCGTCACTCACACAGGCTTCGTAGAAGAGCAGAGGGCTGACCTGTGGGCGTCAAGAGGGCAGCAGAAATGCAAGTGAAGTACTCAAAGAAGATGCAAAAATAAAGCACTTAATTTACTGGATCTGACTTGACAAACAGAAGCCTGCAAGACTCATTGCTACAAATTGATTAAAATAACCCTTAGAGCAAGCCTTGATTCCACCCAAAGGACTATTACCCTCTCACTTCGTGCTCTTGGCCATATAGTATATCATTCCGCCTTCTAAGAAATACTTCCATTGGAATGCATGCAGGACTATTTCACTCTATTTTTGCCAAATTCTATTCTTTATCTCCTACATGCATTATATATAGAAAACAATCCGTTTTTCTACGTTTAACCAGCATAGTCAAAGCCAATAGGGCAGGCTTTAATGTGATAAACAGCATGTAAAAAACATTTGTTAATGCCTTTGTGTTTTTTACATGCTTTGGAACATTAAAGCCAGACCTCGTAAATGATTGTTCATGAAGGAGCTTCTACCACATACACTACTTACTAGATTCAAGACAAATATGTTCTTAAATGCCAATTAAATGTGGAACAAGATCATTACAGAGTATGTTTCATTACTACACTACACCAGTGATGTATTCAGTCAAAAAAACCTCGTTTTGAGAAGTTTTGCGAAGAGCAAGTGGTTGAGTTTAACACTCAGGTTGAGATTAAAAGAGGGAGCACTGGACACTGAAATTCCACTGACCTGCCCACACATTTTTGTCACATGAAAGCTACTTGAATGATTTGGTCTGAGTTAGGTCACCATTAATTCCTGACTACCGTGTAGTGCGTTATAGTGCAATGTAGCAGTGCAGGGATTCGAAAAGTACTCCTATTACACTGAGAAGACCATAATTTGCCCTTTTGTTAGTGTTAACCTCCAGGGGTGCGCCCTGATTGGAGCACCTCAAAGACTATAGTTACCAGTCTCTTTTCCTGCAGATTTAGGCATATTCTAGCTACCCAGTTACTTGATGTTTGCATCTATTCAGTGAAGTCTTTGAAATAATCAAATATATATCATGGTGCAGTAAAATTGGGTTGCTTTGAACTTTAATGACTGCTAAAGTTTAGTCAAAAATGCCGTCCGCTTTTAGGTGAAATTCCTCGATTCAACTCTATTTAAGATTACAAATAGAAAATAACTAACATTGGCTACTGATGATCTACTAAGCAGTACTCGTTTGGCTTATTGGGTCACGGTACAAAGTGTTTTGGATTTTTTGGAAAGATCAAACAAGCAGGAAGAAGTTTCATTAAAGATTAAAGTAGGACTTTCCTTATTTGGGAAATCTTCTGAAACTGATTTCCTAGGGGTGGATTAGAAGCTGAAGTTTTATGGTATTGTTTTAGCTGGAAAGTGGTCCACATAGGTATTCTCAATCAAACCTGCTTGGCCAGCCAGGCATATCTAGAAGCAAAATGTAATTTGATATGTGATCTATAAACTAGACTGCCTCCACTGATTTTTGATACTTCAGAGAGAGCACCAGGTGTAGATGGTTGTATACATTGGAGACGGCTCTAATCCATTGACTCAATTCTCATGCTTTTCTTTAAAGAGGGAAATAAAATTCTACTAAACCTGGGCAGGAAACAACTCTTACACTAAATAGTTCAATAGCGAGGCAGAACCTGCAATTTATAGATTTCTTAGTAGAATATTTCTGCTTACCATAGTTACCTGGTGTCAGAAATTCCATTATCAATATGACTCCTACCACCTTAATAAACACAATCTGGTTAGCCCAAAGCACATCCTTCCCAGTCAAAGCTTTTACCTTATGATTTAGGGTCTGATTTAGAGTTTGGCAGACAGGCTTTTAGTAATGTGACAAAGTACCCTGCCACCCAAACTCTCAGTTATTTAGAGACATGCTGGCCTTACGTATTCAGTCAATTAAGCCAACAGAGACAGAATCTTACTCCATCGGCCATAGGAGGGCGGACAATGCAGTGTCTGCTCTATTTAGTGCAGACGGTCTGATTGTTTTTGTTTCCTGTCCTTCACCATCAGGGAAAACCTGACTGTGAGGGACAGGACATGAATAATGATCCACACACCCTGGAAGAAAACCCCCAAGATGTGGGGGTCATTATTTCTTTGTTTTTCAGGAAACAACCGATTGATTTAGGAATTTCTTTCTGAAAAACATAAATACTGGAAAAGTTTGGTGAAAGGCCATCAATCGACGGCCGCAATCCAACAAACATTTTGCTTTGTACATTGAGAGGAACAATCATGACAACTGGGCATTTCAGTGTACAGGGATGACAGCTGGGCTGGCTGTCAACTCTATATTTGGGGGACTGTCCTCTGTCAGGGTGGCAGAAGTAATGTCCTCTGCACGTTTTATGGACTGTGCTCTTTTCATCCAGGTCAAGGAGTGAGGTAGAACAGAGATTAGAAAGAGCACAATGGAGCAAAAATTGCAGATAAGCCAGTCTTCAGAGAAGAAGGGGAGTTAGAATGTACCACTCGAATATGAGCAAATGGCCAAAATATAATCACATAAATATATTGCCATAAAAAAGAAACACAGTAAATGATACATGAAAGAGGATGTAGTTTTTCATACGGAAAACATTAAAAAATGCTGCTTGCCGTATGGTGACTAGTTTCTTTAATCTTCGATGATCAGGTGTTCTAAAGTTTAACTTTTGCAATCCAGAATGTTTTTTTTCATTTGATCCATAAACAATAGTCATTTCCAACCATGTGGAAACCAAGGTGCTACTCATACTTGCCTTTGAAACCTCATATACATTCTCATTAAAGTTGTCAGTGACAACAAAACATTGACTTCCCTCTGTTACCTGAGTATGGCATGCTGCAAAGACATCGCTTGTGATAGTGCTACACTGCTTCTGGGCCCAGGACTTCCTGTAAGGGTTGGAAGAGCAAGGATCCTTGGGATACCCAACATCTGGGCAAGTTGGTGAGAACTTCCAGCTGTTACCGAATTCTGTCACATCCCCTACCACAGCTAAGCTCCTCGTGGTGAAGTCATTTTTGCTGTTTCCATCATAATTGCCGCACAAGCCACATATCTTCCCCTGTGAAGAAAACACACATAATGGAGTCAGGTAGAGAACTAGAGTTTAGTACTGTTGTTGTATTGTTTCCAAATGGTGGTAGAATTGCTGAATGCACACATTTCATATGTCTAATTTCTGTCATCTAAATATGTTGTACATTCTGCAGCACCAGCTTGAATTAGCACCCACTCCAAAAACACTCCCTCTGTATGTATATAGTTGCTTATATTGCTTTATATATAATGCATACTACAACATCTTTCAAACGATTCCATAGCACAAAATAATATCAAAATTAAAATTATTCTAGCATCCTACCACATCAAGGTTACGTAAGAATGAAAATATAAACCATAACAAATTGCATTATCATATTGATTTAAATAAGCAATTTGTTCTTTCTTATAATAATTATGTTAATAGCTAACATATTACTTAAAAACCTTTACCTAAACAAATAGTACTTATAAAGAACTAGAAACATATAATCAAAGATACAGAAAAATAAATAATCTTCTTTTTCCCATTAAACAATTAATAAATATCGATAACTTTCAGAGAACAGTATAAATACTAATTTTCATTTAAAAAAATAAAATCATTCGATACAATACTGCACCTAAGTATTTTTTAAATTATAGATAAGGTAGTATTTTTTAAAAGGATATTCCATCGCTCCTCAAAAATAGGCAGTTGATCTTGCATAATATGTTTTTTTTAAAGTAACAGCTTGTAGCATTTGTCTCATCCAATCATCATACAATTGCACATATGGCCTTCACCAATTCCTAAAAATATATTTTTTACCACTGCTAAAGAAGTAGCAATCCACCACTTCTAAAGAACTGTGAGATTGAGTATTTTAGAGAAGTCATGAAGAACATTCAATAATTGTTCAATTAGCTTTTAAACAACTCCGGGCTCATTCTATGATCAATGTATGCCATGTAAAGTCCCAATAGTTGTAATATGTCTTCTGAAAACATAGATCTGCGCACAATGCAGACTTTCAAATACACACAGACCAAATCTTGAGTACATTTTTCGTCATCAGACACAAGAAACCTGACTCAGAAGAAAAGGTCAATGTATAAAGTAGAAGTGGGTTATCAAAAACCTTAGGTCAGTGACAGTAAGTTACAGTATGACAGTTGTTTGCTAAGTGTTAGTGGTTGCCTATGGAATAATGGCAATAACATGGAATATTCATGAACTGTTGGAAGTCTGATGGGCATCGCTTGTTTTTTACTTAATATATGTCGGTGCCAATTGAATGTGATTGGTCTTATGAAGATTTGGTATAGCTCGTAATTGTCTTGAAAATGGAGATGGAAGCTTGTGAAATTTTGGTGGTCTGTTGTGAATGAATTGTTGATATCTGAGGAACATTAATGATTTTATGTGGAATATAAAATAGAATCTGAGGTGTAATAAAGGATTCCACAAGGATGTGTGATGATTGACATCTTTGGTGCATTGGTAGTCTCTGTAGAAGAATTGGCAGATGTGTGTTGTGCTGAGAATTTTCTAGGGAACTTTGTTGGATGTCTGTGATGCATTTTCGATTTCCGAATAAGCAATGCTTAAAATCTGTGTTGTTCTGCTGGTTACTTTGCAGAAAAAATCAGTCTGTGGAGTGTAAATGGTCCCCAGTAAACATCTAATTATAGTTTAATACCTCTACTTTCTATGTTGGTGACAGAGAAAAGCTTTTGCCCCCAACTCACCTGCATAAGAATCCTATTGTCTCCACACATGGCTGTGTCCACAACCATCATGTCTGTGACCAAGCCCTCCAATCTCGGACCTATTCCACTATGGCTACTGATTGCCATCACAAAGGAGGAATCCTTCTTCTACCAAGGCTGCTTCCTTACACCATTGAGCTGCTCAATAACTGATGTACTAGATGGGATAGGCAGCAGTAAAAACAAATCAGCTCTACAACTCAGAGACTTTGCAACAGCTAACCAGCTTACATAGACTCTGCGGATCATTTACCTCTGTGCGGTTGGTTTTGATGTGGGCATATTTATTTCTGTTCTTGGCTAAATAGATTCCTGTCTCTGCTGTTTATTCCTCTCAGTCTATAATTTTCAGAATAAGGCCCATTTAGGGATTTGAGGGTCCCAGTAGAGATGATTTTTTTCTTCTGGCACTGGATCATTATTAATTACTGTTATATTGTCATTCAATACTGCCCATGGTAATACACACTCTGTATTATACTGTCTTGAATTGGCCACCTGTACAACGATGCCTCATCTTCAGTCTCAGCATGGCAATAAGCCTGTGTGATATGCTACTGAAGTGTACCTGGTTGCAATCTTCAACAAGGATCTTCCTGGATTTCATTGAACATCTCCACTTGCTGCTGAAATTGCTTGGATGTTGAGTCCTAGTTTCAGGACAGATTATTGACCAATTATATAAATTCTAAATTACGGCATAATGTAATTGTTTTATTTAGGGTCATGCCAAAAAACTCAGGAGAAGTCATCATACTATGTCCTTGCTGTCATTATCTCACTGGGCAATTACCTTTTTTAGCTGTGCCTAATGTACCTTGCCTTACTTTTGCCTCAGTTACTCTTGAAAAAGGGGAATTTCCTGATGAGAGAGAGAGAGAGAGAGAGAGAGAGAGAGAGAGAGAGAGAGACAGGGGGGAGGGGAGTGGGCACTTAGAATGTAACTATTTTAATAGACCTTGTAGGGAGACTTCATCCCTGAACAGGAGCCGCCTTTTGAGTGTGTAGTATTTCATTCTGCTGTAAGGTTAAATACTACTTTTATCAAAATGATAAGCACTGAGCTGGACAATATATTATCCTTTTTTTGACTGCAGAGTTCTGAGCTCTTGACAACAACAGTAACTCTCTGAGAAGCCTTATACTGCTCACCCTCACTACCCTGAGAGTCAAGTGCAGAAAGTGAGTACTAGGCCTGTTAGACCTGGTACCATTGACGTGGGTCTCCCTTCCATTGTTTCGCTATGCCTCCTCTGTTGATGACATGTTTTTGCTGGTTTAGATGCTTTGGGCACTTTTCCACTGCAAATCAGTGCCAAAGTGCAAGTGCTCCCTATGATAAATTGATGTATGGATTAGTGATTCATTGATTGGATTATTTGATTTACTTGTCAGACCCTAGTACAGTGCACCGCGTGGGCCCAGGGCCTGTAAATCAAATGCTGCTGGTGGGCTTGCAGCACTGGTTGTGCCACCCACCGGAGCAGCTTGTAAAGTGTGACTCAGGCCTGCCATTGCAGAGCCTGTGTGCAGTCTAGTACTGCCATGTTGACTTGGTAAGTGCACCCACTTACCAGTCCCTAAACCTTCCCTTTTATACATATTAGTCACCCCTAAGGTAGGCCTGCGGGCAGGGTGCATTGTATGTAAGAGGTAGGACATGCCCTGATGTTTATGGCATGTCCTGATAGTGAATTACAGCCAATTTCGTTTTTCACTATTGCAAGGCTACCTGTCCACATAGGCCAGAATGGGCAGTTTGATTATAACATTTTATAATCTTAACTGACCCAGGGAACATGGTAGAAAAACGAATTTAGTATGCCTGAACTCAGAATGATAAAATACAACTTTTAGTGAAGTTGGTTTTAACATTCTGTGTTTGAAAATACCACTTTTAGAAAGTGGGTATTTTCTTGCCTAACCATACAGCCTGCCTCTGCTAGCTTGTGTATTGTATGTCTGGGTTTGTGAGTGACAGGGGCTGGGGGACTCCAGGAGACAGGGTGAGTCAGCACAGGGCTGAATAGACCTATCTGCATGTAGAGTGGTGGGAGGAGTAGCACCTGGGCCTGAATAGGGCTGTGCCTGCCTTCCACAATGCTGGCTCCACCTCCTTTGGTGCGTCTGATGTCCCTGGCCCACATTGACAAAGGAAGAAGTTGTGCACTGGCAGAATGCACCCAGAACTGGTATGGACTAGGTACAGGACCCTCTGCCTTCAGAGGACAAAGGATTTGCTAGTTTAAATATTGGGACCCAGACCCCAAGATTTTAGATCACTTCTGGGAATCAAGATGAACCTTTGCTGAGGAGAAGAACCAGGAAGCTGAAGGAGGAGACTACCCCTATGCTGCGTGTTGTTGGGGTTGGCCTGCAGTGGTTACTTTATTGCCAAAGAAAGGAGAAAAGGACTGAGTGTGCTTTCATCATCTTGAAGAAGATCTCCAAGGGCTTGAACATTGAGCTTGCCTCCTGCCTGAAGTCTCAGGGATACAAGACTTCACCCCCAGCTCCCCTCCTGAATTCCCTTGCTGGGAATTGAAGTGCCTACTGCTGTTGGGCCTTCTGAGAGACTGCGTGTCGCTGGGAGCTGGAAGTGCGACGCAACGAAGAGGAAGCGTGTCGTCGCCGCAGTAGATGTCGCATCGCGGAGTAAGCGTGCCGCCGCTGCCGCTGTTGCCATCGCATCACCGAAGCGCCTCGCATCACCGGAGAAGCGTGTCGCAGTGCCTGTCGCGGCTCAGAAGATCGCCGAGTCGCCGCACGGCCGCCGGGCCTGCACGCATCCCGTCTACGTTGTCGCACCGCAAGCACAACGTCATTTTCTCGCATCGCACCGGATCATCATCGCATCGGAACCGGGCCGCAGTAAGAAACCGACGCATCCTCCTTTCTGCGTGTAAGGAATCGAAGCATCACCTTCCCTGCGACCCTTTTATTTGTTTTGTGTTACGCATCCAAAGGTACATTGAGAGTAAAGTGTCGCATTTATCATCTTTATTGAACTGAGCTATTCTCTACCATTTGACAGTCATATTTTTCATAGTGTACTGTGGATTTTTGTCGTTTTGGGTCTTGTGTTAAGTCTATGTAAAAATACTTATTTTTATACTACAACCTGTGTGGTGTCCATCTGTAGTGTTGTCACTGGGTTACTGTATGTGTTCACAAATGCTTTACACACTGCCTCTGAGATAAGCCTGCCTGCTCGTGACAAGCTACCAAGGGTGTGAGCAGGGGTTATTTAGTAGTGTATCCCCCTTACCCTGACTAGAAGCAAGGGTCCCTATTTGGACAAAGGTACCTACCTCTGCCAACTAGAGACCCCCAGTTCTAACAAGGCCCAGTTCGCAAAGGCACAGTATGATGGATCCAAGAACATCAGTGACAAACAGCCTCAATCACCACAGTTGTGATCAAGTATCCCCTATCCGCCATGTGGCTCTCTTGAACAGGGTCATATTCTGTAGTGCCATATAAGTAGGTTTTCTCTTGCATTACCTGCAGACTTTCCAGAACCTAGCACTTATTGTAGAAATCCTATAAAGAAGGAGAGGTATGACCCCTGGCTTACATGTCACTTGAAATCTTACTTATGACTCATGCACAGCATTGTTAGGCCCCAAATTTATCCTAAAGATGTATGCTCTGTCTGTCAGCAAGTTAGCCAATTGCAGTGAATTATAGAAGTTTCCGTGGAAAGAAAATGTGATTAAGCATTGTAGGGCAGTTACTATATTTTGTTTACATAAAGCTGTAACAGAAAAGAATATGTAAAAAAAGAAAGTAAAATGCTCATTCTAAGTCCCCTACACAGTTCTGCTAGCTGTTTCTCTGGTCCTGTTGTTAATTTCTCATTCTAATTCCTCTACACAGTTTTCTACCTGCTTCTTTGGTCTCAACAGTAATTCCTCATTCTAAGTCCTCTAGGCAGTGCTGCAGCTATGTCTCTGTTCACACATCCACTACATTCCAAGCCAAAACACAAAGGTAAAAGACACTGTCATTTACAACGCCAATAGCTCTAACTCTAAAAAATGCGAGACCTATTGCATTGCAAATGCTTGTTATTCTTTGCCAGTGATTGGCTGCCCTCTTTGGTCTTTAGAAACTGAATGGAGTAGAATGAGATGATGCATTGGAATGTGATTGTAAATATTCGGAAGATTGATAGCTGTGAAAATACCACTGGCTGAACTGATGGAATAAATTATCTGATATGTTTCTGTCTTGAGTCTTCTTATCCTTACCTATTGGCTGAGCATTACTTAAATCCAATGCATATGATACCCTTTAGATGTCTTTGTCACTATGAATCATATCATAAGAAAATAAAAACTGCTCTTTTCTACGTAGTATCGCATAATGAACTATTGAAAAATAGGTTCTGCACTTTTTCCTGAAACAGTTTGCATTGTTATATCACCCAATCTACATTGCTAATGTGGCTCCTTGTGCATATGCCCCTAACGCATGAGGTTTGTAGTGAGAGAACCTCAATCTGGGCAGGACCTTTTGGATCACTGCCGTTGATTAGGATAGGATGGCATGGACCGTCTCCTTTTGTCAAATGCTATATTTGCCATCTCAATCTTCCACCTGATCAGCCTTCTGCCATTAAATGGCATGTGCAGGACTGTTCTCCTCTGTATACTCTATTTTTCTTTGATTTACTTTGATCAGTCTTCTTTCTTGTGTCTTATTTCATACTCTTTGTTCATATTCCACTCCACTGTCTTCCTGACTGAGTTCATGGATCATCAACATATTGTGATGGTGTCAAATGGCATATCATCATAATTCTGGTATTGCTCCCTGACAGACCACTGACCCAGGCCTAGCTGTAAAACGTATATTTGCCCCAAAGACACTCACCTACAATATCTTACTACACATCTGCACCTGAATCTCCAATGCCCACCAACTTGGACCACTTGGAGGGCTTCTTTTACTGCAGTAGTTGACTGAATCTAAAGTACCCATATAAAAAATCGACTATGAAGCAGACAAAAACGTGGGCAGAGGGAGAATACAGTGTGTGTGGCCAAGATGGAACCATGGTTGGATGCCTCGCGCTGAGGTTCTGTCTTCATCTGGGCTCCATTGGCAAAACATCCTTCCTGATTTGGAGCCCCGAACTGCTTCTCTGCACCTCCAGGTCCCCTAGGTGAGTGTGGGACGTTGGCGGCACGGTACCTGCTGTGACGGTGCTGCCGGCATGGCTCCTGCGGCCTGCTGGCCGTGCCTGCTGCATCCCCGGTCTCTTTTGCAGGGTGCAGGTGCCACCCGTGGGACGATCCTCCTACTGTGGAGGAAGCTGCAGAGAGACCCGACGGTGCCCTGCATTCGTGCACATCCCGGAGGCGATAGGAGCGTGGTCGTGCCCGATGTCAGGCATCCCCCTGCTGTCTGGGAAAGCGCGAAGACACTGCGGATGCCCATCAGCACCGGTAGGGGCACTCCACCTGCTCTGAAAACTGCCTGCCTGTTATGAGGGATTTGTGCACTGAGTGCTTGGCCAACTTTCACTATACATACTGCCCTCTGCAGCCATTTCCCTTATTGGAGACCGTCCTGAGCTTCCCCAAGGAGGCTGTTGGTTCTTCTTCAGGGAGAGAGCCCCAGTTCCTGTTTGAATGCCAGTATTGCTCTGCTTGACCCAACACTGGCATTGGACCTGAGGGGCTGCATGGAATGTGCTTCGCCTTGGTCCCCTCGGGCTTCTTGAACACATTACCCTGCACTGTGCGATCCATTCCAGATAATCTAGATGGTGTTGAGGGCTCTGGAGCTACATAGCACCCTCAGTGGTCTCTGGTTCTCTAGACCTGCAAGATGACTGACGCTTGACTTCTCTGAATATATGCACCTCGAGCATTGTGGCTCTCTCTGTAGTTGCGGTTACAGCACTGTTGCCCCTATGACCACCAAACAACCACTGTGGCTGGGGGTCCCCTCTGCTCCCCCGGCACACTCCATGAGACACATAGGATATCTACAGGACACCTGTTTGCCGACTTCCAGAAGGCCTGCAGCAGAAGATGGTGAGCGGAGTGACCTGCCCTTCCTGCCCCACCTTCTCTGACCTTTTCTGTCTCCATAGGTGTGGCGGAGTAAGATGACTTTGAGAAAATCGTCAACAAACAACTGACCCGCTACCTCGAGGAGAACAACATCCTGGACCCTTCCCAGTCCGGCTTCCGCAGCAACCACAGCACCGAAACCGCCCTCATCGCCGCCACCGATGACATCAGGACCCTGCTAGACAACGGAGAAACAGCAGCCCTCATCCTCCTGGACCTATCAGCCGCCTTCGACACGGTCTGCCACCACACACTACGAAAACGCCTTCACGACGCCGGGATCCAAGAGAAGGCCCTGGACTGGACCACATCCTTCCTTTCCGGAAGAACACAAAGCGTCCGCCTCGCCCCTTCCGATCCAAGGCCACCAAGATCATCTGCGGCGCACCCCAAGGCTCCTCCCTCAGCCCAACGCTGTTCAACATCTACATGGCACCCCTCGCCCACGTCGCCCGACAGCACAACCTCAACAACATCTCCAACGCCGACGACACCCAGCTGATCCTCTCCCTCACCAAAGACCCTCACACCGACAAAGCCCACCTCCACGAAGGAATGAAGGCCGTCGCCGAATGGATGAGGACCAGCCGCCTGAAGCTGAACTCGGACAAGACGGAGGTCCTCATCCTTGGTTCCAACCCTTCAGCCTGGGACGACTCCTGGTGGCCGACATCACTGGGAACAGCCCCGCCACCCACCGACCACGTACGCAACCTAGGGGTCATCCTCGACCCCACCCTCTCCATGACTAAGCAGGTCAACGCCGTTTCCTCATCCTGCTTCAACATCCTCCGAATGCTCCGCAGGATCTTCAAGTGGATCCCCACCGAAACAAGAAAAACAGTCACCCAGGCCCTCGTCACCAGCAGGCTGGACTACGGAAACGCCCTCTACGCAGGAACGACGGCTAAGCTCCTGAGACGGCTGCAACGCATCCAGAACGCCTCTGCACGTCTTATCCTCGACATCCTCCGACGCAGCCACATCACACCCCACCTGAGAGACCTGCACTGGCTCCCTGTCAACAAGAGGATAACCTTCAAGCTCCTCACCCACGCACACAAAGCACTCCACAACTCCGGACCAGCCTACCTCAACAGACGACTCAGCTTCTACACCCCCACCCGCCAGCTCCGCCGACCAGCCTCGCCTCGCCACAGTCCCCGCATCCGGAAACGACCGGCGGCGGCAGATCCTTCTCCCACCTCGCCGCCAAGACCTGGAACACCCTCCCCACCAACCTCCGACAGACCCAAGACCTACTGGCCTTCAGAAGACTCCTCAAGACCTGGCTCTTCGATCAGTAGCAGCACCACCCCCCTCTTCCCCCAGCGCCTTGAGACCCTCGCGGGTATGTAGTGCGCTTTATAAGTGACATGATTGATTGATTGATTGATTGATGGCCTAGTCGTTAGGGCCATGATACATGGGGCCATACAAATTGAAACTGGCCTCCTGCGAGTGGACCACACTAAACTGGCAGAGCATGTTGATGAGACTGAATCCAAAATAACAACAGTCGGCCCCTGCAGTGGCAACCTTACCAAGTGCAAACACTCCAGAGGGAGGTAAGGGACCTTGCGACAAGGGCGGAGGACACAGAGGGGCACTCCAGGGGCAATAACCTTTGCTTCTTGGGGTTCCTGGAAAACTCTGAAAGCCCAAACATGGAGCTGTTCTTGGAGGAATGGCTGATGAAGTCTCTGCTGGCTGCCAAGGTCCCGAAATTCTTTTCTATTGAAAGGACACACAGGATTCCTTGTCGCCCCCCGCCCCAAGGAGCACTCCCAAGTCCAATTATAGCGTGCCTTCTTAACTTTCGGGACAGAGACCTCCTCCTAAAGATGTTTAGGGTGGTCTTTTCTGTCAGCAGACTCACAGGATCAGCAGCTCAGAGCTCTGCACACATGTGAAGAGGTTTTACTCATGGACAGTGCATGTCCCGTCTGCAGCCGCTAAAGGCCATCATTATTGGCAGCGCCGTTGGGCACCACTGGACACACAGCGCTGGTCTCAGCAGTAAAACGCATTACCTTATGAAATGCTTTTAAATGTTAGAGGAGAGGGTGCAGGTCTTCTGCTAGCCACAGCAGAGCTGGCTTGTGCCACATCTTGCCTGCATCATACTTTGCCCTGTTGTGAAGTGGCAGACACACGCATTTGATTCAGCAGGGGCGCAGGAGAGAAAATAAAATAAAGGGGATTCATGGTTTTATTTTACTGTCGAAAGCAAAATACACAAGCTGGACAAGTCAGCACACCCACAATACGCCCCAAGAGGATGAAAGCTGTTAGTTCTGTTGTTAATTGAAAAACTCACTTTTCAAAACACTGCACGACGGCAATGAAAACAGCGCAGAACCGTGGCATTGTGCATTGTCTCAATAAGGAACAAAGGGGAGAAAACGGTTAAGGGTGGGTGTGCTAGACGGGTGCCTCTCGAAACAGAGATAAAAGGCAACAAAAAAGCCGTTCCTTATTCCGACAGGATGTGCATAAGAGTAGAGCGGCCGACTTTGGTAATGGGAATCAGGGTTCGTACCTTAAAAAAAAAAAGTAGTGAGCTGCGAGGAGATGGTGCACAGAAACAAAGCAAACACAAGGAGATGATGGACGGAGCACTGAAACTTTTCAGACACTCATCCCCCAGTCACAGATCTGGGTTTAATCCATCATCATTCTTTAGCTCACTTCACCACCCCAGTTCAGACCCAGCCATATGCAAATCAGTCTTGACCGTGTGCCTCATGGGAACAGTCCAGCCTGAACTGCCAATCCAGGCCTTCCCTGGACCGGAAACAAGCATCCTAGGACCGGTTTCGGGGTAACACTCCTCACCAGCCAGGCTAGCTTGAATCCAGTGGCAAAGAGAGCCTGGAAACAAAACATATGGCCGCTAATGAAAGGATCCAAGTAGCAGGACCAATCGCCAGGGTGTTATCAAAACAGCCAGCAGGCGGGACAAATGTACACGATTTACCAAAGAAAGCAATGGAATGTGTGAAGGCAGTCCAAGCAACCAATGAAAAAGTGCTGGGTGTGTTCCGACACCTGAGAGGGATTACAGCATGCCCCACAGAGCAGCGCATGCTCTGACTCTAGGTTCGACCTAAAAAGGAAGGTTTGTCCTGGAAAAAGATTTATTTTGTCAGGTTGAAATGGCATTTTTTAAACTGCACACCCAGGCTGCAATGACATGGTTTTCAGTGCTACTTTAGTAAATGGCACAATGAGTGCTGCAGCTCACCTGTAGCACTTAATTTTCAGGCCATAGGTACATGAAGTCACATATACTACTGACTTACATGTAAATTATATGACAATAGGGTAGTATGTGCTCACAACAGGAAAGATGCAAGTAATGATTCAGATAACTCACAATGTGAGTGGATTTTACACAATCCTCAAAGGCAGCAGGGAAATTCAAGCCATCAGTTTTCAGTACAAGACTTCGTTCAAGAACATTATTGGGGACAGCAGTAGTGGGCAGTGGTAAATGTTAAGTGAAACCTGGGCTGCTTCACAGAGTATGTGTACTGTGAATGAGTGGTAAATGTGCAGCTGTGGTTGTTAAAACAACAAAACAAAATGATCAGGACTGACATTCATGTGTTGCAGAAGACGTGAGTGTTTCTTGGTAATGAGACTAATTATTTTCTTATTTGGGCACTTGAATTTTCAAAAGTATTCTTAGTTTTGTCCAAGGAGTAATCAGGATTGTAAGACCACCTCATGTTAGCTATATTTGGTAGGAAGGCTGGGGAAACACTGTAAGGCTACTTGGATATTTCTTGGAGCAGGTCATCAGACTTTTTGTATTGCCATACTCTCAATGCAGTGTGCTCCATGACCAGTGGTTAAGGGCTTTCCACACAATAAGACTGTTTTGACTCAGTCAGGGTGCGACATAGAGAAGAAAGGCAATGGAAAATCTCTTTGATCACCAACACAATCCATTTCAAGCAACCTGTCTGTCTTTTCCCCACTCACCACCTTGGCAAAGATGGCCCTCTCTGATATTCTGCACCATTGTGACCTGCTCTGGGATGACAGTTTCTGTGTAACAGATTGACCATGTATCTACTCTGGTGCAACATAGAATGACTCAACAAGTCACTTCCATTGGCATACGGATTTTACAAATACTCCTTCACTTCCCCTGCCTCTTCCCCACCATATAGCTTAACGGGAACCTTCAGACTTCAGATTTGTACTGAAAGCATTAATAAGTCTTGAGATGTCATGATGTTTTCTACTGGCCTGGCTTCTCTATAGAATGTGCAGCAAAGTTGACTAGCCATAGTGGATATTCTGATAGCTGACGACTACCGACTAGCTGATGCTTTAATTTGCTAGTGCAGCCTCCACTGTAGAGCATTTAATCACTACATCTGGAATTGCAAAGGGACTACTGGTCTTCTCATATTGGAGGGAATATTGAAAAACCTCAATCTCACCTCACATCTCACCCTGTAACACTTAAGGCAAGTTGCTGAGTCTCAGTGCATGAAGCAGAAGTACAAGTGGGGAGTCAGGACAATATAGCACTACTCCGTGGAGCTACTTCTCTGCCTTGTCACACCAACATAAATAGTGGCGCTCAGGCACTTTCATTGGAAGATCTCTCAAGTGGAAATCTTGTGAGTGGGACCTTGAGGTAGAGATTTTGTTGCTCTAAGAAGGGCAAAGAAAGACAGGAAGGACATAAATTGTGACATCATTAAAGAGGTTGTAACGAGGCTATGCCAGGGTTCCTTCGATAGAGCTCAAAGAAAGGTAAAGTTCCTTCTATAAGAGTTCTTCACTACTCAATATGTTGAAAACATTGAAATCTCAAAATCCCAATCCTTAAAATCCTTTAGAACCAGTCCCAAAACACCAGCCCCCATTAATCACAACCCAACAGCACTAGTAGGCGCTTCAATAGTCAGATACTCGTCTTTCCAGAACAGAATCTGAGAATGTTCCTTCTGCCTCTTCTGCGTGATACCTCAAGACAACTGTGGAGTCTCCATCAATTTTCTGTCAGGTTACCTCCAAGCATTATGCATTTTTCCTTGTTCCTAACAACTTTATTGAGTTTTATAAAACTACCAGAAAATAATCACAGTAGGATATAAAATGAAGCCAGTACAGTGAGTGTAACAAAGAGTGACGTCTTTGTGTGGATTAGACAGAGATAAACATAAAAAGAAGTGAGTTTAGATATAATTCCTGGAGCAAAAAGATTCAAGTGATATTCTAGTAGCACCGAACAGATCGGTACCAAGGTCAACTAATCAGGGCCTGCGGGAGAGAATTAACCTTAATGAGAGACCCCAAGGAGTACATCTATAAGTTCCCATCCCATAGTTATCTGGTGGCCTAGTTAGTTCAAGGTGATCGTGTGCTAGCCATGAAGTTGCCTAGTGTATGCCATATGGGTTTTTAGCGGGCTTCTTTAGGAGGAAACCTGCAAAGAGATGTTGTCTGCAACCCTAATAAAGGAGAGACAATTTTTCCAAGTGGCAAACTTGAGATTGGAAGTATTTTTCCAGTATCTAAGAATTAGTTTACGCGCTAGAGTCATCAGAAGTTTGTCTCTTTCATAGGGAATGCAAGTGTCGAGGGGTCCAGTAAGAAGAAATGGAAATTCTTCTTTTGGTTGATTTTGGGAAAGTGACTTGATTAAATTAAAGATTTCCTTCCAAAATTTTGTAAGGGTGGGGCAGGTGAAAAGCAGATGTGGAAAGTCGCCAGTGCTATCATTCATTTCCAGCAGGTTGGAGAATGTCTAAGGTTCAGTTTGTAGAGCTGGGGTCCAGACGGTCCTATGTAATAACATGTTTTTGGTTTGTGCCAAGACCGGGGTGAACTTGTCTGTAAATGGAGATATCTAAATCATCAGCCAATTAAAGGAATCTGTAAGTTTGAAGCCATCTCTTTCCCATTTATCGTGCACATTCTTTAGTAGTTTCACCGACTTAGGTTGCAGGCATTTGTAAATTGCAGAGACTTCGGGGCATATCAGCAAGGCGGCGCTATGAAATTATCGCCGCTTTTGCGTCCGTTTCGGGCAAAAGCGGCGATAATTTCATCGCCAGTATCAGCAAAGACACGCTGTCGCGTGTTTTGCTGATTTAGCACCCTTACAACAACGCTCAGCTTTGCATCTCTAATGAGATGCAAAGTGGGCGTCCGTGCCAAAATAACTGGAGAAATGTCGCTAACCGACATTTCTCCAATTATCAAGCTGCACGCAAACAAGCAGAGCGATAAGAAAAGTAGCGATAACCACAGTTATCGCTACTTTCCTTACGCCTGCTTGTAATCTGATTTAGCCATGTAATCCAATGGGAGGTGGATTACATGGCTAAAACCACCCTGCCCTATCAGCAAGGTATCGCTGGTCGCAGTGCGATTATCGCTGGATTTCCAGCGATAATCACACTGTTTTTCCAGCTAACGCATGGATTCCTATCGCTTGGGAGATAAGCGTTGCTGATAGCACGCTATCTCCACGATAGAATCCAGCGTTAGCCTGCGATAATTATCCTCGCGCTAAAAGCGCTGAGCGATAATTATCGCAGGCCCTTGCTGATATGCCCCCACATGTCCACTCTTAGTGAGGGTTTCAGAAAATGTGGGAGAGTAGGTTCTTTGTCTGCAAAGGATAGTTTGTGTATGCATGTTTTTAGTTTAAAGAATTTGCAGAAATCAAGTTGTGTAAAGTGTAGAGGTGTTGTAAGTCAGCAAAGTACAAGGGATTTTTATCGGACCCTAACTGGCTAATAGTAACAAGGCCCCGGTTTGCCCACTCAAGCCAGTGGAGTGGTTGCCCATTTAGATTGGCTTTGGGGTTGGGGAAGACAGTCAACCTTCAATATAGCTGCTATAGTGGTGTTCAGGATATGTCTGGAGTGTGGGGGGCTTTCTTTATTCATGGACAAAAATGAGATTAGGCTCCCGATAGGAAGAATTGATTCTTCTAACACCTCCCATTGAGGATGGGATTTGTCATGTGAGTTAGCCACTGAATCCCTTATTTGAAAAGGATGGTTGTCTGGTATGTTCTCAAGTTTGCCAAGTTAACTCCTCCTAGGTCTCTTGGAGTCTTAATTTCTTTAATGAGGTTCTAAGTTTTTTTTGCCAGAGGAACTTGTTGATTAGCAGACCTAGTTTTTTTAAGAACTCGTGATAATGTTAAGGGTAACATGCTAATCAGATAGTTGGGCAATGTAGATGTAATCATCATTTTTAACCTTTCTACAATTCTCCAACATAATAGAAAGTGGGGACCATCCCTACAGACGATCTGTGAATTTATTTGTCAGAACTTTGCTAGGCCTAATGGTGTCAATTAGGTTGTTAGAAAACTCTGAACCTAGATATTTTATGTGGTGTGGTTGTCAGACGAACCCTGTACTGCCTAGTAGTTCCTCGGATCCTAGGTTGTTCAGTAAAGTTACTTCAGATTAGTCTTTATTAAGGGTATACCCTGAAGCCCTAGAACATTCCTCAATTGTCGTCATTAATACTAGAATGGGATGAGTCGCCTCTTTGGCGCATATGCTGCTGTCTTAACCGTCAGTTTTTTTTATTTCATACTGACTATGTTTCCGTTAATTTGAATGTTATACAAAAGGGGTTCAAGAATTAGCAGGAAAAAGGAGGGTGACAAGGGGCAACCGTGTTGGGTGTCTTGTTTAAAAGAGAAGATATTGAAGATACTTCCTCCCACCCATACCCTAGTACTGGGGTTTGAGTATAAAGCCATAGCCATTTTGATAAATGAGTTGTCAAAATTGGATTTCTGTAGGACTGTTTCGAGATATACACAATTTACTTTGTTGAATGTTTTTTTCGGTGTCCAGTATGATAGCAACAGTGGGGGAGGTAAGATCACAACAATTAAACAATTATATGAGAGAGTAATCAACAATTATATGAGAGAGTAATCTAGTATCATCACTGGATAGGTGATTTTTCAGGAATCATACTTGTGATGGATTAATTAATTTAGAAATGCAATTGCCAAAGTCTTTTGGCTAATATTTTTGTGTAGATTTTGCCATCTAAATTTACTAGAGATATAGGGCTGTCATTAGGTCTCGCCTACGCAGCGCGCATGCGCTGCATAGGAAAAAAGACCTTTTGCAATCGATTCACTTTTCACCCTAAAAACGTGCACGGGTTGCATTGCTTTCAATGGCAACGCGTGCACGTTTGGCGATTCCCTTGCGGGAGCGAGCAGCTGGCGCCATATGTTATCAATTATCGCGCCTTGCTGCTCGCTCCCGCAAGGGAATCGGGCAGGCCCCCTCCTTTCGCCCCTTGCTGCCGCGCGAGGCGCGCGCGCTTGTGCTTGTTTTTTCTGGGGCCGGGTCGTTACCTTCTGCGAGGGTCTCAATGAACTTTTGTTTTCCGTCTTTAGCGGAGAGTATCAGATTTAAAGGGATTTGTTTTCTTTTCGAGCCGTCTAATTTGGTAACCAGATTTAAATCGCATTGGCGTGTGTAATCTGAACTGAAGATACTGGAAGGAGTTAGAAGCCGTGGTGCAGACTCCTAGCTGCAGCTAAAACTGCATTTCCATGAAGAATTGTCTGCATTTTAACTTACATTATTAAGCATCGCATTGTACAAGAAAAGTAATCCCAGGTAAATCCGTCTATGAAACAAAAACATGCAAACAAAGTCTCTCGGTTCAGTCTGAGAAATTGTTGCTGCTTTTGCACTTACCTGGCGGAGTGGGCAAAGCAGAGGGCGGCCACCGCAAGCGTTTCTTTTTTATTCCCTGTCATGTAAATTTACAAAGAGCTGACTCAGGCTCAAGGGGGTAAAAAGAGGCTGTTTTTCATTCATGAGACGGCAACTCTCCTCTACCGCTGTAAAAGCAATTACCTAGAAGCCCCCAAAATACAGCATTAATAAGCTAATCTTTAAATACAACTTCAAAGAACATTGCTTCAGAGGCAGCAGAAGTCTCTCTCCCCGACTTGTATCCACGTCAGTGCACAAATGCCGACACGGGGAAAGGTAGAAAATGCCGTCCCTCCATGAAACGAAGGTAATCAGAGAGAAAGGCTAACGTACACTGTGAGGAAAAAGGCAGCTACCTATTCAAATACTATCATATGAACCACTGAGAAGAGAAAATAAGAAATGTTATTCAGATCTCATTAGAAATTATTTCAGTCACAGCATTACCCGTGTTCTATGGTACTTTACATTCTCGAATCTTCTAGTAAGTGCAACCTTCCTGGCTTTGCAAAGTGCTAATGAGCCACATTTGCTGAAGGGCACCCACGTGATCAAAAATCTATGTTAACTGACAAATCAGCATTTGACTGACTCGTATATTTGGTTAACCGCTAGCCACTTCCAACGGATGCCCCATTAACCAAGGTTGTATTACATGCAAACTTGAGTATTTAAGTGTGCCAAAGACATTACTTTATTATTATTTTAATTTGCTCTACACACATTAGAACAGAATATACAATACCCACACTCCGCCGTAATATGGCTCTCTCACTGCCACTGCTTGCCATCACCACAGAACACACAGAGAGGGAACACCTGTTCACAAACACTTTTAACTAGTGCTATGTGATGTCCTTGTGGTACGTTAAGGCAGTGCTTGGTGCACACCACCTTTTACCACAATATTATGATAGCAAGTTTGCGGAGGTGGTAATGTGACAAAGTGAGTATTTTTTGTGTGGCATTGTGCTGTAGGTGTGATGTATTCTGTTGTTCTTTTGTGCTGCAATATTGCAATGTGATGAGCTGTCCTTTGGCTATGTTGAATTCTGTTTTTGTTGGGGTCCGTTACGTTTTAATTGTGCCATGCTGTTTTTGGTATGTTATGGTATCGGCATGTTACTGTACTGTGTTCAGTTGTTCACTTGAGATATGCCAACAAAAGATGCAACGTTTCCAATCAAAAGCAGCAGCACATTTGTGTGTCAATCAACCATTTACCACAGTCTAGGTTGGTACAATACTGCTCAAGTCCTTCAACCTACTGTAGCCCAGTTTATATGATATGGCCCCAACTAGTTTCACTTTCTACTCTGCACATCACCATCTTCCCACATTTAAATAACTCTCTTCATTTATCTACTTCTCCCCCCTCCATGTGCCCCCCTCCAGTCGACCCTCCTCTGCTTGCGGTCATGTTGCCCAGCAACCAACCTTCCCTCCTTTGTCCATGTTGCCCTCCCACACCCACCGTACCTCCATTGTCTGTGTTGCCCCCCCAGGCCGACATCCCTCTGGTGTCCATTTTGCCCCCCCACCTGCTCTCCATCCATTGTCCATGTTGCCCTTGACACCTGCCCTCCCTTCATTGTTCGTGTTGCCCTTGCCACCAGCCCTAACTCTGCTGCTCACCATAGCAAAAAAAAAAAAGCACTGGCATAGCCAATAGGTCTCGCCTTTGGGACCTTATAAGTGTTTAACCATGCAACAGTTGATGTTGTTGCACCAAGGATATTGTGCTGGATAACTAAACACTTATAAGGTCCCAAAGGCGAGACCTATTGGCTATGCCAATGCTTGTTTTTTGTTAGGAGGGGGTCTTTGCCTTCCTTAGAGATGACTGTTATGATGGCTTCAGCAGGAGTACCACTCATTTTGCCAGAATCTCCAAAATGGGTGTAGAGCTGAAGTGGAGGGCCACAAATGAGATCGCTGTATGTCTTATAAAATGATGCTGAGAAGCCACCAGGTCACAGCACCTTACCGCTCCTATGGGTCTTGATGGCATCAGATATCACTGACATGGAGATAGGGGAATTAAGAGCGAGTTTACCCTCCTCACTGAGAGAGAGAAGGGCCATTTTTCAAAGAAACAATTTCTTTGCTGTTTGTATTTCAGGTAAGAGGTGAGCATTTTACCAGTTTTATTGGTTTCGAACAATTTCAGGATTTTTTGTTTGTTAATCCAAATTCTCACTCTGGTACTTAAGATTCTGTGATATTCATATTTTTTTTATGTGAGGGAGGAAAGTAGTGAGTCATCTTCTGCTTGGATATGAAGGTTTTCTAATGATTTAATGTCTTTTTCTAATGATTGTAATTTAATCTTAGATTCTTTATTCATCCTAAATCTAATTTGTATCAGAGTACCTCTGATCGAGGCCTTAAAAGCTTCTCATCTAGTCAATGGGGAATAGTCAGATTTGGGGTTACCATTCAAAATGTTTTCAATTGCCTTTCTTATCGCTTTTATGTTTTCCGGTGTTACGAGTATCTCTTCATTCAGTCTCCAGAGAGAGGTTATAGGTTTGGCCCCAAAGTCAGCTAGAGAGAGAGAGTTACAGACGAGCGGTCAGAGACCAAACTAGGTTCAATTGATGTTTGAGATCATAAGATAATCAATAAATGTATAGTCTTCAGAGTCAGGATGTTGTAACCTGCAAGTGTCTTTTAAGTCAAGGTTAGCAGAGAGATTTATCATAATTTTATGAGATTTGTGGGGATGATGTCGACAGGAAGAGTCTCTATCAATAGTAGGGTCTAACAGGGGGCTGAAGTTGCCTGCTAGTATAATTAGTGAAAAATCAGGGATCTTCTGGAGAATCTGTGTTAGGTTAGAACAGAAATCTGGTTGGTCTCCAGTGGAGGAATATATATTGGCCGCATAGAATTTCATTCCATTTTTGTCGAGTTTGGATATATTCCATCTTCTGTCAGTGTCTGTAGCTGAAGAGATCATGAGTATTTTAGATGTGTACAAAATTGAGGTTATGACACAATTTATTTCCCCCACTGCTGGGGAGCATGCATAACAGCAAACCCATTACATTGAAGGGAGAGAGACAGTTTCTGATCCAGCTTGCTTTCCTGTAATAAAATGATTTCACCTTGTAGAATGTGTAGACAGTCTAAATGTTCCTTCTCTTTACAGGGTGATTTAAACCCTTTGTGTTTAGAGAAACTACCTTTAGACCTGTAATCCTACTGAGTATTATACAATGTTAGGGTTGTTACGACTATAATCGCACCACATCATAAAGGGAAACTCTCCTAGTTGGGGTCTGAGAATATATATGAACTTGAGACTAATTTTTTTGTTTAAATATTTTAATTAGTTTTTAAGGCATAAGACAAAATACAGGTACAGGGTATGGGTCGACATTAATACAGTGATATTTGTCATAGATATTTCGCCAATACATGTAGAAGAGCATATAATAGTGCCATATGCAGGACAAGGTGAGGTCTACGATGGGGTAGTTTACGACATAGTAGGCTTGTGTAGTTTCAATTGCCTTGCCCGTTTGGCCCCAGGTCACAGGGCACTCTTATCCATAGTAGAGCCTGCAATGTTGTCAGCTTGAGATGTAAATTATGTACTGTCGCTGAGAAGAAGATCTGGTAATGAGGGCTAAAGGTAATGGTGAGGAGCTGCTGGGAAGTGCCGTGATGGGGAAGGAGAGTTTGAACTAGGATTCTAAACTCTGTTCAACTCAGATCACTCCTGCCCGCCCCTAACTCCCTCCTTATGTGTAGTCACAGTGTGGTGTCCTGCATGCGGCCTCTCATTAAGCCTCCTGGACCTGGGATACGCAAAAGGGGAGCAGTTTGGTGTTGCTCTCTGTGCGCACCACCTATATATGATTCTGTGGTGCCATGGCTAGTGTTTCGGCCTCATCCGTGGCAGCTGAGTGTTAAAGCATCTGTATGTTGCTCATTTTGGAAGCCTTGCACTATGGAAACCCAATTGGAAGCAATCTGGATTTTGCATAGTCCCAGGGTATACTCCCTATGCAATGCAGTCATTTTAGCCTGTACCCAGGTCAGTAGTGAGCGAGTCCATGATATCGCAATCACCTTGAGACTAGTACTTGGAAATTGAGGGGTAAGGCATATCTGGCAGCAGTAAGAGCATAACAATTAACAATTATGTTAGAGTGAGTTCCAACTAGCATGCATAGATTACATAATACAAATAAAACCAAATAAAAGAAAAACAACCGCCATAAGGAACCCAAACCCCTACCCTCCCCCACCAGCCCTAATGTACTTGTCGAACGTGGTGATACAGGGAAGTTATGGCTCGTCTCCAAGTAAACGCATAACAGAGGTGGTATTTAGCGATCAAATTAGTGTCAAATAAAATCTAAGCGAATAGGTAAGGAAGTATGTCGACTTTATAACCAAACCAGTGACAGAATAATAGGAGCAACATTGTGCCTTAAGGGTCTCTTCTGACTACCCGTGGTAGATAAAATGCCAGAGTTAGTAGCATCAGTGTTATTATGATGTTAGTCATAAGCTGGTGAGGTGAAAGTTGGATCTCTGAAGGGAGAAGCTGGGATAAATTCACTGTAGCTCATCAGGGATCGTGGATGGGTAAGTGACTTAAGATCGAAGGACTGTTAGTATTTAGGTAAGATAGAGAGTTAGGAAACTTGTAGTGCATGGACTGAGTAATAAGTAGAGGGCACCACACGAGAAAAAGTGAGGCAGTGTGAACGAAATCATAAAAGACTGAGGCACTAATGACAGTGGTATTAATGATAATGGATAAAACTACCCAGAAGCCTAAGCCTCCAAACTTGGAGACCATGAAGTTAAAAAGAAATAGACTTCAAAAGTATTAGGCTACAACAACGTTCCGAGTTTTTGCTGCTATTTTTTGTGATGGTGAGGTGTCCATTTCAGCGTCATTTCTTTCATCTAAAAATGTTGTTAAGTCTTTATAATCCGGGAATTAATTAGAAACTTGGGACCGGCAAAGGAAAATTGTATGATTTTATTTTTCAGTCTTGTACGTAGATATAAAAAGCCTTTTCTGACTTTAACTGTGGGTTTCAAATAGGGTTCAGAGGTGGTAATTCTTTTGCCATTCCAGGTAATATGGTTGTTTTTCCTCACATAGTCTAGGATTTTTTCATCATGTTGATAGCGTAAGGGTTTGCAGACTATGGGTCTTGGACGGCCCTTGTGAGGAGATTTGAAAGCAGGCACATGGTGGGCTCTTTCAAACTCTAAGTCATTAGTAAAGGGAATTCCAGTTATTTTAGGGAGCCATGTTTCTAGAAAAGCAGAACAGGAACCAGCTAGGTCCTCAGTTCCTTCTGGTAGTCTAAAGATACGGAGGCCTGTTGCGGTCATCCAAATCGGAAATGCTTCTCTGTAGAATTATTGTCTTGGCCTTTAGTTCTTCTATATGCCTCTTTGAAACAACTCCAGAATCCTCAAGGGAGCTGATTCTATATTCGGCCTTTGTAATTTTGCTGCTGATTGATTTCATATTGAGCCTAATTGCTGCTATTTCATTCTGCATCGTGCCTGTGATAGCTTTGGAGATTAGGCTAGGTCATGAACCTCTGCTAATGTCTTTATGGTCACATCCATAGTTGTGTTTATATCCATGTTGCCCACAATAAGTGTACCTAGGCTAGGAGCATCTGGCTTATGGTGTTTTAAGTTTGATTTAATTTCTTTGTCTGCCATTATATATAGATCAATAATGTGGAGCAGGTACAGAGTGTGTGGAAGCTATATCCAGCAGGAGCTGTGTTGATAAAAGGGTAAAGAAATCAAGGCTTCTCTGGGTGCGCACCTCCACTAAGAACCCATGCTGACACTGTGACTGCAAGTGCAAAGGATTCCCCTTGGTGGCCGACAGTTTGCTGAGCGTGTTGCTTCCCTGAAGATAACCTAGTCCACTCAGCAGGTGAGTGCAAACTCAGGCGGTCATGGGCAAAACAGTGGAGGTCACTTCTCACTTTGATGAAGTATTCATGGACACGTCTACTCCAAGACTGGTAACCTCATAGATCAGGCTTGTAAAGTTTTTAAATCTAGGTCTCTAAGTCTAGGTGGCTACTTGGGTCCTAGTGTCAAACTTTTTTTCTGCACTAGACAGCGCTATGCAATCTCACCTTAAGATTAGGGGTGGGAGATAAATTCCACCCCTCTGGCGGAGATCATGGAGTTTTGCCCACTCCATGTTAAGCCTGAAAAGCATAGTTCCAGCAAAACTCTGCCAACTGCTGCATGCCAGAGTTTTTTCTCATGCATGGCTCACCAAAGTTAAGCTGGAAAGTGAGTGCGGGTATTGGAGTCCCCTAACACGATTTGTGGGCTCTAGGACGGCATCCAGCAAGATTTTCTCAACGCGGTAAGGCGCAACCGTTTGCGGTGAGAAATCTGTCACTCGTGGTGAGAAAGATGTTGCTCGAGTAGAAGAGCTTCTCGAGTGGCATCAAAGAACCAGTGCCCTCTGGTGCGACGCATGGTGCTATTCATGCTGATTTTGCAGCACAGAACAATCTGCCGGCACTAAAAATAAGCACAACGTGCCGATTCCGCCAGCTTGCGGAACTCCTTGGAATCTTGCAGAGTTTTTATGTAACTTCACAGAATTCCACCGAGTGAAACTGCGCGAGCTCTGCCCACCCCTACTTAAGATGTGCCAGGATTCACTGTCCGCAGAAATCAGGGTGATGTGGGATCATACATAGATAACTTCCTCTTTGATCACCATAGTTTGTATATTTAGCAAGTATTGTGTACATTTAGCATGTACATTGTATGTTCAGCAAGTGGTGGTGCCATCTTGAGTGAGGCTCTGTTTGGAATATTTGTGCCCTTCCCGTTACAGTTACAGATTCAATTCGTATAGTACAAACAGTCATTTATGCCAATGTTAGCTGATTCATATGAGAGCACCAGTCATCAGGAGTTCCGGAAGCATTAAGTCATCAAAATCACTCCCTCTCGCTGGCATGGGTTGGTTACGGTGCCATCTTTTTTCAGGAGACTTCCATCTGGGTTAGCAAGCAATCCACATTTATTTTCTACCCCGCCATTCAGAAGTATCAAAGCAACTTGAAACCGTGCTGCGGGGTTACAAAGGCCATATTCACTGGTCAGGCATCTGAACTGGTAATTCCACAACCCATGCATCAGTAAAAAGCATCTACTCGGGATGAGCTACACCACCATCTCCTTCCTCGTCTAAGCCACGCCCCCTCCAAGCACTAAGCATGACCAACACAGTGAAACTCAGACAGTCTAGGTCAGCAGACTGACCCAATGGCCCATGAGCTTTTCAGAGACTGACCCCTTCAATCCAAATGTTTCTTTCAAGTAAGGCAGTGGGCATCGTGACACAGAGAGGGGAAAATCGGGTACTCTGGCAGAGAGAAGCTGTCTGCCAGTCAACCAAATGTATTATTCCACAGCCCAACTCACATCTACAGGGTCGCTGATGCTCTTCCCCTTTAACAGCAGAAGTGTCTGGATCCACAAGGGGATAGACAATCTTGGGGTGCAACAACACTCGCCCTAAAATGGTTTCATGGTCATAGAACTCATGTGCAAGTTTCTGGGGAATGGGACTTGGGCTACTTCCCCCACAGGCTATAAGTAAAAAGGCTTATATCCCTGAACCATGATCAAATTCCACTAAGTTTCAGTGTCCTCACATCCTTGTATGAGGGAACATCAGCAAAAATCATGGTGCACATCCAGGGGCTGTCTGCATTTATAGATTCAAGTGAATAGCAGATGGATGTCAGTGGTGTAATAGTGTGCACCTATGAAAAGTGAGTGGGTGACTGTGGTGTGTAGATGGTTTTCTGTGAACAATGAATTTGTGTATGTGATGTATTGCCAAAAATCAATTACAACTGCTCAATGTAATGGTGTAACGGTACATACTTGTCGGCTCTTATTGGCTATATGAAGTTCCTTGCTGTGCTTCAGTTGATAGTTAATGGTTGTTTGTGTTGTGCTGGTGAGTTCCCCTTTCAAGAAACAGATAGCTGTAATATAGTTGTGTTCCTAGGTAAAGTCAGCAGCTGTCTGTGGAATGCTTGCTAGTGTGTTTTGTATGAAATAGATTACTTTGGCGGAATCCTCTTTGGCGTTTTTGCAGATTTTACATTCAACCTCTAGATCAAATTATCTCTACCTACACTCTAATTGTATAATACTCACTTTGAAGTTTGAATTGAGCTTGATCATGATGCTGGTCTTCTGGTCCCAAATAATGACTGGTCCATTGTGGCTATCAATCGCCATGTAGATGCCCATGCGACGGATTGTGAATGGCATTTCCTTTTCACTGCCCCTCTGTACCATGCCAAAATGCTGGTCACTTAGTGTCAGTTCATAGCCCTGAAAGAGGAGAAAACATCTACATTTTAGGACATTTGAGGCAAAGAGCACTATGCCTTGGATGAAATATCTAGAAATGACTTTAAGGTAGAGCCGCTTAAAATTAAAAGTGCTTTCTGTACTTTACTGAAGGTCTACGCTGTAAAACATACTGATTTGTGTAAACTGGTTACTGCCAATCAGTAGAAGACCAGAAATGAGACATACTTATCCTTCTCGTAAACCCTCGATATGAGGCATAGGCTGTATCCAGTGATCTTCTGATGTATACCTTCCCCATGTACTATTTCATTCCGTCTTAACACGTCATCACTTCAATCCTAATGCTGTTATTTCATTCTGCCTGAAAATACAATCTATATATCAAAGAATATGTTTCATAAATGGAGTAAAAGGCACACATTTGACTAGCAACTGTTTACAAAAAACCCTCTTACGCCTATAGAGAGGTGATTTTCCAGGGGATTCCTCACTGGCTTCAGGAAGAACTAATTGTAAAATAAAATTCACAATGGTGCTTATCTGAGAGTCACAAGTCAACGACAGAAGTGTCTCTCCTGTAGGAACTGATAGACAAATAAAGATAAAGCTAAAGAAATATGAACCTGGACCACTGAGTGACAGATGAGACCTGAGATAACAGATTGTTAATGGTTTCAACAGTTACAGTACCCATTGACTTAAACTTTTTATCTATATTTGCTTGTTATGTTAAAACAAATAAAGATTAAAAAAATGCCACGCATTAAACATATATGCAGATACACAGAGTACACAATGCTAATTATTACCTTTGTTGAGGGGTGGGAGTCCTGGCCCCTCCCCAAGATCAAAAACGGTAATAAATAGCATATTACACTCTGTGAATTACACTATGGGCACAATTCACAAAGGTAACTTTAGAAGTTTGTTCTAAACTTACACCAAACGTCTAAGTTTACGACTTTGGGAATTCATGAAGAGCATTTACGAGTACTATCTTTATGTCCGCACTAGGGCCGTATCATTTTTAATTTTGTACATCTTTCTTTTTTTAAATTTCTGTAAGTACTGCAATACTTTCTAGGTAGTACCTTGGTATTCTGCAAACTTTTTAAATTATATAAAGTAATAAAAACTTTTAGCTACCTTTACACACTTATATATAAACTGACTCATCCATTCCTATCCATGTATAAAACAGCAGTAAACTATATTTACACTTAAAATAAAGAACTCAGACTAAGTATGGTCTAAAGAATGTGGCTGACTTTTAATTTTGTAAGGGCTTGCATTACCCAATCATATACTGTTTTGTTATTGCAACGAACAACGGTATACCACAAAATTACTTTGGTATACTGTGGCACAACATTTCACTACATTTGTGTGCATTGCGTGTGTTTTTATGTTCGTAGACTCCGCAGTTGTATAGATGCTACTCATAAAATATCTTTGCTGATAGCGAACAATCGTAAACTCACAAAAAAGTGAACGTTTATCTTAGTGAATCACGCCTTATAACTTTAAAACTACGGCAAAACACTGCACGCCACTTAGTTGTACGCCACTCCACTCTACACCATGACACTGTATGCCACAATACTCTATGATACAGCACTCTATGACACAACACTGCACTCTATGCCACTCCACTCTACTTTGTTCTACAACACTCAACGACATTCTGTGCCTATCCACTCTACCAAACTATTCTTCACTCCATGGCACTCCAATGTACAGCACTCTACGCCAGTCTATGCCACTATACAACACTCTACTCCACTCTGTGCTGCTCTATGGCATTCTCCTTCTCTCTACCACACTCTACGCAACTCCCTCTATGCTGCTGCACTCCAATTTACTCCCCTCTACTCTATGGCACATTTCTCCACTCTATGCCACTCCACTCTACTCCACTTTATGCCACTCTACGAGACTGTACACAATGACACTCCACTCCATGAGACTGCAATCAATGACACTCCACTGTATGACACTCCGATCTAAGATACTTCACTCAACTTTACAGCACTCCACTCTAGAACACTATACTCTACTGTATGCCCTCCCACTCTACGTCACTCTACTCTGCTCTACAACACTCCACTCTATGACACTACACTCTACTCTGTCACTCAGCTCTTCCTCACTCTATGCCCCTCCACTCTACAACACTCTACTCCACTGTATGCCACTGTACTGCACTGTACTCCACTGTAAGACACTCTACGCAGCTCCCTCTACACAACTACATGCTCTTTGACTCCACTGTACTCTGACACACTACTTTACTCCACTACTCCACTCTTTGCCACTCCACTGTAACAGTGTATAGCACACCACTCTATGACATGCCACTCCACTCTGCTTCACGACGCCACTCAACTCTACACCACTGCACTCAACAACATCCTACACCACTCTATGCCCCTCCACTCTGCGCCAATGTACTCCACTATACAACACTGCACAACACGCCACTCTATGACACGCCACTCTGCTCTTTGCCACTGCACTCCACAACACTCTACTCCACTGTATGCCATACATTCTATGCCACTCTACAACTCTGTACAAGATCCCACTCCACTTTATGACACAGAACTCCACTGTATGACATGGCACTCCATTGTATAACACACCACTCAACTCTATGACACTCCATTCCACTCTACGCCACTCCACACCACTCCACTCAATGACATATTACTCCACTCTACGACATACCACTACACTGTATACAATTCCACTCTACACTCTTCCAATCTAAGACAGTCTACGACGCACCACTCTATGACACACCCCTCCCCTGTACTCTACAACACATCACTCAACTGTATGTCACTGCACTCTACTGTACCACATGCGACTCCACTCTGCAACATATGAATCCACTCCATGGCACTCCACTCTATGAAGCACTATGCTACTCCATTCCATGACACTTTACTCCACTTTATGACACTCCACTGTACGACACTACACACTATGACACTCTCCTCCACTTTACTCTACAACAGTCCACTTAATGATACTCCACTTGACAACACTCCAATCTGCGATTGGAAGCACATTTTGATTAACAAATAAAAACCGTAGAAATTCAGTGAAATAAACAAAGGATAAAGCTTAGTTGTAGTTAGCAAAATTTTATTTATTTTTGTCTATACAATCCAAACTTAAACTACATGAGCATTACAAATTCTAACTTTGTAGCTATACCTTAAATTTATAGTTTACGCACCACCTACAAATTACTATCTTTATTTATTCTCTCCATACAAACCAAACTTAAACTACACAAATATTAGAAAATGTAAAGTTAGAGTTATACCTTAAATTTATAATGTATGCACCACCTTCAAATTAGTGTAATTCAAGCACCTCTTTACACAGCGTTGTAAACTCGCAAACGTACTATGTAACATATGGTGGGTTTTTTCCTATACCTAACTATAACCTCACTTTAACTTTGTATTTTTCAGTGAATTTCAGTGACTTTTTTAAACATGAAGTAAGATGTTATTAACGTTATTAACTGTAACATCGTTTTATCATTTTGTTTTGGTGTATTTTGACGATTTTTGTAATGTAAACAAATTTGTTTTGAACTTAAAAGTAATATAATGTTTGTTTTTTACATTTAATTTTTAAAAAAAAATGTATTACATATTATTAGGTACATTTTTTTTTACCTGCCAAAGGTGCCCTGGTACTCTTGTGAGACTCTCACAGCTAATGGCAAGCCCACGCTGAAACTCGCTGTGGGTTTACTTTCAATTTCAGGTCTCCAGGTGCTACCATGAGACAGGTTGTAAAACCTAAAAACTTGTGTTTAGTATTAAAGAATCATTTTTATTAACGTTTGAGCCTGGAGGGTTTCCATCTGTCAGTTCATAAAGATCTCTTGAGTGTTTTTGTGTAAATATTGCCTTGTTTTTATGTTTCTCTGACTTGAAGGAGTACTGCGAGAGTACCGCAAGACCATTGACACACACAGAGAACATTTGTGATTGGTTGAATTCATTGCCTTACTTCATTTACAGGAAGATCCCACCCTTGGAAACTAATTTAAAAATAACAGTTGTCTGTGAAGGCAGTGTGATGAGCCTTTGTCCCCTTTTTTGGCAATTTATTGCTATTTTTCCAAGGGAAATGCCTGCAATGGTGTCAAGAGGGGACAGCTTTCTAAGAGGAGGATCCCTCACCAAAGAAAGAGTCAGTGATGTGGAAATAAATTCTTCACCATCCTCTCAGGGAAAAATAAGGCGACAGCAAACATTGCTAAGTACAATCTTTGCAACAAAGAATTCTCAAGGGGCACAGGGAAGAAGTACTACCATGGGGAGCCACAGACATATGGAACAGTATCTATCCTCAAGAGCTTGCAAGAACAGAATTGAACGCGGGGCTCTTGAAGCTTCCACCTCTACAGCTGGACCATCAGTTGCTCCAGGACACGATCCCACAACAAGTTACTCAAGTGGTACCAAACATTGTACCACAGTGCAAGAATATGATTACATACTGCTCAAAGTGCAACAAAATCAATGTCGTTGGGGAGCAATCTACCTCAGCTCAAATTAAATTAGTGGTTGTACACCAATTTGGAAAGAAGTCTTTTTTTGTTTAAAACATCACCCAAAAAATATAAAATAGTTCTGAAAATCCACCAAAAATAGTTATTTTAAAAACCGCCTAGTCTGATTTAAAAATACAAACATTTCATGTTGTTTGTCATGTGTGTCTTTATGTTTCTGTATGATAATAGTCTGATACATCACTATTCATTTTTTCTATTCTATTCTAATCTATTCTATTCTACAGCAGTCTGCTCTATTGTTATGGGTTAGAATAAAATTCAAGCACACTTTTCAACAGATCTATCTTACGGCTAGAAAACCTTTCTATCGTGTTTTTGTTACTTTTGCAATGCATACCTGATATTAAACTCAGTCTACTTTCTGGTAGATTCTAATCAGCAGTTATACCATGCAGAAGGCGGCGTAGGGTATTTATTGTAGCGTCTTGCCTACCTGATGGGGTGTAGGTATGTGGAGGAAGTGCGCTCTCTGTGAATATTTCTGTACAAGGAGTTGGGTGTGCGTAGTAGTAGCTACCATATCTAATTGGAGTAGGTGTGAGAAAGAAGTGGGCTCTCAACATAGAATTGTCGACAAGCATAGGTTGTGAGTAGTAGGGGCTAACACACCGAATGAGGTGTGTCCCTTTAAGGGAAAAGAGCTATACATGAGGTCGTCTGCAACAGGCTCAGGGTGTGTGTGTAGTAGCGACTTGCTTACCTACTGGGAGTCTAGGAGTGTGCAGGAAGTGCGCTCTCCATGAGATCTTGTGCTCAAGGTTGAGACTGTGTGTTGAATTACCTTAGTCAGCTAAGGGGGCGTAGGGACCTGGAGAGAGTGGGCTCTTCGTGAAGATCGCTGTACAAGTCCCTGAGTGTGTGTATAGTGAGGGCTAGCAGAGCCAATTGGGTGTAGGTGTGAGAAGCGAATGGGCTCTCAGTAAATAATTGTGTACAAGGCGTAGAATGTGTGCACACACCTAATAGCATGTGACTATCTGAAGAGAGTGGGCTATAAGTGACAACTTCTGTAGAAGGCGTAGAGTGCGAGTAGTAGTGGCTTGTCCACCTAATAGGGAGTAGATGTGTGGAGGGAATGGACTCTCTGTGAAGTCATCTGTACATGGCATCGACCATGCATTGCAAGGTCTTAGCCCCCTAATGGGGCATTGGTATCTGGACAGAGTCAATCAACCAATCACTATGGATTTGTAAAGCACAGCAAATAGCCCATGAGGGTCTCAAGGAATTGGAGTTGCTAAGTGCTTTGTGGTGGCCTGTTCATTCGAACAGCCAGCTCTTGAGTCCTTTCCTGAATTGCTGGAGTGATGAGGCAGTCCTGAGGTGCAGGGGCAGATTGTTCTACGCTTTGGCTGCCAGGTGTGAGAAGGAGTGCTACAGTGGATCCGGGGGTGTCTTTGATGGAGATGGAGGCAGATCGTAGGTGTCTGGTCGGTTGGTGGAGGTTTGTTGATGTATGCTGGTCCTTCGTTGTGCAGGACTTTGTATACATGGGTCAACATCTTGAACTGACTCTTGAACTGACTCTCCTTGAAGACTTTTGTGCAAGACAAAGGCTGTGCATAGTTGGGGCTTGAGCAGGCAATGTGATTTGGAGAGGTGAAGGGTGTACATAGTAGGGACATTACCACCTAATGGTGCTTGGGTGACTAGAGAGAGTGAGCTCTGCTTGAAGATTTATGTGCAAGGCATAGGCTGTGTGATCTAGGGGCTTGGCCATTTGCATCTTATTTATTGAGCATGAGAGAACTCCTACCTGCAAAGGGTCTGGTACAGGGTGAAGGGTGCGCTTAGTAGGGGCTTGCATACCTAAAGAGGAGAGGGTGTCTGAAAGGAGTAGGCTCTCCGTGACATCTTCTGTACAAGGTGTAGCGTGTGCTTAGTATAGGGTTTGGCACCAAAGGTGGCCTGGGTATCTAGAGGCAGTTGACTCTACTTGAACACATCTGTACAAGGCATAGGCTGTGCATAATAGCTGCCTAGCCACTCACATCTCGTTGTTTGTACCTGAGAGATCACATACCCGCAAAGGGTGTTACAGGGCAAAGGATGTGCATGTTAGAGGCTTGCACACCTTATGGGGCGTGGGTGTCAGAAGGGAGTAGGCTCTCCATGAGTTCATTTGTACAAAGCTTAGGGTGTGTGTTGAAGGGGTGTTACTCCTTGAGGGGGCTTGGGTGTCCGAAAGGAGTGGGCCATGGTTGAAGACATCTGTACAAGGCATAAGCTGTGGTTTGTAGGGACTTGGTCACTCACATTTCACTGATTGCACTTACCTTCAAAGGGTCTGGTGCAGGGTGAACAGTGTGAGTAGTAGGGGCTTGCACATCTAATGAGGCATGGGTATCTGAAGGGAGTGGGTTCTCCGCGAGGTGTTCTGTACATGTAGGGTAAGCATAGTAGGCACTTGTCCATCTCAGTATGTGTTAGTTGTTTTTTATACCCCCTACCCTGCCCTCTAGCATGCAATTTTTCATTTAGATTCAGAACATGGTGACTTTAACCAACTTTATTGAACAGTAACAAAAAATACAAAATGATTTGACTAAAGGTGAGTTTTATTATCATTAATATTTTAAAATGAAAGTTTATACATTAAATTAATGTATTTAAATATTTCATTGATTAATGCATATTTAATGTAATGAGTTAATGCGCTGTAAAATGGTATCTTATTGTTTCCATGTCAATATATATATTTTTTAATTAATTCATATTTATATTATACATTAAACATTTTTAATAGTTTTTTTAAATATTAACTTTATTACATTTCCAAATACTTTCCCTTAGGGAGAGCTCCACGAACAGGTGAAAAGTTACTGGTTGAAACTTTACACTTCAGATGTAGGAGGCTCCACTCCCCCACTTGAGATGGAGAAGACATGTAAGCCTACAACTAGGTGTAGTTCTCTACTTGGATATCGTGAATTAGGAAAAGAGTGGTGAGTTACACCTCGGTGTAAGAGTAAATATACACAAGTCAATATGTACATGTATATTTACCTTTGGGCCCTCATTATTTTTAACAACTTTTGGTCACTGGCATTAGATTTTCATGAAATTAGAATGTTTAACTGAGGAAAAATTTAGCAACATTCCTTTTCATTTTGAGAGGGGAAAACATTGTGGTCGGAGCAACTAAGTCAATTAGTTATTTGGATTAGTGGAGCATGAGCAACTGTCTTTGTTTACCTTAATATGCATATTATGTAATTGCTTCAATTTTGATGGTGCACGTATGCTTTTATGGGATTCATGAAGACTTGTGTCATAAATTAATACAATGGGGGTAAATATTTGAAGCAATCTGCACTTTCTAATAAGATGCAACTACAGCTGCTTTCTGCCATTGAGATTGTAGCCATCACGAAGTCAGATGCCACTTTTGACACAGAGTAGACAGGCTTGAATTAGGAGAATGTGTAAAGTATTTATGCAGTACCAAACAGTAATAAAACCCAAACTATGAACTGAATTAGAAAAATAGAGTAAAAGTTAGTAAACAAAATGACACCAAAAAGAAACATATCCAATGAGGTAAACTGGAAATGTGATTTTTTTAAGTGTTAAGTGAAAATAGAGCCAAAAAGCACTAAGCTCCAATTATAGTCTAGGGAAGCATGAGACAGGAACTTAGGCACACTTTCAGTCCGACCACGATGGAGCTCAGGTCGGAAACACCAAGTTGGTTCATCTGGGCCAAAGATTTTACCATTTGACTCAGTCTTTTTTATGGAGCTCAGAGTCCTCCAGTGGAGTAAGCCTGATGAAGTATCCTAGGAAGGTGTATCAAAATCAGACACCTTTTCCGCAAGGTCCCCTGACCGCTCCGAAGGTCTTGGAAGTTCAAATATTTTTCAGACTTTTCATGTTTTGCGGAACAGCTCATTTGGACCACTTCTAAGAATCCTAGGAGTTCAGGGGCAGTACTTAGGAAACCGGACTAACTCCAGCAGAGGCCATCAGAGAGTTCCATTTCCATTTGCAACTAGTCAACTAGTTACTTCAGGAAAAGGGCCTCTCGCAACTTGTTGTTTCCCTGTAGCCACTCAAGAGGTCAGCCCACTGACACTAGGAGCCCATTTCTTTGCCCTGAGTACAAGAGAGAGCAGGTCCAGTCTATCAGGGCTGCTCTCAGGTCACAGACACCAGGCCCAATCCTCTTCTTATCCTCTGCAGGTCACAAAAGTGTTCTCATAATGCTACATTTATGGTTGGCACAAGCTATTGGAGGTGGAGGGGCTCCTAGCTCCTCCCTAACCAATGGTGTAAATATTCCATGGGCAACACTACCCACTTTTTCAGCAGTTCCTTTTTTTCCTACTGAGCACCTTGCTTCTTAATTCCAAGATGGAAAAACACTTTCTCCCCTGTGCAGACCCTGTGTGCCTCCCCAGAGGTGTAGCCAGGGAGATGAGCAGTCCCCTCCTCTGTGGTCACTCAAAATTGGTTCCGGGGGTAGCTCCCTTCCCACTGGGTTTGGTGCCAGACTGGCTGAGGGGACAAATGGTTGCCTTCTCCAGGTCTCACCTTGCATTTACTAGTGAACAGGAGTGGCCTGTGCAGGTAAGAGTGGAGGGGTGGGGTGTAGGGGAGTCAACAAACAACGTGGAGGGAAAATACAAAAAAAGAGAACCACTTACCTTGGGCTCGCCCCATCGCCGACTCCGTTTTCTGTAGTTTTCTTTTTCCTCAATGTCATCTGCCAACTCCCCCCCCCCCCACACGCCCCACCGCTCTTACCTGCATGGACCGCTTCTGTTAGTGAAAGGGTAGACCCGTTTACAAGTTAATGGAGTTTCTGGATACACTCTACCTGGACTTCTTGCAAGGGGAAGAAAAACACCAACCCATACCCAAGTCATTGTTCCTGCTCTGGGAGCAGTTTTCACACATCATTAAGGTCAAGCACTGGCAGAACAGCTGTCAACAGGTTACTGCTAATTAACATTCTGAAAGTTCAGGGAGGTAAATCGTAACTTTAATAAATATTTATAAAAAAACTGACTTTCCAACTAAATTGGAATTTTAATAAATATTCATAATAGTCTTTGAATGACTTTTGTAGTAATTAAATAGCTTTTGGGGCCTAGTGAGTAGAGAAACATGCCAATTTTAATGTCATACATGTCCCATTTTTAAATATCAGACACCCTACCCTGTGGGAAATAAGCTGTACTTAGGGAGGACTTATTAACATTTAAACGCAGGATTTCCCGCCTATCAAAAATGGTTATTTTGGCAGGAGTGGCAGCAAGTTTTTAGGCTGTTGCAGTCAGGCTACACGTTAGGCCTGAAGTCATGTTTTCCCGGCCCACTCTGTGCATGTCACAGTTTATGCTGCAGCCTGCAGGTGGCATTTAATTTCCTGATTTTTCCTACAGCAAATACGAGAGACTTATATGCAAGTTAAGTATGTCAATCGGGGGCAAGCAAATTTAACCATGCTTAAATGGGGAGCACAGACGCTTTCCTCCTGTTTAGCTGGGGTATAGTGAACAGAGTTATAAAAACAACAAACATAGGATCAAGAAAAGGGCAAAAAGATATAAGATGTTCATCCAGAAAAGTCAGATTTCCTATAACCTGTCTCTGCAAAGCTCTGCATTTGACTAAAACAATCTTATTAGTCCAGGGTACACATTATTCCTAATGTAATAAGCCTGAAACACTTACTTCGAGAAAGACTTTCAGAGCTTTGGAGCAAGTGGTCCCAGTGGTCCCACAGGGGATGTTCTCAGTGATGATTCGAAAAGTACCATTGCTGCTGTCACTCCCACAGAAGTCCTGAGATAGAACAATGACGAGACACATTAGCAAATGTTGACCCTGGTGTTCAGATGCTTCAATTGAGCATAGTCTCCAATGACATGAAGCTTACCTGAGCAAGTGTGTACTCGCAGTCCCCGTTGAAGGTGAAATGCCTGCCGTCAAAGGTGACATAATGTCCATCTCCATAAACACCACAGCTTCCCAGGCAGACTTGATTGGTGCAGGACCACATCCGGTTCTTACATGTGCTGCGATAGACAGAGAAAACAAATCAACTTTTTACACTCTTATTTTATTGCGCTGATTTACATCATTAATACTATTTTTGTCGAATGGTGTACCTTCCCTGACTATTCCGTGGGGCTTCTTCTTGAAAAACACTTTTGTCTGACTGACATTACTATTTGCTTATAAAGACATTTAAATGACCCTGTTGCCATCTGAGTACATCTGACTGTATTTAGGACTTGTGACTGAAGGCGGCCATCTGTGGATCCTGATGTTATAGGATGCCTTTTTCTTAATGAGTGTACATGGGGCTCAGAATTAGCAGATGAACACACACTGGCCAGAGACTACTCTCAATGCTGGACGGTGATACAAACTGCAGCACCATCTGTTGTCTTACTGTGGTCAGCTAAGAGGTTTGATGCAATAAGGTGAACGATTTCTGCTGATAACAAATCCTTTTCCACAACTCAAGTATAAATTGCACATTTGCACTGATTTACTGCTCAGTTGTTTGTCCTGATGAAGTTTGCAGGTGAGGGAACATAACATATTTACTCACTGAAACATCAATTCTAAGTATGGTAGAGAGCAATCTAAACATGCAAATGTTCCAGTGGGTAGAAGTCTGCATTGTATCAGCCCATTCCAGAAGTCGATGTTATGGTAAAAGTGTGGCGAGGAATGTACTGGCTTCAAAAATGAGTTGTGGTTTAATGAAGATCTACAGCAAAGCATAAAAATCCAGAACCCTAGGTCTGCTTAATTAAACTAGATTTCACCTCAGTCTTCTTTGCATTGAATACTTCCTGAAAGAAAATGGCTTACACAGTAAAGAAGCATGACAAACCCACATCTTGTAAGGTCATCAGACAAGCATGCAGCTCCGAACTCAATGAATTGAAAAATAGAATGCCAATGAAAATGATTAATAGAGAATTGGAGCAGGAGGTTTTTGACCATAAAACAATACTTCCTTGGAAATTTAAATGAATTGGCACTTAGGTCGCACTGACTAGGGCAGTAAAACGTGAAGCCTCTATCTGGAGAGCTCCTAGTCCTAACTACTAAGCAGACTGCAAATAGTTTTAATAACTCCTCAATAACTCCTCTACCCATTACTTTATATATGAGATGTGTTCATGCCTCCATCGGATACTACATGGTATAGCCCTCCCTCCCCCCCAAAAAAAATGACTCCCTACCCTTCTCTTCTGTCCCTCTCTTCAGGCCTTCCCCATCACATGGGACCATAAATGTGGACCACAATTATGTCACGTCATGTCATCACTAAGCACTGAGGACTCAACTGAAAGTGTGTGCGGGCATAAGCCTTGCAACAATGAAAAAAATTAAGATAACCGGTAAACAATCTGTGCATTAATAAATTCAAGGTACGGAATCATGGAACTTAGGGACTGTTCCATGACATTAGCATTCTCTAAATTCTGCCCTGTTGTCATGGAGATCCTGCCTGGGATCCCCAAGTAACAGCAGAATTTTTAAAAGTCCATCTGCTACCCGCTGCTGCTCTTTGCCCAAGTCACAATCTGCTACTTAGATGCTGAAACTACAGGAGGGAAATCATAAACCGGGCCGTTGTGAAGTGCTAAGGTGAATCAAAAGTGGTACCACTTTAAGTATTCTAAATGCCATGGCATTAACTTTTTTATCTCCTATAAAACCACATCTAGGGTATACCTTTTACACTATACAACAATGCACTTTGGTAGCACCATACATACTTTGGAGGAGCGTATTTCAGAATATATTAGAGCCATTTGAGACCATGATAGTAGTTATACCTCTGTGACACACCATCTTGGCATTAAAAAACTAACAGACATGAGGTTAATCATCTGACGTGAAGAAAATAAAGATTAAACAATTCCCTTAAACTGAGTAGGGTTGAACCTTGATGGATTTTTTGTCTGAAAGAAGTGGAAGGAGTGCTTTACTACAGAAGCCGAAGTACAGACTTTCAACAAGGAAATAATTTTTCTTCTCCCCATTGATTCAGCTGCTCCAATCTCTCCTTTCTTCATCACTAGATATCGCAAAACATGTTTCAATTATTATAACCCATATCTTTGATAGACAGAGTGGTATGAACCTTGCATTCATAATAGCATCATCATGTACCTCCCTTTGTTTGCAGTTTGTTGGTTGTCATTCTCCTACATTGATCTTCATTTCCTCTTGCTAGCATTTCCACATAATGTATCACACTTGCACCATGCAACGTGGTGCATGCAAACCTTGATTCAGATTTATGAAGCCACACAATGCCAGTTTGGGTGGCCCAGAGTGGCTCCATAAATCTGAGTAAGGCAACGCAGCGCAAATCGCTGCGTTGCCTTACTCTGCCCTGGGAGGGCGTTCCATGTGCGTTGCATGGGTGTTCCCATGCAACTCTCATGGTTCTTGACACATTCCCAGATTTACCAGAAGCAATTTGTGTCCTGCCTCATTAATATTTATGAGATGGGTCGGATTATGACTCACTCCTAATTATCATTTTACAAATTAACCCATTAGGACATAGGTGATAAAATGAGTTCATAACATTCTTTGCTGATAGTAAAAATAGAGGTCACAAATTGCGATCAGTATTTAGTACTTCTGGCCCTATGTTTCTTGTGGTTTACAACCCCCTATAGGCAATTACAGACATCATGGTCTGCGGACCCTAGCAAGCCACCATCACTATGATGGCCACAAGTCTGGCTGAGGGGCAATTTATGACCTGCCTCTCTAATATTCATGAGATATGTCAGATTAGGACCCACTCATAATCTAAATTTTACAAACTGACCTACTAGTACATAGGTCATAAAATTATTTCATAACATTATATACTGATAGTAAAAATACTAGTTACAAATTGCGACCAGTATTTAGTACATAAGCCCTATGGGGCACATGCATCAAGCTTTTTACTGGTCGCAAACGGGCCCATTTGCAGAATCGGCCCGTTTGCGACCGGTAAAATGCCATTTGCGATGCATCAACCCAAAATGCATTTTTAGGTAATCACAATTTTTGCGATTACCTATTTTGCGAATGCATTTAGGGAATCGCAATTTGCGATTCTCTAAATGCAATGCAAGAAGCATTTTCAAAATGCGACTTTGCATTAAGGAATCGCAAATTAACATCAACTTCAAGTTGATTTGCAAATCCTTACAAAAATGCACAAAATTGCATTTTTCTAAGTGCCATGTGGTGCATACACATGCCCTTAGGCGCAACATGTGCACACTTACCCTTTTTGGGGATGCATCATGGGGGCCTTATGCCTCCTAGCACCCTTGCAATTGCATTCGCAATTTGCGATTACCTATTTGGTAATCGTAAATTGCCAATGCTTTCCCATTCATTCCTATGCCTCTAGGCCCATAGGAATGAATGGGAAAGCATTCCCTAATAGCGAATCGCAATTTGCAATTCGCTATTAGGGAATGTGTAGGAATCGCTATTATTTTTATGAAGCTTACATGCATAATGAATTGCGACTCCTAATTAGCGATTCCTTAAAAATCGCTATTAAGGAATCGCAATTCCTTATCTTGATGCATGTGCCCATATATTCCTTGTAGTTTACAACTATTATAGCTGATATTTTTGGTCCGTCTCCCCTTACTGTCTTCTGACTTTGTCTCAGACTCATTTATTATTGCGGTACAGGTCTGTCTGGGAATGTCCTTATGTTTCAGCAGGCCTGGCCTTCTCTGCTACTTGTCAAGACTGTATGACATGATGCTCTATGTAGCTAAACATGTGGAATAAGGGGTTCACTCCCTAAACGTGATGAGTCCCTGGGGGGTCTCTGTGGTGGAAGCTTTCTTCCTCAATTTGTTTTCTTGTTGTTGTTAGAAGGGGAGGTTTTAAATAGTAATCAATGTGTGTCTTACGTACCAAGTGTTGCAGTTGACTCGGATCTTGTCTCCTGAATGGTAGGGGACCTCATTGTGAATGCAAGGGCACAATTCTTCCTTGATGCATCCTCCTCGGTCATCAGACACCAGGCCTTGGGGACACACGCAGCCAGAGACACACTGGGTGCTGTACTGTGTAAGATAAGGGAACAAGTTGGTTTCAATTAGGGTTGTTCTAGTAACGTTCTCTGCTGCTGCTTAGAAACAGAGAGCCACCCATGATCGTCTGCGGCAGCTCTTTAGGCTCTTCGAGGTACAGACAGACATGTGCAGTGGGGATAGTCTGTGACGTTACCATGAGTAGAAGAGGATCCTAAAAGATTAGCAACAAACAAAACACACTTTCAGGGGTATTTAGAGGTTGTCTTGTTTTTTCCTGGTCTGCTTTGATAATAAAATTAATCATATAGTGGCTAGTAGAAAATAATCTCAATGATAGGAAGAGTAAAAAGTTGAGAAAACACCTGTCTACTGTAGTATATATTAGAAACCACCCTGCATCCGACTATTGTGTATTCCCACTGAGAAATGGCGCACAAGTCTGGCAATATCTGCTCCACATAATTTAAGTTGGCCAAATTGAACGGAAGGTTACATTAAAGGGGACAGCAAACATATTGTTGCTCTTCGACTAGTAAATAGCCCACTGGGTGCAGCACCATTACTGTGACTCCATTACCTCTTCGTCCTTCTTCCTCAGCACAGTCCGGCAGAAGATCATCAAGCAAAAAAACTACTACTCTCACCCTGATTGGCCTCCTTCCTTCCCCTGCCACCATGCCATAGAAAAGGAAGTATCCAATGCGGATTCCTGTTTTTCTTCTTTCTGTGAAGACACGAGCAAAATCAAGTAAGAAAGGTCCCATTTTTTTTGTTTAAGAATATAGCTTGTTTTTATGTGTATCATGACCTGCGGTCTTTACAAGTATGGAGTGCACAGGGCACTGCTTGGGAGGCTGTGGCACTAGGCAATGCATGGGGTCCAGCTCTAGGAGACCTAATATGCATACATAATTGGTATCAGCGAGGTGCATATTACTGAGTTCTCCAACCCTGTTTATTGCGAAGAGGAGTCAGAAACACAATTTAAAAAGTAGTGGGACGCCATCTTATTTCAACATGGCAGCTGTCTTGCGAGAAGCGCAAGTAGTGATAGTTAAAAACAGCTGAGCCCACATAAGGGAATGTTTGCTTGCCGGCAGTAGACACATTATTTGTAACATTGTTATTACTTGAGCTCCAGGACTGATGTAAGAAAGAGTGCTTCCAAGACGCACCATGTGCTGAGTGACTCTGAGGAGGAGCAGTCCTCTTCACAGACTCCTAGGATGGAGAACATTCAGTGCCTAACTCAGTAGCAGTCTCAGCAGTATATAAGACCAGAGAGAGACTGTCATTGACAAAAAGACTGCATATGTCTTCTGTTGACCACAATCAGAATGCAGAGGAGGAGAAAATTAAGGGCAGATTTGTTCAAGGATGGAGTTAAAAGAGGTGGTCCAGCAGTTAAGGCAAAATTTGGTATTTCCAGATACCCCTTCCTAAGAAGGTGAGGAGGATTTATGCAATATCAGAGGGAAGAGCCTGAAAGTTTATCTCTACACAGAGCCATAAGGAAAAAGATGGCAAACGAAAGGAAGAATGTTGACAGTGATACCTTTCCCAGTTTTCTTGCCAAAAGGTACCCACTACACGTGTTTGCAGAAGACTTCACTTTGCAGGTAAAGATGGACTCATTAATGGAAGGACTTTCATCACAAGGCACTGTTGTATCAGAGGAGGATGTACTGTCTGATCCATTCGATAAGAAAGTGGAAGTTGTGATGAAATGAGTATACTTGGCCTCTAACCTCTCAAACAGAGTCTCTGCATATGCCATTTATACCACTCAATCCCTACTGAATGATTTTCCTAACTTAGCGGAGCAAAGAGAACACGGTGTGGAGGTGACCTCTACCATATTAATTATGGAACAGCAAGTCCACTTTCTTTCAGATATAACATTTGACTCATTGGGGGCAGCAGTACCTGCGTCTTCAATTGCTGTGAGAAGACGAATTTGGTTGAGGTCTTGGAAGGTGGTTGCGTCACAAAACAACCTCTTGATGTACATTGCTTTCACTGTGTTGAAGTTGTTCCGTAACCAGTTAGAGACTCTGTTAAAAAAAATCTGTAAAGGACAAAAATATAATTGCTCCTTTAAAATCAGCGACTAGGGAAAAATGTTATGCCTCAAAAAGGGCTTTTGGTGCAGCCTTTCAAGCTAAATTGATGAACCAGCTCTATCGAGGTCAGGGGATGTGGCAGGTCTGTCCTTCTGAAAAGTCCTAGGCTCAAGCAAAAGTGCCTTCCAATCCACCTCGGAAGTCATGACTATGCTAGGAAACAACTGACTGCTTTCCAGGAGAAGTCTAGACAGTCATTTTCGGATCAGAGGGTCCTGAGTATTGTTCAACTGGGCTACCAGATACAACGATTATGTTTAACTACACCTCTGCTGAAGGATCAGGTGAAGAAGCATGCTTTGTTAGAGCAAGTTCAGGCTCTAGTACAGTGGTCAGTAATTACTGTATCGCCCTCACAGAGGGTAAAAGGATTCTACTCAATCCTCTTTTTGTTTCAAAAGGTATCTGGAGGCTTCAGACCAGTCTTGGATCTAAAGACAGTGAACACCTTTATTCCATTTTTGGGATTCAAGATGATGTTTTTACAGACTGAATTCCGGTATCTAAAAAATGAAGACTTTCTAGCATTGCTGGATTTCACAGATGCATATCTGCACATTCTGATACTTCAGGTGCTTTAGACATATCTCTGATTTGTGATTCAAGATGATCATTATCAGTTTCAGGTCCTGGCCTTTGGATTGACCACCTCTCCAAGGGTCGAAGTGTCTTTACAAAGGTATTGATCGGCACTGTTGGTGAAGCTGCTACATGCAAAAGGTATTCTAATTTTCAAATATTTTAATGACTGATCTGTTCCAGAAGCTGGGATCAAACATTTAATCTCCACTAACATAGACAATCTCAACAGCCAAGGGCTGGTTAAAAATGCAAGGTTTAAGGGCTTAATCAGTGAGGATTATACCTTGGGCCAGACTCCATATTTACCTAATAGTAAATCATTTACCTTGGCATTAAGCTTCCAAGTCACAACATTTCGAGCACAGAGGTCCAGTTTTGCCAGAAACATTTGAGGCACAACAGTGGTGATTAAACCCAGATCATCTGGAGAAGGGGTTCCCTCTGGAAGGCCTTCTCCCAAAAATCCTGATGACAGATGCACATGGGTTGGGGAGCGATAATAGACATCAAGTCAGCACAGGGGTAGTGGTCCGAGAATCAACGAGTTTGGTCCTCCAGTTGGACTGAGTTACATTTTGCTTCTCTGGTGAGGGGTCACAATGTTCAGCTTAAGAGAGATAGCCAGGTGGTGTTAGCATATGTCAACCATCAAGGGTGGTCAAAGATTCGTGCATTGTGACTTGTGGCGCAGGAGAAATGCCCTTGGAGGTAGCCCATCCTTCAGGGAAGGAGATTGAGCCTGCAGGTCATCTGAGCAGATTCTTACCTTCCTTGGAAAAGCAAGCCCTATTTCTAACAGTATTCCACCAAATAGTGCAGAAAGAAAACAGAGGTGGACTTTTTTGCAGGCAGAGAGAATGCACGTCAACTTTGGTTCTGTGTGAGAATACCCTGTCAGGAAGGTTGGAAGGTAGATGCACTATCTTTTCTCTTTCCTCCTTTTCCCCTAGAGTTGAGGGTATTCAAGAAAGTGAAGAAGGATCACACAGATGTTCTGTTGGAACCCCCATGGAGGAAGTGGCATCCATAATTCCCCCTGCTTCTCCACTTGGCGGTTCCGGATCCATGGATGATACCAGTGTATCCTTGGTTTATGAGGAACAGCTATATGTCTTAGTCAGCTCTGAACCATCTACAGATGGGGGTATGTGGTTGAACGAGAGTACCTAGAGAGTTTGGAATGCTTACTAGAAGGAATAGAGCATATTCAAAAGGCCAAGAATACATCTATACTTAAATCTTATTTGAGACTTTGGCAGAATTTTGAGAAAAGGAGTTTAACCTGACACTTAAACACAATCTCCTGTGAACCAGCTGTAGGTTCGGATTTTTTAAAAGATGGATTTCAGGTGAGTCTTGCGGTCTCCATGCTCAGAGCACAGTGGACAGCAGTAAGAGTGTTTAGAAGCACACAAATTGTGGTCATAAACCTGATAGCAAAAAGATTGTTAAGAAGCTATTTTTCTCAAAAGATCAGTGGTTCATTCTCCTGAACGATCATGGAATTTACCATTTGTTTTACAGGCACTCCAAAAATCACATGAAATATGTGTCTTGGGGAGAAAAACTGGGGAAATGAGGGCCCTGTTGGGATCAGAACTTTTGTTGAGGATCTTTTGGTGCAAGTTTTTAATTGTTCAGATGGCTTCCTTCTTACAGAGATCAAATAGGGTTGTAGCGGCCCAATGGACCATGTTTAAGGCAGCATCAATCCGTGATATATGTAATGCTGCCACATGGGCTAGCCTTCATATCTTCATGAGGCATTATAGGCTGCTATTGGAAATATTGCCTCTGGTTCATTTGGTATCACAGTACAGGGTGCAGTATTTGAATGAGAAGGAAGTGAGTAAAACTTATTTTTCAACTGTTATGATGTATGGTTAATTTTTCAACATAAGGGGAGTTGAAGCTAAATGATTGGCTTTGGTATCAACTCAATCTTTAAGGACTGTGTCGAGGGAGATGGATGAGAAGTTAATGGCCTGGTTATTTATGGTAATCTTCATTATTCCGAGTCCAGGTCTTCCTGATCCAAGCGGAATGTTGTGTAGTGGAAGAGTGAGGAAATTAATATTATTGTTCCCAGGCCAGCATAAATAACAGAGGTGACATGAACACTCATACTTACAAAGGGTAGTAGAGGTGCAACTGGGGAACTGTTGCCTCAAGGTTCATCACTCAGCCCCATCCTCTTCAACACATACATTATACTTTTCACCAGTGTCATTCGTGTACACGACATCAACATCCTCTACTACGCTGACAACATGCAACTGATACTCTCCCTTTAGATAAGACCCCTAACACAAGAAACAAATTCACCACCTGCATGACCGAAGTCACTAACTGGATGAAAGCCAACATTCTCAAACTCTACACCGACAAGACAGAAGTAGGGTTCCTTGACAAGAGCACCTCACCATGAGCTATTTTCATTTTTCTGGGGCTCTTTCCGCATGGTGGCACAAAGACACATGGAATCGATGTGTGCTATAGGTTTACACCATCAAATTGTTTTTAATTGGGATTTATGGTTGTGCAGCCTTGAAAAAGTCTGGAGTATGAAACACGTGTCAGCACTTCTTGTTGGCAAAACCAATCATAACATGTACAGAACCTGGTTGTGAATAAAGAAGAAGAATTCAATATAATCCACACCCACAGTGGACTTTCTTATCAGGGATTGCAGTGAAACAGCAGAGTGTGTGCTTCAATATCATTTTTGTATAAGTTGTCCGGACTGTTCCACAGTACGGCGAGGTGTATCCTAGGTGGCTGGGTGCTGTCATCACGGGAGCACCACTGTAAAGGACTTATTGTGTCTTGTTCATGAGATTGGGCATTGGTACTATTGCCTAACACAATTGATGGATGTGCAAACATTAAGCATAGCTACCTTTGTTTTGTTCTAATCATTAGTGAAAGACAGACCAGCTGATTGTAGCTCCCTGTCTGCCTTCCACACTGAAGGTGGCATTTCAAGGGGAACAGAGATCTCCCTACAAAAAGAAGTTGGGTACCTGAATAAAGGGAGGTGTTTTAGGGGTTCATAGGACCTTCTTTCCCCCTTAAGATGGGTACACCGACTGTGTGCCATCTCACTGAGGTGCAATCAGTATATCTCCTGATGGCTTCTTTGCCTCTTCCTCTGCGTCCATAATGCAGCGTGGGCACAGGGGCAAAATGTTTGCCTCATTTTCATGGGGCCACAACCCTGTGCAAATTATGGAATGCCCCTTTAGGATAGAGGAAGCACTACATGTGTGCTGACACTATCTGTATTGTAGAAGGTGCCACACAAGTGACTACACCCCCTTCTACATACTAAAGTGCCTCAGGGGTGCAGAAAGAGAGTGCACATGCCCTTTGCGCCCCCAGGCCACTTTGTGTAATACAGCCCTAGACAGGCTAATTGTAACACAAACTATGCAGGGCAGAAGTAACTTATTCAACAAAGTTAGAAGTTACAAATACAGGAGGGAGTGAGAGTCACAGTCACAGATACAAGAACGGTTTTCACAGCTAGGTCCCACAGACACAGTTCGTGGCTGCAGGCACCAATAATGACAAATTAAGTGTGTTTCTCTTTATATCATTCTCCTATTAATCTAGTGCTAAATCAAATAAGCTTATAATAAGAAATTTTGATAGATTGAAGCAAAATGAAATCCTAATAATTGGGATATCGGAAGTCAAAGGAAGGCAAACTCAATGTTGACGCATCTGAGCCCCAAGTGGTGGACACTTACGCACTCCATGTCAAGTGTGTGACAACTCTTTTGGCACTCGGATCCTCTGGAACCCACACTGGAATTGGCACAGTCAAAATAAATCATTGGAGCCAAACACTCTAGAAGAGAGAAGGGAAGACAAGTGAATGTGTAATGCAGCTCTCATAACCAAGTGCGTTAGCAGTGTGTTTCTAGTGGAGGTGATGGGTGATTCTGTTTTAAAGGCCCTCTATTGGGAGAGTACGTGAGACTCCATACATGAGATCAGAGATACAGGTATTGAAGATCTAAGTGCAAGGCAAGAAATACAGAGTTTGAGAATGTATGTGGGCCGATCAAACACAGGAGATGATTGGGTCTCCATGAATAGGATAAATAATAAAGGGAGTGAATGAGAGTCCATCTCTGATAGAAAAGATTCAGGGAGTGAGTGAACGGCATGAAAAAGGGAAATGGTTGAAAAATGAAGCAGGCCAATGGCGATACTTTGTTCAGATGGAAAACAACTGATACATCCTGTACAAGTAATACATACAGTGAGCAAGACTCCATCTATCATAGATACTAGATATGTAAGAGACATATACAATGCAATTGATTCAAAGTTTGAGTGAGATGTGGTATTAAGCCAGAGGTGCAGGGAAGTAGTGAGCTCTGTGTATGAGACCATTTATATGTAGAGAGAGTGAGACGCCATACAACATTGAGAATGAGAGATAATGCACTTAGGATAGCAGGGATACGGTTAGTAGCAAGACTTCAGGTATGATGCTATATAGACAGTGAGTGGGTAAGACTCCATCTGTCACATAGGAAGTCAGTGTAAATTTAGACGGCACGACATATGGTGAAGGAGTGAAACGCCATGTGTGAGATTTATGATACAAGGAGTGAGTGAAACCACCTGGATGAGTCCAGTCAAGAGGGGAGTGAGTGAAACCAGATACGAGGTCTGTTATATGAAGGCTGTCTGTAGATTAAGATACGAAACATAATAAAAGTATTAAAGCTTCATATACAAGATCAGTCATACACTCTGAGTCAGTCTAATTGTGACACACTGTAATTGTTGCTGTGTCCAGGGTCTGGGGCTTGATTGATATTAGACCGAGATCAGCTATTACCTGGTTCTCTGCTGTGCTCCCCGATACAGCTCAGCTTTCCTTGTGTGCAGGTGCTGAAAGTGAAAGAAGGCAGAACATAAATACACATCTCCTGCACAATATCTCTTTCCAGACTTAAATATTTGTCCCGAGGTAGCAGTGCCAACTTGCGGTTCTGCTCAGGATTACCATAACTGATTACATAAATAACTTGTCCTTTACTTTTTTCAGATCTGTTATTAATCAAGCTTCACATATTTTCTACTTTTCTTGCAAGGTCTACTACTGCACTGAAGGTAGTCTTGTGGAAGAAAATGTCATCTATGCCAGTGTGATGTCGCTGCAATCCATTCTATTCACTCCTATGAAAAGTTACTTATCTGTAACTTCATCTCATGGACTCAAATGCATTTGAATTACCTTGAAGGGTGAAATGCTTGTCCACTCTGTGCTCTGCTATTCCCTACCAACCAGGCACTTAAGGTCGGTGGTGCTGCATGGATCCCACGACCTGAGACTAGAATCATATTGGATTTCAAGCTTTTTTAATCTGGCCATCTCCCAACAGCCAATCGTTCTGAATTTCAGATTCTGGACATAACTCTACTCGATGTATGTTTTTCATCAACTACTGCATTAATCTATCTTCTGCATCATCTCTATTGCACAACAGTCTGATGTGACTAACATTGGTGTGTAGTGTCCACAAAAAAATCCCTAAATTATTTAGATTTTAAAATAATAACAATCAATATCAGATGAATATTTCTTATAGAGGGCATTTAGGGACACCTCAATGCTATCTTTCCTGGAAGAACTTGTTACTTAACAGAGCTGCTTGTCTGCTTTCCCTTGGATAGGATGCACCCTTGAAATACGTGGTTAAGAACGGTAGCAGAATATGATACAGATTACCACCACCTTGATCTGACTCTTTTGGACAACATAAAGCCTTTCCAGGCACGTCCAAATACTACAATAAGCGGTGTGTGTAAGCAAATTAAATCTGTGCTCCTATTCATGTAGTAACACAATGCCTTCTTGTAATGCGCCTTACTGGTCAAATGTAAAAAGCGTAACTGATGAGTATGCATGTGTTTTATTATGCTCAAAGAATGTATTGATTCTCACAAAATAATGCAATATTAAGGTATTATCTTTTCGAAAGGAGGCAGGCGGATACAATAAGGTTCTGTCAGAGGTATGCACCCTGTCCAAGTAGGGACCACAATCCTAGTCAGGGTAAGCTAGATGCACACAAAAAGATATCTGTGCTCATCCTCTAATAGCTGACACAAAGCATTCAGGCTTTTCTAAAGAGTCAATGTGCAAATTATTTGTGCAACACACACACACACACACACACACACAATAACCCAATAAAAACACCACAAAAAATACGCCACAGGTTTAGAGCAATAGAGAATAGTGTTATGAGTAGAATTAGCCCAAAATGACAAAAATCCAATAAGTAGAACCGTAGATTTAAAAAATAAATTAAACGGTGGTGTTATAACTCAATATAGCCCCTAGGGGTTACTTGAGATCATGCTGGACCGGGGCAAATCCCCTTACACTGCAGTTGCTGCATCGCCGACGAACCTCGCATTTGGGTCCAGCGTCGTCGTCGAGCCTCACAGGGATGTTCTCAGATCGGCAATGCATTGGTGTCAAAGGGCACTGCGTCGGTTCCGATCGACATAAAGTCATCACTACATCGGTTCTGATTGTCCTCGACAGAAGAGATCACCTTTCAAGGACCCAGGACTGAATTTGCACCACTGGGCAGGGCATGATTCACTTATGGCAGAGTGCAGGCGTTGCTGCAGAGTTGCAGGACATCTTTGATGGCCCTGAAACTTCAGACAGAGGGGGCAAGCCAGCAAGCCCTTGGAGATACTCTGGGTTCAATTAAGATGGGTCCAGTCCTTGTCCTCAGCAGGGCAGAGATCAGCAGGCAGCAGGGCAGCTCAGGAGAAAGCAGGTCCTTCAGGACAGTAGTCAGACAGAGTGGCAAACCTTGTAGCACAGCAGTCCTTACTCCTGGCAGGGTTCTTCATAGGTCCAGCAGTGCACTGTCTTGGTAGGGTAAGAAGCCAAGTACTTGCACCCAAAAGTGTATTTGAAGTAAGGGTGACTTCAAAGCAGGCCATTGAAGTGCACAAGCCCCCTTTAATCCCAGCCCTGTCCACCAGGCTGTCTGTAGTGGGTAATCAACCCTTAGTGTGGGGCATAGGAAACTGCCTATTCAGGTGCAAGTGTCAGCTCCCCCTCCATCTTCCTGCCCAGGAATAGCTATCAGAATGCAGATGAGTTCTATGTCACACCCATCCATCCTGTGTTTGTGGCTGTCTAGAGGGAATGCACAAAGTGTAGCTGTCACCCATCCCAGACGTGTATTGGAGACAGGCTGCAAGGCACACGGAGCAGTAAGAGCAAAGAAATATCCACTTTCTAAAAGTGGCTTTTTTAAAACAGTAATGTTAAATCCAACCTTAGTAATAAAGAGGATTTAGCATTACCATTCCAAAGATATGAAACATGATGTAACTACTCCTTTCTAATTAGGAATTGCAGCTTAAAAGTGTTTTAAGGAATTCTCAATGCCTGGGGGTGACTTGTGTGTAATAAAAGGGAAGTTTAGGGCTGGGCAAGTGGTTTACGTGCCAAGTCGAAGTGGCAGTAAACTGTACACACTGACCTTGCAATGGCAGGCCTGAGACAGGTTTGAAAAGCTACGTGTGTGGGTGGTACAGTCAGTGCTGAAGGCCCACCAGTAGCATTATGTTACATGCACTAGGTATATGGTATACCACTTTACAAAGGGCGTGCAAGTAAACTAAATATGTCAATTGGGTATACAATAATGTTACCATGTTTAGGGGAGAAGCACATGAACTTTAAAACTGGTCAGCAGTGTTAAAGTGCTCAGAGCCCTAAGGCCAACAAAAAGATACAGCAAAAAGAGGAGGTAAGCAGACAAAAGGTGTGGGGAAAGACCACTCTAATGATGACTGGTCTAATAGGCTCCAAAGATCAGCCCAGAGAAGTTTTCTCGTGTTTACAACACAAGCTGCAGTTGTCCCATGTTCGCCATTGTTGTGAAGGGAGTGAAGTCTAATCATGAGTTTGGCAATACCCCTGCCAGAAATCTGGTGGAATCACATGCTAAGCATCTAATTATACTATTCTTATTCTGCTTGTGTGAACATATTTTAAGAATTTAGAACCATTTAGTTGACCCAATATATTGGTATCCAGCACCAGGTGTCTTTGGAAGAACAGCAAATTCTCTTTTGAAGAAAGTATCTGAACCACACCATTGACAAAGAATTGATAACTGTATATCAGCCTGCCTTACACTGTACAGCATTACTCGCCCAAACCAGAGGTAATTTTAAAATCAATGGAAAATTATGTGCAACCTTGCAAGCAAGTCGTTTAAGGCAGGAATATCTAACAGAGAAAAACCTTGCAGGTGGAAATGGCCAGTGGACGGACTTCAATATACTTTTAAAAAACTTTTATAAAGCTTTACAATATAACAACACAAAAAGGAAACAAATATATGGAAGTAACAAAGGTATTGTTATGAAATTATAACAGTTGATGGGGAGTCGTATGCATGACACTAAATCATAAAAATGGTTAGGAGTACCATGCATAGTGTGAGCATGAGGGAGGCCTGTGAAACACTCAGCCAAGAGATGTCAGTTTTGCAAAAGCAGTTTGTCTCGCTAATATGGGTCTCAAATCAAACAGTAAAAGGGCCTAGTAAAATCCTCCAGTATCTTCCATCTTGTCACAATAGGCAGCAGTTTCTGGCTGGTGTAGCAGATATGCAGTCCGGGGTTGCCAAATGTCACTAGGTCTGGAGGCTGGGAGGAGCATTTCAGCATACAGAACTGAGACTGCTCATTACAATATACAAGGCCGGCAATCCAGTGTTTGAATTTTGGTGCTCTGCCTCTACCCTACCTGCAGGCTACCAATTGTTTCACTAATAAGAGGGCTGGGGGCACAAATATTTCCCACACAACCCTGGAAAGGCTTCAAGGGATCCAGCCGGACCTCTTCATCCACTATAGCAGACATTGCGGTGGTGACCTCCCTCCATACTTATGCACACTGGTACTAGACCAAGCCAGTTGGAGCAATCCCGCACATACACACCACATCTTGTACGGCAGTCATCCTCTTGTACACCAAATTTGTATAATTGGATCGGCGCTGGGGAGAGAGCAGCCCGCACCCTCATCCAGCACCTGATAGATGAATCAGTCGAATTCTGCAAGACTGCAAGTCCCAGGAGCTGATTCGATGAGATGAAGAAGGGACTACAAAGAACTTCACAGTTTCTTGCTGACCGGGATGCCTAATTCTGCAGGACTGCAAGTCCCAGGAGCTGGTCACCTGAGGTGAAAGAGGAGCTGCACTCACATCATGCTACAAAGCATTTTAGAGACTCCTGCTACAGGTGGCATGGAATTCTGCTGATCTGCAAGTCCCAGGAGCCGGTCAGTTGAGGTGGAGCCACCATCCACCCATGAATGAAATGTGCCCTCTCTAGGGAAGGGAAATCTAGACCTCCATATATCCACCAAGCAGTGTTCTGTGTGTGTTGCATTGAAGTGATCAGTGGCCACTCTCTTATAGCTGGATGGCACATGGGACCTATCTGGCCCCTCCCGTAACATACAATTAAAATTGCCCCCAAATCAAAGAGTGGGAGTCAACGGAAAGGATTTGCTATCAGAGGCGATCAAAGAAGGTGGGCATCATCTACGTTCGGATATAGCAATTTATAATGCTAATCGATGAAGTGCCCAACTGTCCCCAGGATATTGCATGGAGGACTTAATCAACTACAATAGAGCCCAGCGGGTTAAATGGGACCTCAATTTTCATTACTAGTTCTATCCATAAGTGGTGTTGGAAGACAATAGATGGAAAACAGTCCATCGAGCAGAATATTTACTCCATGAGCATGGATCTATATGGGTTGCTGTTATGATCTACCTGTTCTGTAGAGTGGAATGTTACCTACGTGAGTCAGAGCCTATGCCATCATGATTCATGACTTAGGCCATAGGGAATCAAGATTCTGAATATGGGTTGAGACTGAAGGGCTGAAGGTGGCTGATGGTTTTATTTCTTCTTATCTCAAAACCAATATTAAACCACTTACCTTTTTTAACCTTTTCATGCATGGTTTGTAATCATAATACTTGTGATGAGACCCTACAGATTTGGGCTTGAAAACCACTACTTTCATAGAACCCACGCCGAATTTGGGCCAACGACGTTCACTGTGGTTTGCTGTGGCCTTGCACATTCCATGTCACTCAGACCAAATGTTTGCCCAGCCCTTGGCTACACATATTCACCAGTTAGTGGATTGTGAAGAAACAAGTGGTAATAACAGCAAGCGCAGCATACCACATAGCATGTCTCTGCCGGACAGGGTCAATCCACCAGGGCAATGAACCCACCCATACGTCGTAACATTGAGAAACTTAGAAGTGAATGTATGTTCCACAATATATCAACATCAGTACTCATGGTTTGCAGGGGGCTAGCCTGCTGTGAGTAAGCCAGAGACAAAGACCCTCAGCTTGTGCCAATAGAAGTCAATGAGAGAAAATTGGAAAAAGCATATAAAATCACACAGGTTTCTCGATGTTCACTTTCTGAATTCAGGTAAGCAGCAAGGCCAGATCCAATTTTCCAACAGCAGAAGTTCAGAAGCGTCCCGGATTCCGCTGGGAGCACAGTGCTGAGGTCGTTGGTAGCAGGCGCGCTACGAAGAAGCGGGCCACATGAAAACAAACAGCACAGCTGAACTTAAAGGTAAGTCCGGGGGTCCCACTCAAGGGGGTAGGTCTCAACAGCCTCAGGACCATGGGAGCACAGCTGGTTCATCAGTCCCCAGGCCGGGCTAGATTCAGAGGAGATAGGGCAGCTAACCATTGTGCGTCGAGATGGTCCTCCTGGTCAGGGGCAGGCAGGTTGCAGAGGTGATTTTGGGACAGCTGGGCCATTCATGGCATGGGTCTCAGGCGTCCTGTGTCGTTAAAGTCCGGATTGGACTTTTTCTTCTCTGTCTTTGTTGTAGGGGCTCCAGTACCCCGGGTATTAGCACAGTATGGCTCTGGCAGGTCCTGGGGTCCTCTCACTTGGTTACAGGACAGAATTGACCCTTCAGAGCTGATGTACCTCTTCTTACTTGGGTGCTGCATCGGAGTCACAGGGGAGCAGACTATTGGTAAACTGAACTTCGCGGTATGGTGCCTACAGGTAAGTAGCTCTTCTACTCCAAGGGAGGTTCTGAGCAATTTATCGAAGGCTGGAGGTGCTCTGGGGTTTTTGGAGGCCTCACATTTGCAGGACTAGACAACAAGCCATGATGGTTGAGTTCTAGAAGCAGCCTTCAGGGCTTGGTGCCAGTTTTCTGCAGCAGGTCATTGGTTCTAGGGTCAGCGGCTCTTCTTGTCCGTTGCTCTTCTTAGGTCCATCGAAACGGAGTTGCAAAGTCCAGGGATGCCACCTAACTACTAAATTTAGGGGCATTAAAGGGGGAGACGGGTAGTAGCAAATGGGCTACCTACCTTTAGGGTGTCTACACCCTCTAAGTGACCACTTCCTGACCCTAACTGGCTAATTCCCTCTCAAACCAAGATGGAGGGAAATGAAAAGTGGGCTCCACATCACCCGCCCCATCTTAGGGGAACCAAGGCTTTCTGCAACTGCTTGAAGCCACGGTACCACAAAATTGATTCCTCTGGCATCCTTAGGGGTGGTGCTGGCAGAATGGGGACCCACCTCCTAATTTAACTAGGCTTCCTACCAGTCCTCCCCCCCCCCAAATATGGAGCAGGACAGGGGGGTTGGAATCCTCCACTATCTGGAGATGCCCGGGTCGCATTTCAAAGGTGGCATTGCCTTTGAAGCTTCCTGCCTTGGAAGGCCATCCTGTCCTGGGGGAGGTGTGAAGCACCTCCGCCCAGAGCAGGCTTTGCTCTTGGCTTCTGAGAGTGTTGGCTTACGCTTCATGAGTTCAGAAACATGTCTGGTGGTGGCAGAATGGCTATGACTAGTCAAAGACCCCACCAGTGCCTGGCAGGTTTTTCAGGGGACCCTCTAAGGTGTCCCCTGTGTGCATTTATTAATAAATCCAACACTGGCATCAGTGAGGATTTATTAAGATGAGATGTTTGGCATCAAACATCTTAGGGTACAGTGAAGCCATCATGGAGCTAGGAAACACATGATGACAAGTACCCAGCCCATGTACTCTCTATGGCTTCCCTGTGCACTTAAAATACCCAAGAATGGACTTAGATATTATAGGGTCATATCTGCTAATTCAGATATGTCCACACATGGGATATAGTGCACCCTGCCGTAGGGCTGTAAGGCCTGCAGTAGGAGTGACTTACCTCTACCTCATGCAGTATCTGTGGACATGGGACACAGGGATGTGTGCCATGTCGATGCTTCAGTTTTCTGTGAACCAAGACAAGCAGCCTACAATGGCAGTTTGCATGGTCTTGGTGAGGGGTCCCTGGAGTGGCACCATTTGTGGTGCAGCCCAAGTGGGTCCTCTTCTGTCCCAATGCCATAGGTAACAGGGGTACTATTTACTAGGGACTTATAGGGTTACTGAAGTTGTGCCAATTGTGTTACAGTTTTCGGAAAAGAAGACTGGTACTGGTAACCTGGTTAGCAGGGACCCAGTACACCTCAATCAAAGTTGCATCAAAATCCAGGCAAAAAGTAGGGGGTTACTGCACCAAGAACCCAATTTCTCACAATACCACAACAAGCATGTAAGGTCTAACTCAGAGCTATCATTAATGGCCACATCTTTTTAAGAATGAGGGCAGTCACCTGTGATGGGCTTGCTCATGTTATGTTAAAGGGGTTTGGGTGATTTATTTGACACAGCCGGGCTAGCCTCACCCTACCCTGGTAAACAGTAGGAAGGAGAACTAAAGGAGAGATGTAGTCATTATGTGTTCCTTAATAAACGAACAGGGCTTGGAGATACTCAAGAAAACAAGACCGAGACATTGTGCTTCTCCTGGTAATGCATCTCCTCAGGTCTTACCTTTTCTGCATGAAACAGACACTTTCCTCTCCAGTGTTGGGAAGTGGCTAAAACCAAAAAGGTGGGAGTAGTCATAGGAAACTATTCACAAATTGCATTTTGTAGTACATTTTTAGTACTACAATAGAACTACAAACATCTTACAAAACACTCAGGGCTATTCACAAAGGTAACTTACACTTTTGAGTAACTTTACTACTTTTGGCTTTTCACAAATATCCAAGTATGAAGTTACTTAAAAAGTGTAAATTGCATGTCTCTACCCCCTAAAAAAAGGGGATGGACCCTACCTCCATTATTTTCTATGGGATGTTGTTACAATACCAGTGGTTCGCCATGTGTGATAATGGACTAACTACTACTTTGGCAGTAGTAATTTACACTCATAAATTTGCCTCCATCCCATTTTCATGGAGAGGGGGACATGTAACTTACACTTTTTGAGTAACTTTAAACTTGGATTTTGTGAATAGCCAAAATAGTAGTTATTCAAAAGTGTAAATTACTCAAAAGAGTAAGTTACATTTGTGAATAGCCCTGATAATATGTATAAAATACTTGGGGGCCACAAAAATGAGACTATTGAGAGAGTCTGAGGGAGGTACGTGATAGCAGACATTGGTATTTGTGTTGAGCATTTCACACTCATCAACAAGTACTCTAGTACATATCAAGAAGAATTTCTGAGAAAGATAATACCAGATCATGTGGGGTCAGCAGACAATAACCTCATTGTAGGAGTCAATATAGGGTGAGTCTAAGGTCTAAGTAGATCAGCACAAGACGTGAATCACAAACAGCTGACAGGGCTTATTTTGTACCAGGGACTGACAGTCTCATGGCGCTGCCTGCATTGTGGGGAAAGTGATTACTACTTTCATTATTCTCTCCATAGGATATACAGAAGAATTGATTACTTCCTTGAATCCAAGGCACTCTGTTGTAGGCTGGGGAAGGTACAAATGATAAGTGGAACAGTCCCAGACCACTCACACTTGGAAATGGATTGGAGGAGGAGATAGACTGCAGACCATGCAGAAATGGTGTTTATACGTGGGACTGCTCAGGCGCCCTGCCAGTAGGGAGGGGCTAGGCCTACGAATATGAAGTCATCAGCCAGGAAATGATCCCTAATACACAGCTAGACACAGCTATTGGGATGCATTCGAAGCATTCAATGCAAAACTTAGCAGTACGGCTATAGCCTTGTCTTCAAGCGCTCACAGGGAAGATAGACTTGTTGAAGCCTGGCTGCTTAGGGAATTGATAGAAATGGGATGGAGAAACAAAAATAATTTTTTCTTTAAACAGACAAGGGCAATAGCAATGATTAGAGGCCAGTTGCAAATGTTGAAAACAAACAAATCAAAATATTCACTGCTCCTCCTGTAGAAAACCTTTAAAAAACACAATATAGTGGACAAACTGTTTGCTCTGAGTGCAGAATTTCAGGTCACTCTAAACAAGATTGCATCCACCTGTGGGAGAGCCAGGGACTGATGAAAAGGGAAAGAGGGAGCTCTTCCTATCTTTATACAAGTGATTATTCACTGCATAGGCTAGGAAAAAGGAAGAAATAGTGTGCTACCTTGAGAAGGTTTTGATAGATTGCAGTGGAGGGGGTACTGGACAGACCCTTCAGGGAATAAGAGGTCCTCACTGCAATGAAATTAGTGAGCCCGATAAAAACCTCCAGAACCTGATGTCTGTATGTTGATGATGTGCTCCTCACCATTGTAGAGCACACATCATCTTTATTAGGCCTATGCAAAATTGTAATTACAAAAGAGTAATTGGAGTGACTTCAGCAATTGTGCATTACTCGGATTACACTAGGTTGAGTAATTAAAAGAAATTTGGGGCAAAAATCCTATCACAGGAGCACAGGAACAACAAACTAAGAGAGAGCAAGTGGCTGCTGACTACTTTTGTTCGTGCCATGTAGCATTTAGCACCTTTTTCTTAGACCAAAATGCATACTAGGGCCCATTTGGAAGCAAGGGTGCATTTTGCACTAAGGAAATAGCACTGAATGCTGGATTACGATTCTCATATAATTACGCATGATTAAAAACAATTTTGCTGTAATTACAAGTAATTACGCTAGAGAGAATTACGCCAGGTATGCCCACCCCTACTCTTTCCTGGCATTATAAATATACTGTAGGACTCCAAAAGCCTCTCATGCTTCAAAATAAATAAGGCTAAATCTGTGATCTTGAACATTACAATCTCATACAAGAGGGAACTGGATCTGAGAGGGCAATGCCAATGAAACGTGCTGGCAAATCAATAAAATATCTAGGACTCCACGTCACAACCTTGGTGCAGTTAATGGACGAAGGCCAGTTGCTCATCCCTAAGAGCTCAAATAGGGGTCGATCTAGCCAAATGGCACAAGTTATATATATATGTTGTTGCTTTAGCAGATTAACATCATTAAAATGAACCTATTGCAGGTCGTCCAGGCGCTTCCAGCTTTCGTACCAAAGATAGAACTCAAGGACATTCAAAAGTTTCTACTTAACTTTATATGGGTAGGAGCCGGAGACAGGATACATAAAAAAGAAGTGCTGGCTTCATGAGGAAAAGGAAACAGTCATAATGTAGTATTACACAGCTCACCAGCAAATTGTTGTTAAATGGTTGGTGTGAGAGTCTGAGAAACACTGGCTCCGTAGGAAAAGTGCCCTAGCAGTTGGACCCCTGTGAGACATGCTCTGGCTGCAGAAGAAGCTCACCCCCAGAATGTATATATTTCTGAAATAACAAGAATGCTACTTGAGATGTGACACAAAGTGGAAGCCCAGAAGGGACTCCATAAACGCCACTCTGACTACACTACCATTCACTTCAACCCATACTTAACACCGGCAATGGCAGGGCAAAGGTTTGAAGGTTGGAGACGGGGAGAATGTCCTACTTTGAGGGACATGTTTACAAATGGTAAAATTAAATCCTTCATGAAATGTAAAAGGGCCACTGAGCAAAACATATGCCAGTAAGCCCAAATCATACGCTGGGTCATGCAGCCACACAATAAGTATGCGCCACACAACAATTTATCCCCCCACCTCTAGAAAAATACATGGGAGCATATGAAATTACAAAATGACTCATTTCAACTCTGTATTTCCTCCTGAGCTGTGTATGAGTGCATGGTAGGTGGAGCTATCAATTACAATGGGAGCAAGATCTGGGGAAAGAGATACCTGATGAAAACTGGCAACGCGGCTGAAGAAGCACATCAAATATGTCCGAAGCCTGCAGTATAGGAAGTCAGAATACAAACTAATGATGTGTTGGTATCTTCCACCCAAAAGATTTAAAAAGATATACCTGAATACCAAGGGCCTGTGCTGGAGGCGTGGAAAGGAAGTGGGCTCAGTGATTCACGTATTGTGGGAATGTGACCTGATATAAACATATTGGAAAGAAGATCTTAGCCACATTGATAAGGTCATGGGCTCATCAGTGGATTATAAACCAGAAGCCATACTACTGCGATTGGATGGAGGGGTAGAATGAGGGTAGAGAATATCCCACTATATCACATGTTGAGGATAGCCTAGAGGCGGTATAGCTGTTCATTGGAAAAGGAAAAAGGTACCAATGGCAGCACAGTGGATACATCCACTTTGACAAACCATGGTTCTCTAAAATTTGTGCACTACATCGAGCGCACAGTCAAGACATTTGATAAGCTTTGGAGCCCTTTGATTTTTATCATCAAGTCACTAGCCCAACTAAGGCACTCATTACAACTAGAACAGTAATTGGAGTGATATTTATCGCACCTGATAAAATCCAACTCTGCTGAATCAGAATTTATCAGGGGTGATAGATACCACCTAACTATGGGCTTTTGCGGAATAATACGTAGATTTTAGAGCTTACTGCACCAAAATATCCATGTTCCAGTAAATAGGGGGCATTTGTCCCAACAGTAAATATCAGCAGTTTTGACACAAAACTCATAACTGCGATATGTGTGGTAACAGGAGGTACTGCATGTATCGAACTAACAGCACTACTGTGGGACTTAGAGACTTTCCACCAAGGATGAGAGCACTGCCGTTCACTAGTATGAGGGATACTTAACCTGATACTCTCTGTCCCCAATGAAAAAAAGTCAAAGGGGAACCAGAGACTATAACTGACTGAAACCGTGAGGGGAGAGGGGAAGACAGCCCAGGCTGCTGAAGGAAAAGAGTGTTTAGATCTATGGAGTATTGCCCAGTGAAACTATCGGAATATCTGGGGGAACTGGCACTGCATGACAAAATGATACTAACCCATGAGTCAAGATTGTATTGTACTGGACAAGAGGCTATTATTCTGGTGTCTGCTGTTGCACTCCATTTCTATATACGTTGTTTGATTACAATAAAATGATTTATGTGAAAGTGTATTGACTACTGTAGCAAGGTGCCTTTCCATTCCCAAAGACTGATTTCTGGTCAAAAACCATAACTGTGTAAAATGACAATGGAACAAATAGAATTCCTTCTTAATAAGTAGAGAAAATGTTATTCATTGTTAAACTTTGATTATTACATGATTTCTTAAAAGGTTTATTATATCTACCTCAGTTGTGGCAGCCCTAAAACCAGTTATGCCAGGTACCCATCTCCCACTGTGATGGTAACTGCATCATCTTTTCCCAAGTTCTTTCCAGAAATGTGTGAAGTGCAACAGGTAAATCCTCTGCCTGGGGGACACTACACATTTTGTTGCAGCATCTCTGCTAAGAGGTCTTCATCAGCAGGAGAAGATAAATATAATTAGTGAACAACTCACTCCCAGAAATTACAACCACGTTTCAGAGTGAGGAGAAATGTTGAGAAAATGCGCCCCCCACCCAATCCCCCCCCCATAATGCCAGGTAGAGCCCTCTGGAATTTTTCACCTGTCAAAAACAAGACAAAGTATGATTGAGTCTTGGAAACCCGCCTTCCCATGGACTCACTAGCTGCTTTCACCTAGTGTGGTTCAATAGGCTACAGACTAGGGGGCATATGTACAAGCCCCTATCGTCACGGAACCTCACTTTTTTTGACGTTCATGTGGCGATAGGGGCTTCGCCTTATTAACAAGGCAGCGTTAAGCCACTTAACGTGGCTTAACGCTGCCTTGTAAATAAGGCCCCCTTTCACGCAATGCTTAGCGTGAAAGGGGAGAGCAATGGGTGTAGCGGTGGGCGTTACACAGCAACACCCATTGATTCTGACGCTGCCTCCAATTTACAAGGGAGGTGTAAATAGGAGGCAGCGCCAGAATTAAGACTAGGGAAAACCTGTTTTTAACCTGGCAAAGCGAGGAGAAATGTTTAATTTCTCCTTGTTTTTGCTGTTTTTTTCATTTGTGCTGTGTTGTGCAGCACTCATGAAAACAGCAAAAGGCCAATGATTGTTTATGTACACGAAGGTCCCCCTAAAATGAAGCACGGACACCGGAAAGGTAGATCTACGGCAGAGGTTTATTATTCAACCCCATCCATGCGAGAGTCCGGCCAACTGTCATGGTGAGAACCCCGCAACCACCAGGCTCCACGCTGGAACGTGGAACCAAATCAATCAATCAATCAGGGGTTTGTTAAAGCGCGACTACTCACCCGTAAGGGTCTCAAGGCGCTAGGGGTGGGGAGGGTGCAGCTTCCATTCCATCAAGGAGGGGGTCTGTCGAAGAGCCAGGTTTTGAGGTTTCTTGCGAAGATGGGGAGCGATGTTATCTGTCTGAGGTGGAGCGGAAGGGCGTTCCATGCTTTGGCCGCGAGGAAGGAGAAGGAGCGGCCTCCCGATCTGGTCTTTCTGGTGCGGGGGACCACGGCGTAGGAGAGCTGGGCTGATCGTAGGGTCCTTTGGGGTACGTGGATTTTGAGTCGGCTGTTCAGGTATGCTGGTCCGGTGCTGTGGAGGGCCTTGTGTGCGTGGGTGAGCATCTTGAAGGTGACTCTCGCCTTGACGGGGAGCCAGTGGAGTGTGCGCAGGTGCTGGGAGATGTGGCAGTGTTTTGGCAGGTTGAGGACCAGTCTTGCGGCGGCGTTCTGGATGTTCTGTAGCTTGCGGGTGAGGTTTTTGTTTATTCCGGCGTAGAGTGCGTTGCCGTAGTCGAGTCTGCTGGTGACCAGGGCGTGAGTGACGGTCTTTCGGTGTTCGAGGGGGATCCATTTGAAGGTCTTACGAAGGAGGCAGAGGGTGTGGAAGCAGGAAGACGAGACAGAGTTGATCTGGCGGTCCATTTTGAGCTCGGAGTCCAGGATGATTCCCAGGTTGCGTGCGTGGACCGTGGGGGTTGGCGGGTTTCCGAGGGCAGGGGGCCACCAGGTGTCGCTCCAGGTGTCAGGGTTTGGGCCCTTGATGAGTACTTCTGTTTTGTTGGTGTTTAGTTGTAGGCAGCTGTTTTTCATCCATTTGGCGACGGCTTCCATGCCTTCTCAAAAGCTGCGTCTGGCGGTGTTGGGCTCGTTGGATAGGGAGAGGATGAGCTGGGTGTCGTCTGCGTATGACACGATGTTGAGTCCGTAGGTTCTGACGATGGGGGCAAGTGGAGCCATGTAGACGTTGAAGAGCATCGGGCTGAGGGAGGAGCCCTGGGGTACTCCGCAGGTGGTAGGTGTGGGGTCCGAGAGGAAAGGGGGGAGTCTGACCCGCTGCATCCTGCCGGAGAGGAAGGAGCGGATCCAGTCGAGGGCCATGTCCTGGATTCCTGCGTCGTAGAGTCTGCGTATTAGGGTGCGGTGGGAGACTGTGTCGAATGCCGCTGATAGGTCGAGGAGGATGAGGGCTACTGTTTCTCCTTTGTCCAGTAGGGTGCGGATGTCGTCTGTTGCGGTGAGGAGGGCGGTTTTTTCTGAAGCCTGATTGGGAGGAGTCGAGGATGTTGTGTTCTTCAATGAATGTGGCGTGTTGGCTGTTGATTGCTTTCTCCATGACTTTCGCTGGGAACGGGAGCAGGGAGATGGGTCTGTAGTTTTTGAGGTTGGTGGGGTCCGCTGAGGCTTTCTTTAGGAGGGGGTTGACCTCGGCGTGTTTCCAGTCGTCGGGGAACGAGGCGGTCGCCAGGGAGCGGTTGATGGTGTGGCAGAGCATGGGTGCGATGGTGTCGGCGGCTCTGTTGAAGATGTGGTGGGGGCAGGGGTCCGTGGGGGCCCCTGAGTGGATTGACTTCATTGTCTTCAGTGTGTCTTCGGTGGTGAGGGCTGTCCAGTCGTCAATCACTGGTTTCCGGGTGTCGGGGTGGTTGGTGAGGGTTCAGTGTGTTGGTTGTCTTTGTCGAAGTTGTCGTAGATGCTCTTGATTTTGTGGTGGAAAAAGGTGCTGAGTTTGTCGCAGAGGTCTTGTGAGGGAGGGATGTCGGTAGACTCGCTGGTGGGTTGGGCGAACTCCTTGATGATGCTGAAGAGTTACTTGCTGTTGTGCGCGTGGGTGGAGATTCTGTCTTCAATCGCTTTTTTCCTCGTTTCTCTGATGAGTTGATGGTGGGCGTTGGTGGCGGCTCTGAAGTTGTTGTGGGCTTCTGTTGATTTGGTGTTCCTCCAGGCCTTTTCGAGGCGGCGGCATGTGCGTCTGGACTCTCGAAGTTCGGTGGTAAACCATCTGGCTTTCTTGGCACGGGTATTGTTGTTTTTCTTGAGGGGGGCCATGGTGTTGGTGCTGTCCGAGATCCATCTATGCAGGGTTTGGGCTGCGGTGTTGGGGTCGTCGTTTTCCGCGATGGTTGGGGTGGAGTTGTTGAGTGAGGAGGTGAGCTGGTCGTCGGTGATTTTGGTCCAGTTTCTTCGTGGAAGCAGGTGCTGGTGTCTGTGGATGGTGGGTGTTCTGAAGGTGAAGTGGACGCAACGATGGTCAGTCCATGGGAGTTCGGTGGTGTGGCTGAAGGTGATGGAGTTTCCTGTAGTGAAGAGGGGGTCGAGGGTGTGTCCTGCTGAGTGCGTGGGCTCGGTCACGATCTGGTGGAGTCCAATGTTGTGGAGGTTGTCCAGGAGGGATGTGGTGTTGGGGTCCAGTTGGATGTCGAGGTGGAAGTTGAGGTCTCCCACCAGGGTGTAGTTGGTGGATGCGATGGCCTGCGGGGAGATAATGTCCATGATGGCGTTGGCGAAGGGTCCGCGGGGTCCAGGGGGTCGGTAGATGAGGGTTCCTCGGAGGGTGGCGGTGGGGCTGGCCAGTATCTTGAAGTGAAGGTGTTCCATCAGTTCTGTGGGCTCGTCGGGGAGTGTGCTCAGGCGGAGGCTGGATTTGTGGACGATGGCGATTCCTCCTCCTGGTCGGGTGGGGCGGTCCTTCCTGGAGATCTTGTATCCTTGGGGGATGGGGATTGCGATGGCGATGTCCGGTCCCGAGGTGGTGTTGGTCCAGGTTTCGGTGAAGACCGCTACGTCCGGGGTGGTGCTGTCGAGGAGGTCCCAGATTTCTGTGGCGTGTTTGTGGAGGGATCGGACGTTGAGGAGGATGCATTGCAGGGTCTTTGGTTCGGTTGTGTTCTTGTGGGCGGGTTGTGCTGGATCCGTGTTCTTGGCGGTGCTGCAGGTGTGCCGGCAGCGGTGATAGCTGAAGGGTCCGTGGGTGTCGGCTGGTGATGCTAGCTTGCAGTTGTTGTTGCGGCCTGGGTTGAGTGTGTGGAGTGCTGCTGGGTCATAGCATTGGCGGGGCGGAGGTCCAGGGTTCCTGGCGCTGGTCGCGGACGGGTCACGGATGGGCGCAGACGGGCTTGCCTTTGACGCGCCTTCGGTGCACCAGCGGCGCGCCCGCTGCCCGCGCCCGCACAGCGGCCGTGCAGTGGCCGCCATTAAGTAGGGGTCGGGGAGGGCTGGACAGCTGGGAGGCGGGAGCGGGGAGGGGAGCTGGATTGGGCCGGTCGCGCGGGGGGGGAGGGGCTGCTGGGGCAGCAGCGGCGGGGAAAGGTAAAGGGAGGAAATAAGGGATAAAGAAAAAAGGGGAAATAAGCAGAAATAAGGCACAAAAGAGCAGAGATGCAGAAAAGTGCAGAAAGGTAAAAGAGGGTAGAAAAACGAGTGAAAACGAGTGAAAGAGCAGAGTGAGAGGAAGGGAAAATGAGCAGAAATAAGGCACAAAAGAGCAGAGATACAGAAAAGTGCAGAAAGGTGAAAGATAGAAAAGGTTAGAAAAACAAGTGAAAACAAGTGAAAGAGCAGAGTGAGAGGAAGGAGACAGAGGTCCACTGGACCACCAGGGATGAGGCGCAGGGAAACCTGCGAGTCGAGGAGGGCCTCGATCACCAACACTCGAGAGTGCAGGGGCAGGGGCAGGCCTCACTTAATGGTGGAGCTGCAAGGGTGGGAGAGCAATTTCACTGACAATGAGTCAGTGGTCTTGCTCGCCTGTCCCCGCACCGGCCGCCATTAAGTAGGGGTCGGGGAGGGCTGGACAGCTGGGAAGCGGGAGCGGGGAGGGGAGCTGGATTGGGCCAGTTGCGCTGGGGGGGAGGGGCCGTGGGGGCAGCAGCTGCGGGGAAAGGTAAAGGGAGGAAATAAGGGATAAAGAAAAAAGGGAAAATAAGCAGAAATAAGGCACAAAAGAGCAGAGATGCAGGAAGGTAAAAGATAAAAGAGGGTAGAAAAATGAGTGAAAATGAGTGAAAGAGCAGATCGAGAGGAAGGAAAAATGAGCAGAAATAAGGCACAAAAGAGCAGAGATGCAGAAAAGTGCAGAAAGGTGAAAGATAGAAAAGGGTAGAAAAACGAGTGAAAGAGCAGAGTGAGAGGAAGGAGACAGAGGTCCACTGGACCACCAGGGATGAGACGCAGGGTAACCTGCGGGTGGAGGAGGGCCTCAATCACCAACACTCGAGAGTGCAGGGGCAGGCCTCACTTAATGGTGGAGCTGCGAGGGTGGGAGAGCAATTTCACTGACAATGAACCAGGCTGACAATGAACCAGGCCACATCACACTTCTTCCCCTTTACATTTGAAATACATTTCAGTAAGAACATCACACTTCTTCCCTTTTACATTTGAAATAAATTCCAGTAAGAATCCCAAAACCTTTCCTCCCTTATAACACAAAAATAAAATTAATTCTAGAAAAGGAACCCAGAAGAACACTATAACTATGACCTATCTTAGAAGAAAGACTAACTTCTCATAAAATCTGTGAGAAAAACTGGGCTTCTGCAAACTCTGACGCTTTTGCATGTGGGTTCCAAACACTCCATACGAGAGGAAACCCCAGCAGAAGTTTTTGACTCACATACACCGTCATTTCTTGGCCTTACATGAACCACACGGCTGTGATTCCAGATACTACCATCATTGGTTTTCACAGCATTCTTGAACAATTTCACCACACTCTTTTCGCAAGTGAACTTAGACCAGTTTTGAGAGCCCACTGGTGCTTTGATCTTGACTTTGTCACCAACTTTGAATTCAGTTAACTTAGCCGATTTATGAGAGTCAAGATAAACCTTCCTTTTCAATTGCAGGGCCAATTCTTTTGCCCTCCACTGATCAATGTCATTGTCCTTAAGTCCCTTGTCCAGAATCATCCACCCCCGACACATGATGGTATTGGGAGATCTACCTTTGAATAACTCAAAAGGAGTCTTCCCGGTTGAGGAGTGTGGTGTAAACCTGTAAGCTGAAATCCTATTTTGCAACTCATCCCTCCAATTCAAACTGTTGACCCTTGCCAGTTGTATACTTTCCTTCAAGGTTTTGTTCAACCTTTCAATGGCACCATTGGTCTCGGGATGATAAAGAGAGGTCTTTTTGTGTTTGATTCCACACTTTACCAAATATTCCTCCATCTCACGTAAACAAAATTGCGGACCATTGTCAGATGACAATGAACCAAGAAAGCTCTCTCGCTTGAAAATTGCATCCAGGAACTTAATCACACACTGTGTCGTGATGTCACACACAGAACTCACTTCAATGCAACGTGAGTACAAATCAAGCAGAACGATTAAATACGGAGTTTGATGTTCACCATTAAGAGGACCAACAATATCTATGGCTACTTCATCCCATGGACACATGGGTAATTTCCTACAAACCATGGGAGATTGTCTGGGCTTGAGAATCTTGTCGCTCAAAGAACAGGGGATACAATCACGCACAAACCGTTCCACCATGAGATCCAAACCTGGCCACCAAAAACATTGTCTAATACATTCTTTGGTTTTAGAAATACCCATGTGCCCTTCGTGAGCCATTTGAGTAATGTTGTTCCTCAGACTCTCTGGAGGAACTAACCTGGTACCTCTAGTTAGAATGTCGTTATTGATGGCTAACTCATCACACACCAACGACCAAGGTTTCTCAAGCTTTATCCTGTAGAATCAATTCCATCACTCTCAACATTTCGGGATCTTTCTTTAACTCCTCCTTCCATTCATCCTCTTTAATAGCTCCTAAAGTGATTTCACACACTTTCACATCAAAATCGTCCACCAGATCATCATCTCCCTTCAAATCTCCAGAGTCCACACAGTCAACCAAACGCGAGAGACAATCAGCCGAAACATTGGTAGCCCCAGGAATGTATTCCATGTCAAAATCAAACTCCTGTAGAGAGAGAACCCATCTCCTGATCCTAGAAGAGATTGAGTCCATGCCCTTTCTCTCAAACATTTCTTTCAGGGGCTTGTGATCGGACCTGACAATGAAGGGGGTACCACAGACAAATTTCTTGAATTTATTCAATGCCCAGAAGATGGCAAGAGCCTCTTTCTCGATGACTGAGTAGTTCACCTCAGCACCTCTTAGACATCTTGAAGCACAAGCGACCAAATGCTTATGACCATCCCTCTGTTGGATCAGCAAAGCCCCTAGTCCCTTCTTACTCGCATCTGTTATGATGTATGTCAAATCACCGGGTTTGAAAGCCTGTAAATCAGGAGCACCCTTGAGATCCATCTTAACTCTTGCAAATTCCTCCTTGCACACCTCATCCCACACAAACTCAGCCTTTTTACACAACAAGCTTCTGAGATGGCAAGTTTTATCCGCAAAATTTCTTATTAACTTGCTGTAAAACTCAGCCAGGCCCAAGAACGAGGCAAGCTCTTCCTTCGAACATGGATCCTTTAAATTGGCTATGGTGTCGACCAACTCTTTCTTCGGCTTGACGCCACTGCCAGATATGTGGTGACCAAGATAATCAACCTTAGTCACCCCAAATCTACACTTGTCACGACGTAGAGTCAAGCCAGCTTTAAGTAATCTCTCTAACACCTTTGCTACTCTGCAATCATGCTCTTCAATAGTTTTACCATAAATCAATAGGTCATCCTGGTAACACCTGACACCCGAGATTCCCTTGACCACATCACTCATAATCCTCTGAAACCAATCTGAAGGGCATCCTTAAGAACTTAAATGCTCCCATAGGAGTTATGAACGCAGTCAACTCCTGTGAGCTCTTATCCAGGGGCACCTGGTGATATGCTGCAGCCAAGTCTAGAGTACTGAAATAACAAGCACCCTCCAGTGTCGACACCATCTCGTCGATATTTGGAAGCGGAAACTTGTCCACGACAACTTCCTTATTGAGTGCACGAAGATCCACACATAAACGAATCTCATTGTTACTCTTTTTCGCTACAACTATGGGAGCCAACCACTCTGTTGCTTCCACAGGCTCAATCACACCAGAATCAAGCAATCTGTTAATTTCTTTTTGTACAGCCTCTTGCACACTCAGTGGAATCCTCCTCACCTTGGCTGCAATGGGCTTAGCACATAGCTTCAGCTTAATCTGGTGACTATAGCCTTTCAAACGCCCCAAAGTATCCTTGAACAATTTCTCAAACTTCTTCACAAACCTGTTGTCAACATTCTCTATTGCCTGTACCTGCACAGGAGGATTACAATTTGGATTGAGGATAATGCCCAGGCGTGCCTGGTGTGTCCAACTCAGTAAGTTATCCCCTTCTCTGCCACGTAAACCTTAGCATCAGTAAATTTCCCATTGCACTCCACTCAACTCTAAAAATATCCTAACATTCTTATGGGAGTTCCACCAGAACCTGTTGGCCTTACATCAGATTTCATTAATTTGACTTTACTTGAAAAATTTCTCTCAAAGACTTCTTTAGAAATAAATGTGAGATGAGAGCAAGAATCGAATTTCATTTTTATCTTAACATCTCCTACCTTGACCCACTCTGAAGGATGTTCCACACCACACTAATTCACCTGAAAAGAGACCTCTTTCACTTCATTACTCCCATCCCTTTTGTTGCGATTACGGCAGTTCTTTGAAAAGTGACCCCTTTTTCCACAATAGTTACAAACCACTCTGTGAGCAGGGCAACAACTTGCATTAGCTTTGTGACCAACATTGGCACAGCGATAACATGTTCCTTCAAACACCATTGCACCTTTTTTCTCTTCTTCCCCACTCTTGTTATTAACCGTGTCAGACTTGTGTACTGCATGACACACAACCTCTTCAACTTTCTCAGCAGAAGTAGGAGGTTTCCCCACTTTGCTCAACTCACTTACACATTTCAACATGTGTTCGACCCGTTTGGCAATGACCATCACTTCATTCAAAGGTGGTTCATCTTTTAACCAAAGTTGCTCCCTTATCTTGTCACTGCAGCATTTTAACACAAACTGGTCACGTATTCTCTCTTCCACTAGTTCGCCAAATTTGCAACTTGATGTTAACATCCTGAGAGCAGTCACAAACTCCTCAACTGTTTCTTCTTTCCCTTGCTCTCTTAATCCAAAATAATATCTCTCCATGATGGTACTCACTTTAGTCAGATAATGCACATCTAACTGCTTAATACATACTTCATATTCGTTTAACCCTCTTTGAACCGCAGGACTTAATTGAGGCAAATTCTCTTACACTTCTTGCCCCTCGCCACCTAAACAGTGGAGCAAAAGTGCCTGTTTCCTCTCCGCACTCAAATTCGTACCACAAACCCTTGCATAATTTTCAAATATCTTCTTCCATTTCTGCCACTTCACTGGGGGCTCCCCAGAACTTGTCAGAAAAAAAGGAGGTGCAGTTACATTTTGCATTGTCTCTTTTTTTTCTTCTAAAACTTAAGCTAAATTAGTATTTAAATATCAGTTACACCCCAACAAATTTGTGTCCTTTAAATAGCAGAATTTTTCTGTTTCTTACAATCCTAAAATGTGTACAATAAGGATAGAGTCACAGAACAAAAGTGTGCTTGTCACTGTAATGGCAAGCCTGCTACGAAGTAAAAAGTTCTTAAGTTACCAATCCTCTGCTGATCTTGCGACGAAACACCATTTGCGGGTCTGTTCACGAAGAAAACAGGAGCCTCAAAATGGCCGCCGACGTTGTTACGCAAACATCCGTTCCTATTTTTGCGAACGGTTGGGCTTGTTTTCTTGTGCTGAAGAGAATTAGCCCTTGGCCTCTTTTCTGTGGGCGGTGGGGCTCACACACAGCCAGCTTGTTACGCGCGTCACCTGACGTGAACCGCAGACGAGCTCTGCGTTTCAGGAGACAGCACTTTACCTCCGCTGGACCCGCCGAGGCCTCTCACTGCCAGAAGATGATTCGGAGTGCTCCACACAGCGCCCGCTGTCCTCCGCCTTGAAGCAGAGCGGTTTCCTCCTCTCCGCGACGCTGCTCTTCTTGGCTTCTTTTCCGCACCACTTCACCAGCTTGTGCCACACTTACTCTCTGCCTCTCGATGTTGGGGTTGCTTCTACCTTCCTCCACACTCGATCGTCGCCAGTGAAATGAAACACGGACACCGGAAAGGTAGGTCTACGGCAGAGGTTTATTATTCAACCCCATCTATGCGAGAGTCCGGCCAACTGTCACGGTCAGAACCCCGCAACCACCAGGCTCCACGCTGGAACGTGGAACCAGGCCACATCACACCCCCTTCCTGCACATAAATAATGTTTTGCAACTTCTGTGTGTGCTGCATTAAGCCGCACACATAGAAGTTACAAAGCGGCATTTCAAGATTGTTTATGTGCAGGAAGGGGGACCTTCCTGTACATAAAAAATCTTTGCTGCATGCAGACACCCTTGCACTATGGTGCAAGGGTGCCTGCGTTGGCGCTAAGCTGCTAAACTTAGCGCCAGCACAGGGGGAAACGCAGGGCTACACCATTTTCTTGTAAATATGGTGCAGCCCTGCATTTTTAGAAGTGGTGGAGCGTGTCGTTTAACCAAGGAGGCTATTAACACGCTCCGCCACTTCCCTTGTACATATGGCCCTAGGTTACTTATTTTTTTTCACTGGTGGAGGGGCTAATACCTCATTTTAATGGGTAAGCCCAAGGGCAAACTTGGAGATTTTAGGCAGCTGAATTAGCCTTCCACCATCTTAGAAAATGCTAAGAATAGTACTATCTCTGGGAGTTTTGAAAATGATGCATAAGAAATGCTATAATATTATAGAGGTTACAGTGTGGAAACCTTCCTGTTTAAGTACCAGAGGACTGTTACAAGGTTTTTCCCCACTGAAGGATGTTGAGTCCCACAAGGTCACTAATGGGCTGATAGAGACTTTGGTGAGCTGTCTGCCAGCTGTGTTGACAGAGAACTGTCTGCCAAGTTAAGAGGATTTCTGTCTGCGCGGAATTCTATCTTTTATTTTTCTTAAACAAACCTCCAACACAGGAGGTTTAATTGAGAAAAGCAAAATAATCAATGGCTCTGATGCACAGTGAGATTTCTCCCTGTGTATGGGCCATTGTTTATTTTTCCTAGCTGGAGCTACCTGCATCACATGGTGGAACCAGGAAGGGAAATTCTGTGATGGTAGCCCTGCCCTAAATAGGGTGGGCTACAACTACTGTGGCCTGGTGTCCCTGTGCTGATGGCCTAGTGAGTGATAAAGAGTTGATCAAAATATGGTGGGCAGTAGTCTGGCCAAAGAGGGGAAGGGAATTACTTCTGCCACTTTAACAGAGGGTGGGCTGCTTTCAATACTAAAAATCAGGCCTCAAGTCCAACTGTTGCCCTATGCAAACCACTTGGCCTTCTGAGACCCTCGCTCCTTTGTGGTCAGTTTTAAAAAGGCACCTAGCACCTGATTCCCTATAGACTAATATTGACTTTTCATTTCTCCTTTGGTTTCTATGGACACCTTTTTGCTTTTTCCTTTTACATTCATAACTCCTGTTCCCCTTATTTGATTTTTGCTATGTTTGTGATTTGTTTATAATTATGTTTACTTCATTACACCAAAATATTTTGGAAATTGTACCAGATTTCTTTCTTAACTTTAATGTTGTTTTTTTAGAAGCAGGCAAAATTTGCATAATTCCCGAAATTCAGAAAAAATATGTGAAATGCCAATCTGATATTTTGTGTTACTTTTTAAGTCCATTTTAGATGCCAGCACTCATTTTGCTTTAAAACAAATAGTGCTAATTTGAGTTTTGATGCCCACAATTGCCACTTGTATTTGATCATACTCATTGTTCCCAAGCTCCTGTGATAGGATTTTTACCTGAATGCAATCTCAGTTTCACAACAAAGCATAATGGTATAATCTTGGGCATTTTGCCTAACAAGTTCAATGGAAAATGCCAAAAATTACACAAGATTAAATCGACGCAATCAAAATTTCACTAGAGCCTAACTCAGTGCTGCTTAATTACTTCATATGCATTTTTTAGATGGATGACTGTAACTCTGCTGTACTGCTTGCTGTGGTAAACCCAAGAATCCTTATTGAACCTTGCTTTTACATTCTAGATACTAGATTTCTTAACTTTGAGGGAGCTCACTGTTGGAAATGGCCCTTTCTGCATGGTGACCACCAAACGTTTTGTCTTCATCGATCCCTTTTTGCTGAATTAGTTTTTGTTGGCTCTAGGATTCTTGGCACTTTACCACTGCTTACCAGTGCTAAAGTGCATATGCTCTGTACTCAAAACATGGTAACATTGGCTTATCTATAATTGGCATATTTAATTTACTTTTAAGTCCCTAGCAAACTGCACTATATCTGCCCAGGGCCTGTAAATTAAAGGCTCCTAATGGGCCTGCAGCACTGCTTGCGCCACCCACTTCAGTGGCCCTTTAAACATGGCTCAGGCCTGCCACTGCCGAGCCTGGGTGGGCAGTTTAAACTGCCATTTTGACCTGGCAAGGTAATCTACTTGCCAGGGCCATACCTTCCCTTTTATCACATATAGGCCACCTGTAAGGTAGGTCCTAGTCATCCCTATAAGCGGGGTGCAGTGTATTCAAAGGTAGGACATGTACTTTTGAGTTTTACATGTCCTGGTAGTGAAAAACTGCTACATTAGTTTTTCACTAGTGCAATGCATATCTCTCCCATGGGTTAACATTGGGAGTGCCTTAAAACATATTTTAAGTGCAAATTCCAACTGGGAAAAGATAGAGATTTGGAGTTTGGTTTCTCAGGACTGACAATGTAACATTGCAACTTATGGTGCAGCCAGATTTTAAATTGCACATCTGAAAATGCCACTTATAGAACGTTGCCATTTTCTTAACTTAATGATTCTGTGTCTCTGCCTGTCTCTGAATACACGTCTGGGTTGGGTGACTGCTGGGCCTTTTGAATCCCCTCTAGACAGTCACACAAAGGGAGCAGGTGTGTGACATTTGCATCCTGATTGCCCATCACCAGGCTGATGGGCCTTCTTGAGGTAGATTGTGAGGGAGGAGATGACACTTGCACCTGAATTGGGCTGTGCTTGTCCCCACCCCCCTCTGTTGTGAGTCTGGAGCCAAGCCAGGAAAGGCAGGGAACTTGTGATCTTCAAAGGCCTCTATGAAGTCTCCCCCACCTCAAAGGCACTTTGGATATAAGCACTGGACCCCTGAAACCACCAAATCAGTACTTTGCTGGATGCAAGGATATTCTATCTGGAAGAAGCACTGCTGTGCTACAGAAGGGACTGCCAGTTTGCTAACTGCTTTGCTGTATTGGCCAGCTGATTGCTGTAGAAGGAACTGCCACTTTGCTACCTGCTTTGCTTTGTTGGTCTGCTGCCTGCTCCTTCTTGCTGGGAGTGAGAGGGACTGGGCCTGCTCTCTACATCCTTGAACCCAAGTTTTTCCAAGGGCTTGCTTGACTCCTGTTCTCTGAAGTCTCAGGGTCATAAAACCCTTCTTGCAATTCTGCTGGTGCTGCAGGACTCTGCTATCTATAAGTCTTACCCTTGCCTGAGGTGCCCCCCTCCATTCATAAGCCTCAGAAGTGGGTTCTGCAGCTGTTTCTACAAACATTGACGCATCATCACCACTGCGCCGAGTGGAACTGATGCAGTGCCATCCGACGCCAACGCAGTGCCGATCTGAGGACATCCCTGCGCAGCTCAACAACGATACATTGACCTGACTGTGAGGTTTGATGACAATGCAGTGCTGAACCGAGGTCCCGACTGCACGGCTCAATGATGACGCAACGCTGATCCAAAAACACCACTGCGGGGCACAACTTCTATGCATCAACCCGACTGATTAAACCGGAACAGACGCATCAAGTATTCAACGCCTATGCTTGCTCTATCCAAGGTACTTTTTTAGGGGGCCTTGCACGGGTCCTGTAGCTGGCCTGCCCTCCATCATGTTCTGCCTGAAACTTTGGATTTACCCCGGTCTAGCACGATTTCAAGTAACCTTTTAGCGCTATTGACTTCTAAGAACTTTTTATAGATATAATCTTTAAAAATTCATATCCCAAGTTCTACTTATTGGACTTTATCCTTTTGGTCTTGGCTTACTCAGATAAATATTCTCAAATTTTCTAAACTGGTGTCGGAGCCTTTTTGAGATGTTTTTACTGTGTTACTGTAATTAAAGTGTGCACAAATGCTTTACACATTGCCTCTTAAGTTAAGCCTGACTGCTATAAACTAAGCTACCAGAGGTTGAGCACAGGTTAATTAAGGTTGTGTATCTGACTTAACCTGACTAGGATTGGAGCACCTTCTTGGACAGGGTGTACATACACTCTGCCTAACAGAAACCTCAGTTTCTAACACTCAACCTTTGCCACCCCAATTAACAGTTCAGATTCATACAATATATAAATTGATTGATACCAAAGTGTCTATCAGAATGACTCTGGGTCCAGGCTATCCCTAAATGCCCAACATGTTTGGCAATCTGAAGGTCAACTAAAGACAAACTACCAGGTTCAACATCTCCAGTAATGCCAGTGAAGTCATTATTGGCAATGGGGCCTTACTCTAAACATGTATGCTCAATAAGCTAAACTCCAGGTTCCCCAAAAAAGAACACCCCAGCTACATTTCAAATTAAGTTCTTACTGTATAGTTCACCTTTCCATTGTCATAAAATTCAGTGGCTCTCCTTAAACCTACATGAAGGAATGCATAAGAGAATCCTGGGTCACTGAAAAACAAGATTTATGCAGAAATCGCTCTCCTGGGATGTTTCTTGTTATTTAGTGTGCTTTACTACATGAAGAATCATATCTTGAGTTCAGACATGTTTCATTCACAGCCCAAGGCACTCTCTAATTTCCAATGTATGCTCCTGCATTGTATATACTATTCACCCACCTGTGTATGGTAACTAACTCACCTATCTTTAGGGTATGAAATGTATTAATTATCTTTTGTTCACTCTTAATCTGTTTTAAGAACTCTGAAGGATTCGCAGTGGTGCAGGAACAATTTTTAGAGAGGGGGTGCTGCCATCAATGTTACATCATAATACTGATAGGGATTCTGAAAAATCCAAGCATCACACAAAGAACAAGTATTGCAAATGAGCCACGCCCATTCAGAAAGAGAGGGGTAAGGGTGTAATATGCAGCTGATGTTGCATTTTAGAGCACACTGTTGCAAATGTATTACTTAATTATGATGTGGTAGCACACTGTTATTTACATACAGCACATATTTTACCTTAAAATAACCACTAAATTTGCACAGACATACAGTTCTACTAGCACACATATGATAATGTGCGGAAGTTGGTATTCTGTAAGGGGCATATTTATGACATTTGTGGTTTAGGGCAGTGCAGTAAGTCACCTTGCTGAGCTGCCCTGCATCATATGGAAAGGGCAGGAATGCACCATATTTATCAAAAACTGAGCATTACTGTGTTTTTCCAGCTGCGGCCCGTGCAGGTAAGAGCGGTGGGGCCGCGTGAGGGAGGATTTCGACAGACGATGGCAAGGGGAAATTAAATAAATAATTAATTTCCCCTCTTCATCGTCCGTCGAAATTCCCCCTCACCTGGCCCCACCGCTCTTACCTGCAGGGGCTGTTCTTTTCCTTTGTGCTCATGCCATTTTGACAGCCTAGCGCCAACGCAGGCAAACTTACACCTTGGTGCAAGGGTGCCTGTGTTGTAGGCAGGATTGTTTTTGTGCAGGAAGAGACACCTTCCTACACAACCACAATCCTGAAAGGCTTTTTCCTCTTTCTATATGTGCTGTAGAATGAAGCACACATAGAAAGAGGAAAAAACGTCGAGAAATAAAGATATTTCTCCTTGTTAAGCCTCTCCTCGGGAGGCTTATTTTTTTGGTGCATTCCCAGGTTTATAAGGTCTCGTAAATCTGGGAAGGCATCCAAAACCATGGTAGTTGGGTTAGAACACCCACCCACCCAATGCCCATGGAATGCCTAATCAGGGCAGAGTAAAGCATCAATTTGCACTGCATTGTGTCACTCTAATTTTTGGAGCCACTGAAAGCCATGCAATGTGGCTTTGAGTTGCTTCAACAATATGGCTTACGTTTGCATCGCTCTTGCATCATATTGGGTTGTGCAAGAGCAACGCAAACTGACTCATAAATATGGCCCTCAATATATGTCATTTGTGCATCACCAAGTAAAGAGTCTTGATTTTTTTGATCTTATTAAAATCTTTGTTTCCATCACACTTCAGAATTACGAAAAAGCGATACATTTATTTAATGCTCATTCACTTGAGGAACTCCAGTATGGGTATTTTACTCCAGAGCTTATAAGGCCTCCATGTCCTGCCACTCCAAAGAGAGTCTTGGCACAATGAAATGGTGGAGCTCATCATTAATTTCCAGTCTGTCAACTCATCTTACCACATGATTCCACTCTCACGGATGACCTCGCCAGACGGCATCGCAGACATCTTGTAGTAGCAGGGGCAGGCATCCAAGGGCACACATTTGCCAGCGTCATCCATCAAGGCTCCGCCCTGACAGGTGCAGCCGTCCACGGGAACAAACTTGATGCTGGACGTGATATCCCGTTCACTGCGCGAGCGACAAGTTGCCTGGCTGCTGCTAATGTTGTAGCTGTATGTCTGGGATTCGGGGCAGTTGCTGATGTATTTAGCTTTTAATAAAGCAAAATTCAGTTTAATTTAGAACACGTTTTTAAGAGAAATAAAAGAAACAAGAAAAGAAGATCCCAAGCATAAACTGTATTAACAATTTGATAGGGCTGAATGAAAAATGTGGGCAGCACCTTTTCTACCACGAACTAAGGCAAGTAAATATCGTCTTATGGTGACCGATTAAAATGTGAGGCTTACATTCCACACAAAGTTAAACCCATCTGAATGTATCAATCAGATGGGGGCATTTTTTCAGGAATGTAATGCAAATTGATTATTCAAGGGCTGACTCGAGAGAGGGTGTTCTCTGATGCACTGAAAAGCAATAAGTACCAATTGTATTGCAACGGAGGATGCCATGGCAGGGAAGTCTAGACTACTTCCTCCCATGAGGAATCAAGAAAGGTTGCACATGACAATGGAAGGCCAGGGGCAAAAATCTTACAAAGTAAGTGGTTGTAGACATCACTTTTATACTGCTTTCCTCTTCGTTCTCCGACCCTCACTCTATCCCTTATCAGTTTATTCTGATGCTACCGCTTTTTGCCTGCTATAAAATAATAATCACATTATCACAGTAGTGACAACCAGGACTCAATCTCTTTCCGCCAATGGGCCCCTTCCAAGCAGGTCACCTTGAGCACCAATTTCATTCTGTCTCGGTACGATAAATTGTCTTTACTTGATAATGGGAAGCATACCGGCCAGGCAAGCCGCACCCACGTCAACAATATTATAAAACACAAACACAATTCATGATATAATCTGTATTTTTGGGTCCTACAATGTTTTTTATGGTAAACGACAAGTCACGGAAATGTAAACTTGTTAACTTTATTTATTAGCTGTAATGAAGAACAATGGGCAGGGTTCACAAATGAAATACAGTCCTGTAATTAACGCATGGTGTAACTTACTTACACCTTTTCTCCAGGTATAAACGCACAAATGTTCTACTGATACTTTCTTGACCCTCTTGCGCTCATGTATCTGAACCAACATCACAGATATAAAAGTACAAGAAAAAGGAAAAAGTAATATTTGCCAACACGTATTGCATAGTATGTGCCCATTCACACACCGCAAGTCAGTGAAACAGCATCCGTATGCGTGCCACTCAATGTAATTTCTGAAGGGGACATGTCATCCACTCGTGCACTCATTTGGAATGCCACATCCTACTTGTTCCATATGTCACATATGACACGCAGCCCCACATTGAATCATATATTTATTCCACGTCTAGCCACCTAATTATACATCTCTATAGCAGGACCCACAATGTCAGACACAACATGCATTAACAACAGTCCTATTAGTCTGACCAGCTTGACGAACATAGTAGTGGGATTGACAGCAATCATCTACAGAGAGTCAGGTTAGCACTTGCCCCTAAGTTGTTTCCCCATCCCCGCTACAACACACCCAAAACAGCACAACTTCAAAAACAACTGAAGTCAGATGCTGCGTAAACAGCAAACCACTTTGGCAATCACACACGTGCGAGTGTTCCACTTTTGCATTTGACATATCCTGTAACTCCCAAGCCAAATTCAGCACCTCAGAAAGACACATTTTCTAACCTAACACATTGGCATGACCATTACAACGACACCCTACAAGTGCCACATTACCCCTAAAGCAAGAGAGCGGTTTCCCTTCCATTACCGAGAAGACATTTTTCAACTTAGGACTACACTGTATCTGAACTGGTATGTCACTGTCAGCAGTGAACAAACACAACACAAAACAAGGAGCAATGACCTGCCTTCTAACAAATCTAGAGGCAACTATAGACAATATAGCCAATGCTACCTCTATACTGCCGCCCTCTGAAAACAGTACTGTTTACATTAAAGCATGCCATTCACTATAGAATTACAAATCTGGATATTTCCTGGAAGAATACGAGTCAGCATATATTTACACTTACCGATCCTGATTCACATCAACCACGATGCAGTAGCCCTGGGCTGCAACCAGCTGGCACATGGCTATGAGCAACTGTTGAGATAGAAAAGTCCCTTGCATGGTAATGGACGTTTATCCATGCCCTGAGTGCTCCAGCTGGGTCCTTGGTAACAATTTTTGGTGATGGCCGAGCACTGATCATGCATGTGCACCATGACCTAGACCTGTTACACGGATTGCAATCTTTCTTAGACCAGGAGGAGCACCTAAAGAGAATCTACTGCCTCCACCAGGATTTAAACGGCACGAGAGCGGTGGTGACAGCATACTGTGTTTTCAATATTAATAATCAGTAGAGGGAATAGGCCTTTTTACCTGTGTCACTAAAATGGAGCTTTCTGGTCTACTTCTGTAAAGATCCGCTGCTGTGTGTTTGGGTCACCCTTGAGCTGCATTGGGTTGTATGCAGTGCCAGTCAGCGTGCATGATTGCTAGTGTGCGTGGGTATGTATGTGTGCCTGAGATGTGGTATAGTACATGAGAGTTAGCGCACATGGGTGCGTGTACACACTGGGGAGTATGTGAACCTGTGATTTGGTGCAGTACCTGACAGCCTGCAAGTCTGTAATTGCATATGTGTGCAGGGATGTATGTGTGCTTGTGAAGGGCACAATACATGGAAGTCTATGGTTTCCATTCTGGGGAACCCTGGGCCTGCTGGAGGAGCATGTGGAGGAAGAGGAACACCATAGACAGATTTGTGTATTGCTGCATTCCTGAGAGTTGGGTGGGAGACACACTGCAGAAACAAGAGGCAGGCACTTCGTGTACTTTAAAATGAATCATTGAGGGTCAAAGGAGCATCAAAACATCTCAGTAAGGAGATGGGTTGATAAGGGAGTCATAAAGAGTAGAGCGAAATTCCTTTGTAAGATTTTGATACACATATTACTGAGGCTGGCATCCAGGTGTGATCCTCTAGTTACTCCCAGGGCCTGTGTTTGGAGCTGTCCGATTTGGAGAAACTCCTGCTGTGGCAGACTGTTCTATGGAGTAGACAACAGAGGAATGGATCAGAAGACAGAGGCCACAGTGAGTGCAACTCCTGTATGCCAGATGGGAGCCATGGAGGAAGCTGAGGGCCAATGCGCATGAACTGTGTGCCACTGGGAGTTCAGAGCTGCCACTTTGTCATCAGAACTCACGTAGCACCCAGGTATGCCATCGGAGACAAGCAGTACTTACAGTGACAATGGAGGAGCACCGTAAAGATCCAGACACCATGCTTGCTGTGACAAGACTACTGCTCATCGGTGAAAAAAGCCAAATTCGACTTAAGTCCAGGACTTGTTGCCTCAAAAAAACAGGGAATAAGTCTGTAGCAAGAAGAGAGGAACTCAGGTGACCTAAGGGACCGTGTTAGAATATAGATCAAAAGAAGAGTGTGTTATTATTTAGTATGTTCCATTTTTCACCTTGTGTGTGTTTCTAAATACTACTTTTTATGAGAGTGAATATTTGGCTGGACATTCAATTATTGTGGTTGCTGAAGTACATTGACTTGTGAGCCTGTGTTCACCCTACACCTACCTCTTCTCCGAGAAGCCTTGGACTGCTCAACTCGTGCTGCCACTGAGAGTTAAGGGCGGAAGGGGTACTTAGCCCAGTTACTCAGAGCCCATAGTAGGCCAGGCCCCTGGACATCAGGAATAGCAGGCCTCAACCACCACAGTTGGTCTCAGTAGCTCCTGCTTGCCCAATGACCTACTAAAAGGATTTCTATCAGCAACCTATCCACTCAACCTAAAGTAGCAGGCCCTTCATTCACTGGAAGAAATGCAAAACATGTGGGGAAGTTAAAGTTGCATCTAGATCCACAAATATGTACGTTGACACCCAGTAGTTGGATGCTGGTTCATGTAGTGTATAAAACACCATGTATGAGTAAATATAGACGTGTGTTTCATTGACATTTGTACACATGGGTTTCTCATGTAGCTGTGAAAAAGGTACATTTAATTTCAGTGCCCCATCGGCTAGTGGAGGATACTCCTGTGTTGCTGTAGGCTGTCATCAGTTAGATTGATTACTCAGAGGAGGAAGAGGATTGCAAGATGGTGCTGTTGAATATCAACAGTCCCTTCCGTACAGGTGGAGAAAGATGCACAAATGCATCATGCGCACCCTCTTATACACCTCTTTCAAACCGAGTCATCTAAACCCACTGCAGATGTGTTGGTGGAGGATGTACTTTTCTCACGAATATCACTTTCATTTATGTAACTGCTCAAAAGAAGAAGGACTTGATAGGCCTGGCCAGATATTAATATTGTAAAGCCAAACAAACTCCTGGGTCAACTGATCCATACATTCCAGTACACACCTTAACCACATCTTTTTATCAGACTAACTTGTCACTTATTGCGATTGTGCTACTTAAGCTTAGCATCTTCAGCAACTGCAGTGGCAGAGTTGAAAGCTGACAACAAGACTTCTGCTATGAGTAGGAGACTGGCTCCGTGAAGCAGCCAAGGGAGACTGGAAAGAATAGGGAACATCATGAGGCAGTTGTCTGACAACCTACAGTGAGCAACAGAAAAGCATGAGAATGTCCTCGATCTGGAACACATTATATGGAATCAACACAGTGACATATTACAGCTGTGTAATATAATACTCCATCTACATAATGCCTAATTGGGAACATTGTGATTCCCATCCCATGGATAGCCACCCACCAGAGGCCTTTGTTTGGCCAGCAATAGGTCTTGCCCAATCTTATACAGTGTGAACTCAGACATCATCCCTCCAACAGCCCATTAAAAAACACAAGCCTATGCTGAAATCACTCCCACCAACTGTACCCCTCTGTGGCAACCTGGAAACCATTAGATAAAAAGCACTCTGCGAGGCACTTAAACACTGCATCAGTCTCTGAAAGACTCTTCTGTTCCACATTTAATCAACAAATATTATGCAGTCAATCCCTCCTTCTCTGAGAAGATAAAAAGAATCAGAACCCTGACAGATGATTATAGACAGATATTCATTCCGCATCCCATCACACTATCAAATGGGCAATGTTCAACCTCATCTTGCACAACTAACTCATCAACATCTTCCAATCCCTCAAGAAAACATTATTTCGAGACATCACTCTACTTGTTTTATAAGGAATTCACTCATTGGAGATGTCCTTAAACCCCTACTCCACATCACCAGCCCCCACTGAACCAAGGAACTCAAAATACAAAAGACGTTTCCCTCCATTAGAAAAATACAGACACTGGACCCGGATGATCTTTCCATCAATTGCCCTACCACTCTCCTAATCACTCCACTACATAATTAGATCTACAAAAATACCCTTCTCCTGGAGTATTAATCTGGTTTCAGACCATGATGTAGCCTGGCCTGGTCTTCCAGTATTTTACTACACTTGTCTCATCAACAATAAAAATTAACCCTAACGTTTAGTGCTCTCTCTTGACCTTTCTGCAGTTTTCAAGACCACTTCTCTGGTACAGGTCAGCAAGGTTCACCTGCTACCTCACCAGCCATCATCAACCCATTCAGATGAGAACCTCTAGCTTCAAGAACTCCACATTTCATGAGGAATAGTCTGGGAATCCATCCTCTGCCCCATCACCCTCAGTCTTTGCATGAAACCTCTTCAATCCCTACTTACCAACAACAGAAGAAAAGGGGTGTGATCTATTCCCATGTGAGTAAGAGAACTTTATGTGACCCCTCTCCTTAAATATCTAATTCCTCTCCACAGCCTTCATTTATCTATTTTTTTGTAAATATTTGTTGCTGTTCTATCAACTCTTCTTGAGTTTTCTTTCTGACTGACACATCTTTTTCCCTGTGCTCAACTGTGCATTTCATTGTGAGAAAAAGTCATATATGTTTCTCCTGCTGGAGGATAGAACCTTTTACCTGAAAATCAACTGTAGAAAACAATTTGCACAAAATGATTTAATCAATGTGTTTTTTTACTAATGTACTATCAACCGAGTAATCAGTGCTTACCATCCTGGAATGCTTTGGAAGTTGATTAGCACAGGAGAACTGTGCTCAATTCTCATGAACTATACAGTACATTGATAAAAAATATATAAAAGAGGAAATATATGCTCTTTTAGGTCAGATCATTTTGGCTGTTCATCTTTTAGTTGCAAAGGAAACTACGAACAGAAGATCATGAATAAAGTAGATGCAGATCACATGTAGAAAATAAACTAAAATTGATCTTAAGGGGAGTATCCATTGAATGATGTCACAATACATCTAGAAACCGCAGCAGACATCAATCAAAGCAACACCTAGAATGCCATTTGTTAGTGATTGTTAGAGAAGTAGGATTGAGTAAAGAGAAATGTTTTTCTTTACACTGGGTGGCCCCTTTAAACCTAAAAAATAATTTTGCTGCTAACGTTTCAATTTGCTTGATATACATGCTCAGACGTTTGAGACTGAAATGCATAGCATACATATTCTTTCAGCAAAGGATGCATACCATAGGTCCAACTGGAAGTGGTTTTAATACTTACAACAAATATTCTCTCTCCAGTTGATCAATAGGACCCCTTTGAAGGCACAGGCCCGGACATAGGACGAGAGAGCAGCACATAGGCAGTCTTCACTCTTCTCACAGTTGCAGGTATCAAACATACAGTTCTGGTGAACAAGAAAGCCGATTCTCTGTTAGTAGCAGCAACAGAAATATCATAGTACCATCACCACATATACATTTTTCACAAAGCCATTCTCAGACCATGTCATGCATAAAACATCCTTGAGGGTCAGCCAACGAGAAGGGCTCGGATGCCATATCATCAATTAGCCGATTGTAATCATCAGTGTCTTCATTTGGCACGAGGAGACACTTGTTGATCCTACTGTGCATCCTGCCTGCTACAACAAGGCAAGCAGAAAAAGGAGCATATTTATGGGGCTTTGGTACAGGGTAGTGCAGCAAGTGACCTTGCTGCGCTGCCCTGCATCAAAGGGAAAAGGGCAGGAATGCGCCATATCTATGGCATTCGGCACATTCCTGTCCCTTTCTTCCTGCGCTGGTGCCGTTTCGGCAGTCTAGTGCCAACGCAGGCACCTGTGCACCATGGCATTGCATGCAGGATTGTTTTTGTGCAGGAATGGGCACCTTCCTGCTCAAAAACAATCGTGGGAGGCTTTTTCCTCTTTGTATGTGTGCTGCATTCTGTATGTGTGCAGAATGCAGCACACATACAAAGAGGAGAGAACAAGCAGAAATAAGATACTTCTCCTCATTGTGCCTCCCCTGGGGAGGCGTAAGGTTTTGACGCATCCCCAGGTTTACATGGTCTTGTAAGTCTGGGGATGCATCAAAATCCATTGGTGTTGCGTGGGAACACCCACCGCAATGCGCATGGAATGCCTCCCTAGTGCAAAGTAAGGCAACGCAGCGATTTGCGCTGCCTTGCCTTACTTCATATCAATGAGGTGATTCAAAGCCATGCAAAGTGGCTTTACATGGCCTCATAACTATGATTTGGTGGTTTGCGCCGCTGTAGCATCATGAAAAGTGATGCAACGGCAGCGCAAGGGACTCGTAAATATGTCCCAAAGTTTGCGAGAGAGAATTAGCCTGTCATTTTTTAGTGGAAGATCTCTTACTACCTCATTCACAGATGTATCTGCTATCAATTGGTGTTAATTTTCACTTTTCTGGGATTAAGTGATTTGCCTGTTAAACAAAAGAAAGTAAACACAGATAAAATATCATACGTTTTAGTACAGAGGTGGGCAAGACAGATGTCTGGAATGCCTTAATCAGCTGACCTGTCTCTCTATTTTTACATCCATCTACTAATGTTTTTAATTTTGCGGGTGTGGTTTAGAACAGTGGTGGCTCCTGCGCTAAGGCAGAGAAGCGCCGCCATACTGCATTTAAGCAGTGTGACGAAAGGAACAATAAAATGATAATAACTTGTTGTTATCATCATTTTATTGTTTTCAGCTGCTTTGTGGGCGGGGCTGTTTTGCTCTCAGAGCAGGGCAGGGGAGGAGTGGTTTGCCCACTTCATGTGTGCATAAATGCTTGGACGGCCCTCTGGGTTTACATTACAGCCTACGTGGAGAACATGCCCAGCAGGCCCCCGTCTGAGCGCCGAACCACGGCACTCACACCAATAACAATGTTTCATTGCAGCATTGTGATTAGTCAGGAAAGCCTGGATGCTTACTAATCACAACGCTGCATTGCAGCGTTGTGATTGGTCAGGGGAGCCAGGGTGTTCTTCCTGGTTGCTCTTACGGCCCGAGAACGGAGGGGAGAGGGAGCAGAGATGAAGTGATAAGGTAAGTGGGTTTTTTTTACATTCCCATCCCCTCCCCCTCCTCCCCCCGCTTTGTCCCCCCCTGATGCGTGCTGGCCACCACTGTTTAGGAGAGATTTTTCCACTCCACAAAACAAATTTTAAATGTGGTTCCTTCTGTGCTACACAGGCAGCTGACAGGACTATCTGCAGCTCTATCTCTCCTAAAATATATATTTAGTCCAAAATTAATGTCTCAGGCCATCTGGCAGTAAACAGTTTATACTTTGCAGGTGTCAGTAATCTCAGAAACTCAAAAACAGATCTCAAATATCGTTAATCCATGGGCGATATAAAATCCTCTTTAGGTAAAGTTGGACTTTAAGTTACAGTTTTGAAAATTCCACTTTTAGAAAGCTGCCATTTTTCTGCCTTACCTATTTGGTACCAACATCCTGTTGCTGATTCGCATCCCTGGGTGTAGTTGGACTTTTCATATTCCTCCCAGACAGCCACACAATAGAGTGAATCTGTGTACCTAGATGGGCTATCACTAGTAGGATAAGGAGTGGTGCTGGGCACAGCCCCACATGTAAATCAATAGGCTATACCCTGCCTTCACACAAAGAAGTTCACACTAGTCCATTATCCCTGCAGCAAGGCTGAAGGCAGGGCAGGGAAGGCAGGATATTCCTAGCAAAGTAAATCTCCAGAAATTTCTCCCTACTTGAAAGAAGGCACCAGTATAAAATAGGACGCTCAGACCCACTCATCAGTTCACTTTCTGGACCTTAGGGCCCGATTACGAGTTTGGTGATGCAGTGCCGGGTCTGCCCCGCCGCTCCACTGCCAAACCAGTGGAGAGGACGCCTGCCAGATTAGCAAATTCCTCCAGCCTGGGAGGCTTTTATTTGGCGTTCCCACAGCTGTGCTTCTAAAAACGGGCACCGCAATGGAAATGCCAAAAACAGTTCCTGCAGAGCATGGACTGAAAAGTCCATGCCATGCAGGAACTAGTGCGCATACACACAGGGGGCAAATGTTGTGCCCCCCTGTGTGCATAATAAGGGCACCGAGGCACCAAGGGGCCCTGTAGGGCCCCCTTTCTTTCCTCTCCTCCAAGATTTTCATGGTGGAGCAACCGACATAAAAACCCTGGCGGAGAGGAAACTCCTAATATGCCTGGCGGGACCGCGGCGGTCCCTCCAAGCATATGGATGCCTCTCCACCACCGCAACACTGCCAGGGAACAGCAGTTCCCTGGTGACTGCTGCGAGGCTGATTTGTTCCCACCACCTATCTCGAAATAGGGCAATGCGGAGACCGCTGTCACTGTGCCCCCGTGCGTCTGACAGACCATGGACCACCAGGCTTGTAATCAGCCCCTTTAAGGACTGCCTGCTGCTATGTACTGCAGAAGACTGTTTTGCAACACCTGAGAGGACTGCTGTGCTGCCTGAAGCCTGCTTTAATCGCTTGAATTAAGGATTCCAGAGTGACTCCAAGTGATAGTTGGCCAGCCTCCTGATCAGAAACTTAGGGACAGAAAAGGGTCCAACCATCTTGAACCTGCACCTGGACACACACACCCTGAGTGAGTCCTGATCCTCCAAGTGGTGCCTCTCCTTTCCTGGACCCTTGCAAGTGGTACTAAAGGTGCCCAGTTAGCCAACATCCAAAACAAGGGAATAGCAAAATATTTGATTAAAAAGTGCTCTGAGAACTGAGAGGAGATGGAGACCTACCTACTTGTCGATCCACACCAGATGCATAGTTTGTCAGCCTGACTTTGCAGCAACTCCCACTATGTTCTTCTCCACTGCAGCAAATCCTGTGCAGTGGTCCTTTGCAGAAGGGGTATCTGGCCTTGTGAAGCCCTCTTCGGCTACAGCTTGCAGCTTTGTCCCACTGGGGATTTTTGACTTCCAAAAAAGAGACTAAGGGCTTTATTACGAGTTTGATGGTTCATGAACTGCCGTATCTGCGGTCATGGGTCTACCTCCGCGAGCTCGTCAGGCTGACCTGACCTCCGTATTATTAGTTGGGCGGATTGCTATTAGAAAGACCATGGCTGAATCGCCAACATCGCCAGCACACCACAGACCACCGGGTTTGAGGTTGGGGAAAAGCAGCTGCCATAGGGCGGGACAGAGGAGTTTCACCACTGTCCGTATTACGAGTTTTCTTTCAGATGAGCCAACCACGGAGGTGGGACCACCAGTTTCAAGTTGGCAGAAACAAAGGATTTGGGGTGCGTACTCATCCCTTTCCTGTTCTTCCCATCAGAGTTTGACGTAGATTCATTTCTTCAGGTTCCCCCTCACAACAGTATCTTAACTCTGAGGATTGCAACCCTGTTTGCGGCAATATATAGGTGAGTATTTTTTTGTGCCATATACACATTGCCTGAACTGGCCACATTTGGGCCTGACTCCGGCAATGGGTAGGTGGTATTTTTTCCTAACTTTCATGCATATGTGTGCATTCGACATATATGTAGTCGAAATGTTCACACAGGCATCGATACATATGGAAAAATAGTCACCACCGCCGTAAGATCGCCTCAGCTACAATGCCAGCCCCATGCTCAACTCGTAATACAGCAGTCTGAAGACTACCAACGCTGAGGTCTACTGGCAACTGCGGCATTTCGGTGCAGGCTTGCCCCATAAACTTTACCTTCTCAGACATTTTTTTCACAAAATTTCTTCTAAGTTTGAAGGTAAGCACCAACTGGGTTGAATCTACTTCATGTATCCAACCCGTGCTCCATCGCGGTCGGCCATATTTTTCAACTTTGACCCGGTCTTGTGCGATAAGATGTCTGCGGTTATTGCTTTGATCTTTTAGGTGCTAGCTTTTACCTAAAAAATTCATAACTCCGGTTCTACTGATTAGATTTTAGTTGTTTTGGGTGTCAGATAATTTACTGGAAATGTACTTTATTTTTCTAAATTGGTGTGCAGTTTTTTGTGTTGTGTTTTCTCTTTACTGCTGTTTGTGTGCAGCATACTTACTTTAAACAATGTAAGCCTGACTGTTTTGCGCCAAGCTACCAGAGGGTTAGTGACTTTAGTGGTTCACCCTAATAGGGATTGTGGCTGTTGCTTGAGGAGGGTCTCTACCCCACTCAACCAACGACCCAATTTCTCACAGTCACCTGTAAAACTATGTTACCACATTTTGATTTTGCAGACCACTCGCAAACATCAAACAGTGCATATAAAATGCACAGAGCCCAATTCACAAACACCTTAGTGCTTGTAATTTTGAGTTACATGCACAGAGAGTTGGATTAAGGAGTGCATAAGGATGAATAGAGAAGAGGCCAAAAGAACAGATGTGAAGAGGGAGATAGAGTGAGACTAAAGTGAAGAGAGACAAATACACAGAAAATAATTCACTCTAGTGGCGGGCACCTATCAGGTCACTGTTGCAGCAGAAACCCTTGTCTCTGTCTGCTCGTTGGGAGATGGTTCACCCAACTAAATTACCTGCACCTACTTGGTGTGGAGTATTTTGCTGAAAGTTCATCTGGCAATATTACCAAGTTGTCTTTTGACAAAAACTGATTGCCAGGAGAGGTGCCATGTTATAAGGTCCACCCAGAATTCATTATTATTTTTATGATACAAACCATCAAAGTAGGTGTTTGTTTCTGAAAACCCCCCAAAAATGTCTCTGTCATGCAGGGAGTTTTCTCCTAATGAATTGAGGACAGTTTGGCCTTTTCCTGCACTGAACTGCTATGCACCACTACTGTGATACTGTTCTATTCTCCCACACCCTGCACAGCCATAACGTGCATGATGAATCCAAGGCAGAAGCCCCACCCTAAGCAGACGAGGGCTTTTGCCACTGTGGCCCAGCAAGTTCTGTGGTGTACAGGCTGTCAGATCAAGGAGTTCTGACTGCAGAAACAGGTTAGGTTCATTGTCTGACTCTCAGTAGTTCATTATCACCTCTAAATGAGGCAAAGGAACTGCAGGTTAGGCTGTGCTAGAGCCGTGCATTTTACGGTGAAGATCTTTCTCCGCCAAACCCTGAATGAGGGCCACATTTTAATTGACTAAAGAAACAGTGATAGAGAGATGGGGCTAGAGCTAAAGAGGAGAAAGTGGGTTAAGTGTAATAGGAGAGAATAAGATAAAGATAGGGGGGGAAAGATGTATCAATAAGAGAGAGATTAAAATATTGACAGTGAGAAAAGAGTGAACAGTGATAAGCGTAAGAGAGAAAGTGCAAGGATAACAGAAAAAAGTGACAATGACTGGTGAAGAAACAAGCTAAGGAACATAGGGGTCGAGAGTGTTTGATATATGTGAAAAGAGGGGTAGGGAGAATCATTGAGATTTAACAGTCAGCCACTTTTCACCTTAATGTACCAAGGCCCAGATTTATCTAAGGGCTGCATTGCACTTACTGCACGCAGGGTGAGCCAAAAGCAACGCAATCCTTAAGTCACATGTACCAAGCCTCACAAGGCCACCTTGCATGGTCCTGCATGGGTTGGCAAATCTGGAGTAATGCAAGGTAGTGCAAGTTGCCGCCTTGTGTTACTCTGCGCCAGGATGACATTACATGGGTGGGAGTGGGTGTTCCCATGCATCCACCCGGGTATTTTGAATCATTCCCAGATTTACCAAGATAAGTAAGCCTGGGAATACATCAAAATTGTGTGCCTTCCTGAATGAGGCGCAAATACAGATATTTCTCCTTGTTGTTTCCTCTTTCTAAGCGTGCTGTAATTCCTTCCTTTTCCTTTACAAAAGAACAATCCTGCCTGCAAGGAGGCACCTTGCACATGTCGCAAGGGTGCTTGCATTGGCCCTACGCAGCAAATAGTATTTCAACTCAGTGAATGAGCAGGATTGCGCCATATCTTACTAAATAAGTCACATTCCTGCCCTCTCCATTTGACAAAGCGCAGCTCAGCAAGTTGTGTTGCTGCATAGCGTTACGTCAAACATTGATAAATCTGGGCCCAGAGCCGCATGTTTAGAAGCAACTTCTGTCCCACTTCATGACCAACTTGAGGTTCCTTCTGCATTGTGCAAAATGTCTACCATGGGAATGGTGAAGAAAAACAGACCCCATGGGAATAGTAGAGAAAAACAGACCCCCAACAGAGAAACCGTACTGTGTAGTATATATCCGGACTCTGCACAGGATGGCATTTGGCAAATGGTCCTTCCTTATCCACCAGCAGTGCACATCCACGCTGGGCGTACTTTTCTAGAAGAAAGAGAAAACCAGATATGGTATTTTGTCCTCCTATTACATGGAACTGTATTTTGGGAGAAGGTTATGATGCTGTCTGTGGGGCTTCCACTTTCAGATTGACAATCAGTCCTCAGTAGAGGTGTGACAAATGGTCACCATTCCCCAAAAGGCTGGTCTATTGGTGGGAGTCAACATAGGGAATCAACCCTCTTTACTAAAGGAATATTTTGTGTTAGGGTGACATTAGTGATTTCCATTATCATCGGGGTATGAAAGCTAAGTTCAAAATAAACAGTGGTGGCTAGTAGGGAATGGGGGTGGCAGGGCGGAGGGGGGACAACGGTGGGAGAGGGGGGTTGAAAATATAAAATAAAACGCACTTACCTTTGCCGCCAGCCGCATCTCTCCTCCGCTTCTCTGCTCTTCCTGACTCCATTCCGGAAGAAGCTGCAGGAAGCACCCGGGCACACAGGATCCCCTTGGCCAATCACAATGCTACAATGCAGAGTTGTGATTGGTCTGAGCACCGTGGATCGGTGCTCAGATCGGGACAGGGAGCCTGTACATATTCCCCACCAGGCTGTCCATTACAGCCTGAAGGGGGAATATGCAAAGTGCGCATGACTGGTTGGCCAGCCAAAACGTCCGGCCCAGCAGTCATGCGCACTTAGGGCCTGATTACGATGTTGGGCAGAGAGCCTACTCCCGACATTCGGAATCTCCTACACTGTGTCGGAACCCTTCTGACCGACTTGGTTAGTTTACAATCCGCCTGACCGATTACGATGTTCTCAGTTGGATTGTAAACTGCAAGGTCATTTCGAATCAGTTCCGACCGGCTCTCGGAGAATTCGTGTCAGCTGGAACCGAATCGTACAGCTCTACGGACATCGTTTGGACCAAGCGATTATGATGCGGTTTTCCAACAGCCTTTTCAAGTCGGCCTGTCTGACACGAAAAGGCTGTCGGAAATTGACTTTAGAGGGCCACAGCAGGGCCCTCATGCCTCCGCGGCCTCAGGTAGGGTACCCCGCTATCAATCCCTGCACAGTGTGGCAGGCACCCTGGGGTGCCTGCCACAGGGTGTAGGGATTCCACAAAACTCACTTTTCTCAATGTGAGCTTGTGTTCCAGCTGGTTTCCGACCCACACACAAGCTCCCATAGAGAATAGTGAGTCTCCGCCTGAGAACAATGCGGTCGCATCGTAATCGGTCTGTCGGAACCACCGACCACAAGTCGGTCAGAAACGATTCCGAGACGGTGTCGGTCGGAAGAGTTTCCGACCGACATCGTATTCAGCCCCTTAGTGTGCATAGTCCACTCCTCCTCCCTGAGCCACCAGTCCCGCTCCGCCCTAACCCACCTCCGCAGCAACCAAAAATGAAATGATAATAAAGTACAGTTATTATCATTTTATTTTCCCCTCTTTTGCTGCTCTAAGAGCAGTGGGGCGACGCTCCTCCGCTATAACAGAGGAGCAGCCACTGAAAATAAACCAAAGCAAAGTTATTAAATAGATGGGACTGGCCTCCATATGCCCCTTTTGTTATTTTATTTTTTCTTGCTGCAATAGATATTTAGGAAATATGTGTCAATTAGGTCACTGACTTGTAGCTCATAATACATCTGTGATAAAGAATGACATATATAACGTAATATCCCGAATTCAGTATCCACTGCTCTGTAAGTACAGAGGATTGCTTGCCCGCTCAGCAGATGACAGCCTCCAATATCTTGCTTGCCTCACTGATTCTGACCAGATAGGATCAAACAGACGAGATCTGAAGGGTGAGCCCCTAAAAATGTAATACTGACAGAGGCATGTCTGAGGACGCAGGATACGCTGTGTGGTGCATTTTCTGTCCCTACTCGGAAAAGCAGTAGGCACCATTCTCTATTTTTTAATTTGTTTTTGGACTATCTTCTATATAAACTAACCATTGTCTATGCTAAGAGCACAGGGGTCCTCATAGATGTTCCGGACATTCGGGCAGTCAGCAGTTGTCTTCCAGGTGTTGGCAAAGGCGGCTGCAGATCCTTCGAGCACTCCACTAACTGCTGTGAAGTCATCAGCTTGGACATTGTTGAAATTTCCACAGAGACCTTTTTGGGAACAATAGACAGAGACAGTGAGAATAGCCCACAAAACGCCAAGAGAGGCTAAGTGTGGAGAGATCTATGCCACTTACCACAGGTTTTCCCTTTGTAGGTTTGTTCGAGACTGATGAAGAGCTGCATGATGGGCTTTAGCTGTATCTGAAGCTGTGGTCCCTCGTGTACAAGCACAATGAGGAAGAAGGAGGAAGGCTGAATGATGGTAACGTTAGCTGTAGACAGCAAAAGAGATTACATTATTATTCTTTTTTTTCGTGAAGGCAGGTCTTCAACTAGAAAGTAATGCCAGGAATAATCTAGGCGTGTTAGCAATATGGGAAATGCATGCAGACAGACAGTACTTTGGATTATGGTTATTTGTGTGGAAATTCGTTCTGAATCCGTGGAGGTGATATCATTTATTGGAGCATTGCACATAATATACCACGTGCAGTATCATGGGTTGTCCCAGAGTGGCTTGAGTTTATTTCCTGGTAAAAACCTGTACATTTTGACTCTGAAGTGTCCTCTACATTAGCACAAACCCACTTCACATCCTTCACCTCCCACTGCTGCTCAAACCTCCCCTTGTAAGAAGGGGGTGATTATTTCAAAATGTTCACCACATAATAAGTTGAACGAGTGGATCCATTCTTTGCCATATATTGTTCTAAATCAAGCAGGATGGTTCCCTCATGACACTTCCTCCAGCCAATGGGGATGGCTTCTCTGATGGTCCATGGTGAGTCTTGACTATAATACTGTAAAGTCTTCTTCTGTTCGAGTGAAATAGGATCATGGGAGATAAACACGAAACTGAAAATCATGGTGAACCGCAACACAGCGATGTGTTTGGGGGCATCTCATCTTGAGTGCCACATGTCTCATGATTTTGATACTTTTGTAAGAGGCGAAGAACATAATATCCCAAAAAGGAGATTACTAAAATCTAGTCTTATTTATTAACTAAAATTACAACATTAGAATGCTGACAGCTCCAACAAAGACAATGAAGTGGCTCTGGGCTAAAAGTGACTGAAATAAGCCCTTTATTCCAACATATCAATGTTGTTGGTTCTGTGTCTCCCGTTTCAAATTAGAATATTCATTGGGTGGAATGCTCTAATAGCCTTATAGTCTTTCTGTCTTAGGCTTTACCTGATGATAAAGGCCCTCTCCCTAGTTCTAAGATGTTGCCTGTTCAGGGTCTTTAACAAACTCTATAGCTCTCAACAGTGGACAATAGGCCTAGATCACAGGTGGCTTCCTGGTTGATGCCCAAATGTACCTTTCCACCAAAAACAATCCTCTGTCTACACCCCTAAGACATCATATTTATCATACTGATTTAAGCTTCTAATTAAGCGCTTTGTTAATTCCTGAAGTAAAGCTGACTGGCTTATTTTTAAAAAGGGGAGCCCGGCAAAACTAAAATCTTTTAAATTTGCCTTCTGTTGCCATTACACTGGACTTTTATTTGTGCATATTTTCAGGCCAATATCCCTGTATTTCACTTTTAAACAAGCATTGACAAAGCTGGCTTTAAGCTGGTAACACATGCAACTACAGACATGTATAACAAAAACACACATTTGGTTGCTTACAGGTTACAGTGCAATAGCACTGAAAAATAAACATGATTCGCTGAGCTGATAGTTCCTATGTAGCCAAACATCAGAAAAACCAGACGAGACCTGGGTGGTTGAGTGAATGAATGAATTATTGTGCCTTTTGCCCGCAAATGCATCCACTTTGCCACGCTTTCGGACGTACTCGGCCAATACCATATCTCATTAAAGCACACATATGTAGTAGCAGTAGCGGCTCGTGGAGGGAGTGCCGCGGGCGGTGGGGCGGGGCGGGAGAGGAGCAGGGTGGGGGTAGTAAACTACAGCATACGGCGGAACAGAGGTAAGTAAACAAATAAATAAATAAAACGAATTTAGTTGCCCGCGCTGCATCGCATTTGGCAATGCAGCACGCGCAATGAAATTAATGTTTGAACAAATATATGCACGAACGAATGTTCCTTTGTGAGGTTTTTCTGTGTTTTTACTTGAAATGTTTTATCAAGAAAATATTTACTCAAGATAGGAGGGATATTATGACACAATGAATAGTGAACGGCTCCAAGAAGCACTGCTTTTGTGAAAAGACTGCCCGATGAGCAGAGATGTGAATGAAAGTCTTGAGGCTTTATTAGATTTTAGAACGTCGACTGGGTGGGTTAAAGAAAACAAACCTAATTAATAAACAGATGAAGGTGTACATGAGTGGTGTACATATTCCAGACATGTGATAAGAATGAAATAGCAAATTGGACACGAAAGAACAGGTGAATGGCTTAGAAACGGAAATGGAAACATATTTCAGACTAAGGAGTAATCTACACCCTGGTAGGCAGACGTCTGGCCTCACTGAACCAAAGAACTGCCCATTAAATTTCTATATCCCCACCAGGACGGTGAGGATCTCTGTGCTCTGAGCAGAACCACCACTTCAATTTGCTGAGTGGGCGCTATGTTTGTTGCTCCAAGCATGCAAAGGTTTGTTTCTTACAAATAACAAAATAATAGTCTTGACAGACAGGGAGTTTTCCGTGCACTTTGAGATCACGGTTTAATTTTTCTGTTAGTACCGGCATGCCTTGCAAGGTGATCCGGAGCAGGGCACTCTCCCCACCCTAAGTAAAGTGGAGTGAGCACCACTATGACCTGGTGATGCTCAGGTCAGAGGTTTCCAATGTCACAACCAGCTAAGTCCTAACACCTTCCGCCTGAAAACCGGCAGTCCCCCCACATATAAATGGGTCACAGAAGATGTTATTTTGATGGGGCGGGAATGCCTCAAAATGATGGCGGTACCCTCGCTTCAAAAATTCTAAATGACTCCCTAAATGGTCCTTGCACTGACCACATAGGACGCATGAAATACCCGTAGGCTTGGGAACTGTGGGCTGCTTCCTAGCGCTGCATGGACTATGGAAGCCTCACCCCTAAAAGCACCCTCAATCGACTGGATTCTAATGTTGATAGGGACATAAAGCAAGGAGTTGTACTTTGCCCAGTTTGCAGAGTTATGGTAAGGCGGATGCTGGGACTTCAGAGGTAATTTTCTCCAGCTTCCAAGGCTGAGGCTCAGTAGGCACTTTTTGCTCTGTGGCCAGCTATTTGGGGTCTGACAAAAGTATTAGGGGGCTCATTTATGGCAAAGTCACTGAGTGCAGTGCAGCAAGTCACCTTGCTGCACTGCATGACAAGAAAAGGGCAGGAATACGCCCTATTTAAGGCAGTATAGCGCATTCCTGTCCTTTCCCGTGCGCTAGCGTCCTTTGGCAGCCTGGCACCAACGCAGGCACCCATGCCCCATTGGGCAAGGGTGCCTGTGTTGCATGTAGGATTGTTTTTGTGCAGCAAGAGACACCTTCCTGCACAAAAACAATCCTGGGAGGCATATTCCTGTTTCTATGTGTGCTGCAGAATGTAGCACACATAGAAAGAGGAAGAAACAAGGAGAAATAGAGATATTTCTCCTCGTTATGCCTGCCCGGAATGTGTAAGATTTTGGTGAATCCCCACATTTACAAGTTCTTGTAAATCTGGGAATGCGTCAAAATCCATGGGAGTTGCATGGGATCACCCACGCAATCCCCATCGAATGCCTTGCCATGGCACAGTAATGCAACGGTGCAGAGACAGAATATTGAGTACAAAATATCAAGTTGCAAAAATATCGAGTCATTAATATCATGGGTCAGAAATATCGACAGCAAGAATATCGTGGTCAAGAATATCGCCTTAAGGTAAGTTATATTGATTTTAAAAATATCGAAGTGTTTAATATCGTTTGCAAAAATATAGTTGTTAAAAATATCGTTTTTATTATTGTTATGTATTTTAGTATATATTTTATATGTATGTAATGTATGTTTTTTGTATAAGAATTGTTTGTATTTTTAATATATGTGTAAAATTTTTAGTAGTTATTAATTTATTTTTATTTGAATTTTGCGCTTTTAGTTCCGTAGCGGGGTGTGGGTTTACAGAGGAATAGGGTGGGAAGTAATTTAATTATATTAAATGTATTATTCTTTTTTAATTTGAATTTAGCGTTTTTAGTTCCGTAGCGGGTTGTGGGTTTGTAGGGGAATAGGGTGGGAAGTAATTTAAATATATTACATTTATTGATTAATTATAATTTATCAATATTTGTTTAATTGAGATGTTATAATGTTAAATGTGTAAAGTAATTTATTATTAATTAATTAATAATTGGTTGTTAATTAATTTTGATTAATTAATTAGTAATTAATTATGGTAATTGTGTATTTAATTTTAGGTGTGTGTTGTGGTTTTTATAGGTTTGAAGGGTGGGAAGTAATTTATTTTTATTTGATGAATTAATAATTGGTTGTTAATTATTTTTAATTAATTAATTGGTAATTAATTATGGTAATTGTGTAATTAATTTTAGGTGTGTGTTGTGGTGTTTATAGGAGTAAAGGGTGGGAAGTTATTTGTGTTTAATTAATATATAGCTGTTATTGTTATTTATTTGATATTTAATTTGGGTAATTGTTTATTTTTGTGTGTGTTGTTTTTACTTTTAAAGGGGTAAAGGGTGGGTATTAAATACATTTTAATTATTTAATTATTAGTCATTAATAGTAATATTTTAAAATTTTAAAATAAGTTTTAATTGTGTTTTATTATTTTATAGTTTAATTTAGGTGTGTGTTGTGTATATTATAGTGTTAAAGTGTGTGTAGTCAATTAATGTTTATTAGTTTTTTTATTAATTTTTTAATTGATTATTAATTATGTTAATTATGTAAATAAATTTAATGAAAAATGTTGAAGTGTTTTGTTATTGGTGTGGTGTTATAGGGTAGGAAATAAAATAAATAGATTTATGTTTTAATACATTTTTTTGTTTGTAAATATTTTCTAGTTTTAAAGAATAATTTTTTGTAAATTTATTTTTTATTTTATTTTATATAATATTTGTAGGTTTTTGTTACATGTAATTAATATTATAATATGTGTTCTTTGTATATGTTAATTTTTTTTTTTATATATTGTTTATTCATTTTTATTTTTTATTTTCATTTTTAATATATATATATTTTTTAAGTGTTTGAGTATGAATAGTATTTTTCCCTCCGGTATCCAACACTTTCCCTACTGTTGCATTCAGTGCACTCACCGGAGTGGGAATAGTAATTTTTTATCTCTCTGCTATCCTGCACTTTCCCTACTGTTCCACTCACTGGAGTTGGAATAGTAATTTTTACCTCTCCGCTATCCAACACTTTCCCTACTGTTGCACTCTCTGGAGTGGAAATAGAAATTTTTACTCCTCCGCTATCCAACACTTTCCCTACTGTTGCATTAATTGGAGTGGGAATACATTTTTTTACCCCTCCGCTATCCACCACTTATCCTACTGTTGCATTCAGTGGAGTGGGAATACTAATTTTTACCCCTCCGCTATCCAACATTTTCCCTACTGTTGCACTCTTTGGAGTGGGAATAGTAATGTTTGCCCCTCCGCTATCCAACACTTTCCCTACTGTTGCTCTCACTGGAGTGGGAATATAACATTTTACCCCTTCGCAATCCAACACTTTCCCTACTGTTGTACTCACTGGAGATGGAATAGTAATTTTTACCCCTCCGCTATCCAGCACTTTCCCTACTGTTGCACTCACTGGAGTGGGAATAGTAATTTTTACCTCTCCGCTATCCAACACTTATCCTACTGTTGCACTCAGTGGAGTGGGAATAGTAATTATTTCCCCTCCGCTATCCAACACTTTCCCTACTGTTGCTCTCACTGGAGTGGGAATAGTAATTTTTACCCCTCCGCTATCCAACACTTTCCCTACTGTTGCACTCTTTGGAGTGGGAATAGAATTTTTTACCCCTCCGCTATCCAACACTTTCCCAACTGTTGAACTCACTGGAGTTGGAATAGTAAATGTAATTATTTTGCTATCCAACACTTTTCCTACTGTTGCACTGATTGTGTTGGGCAATTTAAGTTTAAATATTTTCTCATAGTTTAATGTTTTAATTTATGCTAGAATGATTTTTTATATTTTAAATTATTTTTATATATATATATATATTATTTTTATATAATTTTTAAGTTTTAAAATAAATTCAAGATAATAGTTTATAATGTTTTTAAAGTAAATATATATATATATATATATATAAATTATTTTTGTGTGATTATTTTTTTAATTAAGTTTATTTGTAATATTTTGTAAAAATGTATATTAAATTTAATTTATTTTGTTAAAATTAATATTTAATATATTTAAAATATATTATTTTATTGTATATATATATTTAAATCAATACTTTGTACACCTATATTTTTTACTTCGATATTTTTGTACTTACCTGTGTAGGTATGGGAGTCGACATTTTTAAAGTCTATATATTTTTTCGATATTTTTAACATCAATATTTTTAACATCGATATTCTATCAGTGAATCTAACGCAACACAGCAATTTGCGGTGCATTGTGTTACTCCAGATATTTGGAGTCACTCAGAGCCATGCAAAGTGGCTTTGCGTGGCTTCAGTAATTTGTCATAAGGTTTGTGTTGCTCTTGCTCCACGTTGCATGGGGCAAGAGCAATGCAAACGGCCTCATAAATAGACCCCTAGGTGCCTTACATGTAACTCTGTTTCCCATTATGTTGCAACCACAGCAAAAACAATAAGTATTGGTAAAACAAATTGATCACTGCTTTAAATGGCAAAGCAAATGGTATTGTCAAAGTTGGTTGGCACTGGCATGCAAATACATAAGTCAAGATGCTTGTGCGTGCATGACTGACAATTTCAGTTATGGGGAACCTGTTCAAAGATGACCGTCAACGCATCATGACATATACCTGCACATGCACCCAGCATGATTCATGGTTGCCATTTTTAATTTAACATTCTAACACAGAGGACAGCCATTTTGGAACAGTAAATTAAAATGTCAAATCAAGAAAATGAAAGTGCATGGAGAAAGTGAAAAAGGTCTTGCATTGCTCTTTAAAACTTGCCAGCTGGCGGGCCACCATAAAAAAACAAATCCCACCTCTCCGCCAAGACCTGGAACACCCTCCCCACCAACCTCCGACAGACCCAAGACCTACTGGCCTTCAGAAGACTCCTCAAGACCTGGCTCTTCGATCAGTAGCAGCACCACCCCCCTCTTCCCCCAGCGCCTTGAGACCCTCGCGGGTATGTAGTGCGCTTTATAAGTGACATGATTGATTGATTGATTGATTGATTTAAATCACACCCATTAAGACTGTCTGCTCGATAGGGCATGAGACAGGAAGCTCTTGGGTGTGGTGAGGTGGTTGTGAAGAACAGGCAGTTGTTTGTATATGAGAAGAAAAAGAAGACAGAGCAAGGAAATGCACTTCCTCAAAGTGCCTAACAGCAAATAAAGAGCCCGTCAAGCATGCGGTGGAAGGATGCAACTCATCCAATAAGAACACTGTAAGACCAAAATGCTCCTGAGTGGAACAAACACAAAACCAGCAATGAAAAGCATTGAGCCAAGAGCAAATAACTGAGATGGATAGTAAAGCGATTCAATCATGAGCTGAGGACTGACCCAAAGCCCAGTCTAAGAATATGTAGTGCATAGGAAACAATAGGTCTTGCAACAAACAGCCAAGGCCATCTGTTGCAAAGACCTAATAAAAGGACGGCCCTTTGTGGTGGTCTCATTGTCTCTTGAGCTGGGTGAAAAATCTACAAGGCTAAAGAAAGGCCTGAAAAAAACAGAAAAACGTAGTATTTTTCATTCTTCCTTCCTTCACTGGACAAAACCAGAGGGGGTGATATCACCATGGCATGACCATGCTCCTGGGTGACATCAAGGCCAGGGGAAGCAGTTCATGGACAGGAAGCAAAATCTTCCAGTCATCCATACCTGAAATCACCAGATGATAGAATGGGACAAAAATTCAGTATGTCATGGGTAAAGCTGTAGCAAAGAACCTTGTGAAGTGATAAGGACTGGCATGTGACCAACTAAGCTAGGATCTTAGGAAGCTTCTTTAATGTAGATCTAATTTACAAAATTCCCTAATCTTCTATGGAAGAAGCAAAGTGATGGCTCATGTTGTCGGAAAAGGTAGTAAGCCACATAAAAATTGCAAAATGCATATTCATTGACCATTGGGCCTAAGTGGTCTATAAGGTTTTCCAAAAATCACATTTCATCCTGTGTGTTAGTATCCAGTAGAGAACGTTAGAAAGAAAGGGAAGTGGTAATATTGAGCTCCTAATTTGACAGGCTCAGGTGGGAGAGCTAGACATAATTAAATAGCATCACAGCAATGCTAAGCCATTCATCCCTTCATCCAGGAGGTTAGCCATGTATTAGAACAAACAGGCGTGACAACATTATCACTAAAGGAAACATTAGACAAATGGGTGAAGAAAGTTTACACAGTGATGCTGCTGTACATGATAGCATCATCTGCAACTTCTACCACCTCTGTAACTTCATATGAAAAACTCAGCAAGGAAAAGGGGACGTTAGGGGCACCAGCATGTAAATTGCAATAGCACAGGCTCATGGTTGACAGAATCACATAGTTATCAGAGTTGACATATGATAATTATCAAGAGCACATCCCCAAAATGGTCAGATATACTGGATTGTGGGCATACACTTCTAAGGGCTCGATTCCGATCTCGCTAGGAAAGCCCTCCGTACGACTCGGATCCGGAGGGCTTTCCGAGCGAACCGTGCTCCAGGAGTCCGAATGAGTGAGTACGATGTAGCCGTATGCTTACGGACTCGGTTCACTCGGACTCCCATTGAACTCCATGGGAGCCTGTGTACAGACGCGGACACAGGCTCCCATAGCAAAAAGGGGTGGGTGGGGAAAAGCGTACACCCTGTGCTGGGCACCCCATGGTGCCCGCCACACAGTGCATGCCTGGAACGGGGGGACCCATGGACACACCCCTGTGACAGATTTGGAGGGCCCCGGGTGAAAGGGGGCCTGCTACGGCCCCCTGAAGTACGATTCCGACAGCTGTTTTGTCTGGACAGGTTCGGGTCCCGGAAACGATTTGGTCGACGCGTACGCGATCTTCGCATCGTACTTGGTCGTTCGGACATGTGTACGATTCGGTCGGAAACAAGGGCTACAAATCAGATCCAGGAAAGCCAAATCCGATTTGGAGGCCTTCCGAACGACATTGGAATCGGCCCTAAGTAGCAACTCAGTGAAGGAGGAGGTGTAGTATGATTATACGAAACGTAGCCTCTTGCACTCAGATGCAGATGTATGATAACAAAGCAGTTCCCTGCCCACACCTTGACTTTGTCACAAACTCTGCTGGGGTGGGACTACGTCCTCCAGCACCAATGTGCCCAGGAGGGGCAGTGCTGACCATGAATGCACTTAAAAGTACGACTTGCTTCCCGCAGCGTGGAAAATGCGTTGGGCGCCTGGACGAAGATGGGCCTAAGACCTCATCGCCCAGAAGAGGCTGGGCTGGACCACCTCTATTGGATCCTCGGGTAGCTGCTCCACAACAATATTGGTGAACCCATCTTGAATATATTGCTTTGGTTGCACGGACTGTATCCATTGTTATTATTGGTCTAAGAACCATGGGAAAGCACAAACTGGCTGGAGAAAAGAACAGTGCTACTGTCAAATCCCAAACTGATACAATGTTAGATTAATTCCTGACTCCAGCAGGGAGTGTAATCACCAAGGAAATAAATCTGGCGGAGAGCCGCCTGTCCCTCGACATGGGTATGGGGCTTAGTACCCTGTCACTGAGCGGTGTACCACCACAGTCAGGTATTTATGAGGTGGCATCTGCAAATTGCTATAGCTCACCTACTGCTGAGGCTACCAACCAAGCTCCCCAGCTGATTATGAACAGGATGTCCTCTACAGATGTGCCTGCGAACACTAGTCAGCAAGGAAGAAGAAGAAAACCAAGCAAAGGCCTGTCCCTGTCACACCAAGAAGCAGGATCCAATGCCCGCTCCTCTGCCAGCATACATAAAACACAGGCTATTGTCTTCCGCAGGCAGAGTTGTCTCCAATTTCCAGTCATAGAGAGAGAAGTGGTGAGCAAAAACTGGATTGGGAAAGCGCCATGGATCAAATTTAAACCGTTGTGGCATCATCAATTGTTCCTTTGGTGGACAAGATATGCTCCCTGAAAGGCGCTATCCTGGAATTATCTTACAAGCTAAATTTATTATTGGCTCCTCCAGCACCTACGCAACCCCATGTCTGGGTTACCACCAACAATGGGGCCAGTTGCATTAATATCAATTCCAACCCAGAACAGAGGTCTTTGTTGCCCACTGAAACCTCCATTCCCACAGTAAACACATGTACACTACCCCTGGGGGCAGGCCACATGCCCACACCAAGTTGTAGTAAGGGCAAAAAGGACAAGAGGGAGCTAGCTGTAAAAATCAACCTCTTTTTCAGGAGCCAAAGTCCCAGTTTCATACCAAATGCACCCAGCCATGCTTGAACTTGTCACCTGGCTGCTGTCCGCATGTGGCGGACCTGGTTGGAGTATCGCCACTTTCCTCTAATAGGGATGATTCATACCTGGAACTTAAAAATAAAGTTTCCCATTGGCTTTTACGGAACACTGATTCTACTATTTCCAAATATGATGATATACTACTGGTGAGGAAATTTTGGTGGATTGGTCAATCAGTAAATTCAATAGAAAGGGACTGTGTGGTAATAAATTGTAGGCACCTGGGCATGGCTCTTCATTTCATCAAAACTGGCTGCAGGCGTGGTAATTTAGAAGCAGCTGCCAGTATTTTTCTCCCTAGATTATTTTTATAAACCCAATCCTCCAAGACAGCTGAGCGGGAGAGGGAATTTGCCTTACAGAGCGGATGCTCCAGGAGCCTTCATTGTTCCTACTGTCAATAGATATCTAACACTAACAGATTTGGACGTCAATGATTGACTCTCTCCCACTCTGGAAAAGAATAGGGCGACTGAATCAGAAGGGGCTATGGTAGCAGGATCCAGTACTGATGCACAACAATCTACTGTGGTTGATGGCTTCCAACATACAGTGTCTGATGCCCATAGCTCCTCTGAGATTGGCGAAATATTGAAATCCTCCACAGTTTATGGCTTTCCACTTCTAGCGACTGATGCCCTGAGCTTGTCTGTTAGTTTTGGCCACACGATTAATGCCAAAGTTTACACAAAGCTTGTCTCTTGGAACCTTGCTGGCATTAAGAACAAACCTTCATGCCCAGACTGGTGTGCCTTTGTGGACCAATATGATTTTTGCTTGTACCCGGAGACCCAGGCTGTTACCCAATTTTGATCTGGCTTCGCTAGCTTTCGATTAACCAGCATCTTCATCTGGGAACGGCCGGCCATCGGAGTGCCTTGCAATCGGGATCAAAACCACCCTGGAATATAGTACTGAAGTAATTAATGTTGGCTCTCCTGCTTTATTGTGTGTCATCATGCAGATTCCTTCTGGGGTCTCGTTTTGTTTGTATAATGTGTATTGTAGGCATGAAAGTGATAAGGCCAATCTAGCCACCATTGATCTAATCAATGCCTATCTGCCATCCCTCCCTGTTGGCTTTTTCAGAACTGTGGCGGTGGGGTTACCAATGCCCCCTATGTGGGCAGGGGCTGAGATCATCCTGATTTTCGAGAAGGGCTTAAGGTCCCTTCCCTCTAACTATTGGTCAATTAGCCTTATTGACAGCTCTCAGCAGCTTTACAGCCAGATCTTGTTGGAAGGATTGCAAGATTGGATTGAGGATGTGGGCTTGTTGACCCCCTTGAAAGTCAGGCTCAGGGCATGGGCAAGTATCACTTACCAACTAATTTACTGGAAAAATGTTACAATAGGGGGTGGATGTCTTTATATAGGCTTCATCAATCTTCGGCCGTTGACCTTGTCCCAAGGGAGGCCCTGTGGAGGGTTTTGACCAACTTGGGAGCTCCTAAATGCCTTGTAGATGTTATCAGCAGGTTTCATTTGAATAACTTTGCACAGGCCAGATACAGCTCACTTGGTAAACTGACAGTGTCCATTCCAGTAACTCGGTGAGTAAGGCAAGGGTGTGTTTTAGCCCTGACCCTGTTTCTATTATATATTAATGACCTGGTGCCCCAACTAGAGTTGTGCAAGCATGATGCTCCGAGTCTGGCCAATAGGAAGGAACCAACGCTTCTGTATGCAGACAACATCTTGCTGGTCTCTAAATATCCCATGGGCATTCAAAATCTGTTAGAACAATTTGGTGTCTTCTGCAGACAGAGAGGTAGGGAGATCAATCTTACTAAAAACCAAGTATATGGTTTTGAACCCCTGTCCTACAGCCCATCCAAATATGGTTCTCAATGGTATTCCTCTGTAGAGAGTTTGTATATTTGAATACCAAGGGTACACACTCACTGAGCAGTTTGGCTGGTCATCACAGATACAGAAATGTAGACTCAGGTTAGAACATTATGCAGGAGAAGCATTCTGAGGACGCTACATGGCTCCACTTTTCACTTGATATACCTGGCCCTCCAAATGCATAATTTACAATCACTTGGGGGGTCATTATACGGTGGAGAACTTTGGGGGCACAAAAATGTAAGTGATATGGAGCTGGTGGAGAATCATTTTGCTCGACTCTTCACTAACCTTCCTGCTAGTTCCCCACTCATTCCCTTCCAGTTAGAACTAGGCCACAGACCCCTCGCCCATAGAGTAGAACCTAGACCACTACTGTACTAGAGGAGTGTCTGGGCTTCTGCAGATTTACAGGCACATGCATCAAAGCTTTTTGCGATCGCAAACGGTGCGATTCGCAAAAATCGGCCGTTTGCTATCGCAAAATTAGCTTTTGCGATGCATCAAGGGTCAAGTCCCTCGCAATTTGAGAATTCGCAAATTGAGATTCCTTAAATGCAATGCATTAAAGTAAAAAAATTAGCGATTTCGCTAATAGGGGGCGCAAATTACCATGAAGTTGAACTTCATGGAAATTTGCAAAAACTTTGAAAAATGCACTAAAGTGCATTTTTCAAAGTTCCATTTACACACACACATGCCCTTGGGGCATGTGTGTGTGCAAGATGTACTCATATGCAGATTTCAGGGGTGCAACAGGGTGTCCTTTGGACACCCTGGCACCTGAAATGCATTCTCAATTTGCGATTCTCTAATTGAGAATCGCAAATTGAAATGTCTTCCCATTCATTCCTATGGGCCTCTAGGCCCATAGGAATGAATGAGGAGGTATTCCTTAATTGCGACTCGCAATTTGCGATTCGCAATTAAGGAATGTTTAGAAATCGCAATTTTTAAGCGATTTCTACATGCATAGGCTTTTGCGATTCCTTAATTGCGATTCCTTAAAAATCGCAATTAAGAAATCGCAAAATCCAACATTGATGCATGTGCCTGTTAGTGTCTTATCGGATGGGTTTACAGGAAATGTTAAAGCTCCCTGGAGCTGCTAGGATCCCAAGGCTTGGGTTCATTAAATGCCACTTGACTGAGCTTGGGTGTGGGAATCTTTGGATGAATCCAGAGTCTGCATGCAGAGTACCGAAGTTTCTTCTCAAGGGTATATACTGGAGGCATGTGGATGGTGGGATCAGCAGGAATGGGAGGGTGGGCTCTCTGACATCAGCCTTTCTAGAGTTTAAAGACATCTACTCTTTGGAAGAGTACATGGACGTGATTGAGCCCCCACTCGCCAAAGCCCTGTATATTGCATGTCGTATTCGGATCTTGCCACTTCGTACAGTCACTGCTCATGGCAACGTGCCTATACAGAACTTGACATGTCTTGTCCCTATTGTCCTGGGGCAAAATAATGTACTGAGCATGTTGTCTTCCTTTGTCCTCATTATTACGGCCACAGGAGGAAGTGGATATTGCCGCTATGTCACAATATGGGGACCAGGGACTATAGGACAGCTTCTAGGATATCAAGAACCAACACAACACAGCCAATCGTATTTGCTGTTTCCCATTTCCTTTTATATATGTGGAGATGTAGACAGAAAAAGGTAGCCCCCTGAATGCTGTGATAGCTGCATACTGAGCTAGCACCTTAAGCTGTGCAATGGATAAAATGGTTAAATGCCATTTAGATTATGATTGGGGGATTATAATGCAGACCCTGTTTGTATTTATCGCAACAGGCTGCCACTGTATGAATTTTATGCATATTGTTCACCTTGATTCTAGGATTCTTATCAGAGTTTTTATATTTTATGTATTTTATGAACTTAGGGGCCTATTACGATGGCGGTCGGGAAACCTCCCCGACCGCCATGGTAGCGGGAAAACACCGCCCGCATGTACCGCGACATCACCGCCGGTCGAATTACGATGACCCGCTGTCGAAATCCGACCACGGCGGTCGGACCTCCGGCATTAAAATTGCAGCGGTTGCTGCTGCCCGCAGCACCGCCGCAATGCCGAAAGGAGCATGTCCTGCATTTCCCTGCACTGCGTGGCAGGCACTGCACAGTGCCTGCCACCTGGTACAGGGAAATGTAGGGTGGGACCATGGGTACCCCCCCAGTGCACTCACACCCCCCCCAACACATTGGGGGCCCGCAACGGGCCCCCGGAAGACACTCACCGCATGCCTTGCAATGGCAGTCTGACCGTTGAGGAAAGGCTGGCTACCGCCGGCATCATAATCCTGCCGGCGGAGCCTGCTCTGCACCGCCACCATTATTCCGGTCCTGCTCTGTCCGCCAGGCAGGAGTGCGGATGGCAACCGGCGGTCGGAATTTCCCACTGCCGCGGTCACTACCGCCATCCTAATCTGACCGGCGGTTTTCCTGGTTGCGATGGCGGGCGGATGTCCACCGCCCGTACGGCGGTGGACATCCGACCGCCATTGTAATAGACCCCTAAGCTATTATTATGGACTATGATGTTTGCACTTTACCAGTTATGCTGCTATTGTATGAATTTCTTTTGACTGTAAAATTTATTTTTGAGATGATTTTAAATGGTTATATCAAATTGATGTTTTATTTTTATGTGCCTTGATGGCAAATTTGCAGAATAAAGAATTATTTGATAAGAGAAGGCATTATGGCTGAAACTGTTAATAGCACACCAGGTTTGGCATTTATATATATATATGGTATTTGCATAGTATGGCCCTAGTCAGAAAGGCAGTAGAGTACTGTATAAGGTCAAAGGCAAGCAGACAGTCAATTAGTGATAGGAGAGGTAGCTGTTTGATAGTTACTGCATTGTAGTGTTTACTTCTTTAAAGATGTGTATCTTCAACTCATTCCTAAATTGGAGCAGCACTGGGGAGGCCCTTATTGATATGGGGATGATGTTCTAGATGCTGGGTGAACAGATGGAAAAGGCTTGCTTTGTTTTTTTTTTTTATGCTTCTTAATCTCCAATCTGATGTGGCATTGCTGTGGATTTGCTGAGAGCCACCAGAGATGGTTAGCTTGTCAGCAAAACAAGCGGGGTTGCTGGTCATGATGGTTTCGTACAAGATGCAGTTGATATTGAAGATGGATGGTGCGGACTGGCAACAGGAGTCAATAGAGTTTGATCTGGATGAGGGTGATCATATTTCTTCCTGCCTTGGATGAGATATGGTGCGGATGCCCTTAAGGTGTGCAACTGTAGAGTCTGGGATGCCATGGAGCATAGTGTCACCACCATCCAGATGCGGTAGTTCGAGGACCTGAACAGCATTTCAGTTTTTTTTAGAAGACAGCTACTACCGTATCATGTTTGTTTTTTGGCAATGTGTTCCTTGAAGGTGAGGTTGGGGCCCAAAAATAATCCAAGTGACTTGGCATTTGGTAAAAGTTGGTGTTTGAAGCTGTCAAGGTTCATAGTATTGAGTGAGGTTTGTACTATTTCTTGCTTGTTGTTCTTAGCAAATAAAAAGAATTCTGTCTTCAATGGGTTGAGCTTCAGGTAAGCACTGGACATTCAGGTCTGAATAAGGGGCAGACAGTGTTGGAAGCATTGGATGTCTGGGGCAGAGGAGACTTTTAACTAGATCTGTGTATCATTTGCTCTTGATGCTGTTATCTGTGAGCAGAGCCCAAAGGGGCTCCATATTGAAGTATTGAAGTTAATTATAACTGGAGACAGCATGGAACCCAGGGGGCTCTGCAGGTGATAACAGTGTTTCGGGACCTGAAGGTGTCCATGTGAACAAACTAGTGTTGACTGAAGAGCTAGGGGAAGGTTTGGTGACAGACATTTGCAGTGAATTTCATTAGAGACTTTAAGGTGTTGATGAGGGTTATATGATCCACTTTGCAGCTGAGAAGGTCCAGCAATATCAGGAGGCATAAGTCATCTCGATCTGTGGTCAAGAGGGCATTGTCTACGACATGAAAGGTAGCAGACGCCATGCTGCAGCATGATCTGAAGCCAGATTGGTAGTCATGTAGGAGATGGTTAACACTAATGTGATCTTGGAGTTGAGCATAAATTGTTTTTTCAGTGATCCTCCCAATGAATTGTATGTGAGCTATGAGGCAGTAGTTGGCCAAGTCATCACGATCGAATGTACGCTTTTTAGAAATGGGAGGATCTGGCCTGTCTTGAGTGCTTACAGGAAGATGCCTCGAGTGTTGGAGGCTTTAACAATGGTGAGTAGAAATGAGAGAGCTTCCCTGGAGAGAGTTTTGAGGAAGGACGAGGGTAAGCCATCATCTTCATAGGAAGGGGCTTTGAGGGAGTAGGCCAGCAAGAGCTATAAGAGACAGGGCTTGGAAGGATAGCTATTGTGGGATTTTACAACAAGTTGTAGGCATAAGAGGATGAGGAGGCTTGGTGTAAGGTGACTGCTTCAGGAAGAGGGGTTGCTGCAGGAATTAATTATCAAGAAATGTGTTCTACTTTTGTTTGTGGCTTCATTAATGGTGTTGGTATAGAACTTTACTTTGGCATATGTAATGAGCTGTCATGTTATTAATAAGATTCAAGACAAATTAAGGACTACTAAAACATCACACAATGTTCCTCAAACCGGTGAAGGAGTAGCAAGCAGGGTATATTGTCATCAACAAGAGAGCGAAGGGAACTCCTGAAAAGTATTCTGGTGATCTGCACACCTTTTCCATATTTCTGACTCAGTGTAAAATCAATTTTTGGCGCATACCTAAGCATTTACCAACTTTTGTTTTTTCTTATAGACACCATGGGGAGCTTATATCAGCATCCTTGTTTGCAGAATTATAACCGATTCATAAAGGATTTGAAGTTCATATTCAGTAAAGGATAAACCAAACAAGAAGCCCATGTGGTGGTATTAAAATCCCTCAAGATTTAGTTTAGTATATCAATCTGCGTAAACAAATATTGCCTGAGGGGGCCTATCTGGATGGTACAGCACTGCTGCACTCTACCATGGCATTCGCAAAGAGACCACAGACGCTTTTGTACTAGTGGAAGACGGTCCGGATTCCTTAAATGAACTGTCTGAATTTACGTTACAAATAGAATTTCAACAGAAAAGAGACAACTCTGGAAGGAGGTAGATTCCACGATATATTCATACAACACCAAGAAAGAAAACAGCTTCATGTGACACTTTGACAGACGAACCAATGCAGATTGCTAATTTAAGAAAACATTTGACTCAGGAGGAACAAGAAAGGAGAAGGAAAGAAGGCCTCTGCATTCTTTGCGGTAAAAAGCAGTGCAATATTTACGTAATTTCCGCAAGAGAACGGGAAAAAACTGGGCATGATCATACAGTGCGAACCCAGGTCGAGCCAATGTCAGGATAATGGGTTTGCCTCTTCCAAAACACATTATTATATCTCTGTGGAAATACTAAACCAAGTATCCATTAGAGATCAAGGAATTAATCATTGGGGATCAACTGGCTTCTTCATGGACATATCATTTGAACACGAGAAACTGATTACTACTTTTCTGACAGAAGTACTAGAAGAAGTCAAAGGGGTGGATGAAACCCTTTAACAGCTGGCATAATTGAGTGGGAAACCGCTCCTTTGGATATGTCCACAAAGCCAGGTCACCTTGTAACTGTGATCTTTAACTTGATTAATGCACCCGCCTCAACTATGATTTTAGGGATTACATGGATGAGAGAACATAATCCTTGGATTGATTCAGTAGTTGCACGTATTTATTTATCCGATCCCTCGTGTAAAGAGTATTGCTTTCCTAGAAAAGGTATCACCTGAAAACAATCATCTATCCTGCATGTTGGTGTCAGTAGAATCAAAATCCACAGAAACACTAGAAGTTTATAAACAGTTTGAGAATATTTTCAACAGGAAGGCAGCGGACACATTGCCCTTTTGCAGACCATATGACTGTGCAATTGATCTACAATCAAATGGTAAGATACCACATGAGCACATTTATCCCTTAAGTCCTTGAAAAGATCAAGTTCTCAAAGAATATCTAGAGGAAAATGTAAAAACAGGTTAATTCATCTTTCCGCCTTGGGCTCTCATCTTCTTTATTCCAAAACCAGGAGGATAATATTGCCTCTCCATCAATTACTGAGACATTAATCAGATCACCACTCAAAACTGATAACCTTTGCCATTGATGTCAGTTCTATTAGGTTAACTTCCAGGTGCCCAGATCGTTACAAAACTTGATTTAAGAGGATCTTGTTATTATTCAGAAGGGAGATGATGGAAGATAGCCCTTAATACTTCATATGGACATTTCAAGTATTTAGTTACCCCATTAAGGCTATGTAACATACTGAATGCCTTCCAGCATTTTCAGGTTATGTAACATATTGGATGCCTTCCAGCATTTTATAAAATATATCTTGTGGGTCTTGTTATAATCATTTGTTATCATCTGAATGGTATATTAATGTTTTCTGTCGCTAGAAGAGTATATCAGGTTTCATAGTCCTGAAGAGGGTAGCCACATGGACTATGAAATGGGTACAGCAGTAAGGGATTGACTCATTCCCACCATGGTTAAAGAAATTCAGAAGGTCCGTTGTCCCCCTTTGCTCTTCTGCTACCTAAGCATACTGACATGGGATTTGCTTTCCACTGAAGCAGTGAATAAGACACGTTTCTGTCCATCTGAAAAAAGCACCCATCTTTCAACATCCTGATCATTCATTACCCTTCACAGTGGAAGCAAGTTCTTTCTTCTTTCATTATAGGACCCATCCATAACCAGAGATATCCACAAACCCAGGAACTCTATCTTGTGGTGTATTTTCCACACACCCTAATAGCAGATGAATCATTTTACACCATTTATGACTGTGAGTTATTAGCTGTTCATGAAGCATTTTGTCACTGGAGGCACTATTAGGAGTGGGCCCTCTTTTCTCATCATTGTCTGGATGAATCACAAAAATCTTGGCTATCTGAAATCTGTGATATCCATAAACCCTTGGCATGGCCATTGGTCACTATTTTTATCCAAGCGTTCAGTATAATATCTCCTATTGTCCTTGTAATCACCATGGGAAGGCTGATGCCTTATCCAGAAATTCTGAAGAAGCAAGACCAACAGCAGAACATCCTAAGATTCTTATGGTACAAGGGATACCCCAGGATGAATCTGTGACTTCACCAACAGAGATTCAAAGACAACAGGAAACCATCCAAAGAGAAGAACAGATTGAAGAAGAATAGGAAAAAAAGACAATATCAACAGTGATACTGAACATACGATTAGACATTTTACCTGATGTATTCGCACAACATAAAATGTTACATTGGTGTCATGACAATCCAGTGTCAAGTGTCACGTCACCATGACATCCATAAAACCCAAGAAGTGTACCATGTAATTTATGGCGGCCAAAAATGACACAAAACATTATGGTATTATGAAACATGTTCATGTTTACGGATTTCAGTTGACTTTATTGTTAAATTGCTACACTCTCACACAATTAACACTTCTGGGGCAAAAAGGCAGCATCAGTGAAAGGGTACCAGAGAACGTATTTTTTTTATTTTTCCCTTCCTCTGTTCCCAAAGGTGTTAGGTCAGTTAGGTAAGGCTCTGATTGTTCTCCCCACCCTCTCTTTGTTTTTGCTGTTTCCACACTTTGTGAAAGATACATAGGGGCTGCGGGAGGGTTAGAAGAGTTATTGCATGATTGATTGGATAACAACAATACTCTGTGATTATACTATTTTATAGAGACACCCAAAGTTTCTTCATAAGTCTAGGGTGTGCTATTGATGTATCTGAAATTACAGACTACCACCATGATGCCAGAATATCACATCTACCCATCTCTCACTCGCTCTCTCTCTCTCTTGCACCTTACCCTTTTCCCCCCTAGTCACATAATCCTTAATCTTGCATATATACAAGCTGGAAGCTCGATGTTGGGGGATGGAGGAGCACGACCACTCCTGAGTCCAGACAAACAGGAGGCAAATATTTATTTTAAAAAACAAGATGGTTGCAGTGTGGAAGCAACGGATGACCTGGGGAGGTAGAGAAGCAACATACAACATGGTTGAGCTGGGGGTGTGCGAGGGGAAAACAAGAGAGCAAAAGGGAGGCAGGGAAAACTAAAGGGGAAAGCAGCAGATGGGAGAGAGAGCAAAAAATACACACACTTCTTGAGTGGCTAAATTAAATGAAAAAGTAGTTCCCTGAATGCAAACAATATCAGAAGTAGACGGACACAATAAACTGGTCGCGGGTGGGACAAGCAAAAGAATAGGGAGGAAAGCCATTGAATCAAGAAGAGACAACTGAGATAAACAATAAAATCATGAGGAAGGGACTGATGCAAATCCCACTTTGTGTTTATTTGAAACAATAGTTCTGACCAACAAACAGCTAAAACTATTTGTACCCGAGACTCAACAATGTAAAAGAAAATTGACATTAACAGGGGAGTAGCTTGCAATCCTGCAGCAGATGTAGTAGCACAGAGGTCCACTGCTCCCCAATTGTGGAAGTAATGGAAACCCATTTTCCTTTGTTGCATTGCGGTCCATAGCACTCTTGTTATGGTATTGTGTAATAGTTTAATCAAATAAACGTGGCCCTATGCATGTATAGTTACCTGCACTTCTGCTCCTTCAGTAGTCTGCTGAGCTGAACATCCATACATACAATTATTCTGACACATGCAGTTTGGGACAAAAATCTGGATGCATATTTATCTTCTACTAATCATGTGCATATTTGCCCTGACAATATAGCAGACAGTGCTATCCTATCACTCTAATAAGTTGGGCAATTCAGTATACTGCATGTTACACATATGTACACATCTTGGCCATAGGGTAATGAGGGGCAGAAATGATGTCTGGTGCTCAAGGATGGGTACCGATGCCAAGATGGTCCAGTGCCTCACCCCAATCATTTTCTCACTTTTATCCCTGGTAGACTGGTAGGCTTGCTGCTTCATTGGTGTGACACAATATGAAACAATGGGGTGACCCAGTTAAGTGCAGAACCTGGGGATTAGTACGTTAAGTGAACAGTGGTTCTGCCACCAAAAATGCTTTAGAAAGCGAAAAACGTTTTTATTTAGTATCCCTCTATTAAGATGAGATTTTCATTTAATGATAAACATAGGAGCAAGTCCAAACTAAAGAAACTCTACCAGAAACTACTCATACAATTCTGAATATGTTTAGGATTTTTATGACAAAATCATAAAAAATAATCAAAGAAACAGGACATTTGTATACACACAGATATATAGTGTACAACTACACTTATTAACGAATAGGAGATGTGAAGTGAAAACAAAAAAAAAATGTGTTTACATATATATCACAACACAATTTAGACATAACCAATAAACATATATCAAAAAAATACATTTAGACACAGCATGAAATGCATGAAAAGTGTGATTCAACACGACCAGGAATTAATCCTCTTATTCTCTATTGGTCTAGTTGATCAATGACACTTGTAAGTATGCGTCGACGTTTCGACCCCTGGGGATTAGTGTGATTGTGAAATCATCTGCTCGGGGTCTTCCTCAGGACTAAATATAATGTCTGTGTGTTGCCTTTAGATAGGGTTCCACCTGGATACCAAAGTAATGAATAATATATACAGCATGGCAGCTTGTATATAGGAGGAGGTTGACCTTGATTCGAAAAGGTTTCCTCTTGTCTGGTAGTTGATTTAGAAGTGAATGGTACAGCGTGCTTTCATAATCTCCGGCGTCATGCGCTCGGGGTCATCAGTTATTTGCAAAAGATCACTTGTAAGCAATGTCTGTCGGGGCAGTCCGCCTCCATACAGTACTTCCACGAAGGTCAGGATACTAAATGATGCCTTCGGACCTGTAGCATTCAATGCTGTAAATTGCACTCGGGGAAGTGATCCTTTGCAAATAACTGATGACCCCAAGCGCATGACGCCGGGGATTATGAAAGCACGCTGTGCCATTCACTTCTAAATCAACTACCAGACAAGAGGAAACCTTTTCGAATCAAGGTCAACCTCCTCCTATATACAAGCTGCCATGCTGTATATATTATTCATTACTTTGGTATCCAGGTGGAACCCTATCTAAAGGCAACACACAGACATTATATTTAGTCCTGAGGAAGGCCCGATCAGATGATTTCACAATCACACTAATCCCCAGGGTCGAAACGTCGACCATACTTACAAGTGTCATTGATCAACTAGACCAATAGAGAATAAGAGGATTAATTCCTGGTCGTGTTGAATCACACATTCCATGTATTTCACGCTGTGTCTAAATGTAGTTTTTTGATATATGTTTATTGGTTATGTCTAAATTGTGTTGTGATATAAATGTAAACACATTTTTGTTTTTGTTTTCACTTCACATCTCCTATTCGTTAATAAGTGTAGTTGTACACTATATATCTGTGTATACAAATGTCCTGTTTCTTTGATTATTTTTTTATGATTTTGTCATAAAAATCCTAAACATATTCAGAATTGTATGAGTAGTTTCTGGTAGAGTTTCTTTAGTTTGGACTTGCTCCTATGTTTATCATTAAATGAAAATCTCATCTTAATAGAGGGATACTAAATAAAAACGTTTTTCGCTTTCTAAAGCATTTTTGGTGGCAGAACCACTGTTCGCTTCATTGGTGTGGGCTGGTTGTGGTGTTTACCCCTATCTGCCCATCCCAGAGAGGCTCTAAAATCTCGCTGGAACACCAGGGAAAAAAGTGAGCAACAAAATCGGGTGTGGGGCTTGCTCATCCTGGCACTAGATTGCAGCCCCACCCTGGGCACCACGCAGTTTATCTGTGCCCTTAAAAGGCATATTTGAAATGTCACCTACAATCTTCCTGCCTTAAGGGACAGAAATACTACGTGACAGCAGGAATAGGTTTAACAAAAGGAAAGGTGTGGGGCTTCATTCCATTTTGCCATTGGGTGCCACCTTTGGACACCATAAAGCATTTCTGTCATCTAGGCGAGGCAGAATGGTGAGGTTACCTCCTTTTTGCCAGCCGATATGTCAAAATTAGGGCCAAAAGGCCCAAATTTCCTCTCACTTGCCAAGTGGATGACTGCAGTATTTGGGCTCTGGGTCCTGGGACAGGGACAGGAGTAGGAGTCATGGCCCGATGTCAGAACGGGCCAGCCTTAACCCTAGTCTTTAAATGAAAAACAATGACGAGTCTGAACTACACATTCACCACACTGCCCTGTTTGTGCCATTGCGCACCCTGAATCAGGTGAGCTCAAAACAGACTAGGTCATTGTGTCTGATTACAAATAAATGCTGTCATCAGGACATGAATTAACTTGCCTGTGCTGAAAAGAGTGCATTCGTAAAACACAGTGCTGCAAGTTGAAACCACAGCTATGTCGTTCACTGAAGGTGGATCAGCTTCTTTTTGAAGAGGGGGGAAAGGCAGTGCTCTCCTGATGCAATCCCCATGCAAGGATTCACTAGGGAGAGGTACAGTTCGAAAGTGTATGGTGCCCCAAAGGGAACAAACTCAGTAAATGTTGGAGCTGAACAGCTCCTTCTACTTTTATTTTCAATTGTGTTGATGTCTGCATGCCATGCACACTGATCGTCCTTCAAAAAAAGATACCTCTGGCTCCTGAGGAAGCTCTTCCTAGCAGCAGAGGGGCAGCCCTATAAAGGGAAGTCCTCCAGTGCAGGTACCAAAGGGCTTCCCTGCCCTTAATGGAAGGATCTGATGTTTACGTTCTCTGCACTGGGAATGAGCAGGACATGAACATGAATTATTTCAGTGGTGTGCAGGGTTCTGGAGAGGGGGTGGGCCCTTTATTCTAGCCTTGCAGTGTAGCCAAAACACACAGGGAATACGATTAAGTGATGACCCTGTAGAGCTGGGACATGCCATATCAGGGAACAAGATCATGTTCTCCAACGGTTGAAAAGGATTGATCTGCCCAGATGTGTAATCCTCAGGGTAATGGCAATGCAGCCTTTGAAACAGTTAAGCATTCTTATCTTTTAGCCCAACTTGATTTGATCAATATCAAGGGCTCAGGGGCAGATTGATTCTCTTCTTTCCTAATGAATCTGGCCCTATCAATTTCCCTTGTTCATTTTTCGTGCCCCTACAGTAAGCCATCTTGTGTGGGGTCCCCTAGGGCTCTTACTTATCTCCTATGCTTTTTAATGTTTATATCTGTACTCTGATCTCTGTGATGAGCTTGCTTGTCTGTACAGCAATTTCATATGCTGATTACACACTTATTCTCATTAGACTGGACTCCTCTGCTCCTTCCTGTACTGCCTCTCTTACAGTCTGTCTTCAAAATGTTCACAGCTAGATGCTGTGTAACTATCTCAGGCTCAATGCAAATAATTCAGAAATCCTGCTATTTGGCAGCCACTTAGATCATTTACATCCATCCCTCTGGCAGCAATGTTTTGCCAACCCTCCTCCAATTGCAACCAAAGTTAAAACTTAGGGTCTTTTAGTTGAGCATTAGCTTTCTCTTAAAATCCAATTTAATTGGAGTTTTTTCTTCTTGCTCCTATTTCTTAAAGCTCTTGAAAAAGATCCTTGTTTTTAGGCTTCGCCTGTACAGCGCTTGTGCTGTGCTTGTGAAATCTCATGTAATCAAAATACATCTTAAAATGGGCTTTTAGCCTGCCCTTACTTTTCAATCGTTTGTGTGCTTGCCACTTTGTTTTCCTTGGTTTATGTTGGTTTTAGCATGATATTTCCTGTTGTTCTTCATGTGTTTTTCTTATCAGTGGAGCTCTGCCTGAGTACTCTTTCTAGGTCGAGCATTCGAGACCTCTTGTATATATTTTAGTATATACTTATTATATACTTATATGTATATGTACTTTGTGGGCCCTGGAGATCAGCCCTAGGATGTGTCTGCTTCCGCTTAGGGACTTTTTTTCTGTTCAACTGCCTCTATTTAAATGTCTTGATAGAAAACGACCAGCAGAGGTCAGTAAAATACCAGAATTGCTTTCTACTGAGGAACTGTCTTTTTTTATTTTTCTGGCAACTGCCTCTATTTAGCTTTCTTGATAGAAAACGACCAACAGAGGTCAGTAAAATACCAGAATCACTTTAGCATTCTCTAGATTCCAGTCCATACAAATTGTCTTCCACGAGCACCCGTAGACAATAATATTTTTTTCAAATCTTGTATTTTCAGTGATATGACCACTGAAGGCCCTGATTTTATATTAAAAACAGAGCTTTGGACTATACCATTTCCCGCTAAAAGGCAATATTTATCTCCATGTGTTCCCATACCTGGCGTGTCACGCAGTTTGGTGCTTACTTTCCCTCCATGTTAAAGAACAGTAGATGTTTCGGCACCCAGGCTAATGTGCTGCATAGCTAAATACATATAAGGTCCCAAAGGCGAGACCGATTGCATTGCAAATGCTTGTTTAACTTTTCATATGCTTTTTTCGACCTACTTTTTTCTCTGTGAGCAATCGTGTTTCCCGACTGCATGTGATTTGTGCTGCTGTGCTTCTAACAAATTTAAATATTGATCTGGAATATTTTAAACATTTTTTTGTCGGTGCAAGTTCGTTGTATATTTTTAAATTGAGCGTTTAGCTTAGTAAGCTATTTTTTTTTACCAAATGCCATGTTTTGTTATTTCTTTTACACTGAGGGGCCGATTCCGATTCGGGCCGGAAATCTCTCCGACCGAGCCGGACCCGGAGAGATTTCCGACCGAATCGGACTCTGGCAGTCCGACCGAACGAGTACGATGCGCACGCATGCCATCGGACTCGAGTCGGTCGGACTCCCATTGAAGTCAATGGGAGCCTGTCGTACAACGCGTACGCGGGCTCCCATTAACTCAATGGGTGCGAGGCGGACAAGGGCGCCCCCTACAGCGTGTACGCGTCCATGCGCATCGCGGCGTACATGCACAGGTAGGGGGGACCCATGGGTCCCCCCTGTGTGTGACTCGCGCGCCTACGCGTACAGGGGGGTCCGACGCGGACCCCCAAAGTCCGACTCTGACAGCTTTTTCGAGCCGGACGGCGCGAGTCGGTCGGACTGCTCGCGGCGCGCATCGTACTTACCCGGCCGGGATACGTCTCCATAGCGCGGTGCGAGTCGTGTCCATGCGAGTCGGTCGGAGCGTGTTGAAGCCGCGTTCGAGTCGGTCAGAGATTTCGCGGGTGCCTGCATCGTACTCGCTCGGCCGGACCCGCGTACGATTCGGTCAGGAAACAGGGCTCCGAATCGGATCCGGTAAATCCGAATCCGATTCGGAGCACTACCGGCCGAGATCGGAATCGGCCCCTGAGTGTTTAGCCTCCCTCCATTGGCTAATTGCTAACTCGCAACTCATGTTGGTGCCTCAGCCACAGATCGCCCCTTCCTCACACTGTCACTGCTTTTCCCTTCATAGTTTATCACTCATAGGTGTGTGTAGCAACATTCAATTAAAAGAACATATTGCGCTTTGTATCCAGAGCCCGGCCTTGTTCTGAGAGCGAAAGCTGATACATTGTTTGCACAGGGCTCTGTTTTATCAAATCCTTCACTTCGTGGGTGCATTTTAAACTGAATGCCTGCCCGGAGAAGAGCTCTAGGTCTGACTTTACAGCTAGATGTCTGTGCTTGTGCATATTCAAGGTATGTACAAAATATGAATACACCGTCACTGGCTTTTGAAAATCTTCTGTTAGTCTGTTTTTTTTAGCAATATATAAAGAACTGCAAAAAACGTGCAGCTCATGCTTTTCCTTTGGGTGATTGTAAAAACAACCAAATCTCCCAAAACAAATTGCAATTTAACTCCAAATCACACCAGACGTAGAGGGAGAGAGGTTTTGGCAATACGGTCAGAGCTGCCACTTTGGATTTGGGGAACCGGGTTTAAGTCTCGGCGTATCCTCAACATTCTGTGATTCTGGGCAAATCACTTAATCAACCGGTGCCTATAAAAATAAATTAATGCAACCTTGTGTAATGTAACAGGTGCTCATGTAAATCGCTCCAGTACCTTCATGTAGAATTTGCGCTACATAAAACTGCAAAATACAAAAAGCATTGGCAAAGCCAACAGGTTTCACCTCAACAAAATCTATTGGTTTTGTCAATGTTTTTTAGACATGTCACACAGCAGCATGTCTTAAAGTTAAAAGAAAAGCACCATGACGCGGTCACCGTTGGCTACGTCAGCTCTTTTTTTAGAAATCTTTAAGCCATGTTGTACAGCATCCAGCGCTGCTAGGCAACATGTCTTAAAAAATTAGACAAAAACAATAGATTTCTTTATTTTTATTTACAACTAAAATGGAGACCGGTTCCTCGCCCTGAGGCAGGGGCGTAACACAGGCCCCCGCAGCCCCCGCAGTGCGGGGGGCCCCCAACCTCCAGGGGGCCCCCTCAGCACAGTACTTCGGCCGGAGAGCTCCAGATTGAGTCCAGAGCGGGCCCCTTCAAGTACCCTGCAGGGGGGCCCCCTCAAGTTTCGTTACACCACTGCCCTGAGGATTATCACATCACTTCTTCTGCTGGGTTCTCAACGTTTACGTGTAACAAGGCAGGTAGCAGGATGGTGCTCGATGCCGCCGGCTACAACGGGCCTTTGCAGGCTGTGGCATGTCACATTTCAGAGGTTAGCGCATGCTCGAGGCAGTGTGCATGAAATGTGAGTGGCGAATGCATGGCCATTGTGAGAGCTGCACAAAATTTGCAGGAAATGTCTGTGATAGACAGCTTTACCCTGTTTTAGCCTGCCCGGGTTATGCTGCATTGTTATTTTTTTGGTGGGCATTTACCAGATATACAGAAATGCTCAGATTTGGAGCGTGCTCTGTCGATTTATTTTTGCCCATTTGCGGGCTGACCGACACGTCCCCGCAGGGGACCCTCATAAGAGGGCGGCCCCTTTAGTGCCACAGGATGGCACACTGGACAGCCTAGTGTCCGGTGACCCCTCGGGGTCCCGCGTGTCACTTCCGCCCGAGGTGGGGGAAGGGGAGAGGTATATATGCCTCCCCCGCCCACCTGGCGGCCTCTTTGACCCTCACCCTGACGCCGTTTTCTCAGGCTTCTCAAGCGCAGGTATGACGTAGGGCTACGATATGGTAGCAGGCGACACGAAAGGTTTACGCATGGTTTCAGCAGGGCGATTGTGCCCTGGACAGGGAAGGGCGTGTTTTCTTTTCATTCAAGTCTGTATGCACACCTGTATGCAGCAAAGAGGCGCCGGGAGGGTCCGCGCTGTCATAAATTAAGTGCAGTTCACCTTAATCCTGCGTTTAAGGAGAATTTTGGGACAATTTCCTGTCTTCTTCCGTTGTGGCCGAATAAAATTGGTGGGGACATGTGCAATATGGTTGGAGAGAGGTGCAATACTGCAGCGAGGTTGCGTCATCAAAACACGGTTTTGTGAATAAATGCAGTACTTTGCGCGAATTCACCGGTGAATAGGGGGCAGGGTTGTACGGATCGACCTGGGACTGCTTCTGTTTCGATCGTCTCTGTGAGGCTGTCGTCCGATAAGGGTGAGGCGCTAAGAGTTGGCCCCTTGCTATATTTGTTATTAGTACCGGGAGAAGGGTACTTGGAGTTGGTTTCGATTATAGGACCACTGACATCCTTGCAGAAGGATTGCACACTGCACGGCTAACAGGTGGCTAGATCGGTTTGAATGCAGTCTGCCTCACTCACACCTCCCAAATGTTTTCGGTCCGCTTGGTTATTGCGTGGAGGAATTTGCCGTAAGAAGAAAACAAGTATGCCAGAATTCTCTTTCGGCTTCACATAGCCTATTAAATATTGAACTGAGTTACATTATGCAGGTGTTTTGTGCGCGCGACCTGGAGTTGGAGGCACACGAATAATTTAGCACTCTACATCATCACGCAGCAGAGGAAGCTGCCGCACGTGTCTTTCTGATCAGGCACCCGATTAAAAGAACACAATGCTGGGGAATGTAGCGGACGCTGCCTTGTGGTTCACGGCTCGAGCAGATCACTTGGTACCTTGATTACTGCTACAGTCACGGCTTGGTGGGGTTAGCTCCAGTGCGGTAGATGACGGGATTACACGGTACCTGGTGGATCGTGGCCCGGTACTGCAGTGTAGTCGACGAACCTGTGTCGGGGCTCTGAGGTGGGAGCAGGCTGCAGAGGTGGGAGGCAGGCACGGCCCAGGAGTAGGCCTTAGCAGTTCCAAGCGCTATTTGCTCGATAGCCTCAGGGTGTCTTGCTGGGTGTTTATAATGTATTTTCCATGCCTGTGGCCCAAGCCATTCTTTAGCTTTGGGGGCCGGGAATAGCCTGTATTGCCACGCTTGTGACAGGGTTAGTAGCGGTGTTGCTACCAGGCTTGGCAGCTCAGCTGGGGCTAGGGGTGCTGCAAACTGATTTGGCCACCTGACAGGTGCTCTGGCTTATAGTTACTCATTGTGTCAGGGTCAGTAGTGCGATATTACATGATTGGCAGCACCGCAGGAGCAGTGGGCGTTGCTATCTGAAGTGGCCGCCCTTCGCAAGCAGGCCAGATATTTTCTTTGGGCAAATTAAGCATGCTCATGGGTTACCTGTGAGGTCTCTGGGCACGGCGGGCCGCTGTTGGGTCTAAGATATTTGGGCATGCCCTCTCCTGCTTGCCATTCATCGGCAAAATCAAATATTATTCAGTCATTAGCTCATTCTTTCATGCTAAGAAGACGAGTTATGTGTATTGTGGGGTTTTCGTATTAGCGGCGCTCGGCGATGCTATCCGGGCAGGCATACCAGGGTCGTTAGTCAGAGCACTGCGGGTGCGGCACGGCATCTGGCATGGTGAAACCACGTTGCATGTGCTCTGCCTCCCTGCCCTCGTCGCGGGTTCGCGCGCGTAATTTGAGCCGGCGGTGTCGGACACCGGCGCTTATGACTGTATATATAATTATTGCAACGTTGCCCGATCATGAGCGCCAACAGTCCTGTGTTAGCTACACCTGCAGCTTGAGGCAGTACTCCAGTAGGGGGAGTTCGTGATGGCAATTAAAGTTGCCTTGCTGACCAAATGTTCAAACTTTTTAGGGTGTTGCCTCTAGTACATTATAGTCAGCAGTCATAGGCTTGGCCATGACGCAAACGGTAGGCCATCGGGTGGATCAGCAGCTATGTTTTACCACTTCGAGGCACAAAAGATTCGGAAATAGGGGGACTTGTTAGGGCATGTTAGGAAACCAATGTCCTGTGTCGGGTGCTCCGCTGGTTGACTAACGGTAGGCCACAGATGAGCAGAAGAGGCCATTGCCATTCATTGCTTCTGCCGTCCATTGCTCTTGCTCCACCAACGCAATATTATGATGCCTGAGGTGAACTAAGGAGATGGATGATTGCAGCTACTCCGGATGTTTCCTTTCACACAACTACTTTCACTCATGATAAAGGGGGAGGTGGTAGTTGAAAGTTTTAAGAGGGTCCCATGTTTCCACCAGAGTAATGAACTTGCATCCATTGTGACGCGTTCATTTAACTCCGCCATGAGTGGAATCGCGCTCAAATATTGGAAGTGTGGGAGGCATTTGGCGCGGCGCAAATTGCATTATTTTGGCTTGCCGTGGGCAGCAGCACGTGACTCTATCTTGCCACCGGAATTGGGCTTTTCTATTTGCTGGTGCATTTTGGCCATCAGAGTCGTGGGCTCAGGTGCCTAGATCTGAGTCACTGGTCCCCAGATATGTCAAGAGACACGAGCATGTAGGCTGCACGTTTTCCCATATATAGAATGTGAAGGTGCTCTAGGGCAGGGGAACTTGGGCGCAGTTCCCTCTATCCCCTGACGTCTCCAAGGCATGGCCGTAATCACTGGAGGGACACCAGGGGCATTCACATTGGAGACGTCACTGGGGCAAGTATACACGAGGTGTGACGGTTCGCAAGTACACAGGAGGGGACCCTGTTGCGAGTACACATGTATAGACAGAGTCCAAGCACACACGAGGTGACTCGGGCCGCAAACGCTGACGGTCTGGGGACGGACCTCCGGTGTCCGAGATTAATTCAGGCATTTCACACAGCACCCTACATACTTGAAGTAATTATGCTCTGCTCAAACCGAGAAGAGCTTCCATGAGGGAGAAACAGCTACCCGTTTTACTAGGTTAGAATGTAGACTGTGCTCTATGGCGGTGACAAGAGTGCACCTGCCTCTATCTCCCTATGTATTATTGAATGCCCCCTGGGGTACGCATGAGGTGACGCGGGTACGCATGAGGTGACGCGGGTGTAATTATGCATGAGGTGACGCAGTGTGCATTTGCGCATGAGGCGACGTGCGCATTGACGCATGAGGTGATGCTGTGTGCAGTTACACATAAGGTGACGCTGTGTGCAGTTACACAGGTGGTTTCGCTTTGTGCAGTTACACAGGGGGTAACGTGGTGTGCAGTTACACATGAGATACATCAGCTACACAGGAGGTATTGCTGGGTATATAAAAATGAACATGTACTTGAAAATGAACTGTCGGTTTTAATACTGCACACATTTACATAAGTTGTATCACAGCATCACCATTTTCTTATACTCTGGCCCATTGGCACTATGGTAATGCATTATCAATTTGCACACATTTTGGGCCTGCGGTAGCCACACATACCTCCTCCAGTCTGACCCACACTAAGACCATTCAGCTCTGGCTCCACTCCGGGTCTGGCTGATACAATAAAGCCTCTAACTTGCTTAGTCTCATCGGACACATGCTGGCACGTTATGGCCATGTAGGTTGTGTCCTGACAGGAAGGCCTGCTATTGGTTTGGCTGGTTTTACTTGAGGGGTCCGGATGTGGGCAGGCAAAATAAACAGTCAGAAACTCAACAACAGGGGTTCACACGCAGTGGAGGGCCCTTGGCGAGGTGCACTGGTAATCTTTTTACCTTGGACAGTATTTATTTAGTGGTTATTCAGGTACTAAGGTGGGGATACCTTTGGCAGTATTGACATGCCTGGAAGTACGTAGTGAGGAAGTAATAGTGCCCCAAGTTGCACAACATGTATATACATTTGTATAGCGTGCTTGTAACAGCTTCCTTGGGGCCAACGAGTGCCAGACAAACTGGGACAACTTGTACAAGAGATAAACATGAGTAGTTACTCAACACGGTGGGTTCGAAGGGATGTTTCCTAGCAAAACTCATACTGGCCTTAAACGCATGATGGAGACATTTAGGGACATGCCTAAAGAAGAAAAACCTGTGTTAAAGGGATGGCATGCCAAGGGAGATTGCTTACATATTTCACGGAATCCCCTCAAATCCAACATGTCTAAAGAAAGCGATGAATGCCCGGGCGATGGGTTGGACCTGTTATTAATTTTATTAAACACACAAGTACGGCGACTAGTGACACTTGAACTCATATCAATGGTACTTCCAGGACACATCTCCTTCAGTACACACACCGCCAGACAGGGCTGCTCTCCCCTGGAGCAAAGGGAAGCTACGCACCATAGACGGCATAACGCCAACGTGGGGAAGCAAGAAAGACGGTGATGGAGTGGGGAGCGATGAATCTTGGTCTGCTCGCACAGGTAGGCGATTTCCGCAGGGTCTTAGCTAAGCTTGCGGCCAGGCAGTGGTCTTGTCCAACTAATGTGAAATTGTTAAGGGTTGCAAGCATGCACCAAGAGATGGATCCTCGAGACCATCCAGGACAGACAAAAACACCCGCCCTATAGCCAGGCATTTGCGGAAACTGCCAGCTAAGTTGTGGGTTGCGGTGCAATAAGCTGAGGGGAACATGGGGGCAGAGCATAATTTGGCTACAATGATTGAAGAATGATTGTTTTGGCGTTCCCACTGCTCAAGAAGGCGCAAGTATTTGTTCATGTTGTTTCCCCCCTTACACGTCAGGTGCACAAGGACACCCGTGCTTACGGTCACATATCCCATGGCAGGATAGTCACCAAGAGGGGGAATGGGCTTTGACATGCCTTACCAGGACAAGGATAGCCGCTCACACTAACTGGAGCCTCCAGGGAGGATAAACGTAGGAAACACAGACTGGGGTGTGCTGGGCCCAAAACCCCTCACCAAAGCTGCGGGGGCATCAGGCTGTCAGGTGTCTTTGAAGGATGGGCAAAGGGCATTAAAGGGTTGTAGTGCGTGACACAGCATTTGCAGGGATGCAGAAGGGTCCCAGTGGATCCACCAAAGGGACTACAGCGAAACATGTGACACAGAATCATGTAGTCCGACACTGTAAGTATCAAGGGTCGCAAGGGATAGCAGTGACCGGGCATCTGTGACAGGTTGAAGGTTCAGCAAGCAGGGTAGGCTGCGTAAGTTGTCACTTCACGAAAGGGTGCAGTGTCTAATAAGGGGCACCATAAACCTGTTGTGACACCATTACTATGTTCACCAGGGATAAATCGAAAAGAACTATGAAATTGTCTGGTCAATGTGGCGAAGTAATGCACCCTAGAAGAAGACCACATGGGCAATTTAGCAACCAGTTGGGGACTGGTGACTTCAGTGGTCTGGAATCACCCACCGGCTCCCGTGGCATGCAGCTCGGTCGGGGGAGGCGATGGAGCCTGCGCGCAGGAAGTTCATCTGCGCTATGCGTAAATTCAATTAACAGAAGGGATTTGGCTTCATTAGACATGGGTGCTACACGTCAAATTCACAGGGTGTTTTGAGGGCGATGGGGTACATCTGTCCAGTATAAGCATGGACCTGTTCTTAATGGATAGGGGAGAGGCCCTAGAAATAGCAGGATGTAAGTAGGAATGCCGGCCTTGGTGGGGGGCCCTGGCTGCGACGGTCGCCACACCCAGGGCTGTGGCGGAGTTACAGGGCGATCCAGAGGCGGAAAGGTACTCGGGGGTACCCTCTTCAGGAGCACAAAGGGTGCTGAGGCCTAATATCCCCAGGAAGTCTGTGCGGTGGACCCAGGGGTGCGGCGGCGCCCCGTCTGTCCTACGGGCGGTTTGAAACCTGTACAACCGGGGGTCGCTTGAACGCTCCGCCCCTCGTAGGGGGCGTGAGTAATAGGGTGGACCGATGGTTCACCAGAAGTGGGAGGGCTATCCCCTCACCACAACCGCTAAACACCGATTGGCTAAGGCCACGATGCAAGTTGGCCCATCAGGTGGTAGGCCGCTAGGGGCGGCTTGCCTTTGGATCGCCTGTAAGATAACCCACCATGTTGGCATATTTGGTATGCTAATAAACCTGCAGCAATTTTCCCACCAAAAAGTTGTCTTGTCTGCTTATTTATTTTGCATGTAGGTTGCTGCGGGAGGGCTGGTGAGTGTTGCCGATATTGGCACTATGCGGGCTGACCGACATGTCCCCGCCGGGGACCCTCATAAGAGGGCGGCCCCTTTAGTGCCACAGGATGGCACACTGGACAGCCTAGTGTCCGGTGACCCTTCGGGGTCCCGCGCGTCACTTCCGGCCGAGGTGGGGGAAGGGGAGAGGTATATATGCCTCCCCCGCCCACCTGGCGGCCTCTTTGACCCTCACCCTGACGCCGTTTCCCTCCCTACCGCTTACCCGGCGTTTCCAGGGTGGGGGGAAGGTTCTTCTAATCCTCTTTATTTGTGTTGCAGGCGGAGTTACAGGGCGATCCAGAGGCGGAAAGGTACTCGGGGGTACCCTCTTCAGGAGCACAAAGGGTGCTGAGGCCTAATATCCCCAGGAAGTCTGTGCGGTGGACCCTGGGGTGCGACGGTGCCCCGTCTGTCCTACGGGCGGTTGGAAACCTGTACAACCGGAGGTCGCTTGAACGCTCCGCCCCTCGTAGGGGGGGGCGTGAGTAATAGGGTGGACCGATGGTTCACCGGAAGTGGGAGGGGCTATCCCCTCACCACAACCGCTAAACACCGATTGGCTAAGGCCACGATGCAAGTTGGCCCATCAGGTGGTAGGACGCTAGGGGCGGCTTGCCTTTGGATCGCCTGTAAGATAACCCACCATGTTGGCATATTTGGTATGCTAATAAACCTGCAGCAATTTTCCCACCAAAAAGTTGTCTTGTCTGCTTATTTATTTTGCATGTAGGTTGCTGCGGGAGGGCTGGTGAGTGTTGCCGATATTGGCACTAAGAGCTGTGCCTGATGTCAGTTAATTTCTTTCTGGATAAGAATCAACCCAGAGGGAACAGGTCAGCTGCATGCAGCATTACGCTGCAAAACATTGTAGCTTGCAAAATGTTTACATTGTGTTGTTTTCTGCAGGTTATGTCTCTGAAATGGGCTGGAGTTCCTCCTCCTCCTCAGAGTAGCGTCCTATGGACCTGTAGCTGTAAATATAGCATGCAGGCATCGTTTTAGAAAGGGCAGAATGGGTTAAAATATTGGGAGAGATTATGTAATTCACCAGTGAATTTGCAGGTTAACGTGCTTGTTGTCACTTATTTTTATGTTTCCTGCCTATTCATTTAGCATGTGTCTGTGCAGTTATATCGCTCATGGAAAAAACATTGGCAAAGCCACTAAGTTTCGCCTATGCAAAATCTATTAGCTTTGTCTGTGCTTTTTTACATGTAGAGCAGCAGTTGTGCTGCAGTGGAACATGGCTTAAAGTAAATAAAAAATGCTATGATACAGTCAAAGCTGGCCACGCCACAGAGTACTTTTTTAAAATTTACTTTAAGCCATGTTGCACAGCAGGTCAACTGCTTTCCACCATGTAAAAAACATTGACAAAGACAATAGAATTTCCATAGGCAGAACATATTGTCTTTGCCAATGCTTGTTTGCTTCGACAGCTACATATACAAGTTGTGCCTGCATTCATCCTGTCGAGGCTGGATTCTTGCAACATTATATAGCTAAGCCTGCCAGATTCTTACAATGGCCCTGTGTTGGAAACGTGTTGTTTATTGTAGTGAGGGCGACTTTTCATACAAGCCAAATTACACCTGTTTTTCATTGTAGAGTATAACAACACCGATTTTCAGACATTCAAAGTAACACACAAAAGGGTAATATGGACCTGAATGCAAACTTGAGCTGCACTAATGGAATTTAGTGGCAAAAATACTAATAGGTAGAGTAATAAAGTTGGATGAAATATAGGCATCAAGGGCCTGATTCACAATGGTAAACGTACACAAGTTTAAGTTTACTATGTTTTTGATATTGACAAACTACGAGTGTAATCTCACTAATAGTAATTTTACGGGGAGACTCCGCACATAAAAAGATAGGCCTGTCTTATCTTTTTATATGGGGAGTTCGCTGCTCCCAACTGCGAGTCTCCACAGTCGTAAAATTACTATTAGTAAAATTAAACTCGTAGTTTGTGAATATCAAAAAATTAGTAAATTTACACAAAAGTATAAGTTTACTTTTAGGAATTATTAACAAGTGTTACGTTTTTTTCCATTAGCTCATATTAATCAACCAGAGTATGTTCTCAATCATGCTGGATGAAATACAGGACATAACAGAATTAAATCTTGTATTCACTAAATGTCTGCTAAATTATTTACAATATTGAAAAATGCTTTTAGATATCTTGAAAAGCTATTCATATATATGATATTTCCAAAGGTAAATAATTGATTTGCTCCAGTAAAATATATCACATTCTAAATATGATTCATCATCCCCACACCACTTATTTCTTAAAACTTTCTAATAGGTGAAGAACTCTTTAATCAAAGGAAAAAATATGGCTAGAGGCTCAATAAGCTTATAAATGTATTTGTGTGGCTGATATTTGCTTCCTACTATTGGACTATCTGTCATAGGTTACTCCCTAGCAAACGTGTATGTATTGGACCATACTATCTAACCAACCAACCCTTACACAGTATCTTGATTTGAAAAGACCACAGAAACATTTTTTTCTTCAGTCTCCCAGTCAGATCGACCTGGCACTCACCTGCAGACATGGGTGGCCGTGTGTGGATCGAGTTCACAAACACACTTCCATCAGGTTTGATCACAATTATCTGGCAAGAAATCAGAAAAAACAGTGAAAAGTTGGCTATCAAGTTTCTGATCTGAAGTAGATGTTTAATGGAAGAACTCAAAAAAATATTTTATGTACTGTTCATGAGAACACATAATACTAGAGCTATTTTAAAACATGATGTCAGCTTGGTTGAATCGAACCCACAGCTCCCACGTTAAGCATGTAGTTATTTATTTTATTCAATTATATCGCACACCCCACAATCTATGCCAGAGAATGTCGGTCACACGCCAATGTAATGTCTTAGAGTCATACAGAACTGAGGGCCCGATGTATCAGAGGGTTGTTTCCATTTCATGCCAATGTGAAAATGCATTAGTGGATTGTACACTGTTGGAATCAGTGACAATAGGAGACAGTGAAGAGCCTCCTCTTGACTTCCCAGAAAATAAACATAATACTGAAATGGCCAGTTGATTCATGCCATCCTTCGATGAAACGGATGGCTGGTAGTAATGGTGCCAGAATTTCACTTTTGCATCTAATGTCATGTTAATGTGTGACCCGTATAATCATTGCTTGAATATATACACCTGATATTTCATATCTGGTATTACTATAATGAGTGATTTTCGTACATTTGACTAGCTATAGTTGGCATATGTTCAAATTAATTTAGCAGGGGTCGTAGTAGGCCTCAGATGGCGGACCTCATTGTAATGATATGTTGTATTTTTACTTGCTGTGCATAATGTTTCTCTATTCCAGGCACCAAGAGCTGACATTAGTCTGAAATGTTATTGATAAAAGTATACATGAAGGTAATTTCCTGCACCTTAATGACCCGAATGTTTGCTCTCTGCAACTGTGAAAGAAAGGAGTCAGAGGAGAAGAAGTACTCCCATTTTCTGATATCTCCGAAGGCCAGGGTATTAAAGCTGTTTTTTGCTCCACTAATGTGAAAGGGGCTTACACTGAGCTCATCGTGAATGTTAAAATTTGATTGGTGAGAACTTGTGCAAGTGTATCTTTTAGATGTAATTCCATGTGTTAATTGTGTGGCATAGATTTTAGCTTGTTACACTTATTTCTATCCACCTTCAGAGGTGGGTGTTCCTTTCCCTGCTCCTGAGACCCCATTCTACTTCTAACTTTACTCTTAGAGGTGGCTTCTCGAGTCAGCACTTTTATCTTCATGATCAGAACCTTCATTTGTTTTTTTTTTAGATATTATATTTGCTGACACCTGCTGCTTACGAATTTCCCGACTTTGCCCACGACCGTAGGTTAGCAAAGCAGCAGTCCAGCAGAGTTGCACTCCTTCAGCAGCACACCAGTTCTTCTTCCTGGTAGAGTCTTCACAGGTCCAGAAGTGTCCTGAAGACATGGTGTCAGAGGTCCAGTTCTTATACCCAGTTGAACCTTTTAAGTGGGGGAGACTTCAAAGAAGGGTCTTTGAAGTGAACTGAGGTCCTCCCTTCCTGCACTGGCTATAGACTCACTACTGGGGGGGTATGTAGACCTTTGTGTGTGACAGGACACGGCCTATTCAGGTGTAAGTATGAGGCTGTGCCCAGCTCCTCCCTCCCATCTCCCAGGATGGCCCATTAAGTCACACCTAAGTTCCTTTCGTGTATGGTTGTCTAGAGGGAATACACAAAGCCCACTGTCATCCAATCCAGACTGAACAGAGACAGGTAACAGGTACTAAATGTCTTAGATTTAAAAAATGCCAACCAAAAGTGGTATTTTCAGAATTGCAATTTAAAATCTGAACTCACCATAAGTTGTGATTTTAAATTGTGATTCCAGAGACACCAGACTTAGGGATTTTATCGCTTCCAAATTGGAAATTACACTTATAAAATGTAATAAGGTAATCCAAATGTTATCCGATGGGACAGATAGGGCTTGCAGTAGGAAAAACAACTTTGGGAGTTTTCCACTACCAAGACACGTAAAACTAAAAAGCACATGTCCTGCCTTTTAAATACATTTCACCCTGTCCTGTGGGTTATACGGAGCCTACCTTAGGGATTACTTATATGTATACAAAGGGAGGTTTTGGGCCTGGTAAAAAGGGTTGTTTTGCCAGGCCAACATGGCAGTGTAAATTACACACAAGAACTCTGCAGTGGCAGGTCTGCGATGTGGTTAAAGGACTTCTTAAGTGGGTGGCACAATAAGTGCTGCAAGCCCACTCGTAGCATTTAATTTACAGTCCCTGGGCGCAAGGGGTACCACTTAACTAGGGACTTATAAGTAAATTAAATATGCCAATTCAGGATGAACCAATACTACCATGTTTAGGGGTGAGAGCAGAAGGACTTTATCACTGGTTAGCTGTGGTAAAGTACACGGAGTACTAAAACCAGCAATAACGAGGTCAGAAAAGTGGAGGAGGAAGGCAAAAAGGTCGGAGGAAGACCACCCTAAGGCTGTCAGCTGTCAAGTCCAACAGGTGGCTGTCCAAAACACTCAGCAAGCTTTTAGTGACTTCGGAGGTACCATCATAGTGGCGGTTCTTCTGAAGGTACAGAGATCTCTGCAGAACTGGTGGAGACTTCAAAATTTAGAGGGTGGTAGACTGGCCAGAATAAGCTCTGCCACCCTGATGGACGATGGACCTCCCACCATACTCTAAATGAGGCACTGTTTGTGTTTGCCTCAATGAATTCATGCAGTACTTTTTGGGTATTCGCATCCGCAAAATGCTGTGGTCTGATACCAGTGCTGATGGACAGCCCTTGCTAATTCCGACTATTTGGCCTGCAGTTGTTAATATATGTTGAGTTTGTGGACTCTTAGCAATTTTACTAAAGTGTGTGTTCTTTTCTATATATTTGTAATTTTCCAACTCTATGCATGATGATTACCAGTTTATGTACACTTAGAAAAGTAATTGTTGGGTAAAATGTAAAGCCAATGGTGAAGGGTAAAGGCTTCATTGGTTCTTTGGGAAAAGTCATGCC